>OZ038509.1:35614750-35724750 GCA_964036315.1 Acanthosepion esculentum | reverse complement strand
ATTTCCAATAAATAATGGCAGCAATCTTATGCCTTCTTTTTTGCTGATGTTCTTTCTTGTTCGGTTTGTTTACTTTTTCTCTCCCTTTATTTCCTTTTTTTGCCTCACTTGTTTCTTTTTTGCCTCACTTGTTTCTTTTTTGTCCCACTTGTTTCTTTTTTGCCTCACTTGTTTCTTTTTTGTCCCACTTGTTTCTTTTTTGCCTCACTTGTTTCTTTTTTGTCTCACTTGTTTCTTTTTTGTCCCATTTGTTTCTTTTTTGCCTCACTTGTTTCTTTTTTGTCCCACTTGTTTCTTTTTTGCCTCGCTTGTTTCTTTTTTGCCTCACTTGTTTCTTTTTTGTCCCACTTGTTTCTTTTTTGCCTCACTTGTTTCTTTTTTGCCTCACTTGTTTCTTTTTTGTCCCACTTGTTTCTTTTTTGCCTCACTTGTTTCTTTTTTGCCTCACTTGTTTCTTTTTTGTCCCACTTGTTTCTTTTTTGTCCCACTTGTTTTTTTTGTTTGTTTTTGTTTTGTTTTTTGTTTTCTAGCTTTTTTACTTTTTCTTATTTTTTGTTTTTGTTTTCCTTTTTATTTTTCCTTCTTGTCTGAATTGTTTTTCTGTCTTGTCCTTTTTCGTTTCTCCTTGTCTTTTGTTTTTCTTCCTTATTGTTTTATGTATTTTCCTGATTTGTTGTTTGATACAATCCATTACCAAGATTTCATGCAGAGACATAAGGTAAAGGGAAGATTTTCGTAGGAAGTTATTGAGCATATTACATTGAGCAGTGTTATTTGAGTAAGTGAGCTGTGCTCATAAGAACAGTTTTTGAATTTCAGTGATGGCTTCCTTGATATTTTATTTATTTGTATCAGTATTATTTTAATCAATCCTAGGACTCTTATTACTAATAAAATAATGTTTCCTTTAAATAACAGGTTTTACATTTTCTGTTTCTAGAGTTTTTTATCAGATTTTTGTCATGCCTAGGATATAGCACATAGCATTATTGAGGTCGTTGTTTGATTGTTCATTTTTCTATGGTTCAAATTGCCAAAGACTTAAGTTGTTAAGTCTTAAAGAAAAAGAAAAAAAAATCATAACACGCTTAAACTTAATTAACATTTAAAATCGGCACAATTTATTGGAACACCGTTTTTAAGACATCTAACTGGGACCCATATGACAAAACTGTAAATGACCTTCTTTACGATGCGCTCTTCCGTCAGTTGTTGATGATCATAATAATTTTGAAGTGTTTTAATTATATATGTGCGTGTCTTGTTTTTATTCTGTAATAAGAAACAAAGATTTTACGGTTTCTTAAATGTTTTTTTTTTCGCTTAAAACATCGAAAAAACGCATAATGTAATTGAAAAATGAAGTTACATGTTATACTGAATGTTATTTAACGCTCAATCATAACGAATTAGATATATAGATTTTATATTATCCTAAATGTTATTTAATACTAATGAGAAAGGTAGTTTTATTATATTTATAACTGTAGTACAGCATTATAATGAGAATTGTTTCAACTAGAACTAGTTAATTACCATACCAAGGCAACACAGGTTATTTTTTTAAGATTTAAAGGTCGCCTTATACACGGATATATACGGTATTATTTTGTGTTGATTCGTAATTCTAGTTTTCTTTTGTTTATTACATGTTCTTTTCGGTTTTTCTCTCATTCAAATTTCATTATACTTCTACTGCTTCTCGTCATCTTCCCTTGACCGCTTTCCCTTAATTTTCTCTCATTTTTCTACAGCTTCTGATCTTCACTCCAACTGCTAAAAAAAACAAAACTTTTCCACATCTCTTCCGCCACAAATTGCCCATCACATCACGGCAGCATTTCGATTACCGTGCTCCCCCCCCCCACACTCATCACACATCCTGCCAGAGAACAGAGACAATCAAGAACGCGGGAAGCTTTCCGCCATCTTGAATTAGGCCCACCTGATTTCAGCTGTCAGTAATCGATTTGCATCTTTGTAAATAAAGGGAGATAAGCATGCAGTTATCGTTTGTACCGGATATTAAATTACAGATACCTGCTGCTAGGTGGCGATTCAAATCAGGCAATAAGAGGAAAGATTCGCGCGTTTTCGACTGGTTTGCATTCAAGTTTGGTTGAGATGATTTGCTTTTTTGCTCACTTGGTTGCCTGCAACAAGAAAGAAAAGATAAAATTTGCGATGACAGTTAAACATTCAGTGAGAAATACGTGTACACGTTTTAAGTTTTCTTTTTGTTATATTTTAATTTATTTATTTTTGATTTCCCTGGATTTTTTGTATGCAATCAAACATATATTGTTTTATAGAGAATACATTTGTAGGTATAGTTTTAATTTTCACATAATAAAATAACTTCAAACAAAATCTCAGGGTCTTTGAGGAATACTGAATAAATATTAAAATATTAAGATCAGTCATTTTCTTATGTACTTTTTTCATCAGACAAATGATTCTAGGCGATACAAATTACATTGAAAGATAGTGTGTAAATTTCTCTCTCTCTCTCTCTCTCTCTCTCTCTCTCTCTCTCTCTCTCTCGAGTAGTTTGTAACACCCTGTTTATCATCTCTCGGTTGCGTCTCTGTCTTTGGGCAGAGTGCACTCAGGGGCGACTCAGTCAAAAGGACAGACTCGCAACTGAGTAAAGTTATACTGAGAGGTGCCCAGCCCTGGGGAACAGATGCCTGAAGCCGATCCATATCATTGCAACAGAGAGTGGGATCGGTACTCGCACCGAGGCCAACGCAAGCGATGGTTACGTGGGCTGCGGGTAATTTTTGTTCCTAGTCCGGGTGTACGCGCTCGGGCTCCACACATTAAACCGACCTTGTGTCACGACCTGACCTCGTGGTGGGTGGAGTAAATACAAATTGCATTGAAAGATAGAATGAGAGTAAATCATGACAAATTATAAACATGAGTTTGACATGTTGACATTTGTTGAATTTCAATCTAAAATTTGCACTACATTAATGAATGGACATTAGATTATTTTGTACATTGAGCAAAATGATTTGTTTTTACGGATTATCAACCTTTTACGAGTTATTTACAACCAGCAAATATTTTTAAATTCAAGAATTTATTTGGAGATAATGGTTTACTGACATATATTCTACTAACAAACCTATAGGTGAGGAAAAAGTTAGATTCAAGCCTTTCCCAAGGTTATTTGCACGTAAGCAATTGGATTCTGAGTCGTTTCTATTAGACCACCCACGCATACAAGGTTACAGCACCTGGTATTCCCAATCGGTCACCCATCTAGGTAATGATTAGGCTCGACGTTGCTTCTCTGGCCATAAGGGAACCGGTGTTTCAACGTGATATGACCACAAGCCTGCATTGAGTAGAGAAATGATCTTAGAATAAGTGAATTTAGATGGACTGAGATTGATTGACTACTTGAAGGTATAGATTTCAACAGACCGAGATAGGCAATCTATCTGGAAACAGAAATAACAACCAAATTGAATTTTACTAAATGATCTTTTTGGGTCGCTAAAGGGACTGAACTTTAGTACGAAATATGAATTCTTGTCCAATGTGAGCAAAAAAAAGATTTGAAGAAACGGTATCACTTAAAGAAAATCGAAACTTTTCCGACCAGATTTGGATGTCGATATTCTATCAAAAGGAGGCTTACAGATATATGCACACCATAATTCCTCCTGCAAATGAAGACCTAGGTTCGAATCCTGTCGGCAGGTATATTTTCTTTATAATTATTGAGTACGCAAGCCAGTAAACAAAATACTTTTTTTCAAATAAACTTTTCGTCTACTCAAATAAGGGTATCTAATAAAAATATCGTTTGAAGTAATAAAAATATCTCAGATAAAAAAAATAAAATCCATTAATTTTTTATAAATTATTTTGTTTGCGTTCGGATACAAACTGAGCAGATATTCGTTTCGCGAAGCATCTGAACGAGTTAGAGTGCTTTAAATGCAAATAGAAACTTGCTCGATTGTAAATATCTTCGTGGCCGAGCAGTCAAAGCACACAAGTTTGGATATGTGTGTGTCTGTATATTTCGGCATCATATATAAATTCAAACATGTTTAATTGAATACTATAGATATATTGCATCTATTTTTATACTGATCATTTCCAGTTCTCTCATCAGTTTCATGATATTAAGATGAAAAAAAATCTTCATTTCGTTTTAATGGTGACAAGGAAATGGAGATTTTATCGCAATTAAAATAAGTTTGTTTTTGTAATTTACCCCTTAAGATGAACTTGAAAAAGATCGAAAGTACTTGGGTTAGAAAAAACTAAGTCGCCTTTCGTGATGGGAATTCATCTTAACGTATAGAAACTGATTAGACAACTGTAAAGGGTCAGTATAAAAATAGACACAATATGTCTATATTATTCAATGTAATATATATATATATATATATATATATATATATATATATATATATATATATATATATATATATATATTGAATTTGTAGGTCTGATGAATTGGATCGTTATTACGATTCCAATGTAATAAATTATAACCATGAAATATTAATGTATGCGTTTTTATATTATATTTTTGCTCTGTCCTGGACATTGAGCTCTTTCTCGATTCTATCCTCTAGGATATTTTTATATATATATATATATATATATATATATATATATATATTGACCACTAATATTATCAATATATATATATATATATATATATATATATATATATATATATATGTGTGTGTGTATATATATATATAAAGAATCAAATTCACAAGTGCTATCATATTTACCGGGCACCGAGAATTAAGCATTAATGGCACAGGTGAATTGATCTATCAATCATGAAATGAAATACTATGGAATTTGATCTGTAGTTCACGTACATGTACATGTCAATATTCTGTCAAAGTTCACGTACATGTACATGTTAATATTCTGTCAAAACACCGAATTCAATATATATATATATATATATATATATATATATATATATATATATATATATATATATATTATATATATATATATGTATATGTATATATATATATATATATATATATATATATATATATATATAGATATATATATATATATATATTGCCTTGATCAGAAGAAAACGTATAAAAATCTGGCTGGTGATGGTATACTAATGGGTATGGCACAATCCTCATAAATACTTTGGACACTATTGTAAGTGGGGGGGTAATATATTGTCTAAGTAGTCCACCACTAGCACTGGTTTACCTACTTCACGCCGCCAGCGAGTATTGTATTTTGTTGATGTTATAACGATTACCATTTCTTTTCCAACCTCCGTTTTGGTTATTCCTAATTCAGTAACCTTTTCTAGATTTCACCACCAAGAAATCCCTTTTTTGCTAGATTCAGGAAAGTATCAAACTCACGCTGCGATTCTTAATATTCTGAGAAATCCTAATGCTTATGGCCAAGCATGGCAATAAGCTGTTTCGAAAATAAAGAATTCTGAACGAACTATCCGACGAATTGTAAGAGACTTAATAGACAATTCATCAAAAGATGTTCAAACCAGCTACACCAAATACAGAAATCTTTCGTTTACATCACCTTGACCAGTTACTCTAATGTACGACTTGTACGAGCTAAACGTAAACGCTAGAAATCATCTAGAAGTAAATGGTCAGACATCAAAGACCACAAGGATTTGGAGAATATAATCAGCAAAAAAAAAGTAGCTCTTTAATCATGATTACTACAGCGTTTTTATATGATTTATGACCAGAAACATCGAAGAAGGATTGCTTGTACGTTTGGTAATGAAGACAGCTTGATCCGACAAAGAGGAGAAACGACAAATCTTTCATGGTTCAGTGATAAATTTCCTTTGTAATGAAGTGGCGTGTTTTGTCACCCGACTTCAATGCCATTGATAATGTTTGATGAATGATGTCAATAGATGTGTACACTGACAAAACCGAATATTCTACACACAAAGAATTGAAAGAAATTAACATAGATGCAAAGGAGAAAATCCATCAAGCGACTGGATTTCCGAACGGAGGGTAGATCGTGCCATTCGTGACGTGAAGGCCGCAATTTCAGCCATAAATTGTTAGATTTGTTTTTTAAACTGTGTTTGTTAATAAAAAGAAATATAAAAAAATAATAAAAGAAGATTTAAGGTTTATATAATTACTGAATAGCAATACTTTCATACACTCACATATACGAAAAACTTCATAATTTCGCCCCAAAATTCTGAAAGAATAAAATAAAAAATTACAGTCATTTAGGAATTATTTTGAAATAAGCAACAAAAAAGCAAAACAAAACAAAACAAAGCAAAACAAAATATAAAACAAATAAAAATTAGTCACTTTTAAACAAATTCAACTTTTTTTCAAATTCATGCAAGTGTTTGTTTGTTATATATATATATATATATATATATATATATATATATATATATATATATATATTTATATATATATTCATATATATATATATATATATATATATATATATATATATATATATATTTATATATATATATATTCATATATATACATACATATATATATATATATATATATATATATATATATATATATATATATATATATATATATATATATATATATGTGTGTGTGTGTGTGTGTGTATAAGTAATTTCCCCCCAAGCAATGCGGAAATGACATTTGTACGCAGGGGGTTACAGTATAGAGAGGATTGAAGAAAGAACAAAAGATGAACGGAATACCAATGTAGTAACACGCTTAAATTCATGTATTCGGGGCACAAAAACGAACACAAGCTGACATTATTTGACGGTTCTTCATCGCATTCTGGTTGAACCTTAAATATTCCCCTCCTCTTAATGTCTGTTTTTAAGATTTTATATACGAAAATGTTCCCTTTAGTCTAATTTTATTTCTGACGAAGTGGCGAACGAAAGGCGCCTTAAGCATTTTTCATCTTAGTCGTAATTTTATTTTTGATTTAATCATTAAAATCATGGTCCCCATATTATATATATATATGTATGTGTGTATGTGTGTTTATATATATATATATATATATATATATATATATATATATATATGTGTGTGTGTGTGTGTGTGTGTGTGTGTGTGTGTGTGTGTGTGTGTGTGTGTGTGTGTGTGTGAAATGTCAGGTATAATTAAGTCTATAGATGTAAAAATGTAGTATGAATAAAGACAAAAGAAAAAAAATTAGCAGACGCGTTTCGTCATCTGATGGAGTTTATCAAGGTAAATTTAAAGATTTTATTTTGCAAAAAACTATATATAAACAGATGTAAAAATGTTAGTTTCTCAAAATTTAAATATAAGAACCTTCAATAAATATACTACAGGCTGCCAAGTTGCGAGAGATTATGGAAGACGCTAAGTAAAGTAATGTCTGAGATTAATTTATGTGTTATATATTTGAAATAATATATTATGAATTTAAACGTTTTCTTTTATTTTTTAACGTTTTCTTATCCTATATGTATAGGTGCATGTATGTATAGTCAGTGGTATTCCGTTTGCAGCGATTTATATACATATACATATATATATATATATATATATATATATATATATATATATATATATATATATATATATATATATATATATATATAATAGGAAAGAACATTGAGATTTATAATTCAAAGTTCTTAGCATTTATTTTTATTTTTAGAAAACAGAGCACGATACAACAGCAGAGCAAAATATTATGATTGTTTTTTTTTAATATATAATAATCGCAACACCGAAATTTCCATGTTTAAAAACTGAAACTTCAATTAAAATTCAGTCATAAAATATAAATAGTTTTACATAGTTTTACAACACGTGTTTCTGGTCTTACGACCGTCTTCAGGTAAAGGGTGGAGATTTCCACATATTATTAAAAATAATTATTAAAAATAATTAATTTTTTTCCTTTATGTTTTTCAATGTTAAATCTTCTCTATATGAGACATTCTCTGTTTTTGTGTTGGTCATTCCAATGTCTTTCTTTAAAAATGAGATATGTATATGTATGAGAGTGTGGTAGGACATGAGATCTATATAGAGGGGTAACAGATGAGAGAGGGACAGGTAGGTCTATAGATTGAGGGGGCATTAAAATTTAACAGAGATAAGATTTAAAGAGGGGTTTCAGAGACAAAAATATGCGTATTTTCAAACGTCTGAAGATATACCGGAAGAGTGTATACATTTCTTGGCGACATACACGCCCCATAGGCGATAAAATCTTATACTCACACCCAGACACCTACAACACATACATACACACACATACACACACACCTATATATATATATATATATATATATATATATATATACATATATATATACATATACATACACACGCCTGGAAAAAGCGATTTCAAAACCCATGCTAAATTCGCTATAATTGAAGGATTGGAAAAGTTTCGGGATGATAACATTACAAAGATTTTAGGATTCCATGAAACTAAGTGGAGACGGCGTTTAAAAAACACATTATCTACGTTTGAAAATACGCATATTTTCTCACTGAAACCCCTCTTTAAATCTTCTCTCTGTTAAATTTTAATGCCCCCTCCATCTTTAGACATCCCCGCCCCTCTCTCATCTGTTACCCCTCTATATAGATCTCATGTCCTCCCACACTCTCATACATATACTCTCAATAATTTTTTCCCGGAGTTGTTTTTTCTGTTTTCTTTTTGAATTTGTAGGTCTGATGAATTGGATCGTTCTTACGATTCCAATGGAATAAATTATGACCATGGAATATTACTGTTTAAATATTTTTATTATATCCTTACTATGTCCAGGACATTGAGTTCTACCTGGATCATATCTTCTTGGAATTATTTTTATACATATATGTATGTGTATATATAATTGCATATGTATGTGTATATTTACCACTAATATTCTCTCTCTCTCTCTCTCTCTCTCTCTCTCTCTCTATATATATATATATATATATATATATATATATATATATATATATATAATTGTTGAAACTTGACTAATGCATGGAATAATAATGCAAACACAAAATGTAGTTAGAATAAAATGTATTGAAACAAGAAAGTGTACACAATATTTACATATAGTCTTTTGTATATTCCTGGGAAGACCGTTCCTGGAGAATGTGTTGACTAAGTCGCAGTCGGGCAGAGTCTCTAGTTGGATCTCTTGATTTGCCTCCCTGTCTTCCGGTACCAACCATATTTATATCGTCGGTACTCCGCTATGCAAATTAGGTGGATCCTACCACAACAATAATATATATAAATCAAACGGCTAGATATAAGCAAGAGTATACGCAAGTGCTGGTGTGCATGCGCCAGTAAGAAAATTAATTATCCTCAAATTTATACACCACGTGTAAACGTAATAGTGCCCGATGTTGTTATACAGAGCAAAGATATATGTTGATTAGTACATATACGTGTACCCACGTTTTGGTGTGCGACTAAAGTTTCGATGAATTACCACCTCGTCGGTCACAAATGTATGTTGTTAAAAATAAAAATATGGGCTTATGGGAGCATCACTGCTACGTAGCGCAAAAATAAAATTGCACAGAAGTGTGTTAAATGAGATGCTGTTGAGTTACATTTTTTTTTTTTAATTAGGAAAATGTGAGAAGAATTGAAAAAAGTATAAGATAAATCATTGATTACAAATTTAAAATTAAAGACGCTGCTTTCGCGTAGTTAATATAACGTTAAGTGTTGAATGAAAATAAAAAAATAATGACGATAAAGAAAGAAATGAAATAGAAAAAACATGTGGAAATAAGGATGAATTGGGCAGAAAGTAATTATAATATATGAGAATATGACAAAATATGTGTGGAAATCAGAAAATATAAGAAATGTGAAGGAAATGCTAGGGGCGTTCTTATAGATTAGTATAATAACGTAAACAAGCTAGTGTGGAGTATGGCACCTATATCCTAATAAAATAAGAGTGTAATGAAGAGGGATTAGAATCTGGCAGGCTTCCACTATTTTAAGATTTAACATATACGGTCTTTTATGCCTACATGCGATCATTATCTCGGTCCGTTTAGTA
Organism: Acanthosepion esculentum; assembly: GCA_964036315.1. Lineage (NCBI taxonomy): Eukaryota > Metazoa > Mollusca > Cephalopoda > Sepiida > Sepiidae > Acanthosepion > Acanthosepion esculentum. Next base: position 35,714,699 of record OZ038509.1, on the reverse strand, counting down.
AGTAGGCCTAAGTTGTTAATATACGAGGGTCATTCAATAAATTTAGTTGAATTTGTCGGTATAAGGACTTCTAATACAGATAGAAGCTTACTTTTTTTTTCAACGTAGTCTCCCAGCACGGTCACATAATTTTCCCATCTGTGCACAAGCTTCCGTATTTCTACAGCGTAAAAAATCTTTGGACTGATGTCTCAGCCAGTCGCTCACAACACTTTTGACTTCATTGTCACTCTTAAACTTCGTGCCTCTCGTGAACGCTTTCAGGCGACCAAACAGGTGAAAGTCTGAAGGGGCAAGGTCTGGGCTGTTAGGGGGATGAGGGAGCAGTTCCCAGCCCAGCTCGTTGATGGTCTGCACCGTTTGGGCTGCTGTGTGAGGCTTTGCGTTGTCATGATGCAAGATGACTCCTTCTGACTGATGATCCCTGCGTTTGTCCCAACAGATAAGCTCAAAATCCTTGCAATGTCATCCACTGTCACTCTTCTGTCAGACTGAATGAGGTCATTGACTGATTCGATCACCTCAGGAGACCTCACTTCTGTAGGCCTCCCAGGTCGGTCTTCATCCTCAACACTGCTCCGTCCTTTAAACAATTTAGCCCACTTGTAGACATTTTTTGGCTGAAACATGTGGCACCATACACAGTTGACATTCTCCTATGAATTTCAACTGGTTTGCACCCTTCAGCAACCAAAAACTTGATAACTGACCGCTGTTCAATCCTGGAGCATGCTTCTTGGTCGGGCATCTTTGTTAATCGACAAAACTCTCAAAGTTTTTTTGTAATCTGCAAAAGAAATTAAATCCATGTGAAAAAGAAGTAAAACAAAAAAAAAGAGTAAGCTTCTATCTGTATTAGAAATCCTTATACCGAAAAATTCACCTTATTTATTGAATGACCCTCGTATTTTAGGATAAATCTTTTATCTAATAGACATAAATCGCATCGTCCTCCTCCATTACCGGAAAAAACGATTTTATTCGTACTAGGAATTCCAATTTTTCATTAGGAGTGTAGTCGTTTGTTTAAATACTCCAGTAGAACTTAGAGATTGCTGTGGAGTTTGAATATTTTTTTGTTGTTGAGTGTCATTTTGAGATGGTAAAACGCTTTTTCCAATTGATAGAGATGGATCCGAAATAAAATTTTGTCTGGTCATTATGCGTGATACTAGCCTTATATATAATTCCTTTGCACATACATTTAGCTCTCATAGGGCAGAGATCACGGTTGCGAGAGTTGCACCTCTGATCATGAGACTTACCATTTCTACTAGTATTGTTTAAGTATTTGTTAAGGATTACATTATTATGCAGGGCTAAATATTGTTCAAGGTTTTCGGTGCAGCTGTAGATAACTTTAATGTTGTAATTGTTGAAGAGTTCTCTCATTAAGGGAATATGACTGAAATGCTTGTGTACTAACCTGATAAATGTTCTACCTATGTTAGTCCTAACGTTACTATTTAAGTGTGGTTTAAACCAAATAATGTGGCGTTTTCTATTATTAGATTTACTATTGTTATTGGGAATATATTTTAAGTTGACGTTGTGCTTGCTTTCATGTAATGCATCTATGTAATTTTATGTAATGCTTTCATGTAATGCATCTATGTAATTTTATGTAATGTTTTCATGTAATGCATCTATGTAATTTTATGTAATGCTTTCATGTAATGCATCTATGTAATTTTATGTAATGCTTTCATGTAATGCATCTATGTAATTTTATGTAATGCTTTCATGTAATGCATCTATGTAATTTTATGTAATGCTTTCATGTAATGCATCTATGTAATTTTATGTAATGCTTTCATGTAATGCATCTATGTAATTTTATGTAATGCTTTCATGTAATGCATCTATGTAATTTTATGTAATGCTTTCATGTAATGCATCTATGTAATTTTATGTAATTCTTTCATGTAATGCATCTATGTAATTTTATGTAATGATTTCATGTAATGCATCTATGTAATTTTATGTAATGATTTCATGTAATGCATCAATTTAGTTTTGTATGTATCGAAGATGCGTTTATTGCTGGAATTGGTGGAGAGTCTATATTATACAGATTTGTGCAAATTGTTGATTATAAACGGTGGATGGTTGGATTCCTTACTAATATATGCATGATTGTAAAGTTCCTTCTTATAAGGCATGAACACTCCTCTAGATTAGTCGAACATGGTATCTGAGAAATTTATCACCTTGGCGTTGGTGATAGTGGTGAGGTTAAGTCCGTGATCGTTAAAGAATTTTATTAGCTGTTTCCTAAGCCTGTCAGTTTTTTTGTGGTTTGGAGATGCGTAGTAGGATCACTCCGCCGTTCCTGTACAGCCCGGTGCTCTCACTATCGAAAATATATCTAAGCCTCCATACGAGCAATATGCCAACTAGTTCACATGCTACTGCGGAGTCAAACGCGTCCATCGCTATAGAGAAGTTGGAATTGTCTTTATTGGTCCACAAAAGAACCATCATGGTATAGAATAGGCTTTTGTGCTTGTAAAATTATTCTGATATCCTTGTCCGTGATGGTGCAATAGTTCTTAACCAGTTCAATAGCGGTCATTAGTAGGTTTTCAATGATCGACGTGTAAAAGTTGGTTATGTCGAATTGTATAAAGATGCACTTGTTTATATTTTTAATACTAGCGAACCAACTTCCAGCGTCTTTGTTATTTCTCCACTGACTGATAGTGAGATGTGCTGTTATATTATACAATATAAAAAGACCAATAAGGTCAGAAGACTCTGCAGAGTCCAATGATCTCATTGTGATGTCAAAATGCTCATCAGTATTTTTAGTCCACTGGTCGCCATTATGAATGATTACTGATTTTTCGCATTCATAATTATGATTTTTCCTCATCTGTTAAGTCAGAGTATTGGGTAGTAAAATCCAGGACTGTCGTGAAAAATTCCCTTGCAAAAAAAAACATTACTGAACCTCTTTATATACACTCCAATAATCCTCCATCTAATTAAGCATATACCTTCATCTATCGAAAAAAGATATAGCACTAATTCAGCAAATGAAAAAATATTTTATGAACATAGCAATTTCTATGATAAAGCTCTAAAGGATAGTGGCTATAAATGCACAAAGATTAATTATGTAAAATATAATAATAGAAACCAAAGAAAAAATAGAAATAGAAAAAATCATTTGGTTTGCACCCCCATTCAACGAAATGTTTATAAGTTACCTGAAACAAAAATCCCTTGCATTAATCGAAAACCATTTTCTTAGAAATAGTAATCTCAGCAAAATGTTTAATAAAAATACCTTAAGAATAACTTACAGTTGAACTGAGAACTTGGAAAAAAACTATTCAGAAACATAATGCCAAAATCAGGAATAAATACTTATACCAAAGTCAAAGAAATATAGATCCTGATATAAGAATAAACAAAAATAAACAAAAATTATGAAATTGTAGAAATCCTGAAAATAGTCTTCTGAATAATGAATGTCGTATAAAATCCGTAGTTTATCAATGGAATATTTCATCTATTGAGAATCCTAATGATGTTAGAGTCTATGTAGGATATACAAAGAATGAATTTAAATTAAGATGAAGCTAACACCAAAGTTCCTTCACTAAATCTAAATACCGCAACCAGACATCCTTATCTAAATATTTCTGGCATTAAAAAAAAAACAATAAAACACCAACAGTAAAATGGAAATTAATAAAGAAACAAGAACGTGTACATCTTTAAATGTCCTTTGTGCATACAAGAAAAGTTAAATATTATAATATTTCTTAAAAATATTAATTTATTAAATCAAGGAAAAAATAGCGAGTTGTAGACATTTCCATTTTTTCCTAAAGTAATAGCCAATTTTTTTAAATGAACCTAACATATTTATATTTTATCATAAATAAAATAGTTTATGATTACATAATTAGATTCTAACATATTAATTTGAACATTACCATATGTGTTCAATTAGTAAATAAACTAAATATAATATATTAAGTCGGTGTGAATAAAAAATATAAATATTAAAAATGTGACTAAATAATATTTGAATGCCACTTTTCAAAAAAAAAATGTAATTGAAATTTATATAAAAATAAAAAGTAAAGTAAAAAGTAAAAATATCAAATATATTGCTATTGAAACCCAGACGATGCGTTGGAACATAGACACTGCCACAAATATCTACTTGAAAAAAGGAAGTTTGTATCAATAGAGAGATCCCCCAGCGCCCATCTTGACTTGACCGACTTGATAGCTACAATGCATTAGATCCATGAGTTTTCTAAATAAGTTAAATCTTAACACCACTAAAATAAAAAGATGGAATTTTCCTTAACCCCAACATCTCAAAATATGAAATTTGTCTGGACTTATAAATTAAGTAAATCAATTTTTAAAAGTTATTCTTAGCATCGCTTTACCAGTTTTCATTTATGTTAGGAACCCCCACACCAGAAAAATACCCCTTAGCCAATATATAGAGGAATACAGAGGACAAAATATACCAAATTTTAGTTTATTCCTAGTCTACAAATGCGACTACAGAATCACTGGACAAAGGCGAATTAATAGGGAAACATTTTTCATCAACAAGTTCAAACCTATACTTAATTCATTGCATAAATAACTTCTACCAAATTCCCCTTACCATAAACGACATATATAGCCAGTTACGTCCCTTGATTTTCATTTTTTTCATTGGCACAAAACATAAGCATCAACACGTGGAGGGAGGAATAGTTAAAATCTTTTTGAAAAGCTAAGCGAAACCGGTTAAAGTAAAAAAAAAAGTTTTAAAAAAAGGATAAAACCAAAATTATTTTTCTAAGAAAAAAACCCACTGAAAATCCAATTGTAACAAAGTTTTAATTCTTTTCTGTAAAAAATCATATATTATAAATAAATATAACTATATATATATATATATATATATATATATGTGTGTGTGTGTGTGTGCGTAGTTGTGTCTCCATTTGAATATATTTATATTTTACAATATTAAAAATCGGACACTCCGACCCAAGAAAAAAATAAGTCACCAATGTTTTCATGGTATGTCTACCGTAAACTGTTTCCTATGAATTCCAACCCATTTGATAATTGTCCAAGTCTATTGCTTATTTTTGTATTTTTGCAACAAAACAGTCGAAAAAGTCTGGAGTTAACATTTTTAGCATTGATTATATTTCAATGGTAATTTGCTTAGGAGTTTTAAATAGACAGCAAGCATCAATCTCCCGTAATAATCGAGTTAGAATGGTCTTGTGTATAAATAAAACAATTTTGAATTTACAGACCTAGCGATACACAAAAACGTTAATATGGCAACACTCTGCATAAGCATACGCACACATTATATATATATATATATGAGGGATTTATTATTTACTAATGCGACTTACTTGTATTATTTTAAACGTTAATTTTAGTGGATGCCCATATTAGTTTACTCTCTCCATGTATTTTTAAACAGTATTTTATTTCGTCTACCGGTTTGAATCCTACCCGAGGGCGCATTTTCTTTTAAGACTTCTCGAAGTAATAAATATGTCGGATTATTAAATAAAAAAGAATTATTTCTTTACGAATTACTTTGTTAATGTTTCGGATACGAAGCTGAGCAGTTATGACTTTCGAAGAAATCTGAACGAATAAAGTGTAGTTCAAAGGCAAAACAGAAGCCATGCATTTTTATCCGAGTGGTTAGAACACGTCAAATCTAAGAACGTTTTGTCCTGCACAGGAAGGCGCAGGTTCGAATCCTGCTCGAGTGCGCATTTTCTTTAACTAGAATGTTGAAATGCTCACAGTATTTAGTATTGTGAAAGTTATTGCTCATAATCTTTGTCTATATTTTCAAACTCAAAACCAACCGATGAAATTTTAATAAATAACACGTTTTAACAATATTTTTAAGAAAATTTCTTTTTTTTATCTTTGTAACAGCGGAGTATGAATTTCAACATTCTAAAGCGTTTGGCCTTGTGAGTTGTTTATAGTTCTCGCAAACGCAGGGCCAACTGAAAACTAGATTCTTGTATATATAAAATTTAAAGAAAAGATATCAGAAAATCAATATTGCATTTTTATTAAATATGTATTTATTTTAATCATTAAAGTGTTTTTAAAATAGTGAAATTGTTTTGTATGTTAAATAATGTCACTTAATTTCCCCCCCACAAAAAAAAATGAATGAAAATTTATTGTCCTACGCTACGCAACCTAGAAAACCAACTGTAATTTGTGCCCCCTTACATATCTGCACTTGGTTTGGATCGGTCAACATATGGCTATTTTAGAGGGTGTGACGTACGGACGGACTAACGAAAATCACAGAAAGGATAGTGGCTATAAATGTAAAGATTAATTATGTAAAATATAATAATAGAAACCAAAGAAAAAATAGAAATAGAAAAAATCATTTGGTTTGCACCCCCATTCAACGAAATGTTTATAAGTTACCTGAAACAAAAATCCCTTGCATTAATCGACACGTGGAATTAGGATGTATTCAGAAGAGTTCTTCGTGAACTGAAAACATATTTTATTTTAGAATAGATTTCAGTCAGCTACAGATATTTATGAGACACACGGTGATGGCTTGAATGTATCCGGTGATGGCTTGAATGTATTTTACAAAAATAGTTATATAGTTAGTTAAATTTATCGCATGTTCAGTCCGGTAGACGAAAATAAATACTGTTTATAAAAAACAAACAAATAAACAAAAAACGTATCGTCTACTGAAATATGGATATCCACTAAAATAGCGTTTAAAGCAATATAAATATATGTTCAAATATATGCATATATACAGACTAGTTCGATCACCTCGAGGCGGTGTAATGGTTAGCAAGCTTGTCTTGCTAGAACAATTACGACTGAGTAGTGAGTTCGATCCTCACGGGGTGCCCCATACTTCCGGCCTTGTGCCACACTTAAGTTATGCTTTGAAAATTACTATATACAGACTGGTTCAGATGATATTCAAGAATTGCTCTTTTGTAACGGACCAAATTCCTTTCACATAAAACGCAGTTTTCAGTCACCTGATGCTGTTTGCAATGATCAATAGATGAAAACTTTACTGAACGAGAATTACTTGTCTTCCGAAAATAATACGGATACATTCAAGCCATCACCGTGTGTCTCATAAACATCTGTAGCTGACTGAAATCTATTCTAAAATAAAATATGTTTTCAGTTCACGAAGAACTCTTCTGAATACTCCTAATTCTATTTAGAAAAAAATCAATAATTTTTGGCAATAATCAATAATTTTTCATTATTAATTTTCACATCAAATGTTATGGTCGATGCCTTCCATAATGGGTGATTATGAGAGATCACTGAAGTACACAACGCTAACAAGATATCTAACGAGGATTTGTATAGATGAATCCATAGGAATATGTCCATTGATTTGCAGAAACGTAGGTTACGATGATTCAGTCATGTCCGCAGGATGTCCAAAGAAAGAATACATTAAATTGACTTTACACAGATTTCAGCAAGGAAGTAAAATAGAGAGAGGTAAAAAAAACCCGACAGAATACAAAAATGGAGGAAATGGTAAAAGAGATGATTTAACAAAATGTAAATAGAATTCACACGCAAGATGTCATTCAGTGTAGGAGTAAACGTTATACATTTATATATACATAACCATCTGCTTTTTTTTTTGTCTTTTGGTTGAAATTTGGCAGGACCTGGATTAATTTCGCCCAAAGCAGGGTGTGTCCTGTCTAAAAAAAAATTGTCATAATGATTTGAGGCATGGTTTTACAAGAATGTTTGCTCTTCCTGATATTCAACTCGTACACACACAGTAGTCTATATATTATTTTATTATTGAGAATCTTTATTGGAAAACTGATAAGAAGATTATGATCTTTGATATTTAGTACTACCGGATTCGATTAATGGCTACAACTATACAAAGACGTTTCAGTTTGCTTTTCTTTCCTTCCCCACACAGCTTCTTGCTCCCATTCGTCAATCCTCTTTCGCTGTGCTTTATCCGTCCGTGAAGCTACTTAATACTCTCATCAACTAATTTTTTATTGATTATTATAGCCATTTTTCTATCCGCAACATTCTGTTATTTACACCATCCACTTAACTAAATTAATGTATATAAAAATATGCATTTCCCAAAAATAAAGATGGTTTAGCAATTTGAAGAATTAACCCTATTTACATGCGGTCTATTGTCCTTATCTTTGTTGTTGTTGTCCGGCCTTCATCAGGTAACCTACAGGGAATTCCTACGGTATAGTAGATTAAAGCGTTGTTTCGTGAATTTGGTGACCTAGTAAATGTAAGTTCAATTCCTGGGCCTGGCAGTGTGTACTTGGACTCAGTGAAAACACGACAAGAAATAACTGAGCAATACTAAAAATAAGAAATACACGATATATCCCAAAGATATGGAGAGTGGAACGAGAACAGTCAACCCCGCTTACATTAAATAAAATGTTCAGTTCGGAATTCCCCGTAGGTTAACCGTATAAACATGCACCTGAAGAAGGCAGAATGCTACAACTGCCGAAACGTTGTGATAACTACAGCAAAGAACAATTTCTAGTCTGTTTATAGGATGAGTTAAATAACTTAATAGATGCGTCAAATGGAAAAGCTGATAAGAATTCTATAAATGGACACAGTCATTGCTTTTAGTGAGACTCATTTTCATTTACAATAGTTATTCAAATTAATCGACAGGCATATTTTTCTTTTAACATGATACATCTTGTAAATTGATCTGTGGTAGTCCTTCGGTTTTCCTGTTAATCTGCCCAAAAATATTAATTCACCCCAAAATAAAAGTGTTTAATTTACTAAAATCCACACCAAATCCTCCGAAGCCCTTCCATTGCACCCTGGTTTCTATTTCTAAGTGTTGGGTCTACATTGTCGCTCACTCCGATAAAAAAGCCATAAGCAGATTTTTTAATTTTTTAAATTGCAAATAATTCTATGTCAGTACATTGAACATCATCCATGCTCATGAAATGGGAAAAACGTCCTGATATTTGTTATTTTTTTATTCTGAGGGTTGGAGTTGTTGCAAGGCAAGCTAAACAAATTTTGATTTAAAATTTGTAATTTTAAAAGAGTGCCAAAAATTTCTAATCAGTTTCTTGATGTTAAGATGAAATTCAAGGAAGGTGCCGTAGTTTTTTTCTTACCAGAATACTTTCTCTCTCCTCCGAGATCATACTCAGAGTTGAATTGCAAGAACAAACTTATTGTAACTGTGATAAAATCTGCATTCCGTTGTGATTGTGATTTAAAAAAAAAAACAGGTCCAAACGCATGAATTCCCTGAAGTTGATTGAGGAGGAGGAGATAGAAAGTACTTGGGTAGGAAAAAAAACTACAGTGCCATCTTTCGTGAATTTCATCATAACATCAAGAAACTGATTAGAGAAGTAGAAACTATATATATGGTTGTAACACATGAAATGTCGCATTTTATAGGAAATGAATAAAACGCTTCTGAAATGTTAAATAACTAATCTATTTAGTTGAAATAAGGAACATGTTGGTGAATAACTGTTCTCCAACGGACACCTAAATTCTTGATCACATCTTTAAGAAAATGATCATCCTTTGTTTTGATAAACAGTTCAAATGCTTCCATTACCTCTTTCCTATTGGAGAATTTTCATTGCGCATGAAAAACTTAAAGTGATAATCAGTAGGAGAAATATTAGGTGAATATGGAGGATGAAGCAACATTTCATAAATCAGGCTATGCAGATTTGATTTTGGACAACTAATTGAGAAACGTGCGCTCATGCAGCAAAATTGGTCATCCCTGTTCACAAGTCTAGGGTGTTTCTTTTTCGATTTTTCGTGCATACACTCAATTTTTTCACAATACGAGATTGCTGTTATCGTTTCCCCTTGAGACAAGAATGAATCATGGAAAACATTTTTGAAAGACTACCATACTGTAACCATTATCTTTTTAGGGTGCAGAGGAGGTTTTGGGGTATTGTTTTGGTGATTCACTTGCATCTAGCCACTAGCCTACTCTATTACTGTTGTCAAAGAGTATCCGTTTCTCATCGCATCATTCGATGCAAAAATAGTTCTTTTTCTCCAGTTTGTAAATATACAGTAAAGTTACTCGACATTGTTTCATTGTAATCATTTTCATTGGGCTTATGGGTAACAATATACTGACAGAAAAGTTATCTTGAAGAAAGAGTCAGAGAGAAATTAATTTGTTTTATATACTAAGGAGGTTACGTCGTTAGACGACCAGATCAACAACCAACCAAAAAATGCGTATTTTAATGTGTGACAACCATATATATATATATATATATATATATATATATATATATATATAGTTAAGTTACGAAAAACTTGGTAATCCGAGGAATCCCATGGAGGATGAAATCCTGAGAGCTTAATGTAAATTCAGAGCTAATAATTTAAAGAAAAACAGACCACATTAAAACTCCATATAATAATTTATTTCACCACAGCCCTTTTAAAGGACGCTGGATCATCAGACATCACTTACAAAAGAAGTGGTGTCTGATGATCCAGCGTCCTTTAAAAGGGCTATGGTGAAATAAATTATTACATGGAGCCTTAAAGTGGTCCGTTTTTCTTTAATATATATATATATATATATATATATATATATATATATATATATATATATATATATATATATATATATATATATATATATATATATATTCTGGGTATGACGATAAATTACATCCTGCAACAAGGACTCGGATCGGGAGTTTTTGAGGAGCGTGCAACCACCTCTTAATTGCTGTTGTTCCCAGGTACAACTTTACCCGGGGTGGTAGCACCTATTGAAGAAATAATGAACTCTGCGGATGAATTTCAATCTACAATGGCACCAATAAGAAGCATTGGTGGGTAGAGACAGAGAGACACAAAGACAGAAAGGAAGAAAGAAAGAGAGAGAGACACACACACAGACACACGGACACACAGACACACACAGACAACCCCCACCTCTTAGTCTTTGTTCCAGGCAAAGGAAAACAGAACACGTACGGCGCACAAGCGATTGATGATGTTGATGACCAATTCTTTAAGGATAATTACTTGTGTTGTTCAAAGAACGGGATTGACCGTGTGCCCCGTCTTTCTTCGCTTTAAAAATAGTGTAACCCGGATAAAAGAGACACGGATATAAGGGAAACCCGGATATAAGAGTGATTTTCTCTGGTCCCAAATTAGAGCCTGTGTTAATAAAACAAAATAGACCAAACCCGGATATAAGAGAAACCCGGATATAAGATACTTCTTCTCCGGTCCCGACAACTCTCTTATATCCGGATTACACTGTATTATGCGCAGGCATTGCAGGATGTTTTGGAGGTTCATACTGATTGGTGCGTGGAGCTAGCTGTCGCTTTAAAAGGCATGACTATGGCGGGCCGTAGCCTTATGATCGAACTTAGAAGTCATGTCCGTGCGAGGCACCGGTGAATCTTTATGAGATGTTGCGTAATGACCATGCTCGATAACGAGAAGCCAGCCTCTTCCTTTAGCCACGTTGACTCCAAAGGGGGGGGAGTATGGAGGCAAAACTTTCAACAACACTTGGCGTTGCTGTTACGGTTACCATAGCAGTTTATACGGGATGAAATTGGTCGCCCCATGATCAAAGTTTTCTACCCTGTTTTTGTTTATAACAACAGGTCTTCCTAAGCAATCTTGTATCAAAGTACTGATAGACACCGCTTAATATCGGTGATCAAACGAGAATCGGTGTTACAGCGTGATTTAAGCATAGATAGATAACAGTAGGTTAAATACAGGTTGGTCCGAAAGACTTGTCACCCCCCTACAAAAATGTAATGAGAACAATAGAAGAGCAAGTAATACAGTAATACAAAGCACGTGTACTGGATTCAGTTTATTCACTTTCATTGACGGGAAGGTCTGTATGAACACCATAATTTTCGTGGCAGCCATGTGAAATAGAAAATTTTATTATGTATGGGTGACAAAACTTTCGGAACACCCTATAAATCGATGCAAATATCTCGCTCCGTACCCAAAATGTTATTTTCAACGATTTATATATTCAGTTTAATTGAATTATTTTGATGTTTACTTTTTCCCTGTTCGTTTCGGTTCAACTTTTCATTCGCCCTCTGCGTTCGTGATTTTCAGCGACAATATCTTTTTTTTTTCTGTCTTTGAGTCTGTTTTTGCCGAAAATAAAACAATCTGGAAAGCAAGCGCACTCACGCGTACAAATATTCGCCTATAACATCACATAGATACACGCACACAAAGAGATACCATATATACGTACGTTCAGAGATTTTAATTTTTTTTTTTCGTAAATTTAGTAGGGAATTACTTCAAGAATTTTTCCTGCAGAATCATACATGCGGTTTCTACCCATAAAGATGTTAGATGTTTTAAACAATTTAAAACTGAGTACATTCCAGGATCTCCATAGACCACCATATATACATATCCTCGCTTGTAAACAATACGCTGTGTGTATAAAAACTCCATTCCTCATTACCACACGTAAGGAAGCATAAACTGGAATAAAAGGCTTTACCATCATAATATTCACAATTCAAATACGTTTTCATATGTGTAGATAGTCATTCATACATAGTGTTATGTGAAACTGAAATCGGGAAAATCAGTTGGATGTTTAGATTTCATTAATCATTGAACACGTTCATATTTATGCAACAAATAGTTACATGTATGTCAATATTCTTTCATACATATTTAAATTTACGCAACATATACAGGGTGTATAAAAATACTTTTACAAACGTTGGGGACTGATTCCTCACATCAAAACAAAGACAAAAGTTCCGCAAATGCCCTTCGTTTTTGAGTTATTAAGTTTGAAGAAACTTTACGGAAGATGGCGTTGTGTTGCTATAAGACTAGGTTACATTTGCCATTCGTGTATATCTGTGGTTAGACTGTCTTCAACGTTTAACGCGTGTAATAGCGAGTTGACTGAGAAGTGTTTTGTTTAATAATAGTAGTATATACATATCGTGATCTGACAGATATGATTTTTATATACGGGCGCGCAAATGGTAATGGACGCGAGTCTGCACGGTTGTATCAGAATACGTTTCTAGACTGTAGAATCACCCAACCTTTATTGCTGTTTACTGTCGCATTGCCGAGACAAGATCCGTGGCATCACAAACTATAGATCGAGGAAGACAGAAATCCTCTCGTACGTCTGGCTATCGGAGACGATCCAGGGATCAGTATGTTTATATAGACTTTTGTCCTTGTTTTGGTGTTAGGAAACCGCCCCCAAAGTTTGTGAAATTATTTTTTGATACATCGTATATATATATATATATATATATATATATATATATATATATATATATATATATATATATATATATGTATATATATATAAATAAAAAGGAAAGAACAGTAAGATATAAAATCCGGTGTTCTTATAGATATTTTTATTTTTACACAATAGTGCTCTATGTAAATTTAAATTTACAGAGCATTAATATTATAAATTAATAGATTTAAAATATGGTTTTACCGCTACACAGTGATAACCATGTTTCAGAAATGGAAGCTAAAGCCCTTGAATTTAATTTTGTTATTAAACCAAAGACATTAGTTCCATTTCCTCATCAAGCGAATTTTGGAGTAACTTACTTTTTAAAATTTACGGTTGTTAACGGCACAGGAAAGATTCATAGTTTGAGGGTTTCCAAGGTTACCGATAAATCCATTCATCTAGACAAGGGGTAGTAGAGGGTTCAATTTTTAATTTTTAATTTTCGTTGTATCAGTTAATAGTTAAATAGTTAATAGTTAAATTTTAAAAAGTAAGTTACTCCAAAATTCGCTTGATGAGGAAATGGAACTAATGTCTTTGGTTTAATAACAAAATTAAATTCAGGGGCTTTAGCTTCCATTTCTGAAACATGGTTATCACTGTGTAGCGGTAAAACCATATTTTAAATCTATTAATTTATAATATATATATATATATATATATATATATATATATATATATATATATATATATATATAAATATATATATATATATATAAATATATATATATATATATATATATATATTCGTTTATTAGGCATTACATTATATCATATAACGTCGTTCAGAGTTTACTTTTACTTACACAGTTAGCTTTAAGAATGTTTTAGACCGTTCGTAAATTTAAAGATGTTGCAAAATTAACGCTATATTGTACTTCTGTTTATAAAAACATGGGGAAAAATAAAACCCTCTTATTTACGTTGATACAATCTATCGGGGTTAAGGAAAAGTTCTCCTTTTGTCTTTATTCATACTCTGTTTTTAAAAATATATTTGATTTATATCTGAATTTTAGCACAGACACACACTTTCCCCTGCCGTGCGCCAACGGCTTAGGGGTAGAATCTCCGACTGACGCCAATTCAGCCCGGATTTGATCCTAGCTAGGGACAACCGGACATCTAGCCACAATGATCAGCTGTGATACAGCGAAACAGTGTGTCTTCGGATGATAATATATATATATATATGTATATATATAATTTATTCGAAAATTATAACATAAATATTTTATAAAATCATTACAAAAATAGCCATTTTGTTTCAACACATTTTGTGTCTTATTAAGTGTCGTTTATATAAAGAATGCAACAATTATCACAAATTTTCTGTATAGAGCGGTACACGGCGTTAAAGACGCACCCTAACCCATACCCACAAAAATGTATTTTTCTTACAAACAGCTATATAGGTCAGCATCCCACGTATCTATATTAGACCTCCTGCGAGTTGAGAGAATTCGTAGTCTTAGACGACAATACTCTTTTCTTCACTTCATTTCAAACGCTTGCCTTCTCTGCGGCACGTTCTGCGTGTCCTGACGCACGGTTCGGAAATGGAAATCGGAAAACCGAATTAAAATCCCAGTCGGTTTCGTCATATTCACACGCGCAAAAATACCCTTAAGAAAGGCATGAATTCACTTCTTCCCTCTCAGCTTAATTAATAGCACTTGTATCAGTAAATCATTATTATCCATCCAAAATTTCTTAGAATAAAAAAAGATTTTGTTGCTACTATAGTATGCGGTCTACCACGGTATCTAACACCATAGCGTATCTAGTAGATTGTTCTCTCGTCAAAATGCGACTGCTGTTTCCTCGGTCAAGATGACACGTCTATAAATCTCTTTCATCAAGATTTTAATCTGAAGTAGCTTATCCATCTGATGTTAACGGTTTCAGACCTCGAGGGATTCTGATGTGGGAGCTCCATTTCCTTCCATTTATGTGGACAGTACACACGAGGGGTGAGGTGAAGTGATGGTGGAAATCATCGTAGTAGACCGCAGGTTGACGTCACGAGAGGTGAAGTGAGGTCACGGTATAATTCATAGCGCGGTAAACCGCATTCTATAGCAGTAAATGAGGTAAACCGCATATTATAGTGATTTTCCAAGCGTAGCTTAGATGCGGCACAAAGTCGTAATTGTTCTAGCGAGACAAGCTTGCTAACCATTACACCACCACGAGGTGCCCCTGCATACTACAGTATCACCTGCTCTTGTTTATAAGTACGTATTACTAAATAAAATCCTTGTCTTTGCCGTGATAAAGTCCCTCACAGGATGTAACGCGTCGACTAAGACAAGATTACCTTTTGCCTTTATTCATAACCGATTTTATAACGCAAAAGCAAACATGTTAAATGATAGTCCCAATCTGTATACATCCTGAGTATGACGATAAAACACATCCGGAAGCAAGGCATGTGATCGGGATACTTTTAAGGAGTGTGGAACCACCTCTTAATTACCGTTTTTCCCAGGTACACACAGATCGGCGGTGGTTGCACCTGCTCTTGATTGTTCCTGATCCGGGTTGGTAGCATTTGTTAGGTTCCCCGCTTGGGTAAATAGTGAAACCCCAAACTGGGAACAAAACACTATGAAAGTACAAAAATACATTTTTATAGTAAAAATACCAGCAATAAATTTTCATCGTAAAAAAAAATATTACAGGCAATACATTTTTTTTATAAAAACAAAATAAAAAATACCAGTAATAGAATTTTGTAAAAAGAAATTAAAAAGGTTACGAGGAGTACATTTTTCTTAATAAAACTTACCATACAAAAATTAATAATGCTCTTAACAAAATTAACCTTCGGTCTTAAATGACCCATAAGGATTTGATATACCACTAAACAGACAAACTCAATCTGAGAAAAACTCCTGCAAAAATATACCCGTGCATAGTTTAGCCAAGTCCAAAATACCCCTCACTATATTTAGGCTAGACTTCTTTATATCTCGGGGTATCAAATAAGCTAAACTACACGCCTAGGCTGAGTTGAAGCCCTTTGCTATATTATTAAAAGAAGGTATGAAATAGTCCAGTGGTTAAGTTTAGACTAGTCTATTTTATCAACAAATACAGGGTGTCCGAAAATAATGTATACACTATTTGAATCGTTATAACTTATTCAATTTTCGACTTGTAAATAAGATTAATTCAAGAGAAAGAATACATTTAAAGAATCTGAGAGTAAAATATACAAAAAACATAGAAAATTAACTTTAATAATATAAAAGCTACTTGGGGCAATGGCAGAATGTTCATATAATGATGAGTTCACATCAAGTGCTCAAACTGGTTGCCGTTCTGTTCAATACACTTTTCATATCTTGAAGAAATAGACCTACAAACGTCCAGTATCATTTCCTCTGGTATTTGAGTACATTCTTCTTCAATTGCTACTCTCATTTCAGCAATTGTTTCAGGTTTCCTGCTGTAAACGTTGTCTTTTAGAAACCCCTACAAAAAGAAATCCAAGGGTGTCAAATCTGGTGATCTAGGTGGGTATTCAACAGTCCCTCTTCTTCCAATGCATCTGTTTTGCATATTTTCATCCATATAAATTCTCACATCACGGTAATGTATTATTAACTGTTAATATTTAAAGAGTGTTTACATTATTTTCGGACACCCCGTATGTTCTTTTATTTTTCTTAATTAAAAGTTTGTGAGGGCTCTAATCCAGTCTACAAAATGTTAATGGCTGATATGAATAATAATCAGGCATTGGCTGACAAAAATCAATAGGCATCCATGAGTGAAGCCTACAAATTTGCAAACCATGTCATGGGGGGAAAGTTGAAGACTGTAGAATACACAGACGAAATGTCTACAGACGTGTGACACTTCATGCTCCATAGTATCCCTAACAATCATCTTTGGATACAATAATACATATTTTATTACATGAGAAAAAGATGTGGCCTAATCAAAGACAGAAAGATATAATCTAGCCTGGAACCATTTTATACCGTCTAATATAAACTGGTTTAAACAGCTTTTACCCTGAAGAACAAACAACCAAGCTTAGAATAACACTGTGTCTCCTGTAGGCTGCTACATCGTGAGGTGTTTTATTACTGCAACATCCGGTCTGGTGCTTCTGCTATATACTTCTAGAGATTTTTGACAGAGTCCAAAGAAGAATCTGCCAACCTTTCGATGCCACTTTCCAACAGCTCTAATGTCGTTTCCCTGTGCCTTTTCTTTAAATATTTTTCTAGTAATTGATAGGATGAGTGCACAAAGTAAAGGGTTTCGGTCAAAATTCCAACGGAGATCACCTGAAGAAGAGCGTACAATGGCCGGAGCATACAACGGCCGAAACGTCGTGGATATGACAGTAAATATGAGGATAGCAGGTCGAACAATGTAAATAGTGTAAATATTTACAATACCTCATCTCAGAAATATAGACAGATTATCTGAGATTTCCACTTTGATACCTCGACTTCATGAATTTAAGAGCAATGCTAATTTGGAAAATAGGTTTCATAATTCCAATGTTAAAATGTCTAGATATAGCCATAAGTTCTATGTTAATATTTTCTTCTGTCATACATTTTGCTTGTGAAACTGTCTTACGGCTTCTTGTTTGTCAAATACGATCTTAAATATTTCAATGCATCGTCAATTTTCAACTTCTGTCTCTTTCAATCTTATTTTATTGTCCTCTCCGTTTATTTCACTAACTCTTTGCGTATTAGTGGCATTTGTCACTTTTCTTGGTGGTGGTGGTGGGGGAATGTTTAATAAAAAATAAGTGTCGATTATTAATCCCTTCCTCGGCATAGACGTATATATACGTTTTTAACGAGAGTGTCTTTTTCAGATACAGACAAATAAACACGTCATCGTCTCCACAAAAAAAAAAACATCTACAGTCGTGTTTATACGTCGATCATGATTCTTCTTATGCCCTTCTGAGCTTGAAACGAGTCCGATTGTCAGCTCATACATCTCATAGATGTCTTAGCCACAACTCGGGTACTTCAAGGTGCCTCAGTTTCTTAGTTACTTAATTTGATAGTTTGTTTGTTTAACCAGCATATCGACCTTCGTTGGGCCATTTAATGCTGAAAAGGTTTTTTTTTCTTTTTTCCTTTTATCAAAAAAGTATAGTTGGCAATATTGTTTTTCAAAAAGGTATAACTGGTAATATTGTTTTTCAAAAAAGTGTAGCTGGCAATATTGTTTTTCAAAAAAGTATAGCTGGCAATATTGTTTTTTCAAAAAAGTATAGCTGGTAATATTGTTTTCCAAAAAAGTATAGCTGCTAATATTGTTTTTGAAAAAGGTACAGCTGGCAGAATTGTTTTTCAAAAAGTATAGCTGGTAATATTGTTTTTCAAAAACGGTATAGCTGGTAATATTGTTTTCCAAAAACGTAAAGCTGGCAATAATATTTTTCCAAAAACGTATAGCTGATAATAATATTTTTTCAAAAATGTATAGCTGGCAATAATATCTCTTCAAAAACGCACAGCTGGCAACAATATTCCTTCAAAAACGCATACCTGGTAATAATATTTTTTCAAAAAGAAATGTGCTGGAAAAGACCTGGAAGTTTGGAAAAAACCTGGAAGTTCACTATTTGCCCATAGCTGGGACCCCAACAGGTGCTACCACCCCGGGTAAGGGTGGACCTGGGAACACCAGCAATTAAGAGGTGTTTCCACGCTTCCTCAAAACCTCCTGATCAGAGGCCTTGCTGTTGGATGCAGTTTAACGTCGTACCCAGGACGGTTAATTAATTAAAAACAAATAAAAAGATTCGTCTGAAAATGAAATGTTCTTCCCAAAATAATTGGCGGGTAAGAGGTTTTAAAGTTAAGGTTATTAGTCCGAATGTAGTGTAAATAAAACCTCTCCCCGATCGCGGAAATATTTTTTGGGGTTTTGCCTTATTGGTAGCTAAACAATCTGCCTTCAATCTCTTATAGATTTAAGCAGGAAAGATTTTGTCTATATCTCTGTGATGAGGTATTAGGATTGCTTACAATATTTACATTATTAGGACTGTTATCCTCATCTTAACTGTCATATGTACAACGTTTTGGCCGTTGTACGCTCCGGTCTTCTTCAAGTGATTGGAATTTCGAACCGAAGCCTTTATTTTGTTCACCGGGGTAGACTGTTCTAGTAACGGCCGAAACGTTGTGAATATGGCATTGAAGATGAGGATAACAATCCGAATAACGTAAATAACGTAAGTAGGGAAGATTTTTTTTTATCTTTATGTGAAGAAATTGATTTTCATAAATATTTATTTCATTTCATCTCAATCTAAGAAGATTCATCACGTTTTGATATTTCCGTCTGCAGTAGATTGCGGACTACTTTTTTTTCTTCTTTTATTAGAATTTAATTTACAGCGTGTTTTTCAGGCCGATACATCTCTTAAGTAGATAATAACACTACACTACTTCCTTTGTCTTTTTTTTTGTTGCTCTAAGCAACTGTTGCTTCGTTGCCACTCATCGTTGTCTTCGTGATCTTTATTCCTTATAGAAAACACCGACTGCATCATTGAAAAGAGGTAAGATTTCAGATAGTTTTTTTTTAAGCTTATCACCCCAAGCAAGGCTGGAAGCCACTAGCACGTAAGGGGTTACAGAAAGTTTGGAGGAAGAGCAGATAGGAGGGGTAAAGGAGAGGATGTGGAGAAAGATAGTGGATCGATCAAGGCAAGGGGGTTACAGAAGATTTGGAGCGAGAGCAGATAGGAATGAAAGGTGAAAGGATGTGGAGAAGGGAAGTGGATAGATCAAGGCAGCTGGAGATGTCGATTGATGTTACACTTGAATAGTTGGAGCTTGTATTTGTCAGGGAAACAGGAATAAGGAAGGGAGTTCCACAGGCGAGATGTGCGAGACATGAAGCTATTGGAGTAGAAGATACGTCTACATCTAACAGTTTCAGCGGTGAATGGGTGGGAACGGGATGCCAGTCTCGTGGGACGTTTAAATTCATGAGGCCTAGGAACCAGCGAAAGCAGCTCCTCGGAGCAATTACCGTGAAAGTATTTGTAAAAAAGACAGAGCGAGGCAACGTCGCGTCTGTGAGAGAGCGACTGCAGACGAGATGACAGATCAGGGCCAATTACATTGCATATCCGTCTCTGGATCTTATCAAGAACCCGGAGGCAAACAGCAGGGGCTCCAAACCATATATGGCAGCAATACTCCATGCAAGGGCGAATGGTCGATTTATAGATTTGGAGGATCGATTCCGGGGAGAAAAATTTCCTGGCTCGGTACAGGGAGATAGTGGTGAGGCTTGTGAGGGATGTTTGTTTATGGGGACGAAATTACTAAGTAAATTGACCAATCTCAAACAATTCTATCTGCTCATTAAATGCGGATTGGTGGCTTCGTGACAGCGCAACTATTAATGGCTTCCATATATTTTTTGTCTATCCAATTTCGCGCACAAGGCTGTAAGCAAACTGAAGCATAGTTTTCAGATATTTTCTAATAGTCCCACAACATAGGATCGTCTCCTCAGATCAATAGAAGGTATTTTCTCGAATGTTTGCTAACGCTATAAACCAATCGGCTACACGAGTAACTTGACCTTTTTTATGCGCCGTGATTCCTCAGGACGAAGGCGATCATGACTCTCCTCAATTTCCTGTCCGTTTTAACTCTTAATAAATTTATCTTTTTTATGTCTCTTAAATCATGTTCCGCCATCCATTTAATCAAGCTCACTAAGTATGTTATACGTTGTTTCCATTTTTTCCTCTTGCCTTCAGACTGTCCTGTCAATATCAGATTTTCAAACTCCTCATTTTGTTCCCTAGGGATTTCAACTCTCTTCCTGATGTTAAGGATAAGTTTCCTTTTTTGTTTCCATTTTTCTCTAAAACATTCGTCGTAGCTCACATATTGGATCCGTTATATTCACAGCCATATATGACGACAGATATCATGTAACAGTTTAGTACTCTTTCCTTTGCTTCTGACGAAGTTTCTTAATACTTTGCTCAGCTTTTGGAAGGCATCTTTCGCTATCGTAATGCGCCTTCGGATTTCAGTATTGCACTCTCTGTCCTCTGTTAAAACACTTCCCATATATTTAAAATTTTTGTACTTGTTTGGATTTTGTATCTCCGATTTGTAATTTGCATTTTGACAACGAAGTTGAAAATCATCTTTTTATTTCATCGATTTTATATTAGTATTCACGCAGTACAACACCCAAGAGTCACACACGGTAGAGGGTTATTGAATGAAGCGCTTGTCAGGGTTTAAGATGAGGACGTAAGTGCATAGGCTGACCCTAGACTTGAAGGGGTTAAAATGGTAGTGGTCTGGGAAACATCTTCTCGGGATTCTGTTTCATAAAGTAACAGTTCCTAGTTAGACACTGTTTGAGTGGAGCATGGTCCTTACCAATAGATTACAAACATTTGTCATGAACAGCAATAAAGTATCGAAAAGCTGAAAGCATTTCGTCTGTGGGTAAATGGTTGTAGGGTGGAAAATAACTCATCCCCCACAACAAGACGAATCATATATTGCTGTCTTTATGCTGTGCAATGGAAAATTCTCTGTTGGTTCAATAACTATTGTTTCTGAATATTGAGTTACCTTAAGGTGAACTGAAGGTTATATTGCTTACCGTCATATCAGGTTGAAACACCGGTTCTCGTCCGATCACTGAAGTTAAGCAACGACGAGTCTGGTTAATACGTAGACAGGTGACTGCTTGAGAATAGCGGATGGTGTAATGGATAACGGTTGTGAATGAGAAATCGAAGAGACAACTTTCGAATTCCAGTCGGGTTCATTACATTCATTTGAGCAATCTTTGGCGATCATGAATCAAAGAGTGTCACACCAGCACTTATCAAAGTGCATTGGGCCAGCGCGATAGCCTAATGGCCCATCCCTCCTCATGAATATGGGTAGGGCCTACGTCCAACAAGAGGACCTTCAGTTAAAACGGACAGGAAATTGAGGAGAGTCATGATCGCCTCGTCCTGAGGAATCACGGCGCATAAAAAAGGTCAAAGAGAAAAAGAAGTTATTTATGACCTCAACCTATCTTGATTTATTTAGGATTTGTTTAGCGCAGAACACCTCTAAAAATGCCAAATAAAAAGAAAATCGGAGAGCCGAGTTCGAAATTCAGTCGGGTTCGTTATATTCGCTTACACTCAAATACACTTGGGCGATCACGAATCAAAGAGAAACATGATCGCCCAAGGGCAGGTTGAGTTTTCACTTTTTAATAAAATCAACATTTAAATCGCTGTGAAACATGGTGTTTGAAGAACTGGCACCAAAAATTAGATTCATAGCTTCTACCGATTTTTGAGCATTTAATTTTAAAGATCGTCTGGAAAATGTACATATTAGGAAATCCCCAATTACCGCAGGTTTTTGCTTACAAACTGACTTCAAAATTTGGCAATTTCAAGAATAAATTCAAATAAAATTGATATATTTTGTATTATATATATTGAATAAAAATATATTCAAACCAGAATTCTAATTATGAATCACCACATGCAAAATAAACTTTTTTACTATATTCGATAAGTAAAAACCATTTAAAAAAGTTGTAAAAGTTTACTTAGCGTCAACTCAATGAATAATATTTCATAGATCATAATTAATAAAAACATAGAATAGATAACAGAATATATAACACAATAATAATGCTGGGCACAAAATATAAGATGGTTGTTTGGTTTGGTTGTTTTGTTTGACGGCATTCCAACCATAGTGGTCATTTTATGCCGAAAACGATTTTGAGTGACTTCCATTTGGCTTTCAAAAATGTATTGCTGGAAACATTTGGCTTTCAAAAATGTATTGCTGGAAACATTTGGTTTTCAAAAATGTATTGCTGGAAACATTTGGTTTTCAAAAATGTATTGCTGGAAACATTTGGCTTTCAAAAATGTATTGCTGGAAACATTTGGTTTTCAAAAATGTATTGCTGGAAACATTTGGCTTTCAAAAATGTATTGCTGGAAACATTTGGTTTTCAAAAATGTATTGCTGGAAACATTTGGTTTTCAAAAATGTATTGCTGGAAACATTTGGCTTTCAAAAATGTATTGCTGGAAACATTTGGTTTTCAAAAATGTATTGCTGGAAACATTTGGTTTTCAAAAATGTATTGCTGGAAACATTTGGCTTTCAAAAATGTATTGCTGGAAACATTTGGTTTTCAAAAATGTATTGCTGGAAACATTTGGTTTTCAAAAATGTATTGCTGGAAACATTTGGTTTTCAAAAATGTATTGCTGGAAACATTTGGTTTTCAAAAATGTATTGCTGGAAACATTTGGTTTTCAAAAATGTATTGCTGGAAGCATTTGGCTTTCAAAAATGTATTGCTGGAAACATTTGGTTTTCAAAAATGTATTGCTGGAAACATTTGGTTTTCAAAAATGTATTGCTGGAAACATTTGGTTTTCAAAAATGTATTGCTGGAAACATTTGGTTTTCAAAAATGTATTGCTGGAAACATTTGGTTTTCAAAAATGTATTGCTGGAAACATTTGGTTTTCAAAAATGTATTGCTGGAAACATTTGGTTTTCAAAAATGTATTGCTGGAAACATTTGGTTTTCAAAAATGTATTGCTGGAAACATTTGGTTTTCAAAAATGTATTGCTGGAAACATTTGGTTTTCAAAAATGTATTGCTGGAAACATTTGGTTTTCAAAAATGTATTGCTGGAAACATTTGGTTTTCAAAAATGTATTGCTGGAAACATTTGGCTTTCAAAAATGTATTGCTGGAAACATTTGGCTTTCAAAAATGTATTGCTGGAAACATTTGGTTTTCAAAAATGTATTGCTGGAAACATTTGGTTTTCAAAAATGTATTGCTGGAAACATTTAGTTTTCAAAAATGTATTGCTGGAAACATTTGGTTTTCAAAAATGTATTGCTGGAAACATTTGGTTTTCAAAAATGTATTGCTGGAAACATTTGGCTTTCAAAAATGTATTGCTGGAAACATTTGGCTTTCAAAAATGTATTGCTGGAAACATTTGGTTTTCAAAAATGTATTTGCTGGAAACATATGGATTTAAAAATGTTTTGGTTTTCAAAAATGTATTGCTGGAAACATTTGGTTTTCAAAAATGTATTGCTGGAAACATTTGGTTTTCAAAAATGTATTGCTGGAAACATTTGGTTTTCAAAAATGTATTGCTGGAAACATTTGCCTTTCAAAAATGTATTGCTGGAAACATTTGGCTTTCAAAAATGTATTGCTGGAAACATTTGGTTTTCAAAAATGTATTTGCTGGAAACATATGGATTTAAAAATGTTTTGGTTTTCAAAAATGTATTGCTGGAAACATTTGGTTTTCAAAAATGTATTGCTGGAAACATTTGGTTTTCAAAAATGTATTGCTGGAAACATTTGGTTTTCAAAAATGTATTGCTGGAAACATTTGGCTTTCAAAAATGTATTGCTGGAAACATTTGGCTTTCAAAAATGTATTGCTGGAAACATTTGGTTTTCAAAAATGTATTTGCTGGAAACATATGGATTTTAAAATGTTTTGGTTTTCAAAAATGTATTGCTGGAAACATTTGGTTTTCAAAAATGTATTGCTGGAAACATTTGGTTTTCAAAAATGTATTGCTGGAAACATTTGGTTTTCAAAAATGTATTGCTGGAAACATTTGGCTTTCAAAAATGTATTGCTGGAAACATTTGGCTTTCAAAAATGTATTGCTGGAAACATTTGGTTTTCAAAAATGTATTGCTGGAAACATTTGGTTTTCAAAAATGTATTGCTGGAAACATTTGGTTTTCAAAAATGTATTGCTGGAAACATTTGCCTTTCAAAAATGTATTGCTGGAAACATTTGGCTTTCAAAAATGTATTGCTGGAAACATTTGGTTTTCAAAAATGTATTTGCTGGAAACATATGGATTTAAAAATGTTTTGGTTTTCAAAAATGTATTGCTGGAAACATTTGGTTTTCAAAAATGTATTGCTGGAAACATTTGGTTTTCAAAAATGTATTGCTGGAAACATTTGGTTTTCAAAAATGTATTGCTGGAAACATTTGGCTTTCAAAAATGTATTGCTGGAAACATTTGGCTTTCAAAAATGTATTGCTGGAAACATTTGGTTTTCAAAAATGTATTTGCTGGAAACATATGGATTTAAAAATGTTTTGGTTTTCAAAAATGTATTGCTGGAAACATTTGGTTTTCAAAAATGTATTGCTGGAAACATTTGGTTTTCAAAAATGTATTGCTGGAAACATTTGGCTTTCAAAAATGTATTGCTGGAAACATCTGCTTTTCAAAAATGTATTGCTGGAAACATTTGGTTTTCAAAACTGTATTGCTGCAAACATTTGCTTTTCAAAAATGTATTGCTGGAAAGATTTGGTTTTCAAAAATGTATTGTTCGAAAATGTATAGCTGGTAATACTATTTTTCCAAAAAAGTATAGCCGACCACCTTATTTTTTCAAAAACAGCCTTTCTGTTGGACATAGTTTATCGCCGTACCAATATGCATATGCACTTTACCGTCATACCCATGGACGCGGATGCAGTTTTACCGTCATACCCATGGACGCGGATGCAGTTTACCGTCATACCCAGGACGGCAAAATAGATAAAATGTTTTTAGTCTATTGGAAATCGTACTAAAACATAATGTAGATAACCTATTCAGTATAAGTTCTCTTTGAAGTAAGTGAAGTTTTTACTTGATGACACAATGGTTTAGTAATAATATGCTTGTGTCATGCAACTTATTTATATAAAATTTGTAAAGATTCAGAAAATTTAAAATTTTTATAAAACTGTGCTATAAGGCTTAACATAAAATTTATCTTCAAACTTATTTCCTTAAAGAATGGTAATATAATTTTGAAAAACATGTTCTGGATTCTTATTTATTTCTCTCTTTCTTTTTATGCGCCATGTCTGTTCAGGGCATAGATGATCATGGCTTTCCACCTCTTCCCTCTATCCTTTGCAGCTCTCAACAAGTTTCTTCCTTGTTGATCTTTGCGATCGCCCCGAATGCAGGCGACTCGGGTGCGCTATTTGTAAGTGTGGGGTCCACGCTCGTGCTCAATCCGATAAACAAGCCAAAAAAAAATCCTTGTGAGTACCTCGAATATCATCCGCACTTACGGAGTGTGAACAACTGCCTGATTTTTGGTAATTTTTAATTCTGAGGGTTGGAGTTGTTGTTAAAATAAAAAATTAAAAAAAACAAATAAACTTTGATTTAAAATTTATAATTTCTTGGTGTGAATTAATATTTACAATGGGTAACTTTACATTATTTAATGTGAATTAACAGAAAAAAATCCAATGGGTCATAAAGAGTTCATATGCCGTGAAACCAGTGGTTCCCAAACGGTTCGGTGCGCCTCCTACGTTCAGCGGCAGAGAATAGAAAGTGGGTCGGTTTTAGAAACTTTTAAAAAGTTATATGCCAAAAAATCAATCAATCAATCGATAAATAAAATAAAAATTATTTCACAATTTAAAATATTATTATGGATTGTAATTGCATACATGAGTCCCACTATAAATAGCTATAAATCATTATTGACCGATTTTATTATTGTGAAATTTTTGCATTATATTAATTGTTATGAATATAGTGACTAGGGTATGCAAATTAGAGGAGAGAGATATCATTGATAATATTTTGGCTGCGAATCTGCGGTTATCTCCCTTTAACTCTCCATCTGGACCTTCTTTGCCGTAGGGCTGCTTGCGTCTTTTCTTCGGGACTTTGGTGAAGCGCAAGCTAATTTACATTCCGAAAACGCGACCCAGAGAAATATGTTTAGGAATCAGTGCGTTACACCAACCAATGGAAATAATGCTGAAAACTCTTTATTATGATTAGAAGTTTCATTCCCATTGATAATCGCACCGGGGAAAGATAAGCAGTTTGTCCCATTAACAAATGCTTTGTGGCCCGCCTCCCATACTCTGAACACCGTGTCGAAGGAGTCATTTACAACCTTTCCTAATTTGCATCTGTATTCAAGCCAAAACAATTCATAGAGGTTCTTTGTTTACGTCTTGATATTCTACAGAACGCAGCCACCGTTCGATTCTTTATTGTAGAAAACATTTTTTTCTCTTGAAGTGTAATTGGAAAATGCTTTCAGAATCAAGAATATCCACTGTCCATTCAAAGTGCACTTTTTGAGTCATGCCTAAAAGGGAGAACGCGAGACTCGAATTCTTAAAGAACCATCCTTTAATTTGTGATCAATGATCTTTTCATTTGCAAGAGAGGATGCAACAATCAATTCATAACGTGTAACTCAGAATTCGTTTACAAAATACTTGATAAAGATGAAGCCATAATCTTTAAAAAATTCAAAACTGAAATGTTTCACAAAAAAAGTTAAAAATATAAATTTTGAAATTAATGTTTTAGATGTTTCTACATCTTTTCTACGTTTTAGATATTTCTACATCTGTTCCTTCTGGATTGCTCTCTACTTTTGTTTCTGCAGGTTTATTCGATTCCATGTTAATTGTTTATTTCTAGAAAGAACAGCTTGCGCTCGAAGGGGTTTCAACATCCCACTTCAAGTCTTGCAGTAAAGTAATTTTCAGGTGTCAGTTGCAATGCAAATGATTTTGGAACGTGATGTAAAATAACCACCACAACAACGGTAGTAGTAATTCTGAATTACTTTATTCTCGTCCAAACTAGATACACATACAAAATACATTTGGGCCCCCTAGCCACACAGCTGTTTGTATAACACTGAAGTCGGTAACTTATGTATTCCAGTGTCTGCCTATGGAGATCCCCTGTTATCTAATGAGACCTTCCATTTCTACTGTACAGATTTGAATTTAGTTACGCTTCTTTGAGTTCAATTAACCCGATAAGTTAAAGAATTTAGTCTGAATTCTATAGGGTGCCCAGTAAAAAGAAAAAAAAGCGGTAAATTCAGAAAGACGTGAGACAATCGTTGAATACTGATAACGACTGATGCGACTGAAGAATTCAGGAAGAATTTCTGCACATTTCGTCAATCCCCACGCCGGATGTTCTTCTTTTGAAAAGTACGATAAATTGATGCTCAAAATCAGGGACTTGTTTAGCCATACTAGAAGGGCAGAACGAAAGACAAAATTTGTCTGAAAATAACCTTTCAATGACGAGTCACAAGATCAGGCAGCAATTAATAAATCATAAAAGAAACAACGAGAGTTAAGTAATTACGCGAGAGTCGAATGATTAGTCAAGGGATTTATTCAAGGTTATTCAAGGTCAATTATTCCTGAAAGATAAAAGTGCTAATGAATTTGCTGCTTTTTTTAAATGTCACCCTGTATTTAACAGCGAGGGAAAAAAGTGATAGATTCCCGTTTTTCTAAAGGTATTTTTAGAAAGTAAATCGGGATTAGTCGATTGAATTTTTCGTATACATTTATTATATTTTTTTCAAGAAATCCTCCGCTCCCAAGTAGCTTATGAAAGCCATTGCCTTTTTTGCCACTTTAACTCAGTGTTCGTCAAACTTTTTAAGCAACGGCACACATAGGAGCAAATGAAAATATCACTGCACACTTCGCAAAACTTCTACAGGGTATACGTTTAAATATTATTAAATAAATCCATAGTTTTTTTAAAAAAACACACACACAAATATGAACTTAATTTATTTGTTTATTTCTATTCAAGTATTTGTGCAGCTTATTTAGTGAGAAACCTGTGCCTGGTGTTTTTACATAATTTATTCAATGTTTGGTCGAATGTGCAATAAACAGGCCATCATTTCTTCTTCAGTTGAGCGTAGTCATTCTCGCTTCTAATTTTTGAAGTTATTTAGGGTTGAGGAACTTAATTCGCATAAAGAAGTAGAAAATTGCAATAAAACTGATAAAAAAGTTTTAGCTAATGTTGGATAAAAAGTTTAATACTTATTCATTTATTCAAATACTATTCGTACTTACACACACACACACACACACACCACATATATATATATATATATATATATATATATATATATATATATATATATATATATATATATATATATATATATATATATATAGCATAATGAGAAGCCACGTATACTTTCTTGATATGTATATAATATATGGATAAAATAACTGAAAAAAAATTGGGTGTTTTTTTGCGAAAGTATTTATTTCTGTGTTTTTATATATATTTAATATTTCAGACCACCTTCCTCAGAAATTAATTGAATTACTGTATTACTGTATTTGGCATATTTATACATATTTAAAATACCCAAGTCTTTGTTTAACCCTAGTTTATATGTGTCTAATTTTAAAAAGCAGTATTTCTCTTTTTTTCGTCGTGTGTATGTTGTACTAAAACCTGAGTCTATTAATATACATTTACAGTTGTCTAATGAGTGTCCTGATTGTTTAAAGTGTTCAGCTATGGGGGGATACGGATTGTTTTGACGTATGTCTTGTTTGTGGTTGTTGAAACGAAATCTAAAATTAGTTCCAGATTCGCCAGTATATCCAGTATTAGGACATACTGTGCAGAATAGGTAGTAAATTATATTATTGCTATCACAGGTGAGGCGAGGTGGATGTATTTTGATTTTGGAGTTGGGTATAGAAAATTCACTATCTGTTATTAGGTGTTTGCAAACTAGACAACGAGTTTTATTACATTTATAATTTCCTGTTTGGTTTGTATTATTTAGATATTTGGTAGAGGTGAGGATAGCTAAGTTAAGTGTTTGTTTTTTTGCGTTGATGGGTCGTTTAGCGAAAATGTCTTTGATATTTTTGTTTAATTGGAGGTTCTTGTAATCATGGGTATTTTAAATCTGTATAAATATTTCAATAGTTAAAAAATTTCTTTAGATATAGTTAAAAAAACGTTTTAAGCAACATCTAAAATACTAACGTTAAAAAATGCAAACATAGTTGCATTCCACATAACGTGACATCCGCGTCTAACGACGAACGCTGTAAAGTGTAAACAAACTGCCAAATACAGTAATACAGTAATTCAATTAATTTCTGAGGAAGGACCGAGGTGGTCTGAAATATTAAATATATATAAAAACATAGAAATAAATACTTTCGCAAAAAAACACCCAATTTCTTTTCAGTTATTTTATCCATATATATATATATATATATATATATATATATATATATGCCATGACAATATATCGCGGTACACTTAAGAGGATCGTGCGGTACACTAGTTGGTGATTGAGAATCCTTGCTCTAAATTATTATCTGAGACTTCTTTTATTAAGAGCCCCCTTCTGTTTATTGAGAAAAATTCCATGCACCCCGTTTATTAAGA
Source organism: Acanthosepion esculentum (assembly GCA_964036315.1). Taxonomy (NCBI): domain Eukaryota; kingdom Metazoa; phylum Mollusca; class Cephalopoda; order Sepiida; family Sepiidae; genus Acanthosepion; species Acanthosepion esculentum. The sequence continues at coordinate 35,684,019 of OZ038509.1, read as the reverse complement.
CCCTTTTAAGCACATATATGGACAATTTTCTTACAGATGCCCATGTATCACCAGATTACGCTTAGTTTCCTAAGGATTATAAAACTATAGTGTTTCATAGGTTTTTTCAATACCATGTCACCCATAAACACCCATCATCCGAACTTAGAGAAGTTTGAAGAACAGCAGAGATTTTTTTTTCGAATTCCCTTCCGAAGAACATGCTATTTTACATTCTTAAAATGAATATTCTAAATTTTCCGTTGAACCCAGATTGTTTTTTTTTGTTTTTTTTTTTACTGAATATTCACCTAGAAATATTATAACCTAATAATATATTTTTTGTTTCGGTGTTAAATTTTCATTCTTGTCCGAATTTCATTATTTACACTATTTATACTCAGACTATTGTCCTCATCTTTATTGTTTTTATTACAACGTTTTGACTCTTGTGCTTTCTGGCCTTCTTCACTTGTATATGGATTCGGGTAACCTACAGGTGATTCTGACCTGAACACTTTATTTAAATCTACGGTGGTAGATTGTTCTCGTTCCATTGCTTAAGATATCGAACTAGACGATATCCCTGGGGATGGGCACTGGACGAGAACTGTCAAAGCAGCAAATTATGAGTTCGGTTTCAAAAATATTAAAAATTCGGACTTAAATATCTGTCAAACTGCTTAAAAGAAAGACCTCACGTTCACAATACAAAATTATGATTTTACACGCATCATTGCTCTGTAGCTATGGTAAATTTACAGTCGTATTTTAATTGCCAGTTAAACGGTAACTTAAAAATCACGGAGTTAAATTAATTTAAATTAATACCACTGGAGAGACAAAATTACATGTTAATTTATGAGTCTACATTTTAACATACCGACTTATTTTCTAAATTTTGCGCAGGCTTGATTAGATATTTTTACAGTGAAGTATCCAGTATTTATGCGAGAATGTCTTGTTTAATGGACCATTCTTGTTCCAAATCTATTCATGAGTTTAAAAACATCGAAATAATGTCCTTGCTTGTTTCACTCGATAAACTATTTTCTCTTTCCGATTACTTTATAAAAGCATAAATTTGATATAAGAATCACTACAGAGAACCATCATAGCTGATGCTAACCTCCAAGAAAGCAATCCTTTGCATATTCTTTGCCTCACATTTTCCACTGACATGAAGTAAAGCAACTACATCAAATCAATAGTTTGGTCTGTTACAAGGAAAGTTGGTTCACGGTTTCGTGTCAGACAATTCTTCTCATCAGAATTACTTCTCGCGCATTTATAAATCTACCATTTGTGAATGCATCGAATACTGCTGTCATATCTGGTCTGGTGCTCCTACTAAATATCTCAATATTCTTGTCAAAATCCAAAGAAGGATCTGCAATGTAATTGATCCAGGCATCTCGACTTCAGCCACTTTCTCGCCGACGTAACGTGGTTTCCCCTGTCTTTTCTATAAATATTTTCATGACAATTGCTCTTAGGTGCTTTTTCCGTAGTGCCCCGTCAACATGACTTTAACCGTGCTACTACATTGGCAACTAGGGGTCACCATTTTACTGTTGAACTACATAGATGCGACCGTATGTTCTATTCTAATAGTTTCTTAATGTAGAACTTCCTTCTGATTGATTGATCCCATGACACCGTCAGTATTCAGAAATTGATATGCAACGCCAATCGCTATCTTTTGTCTTCCTTAATTTTGTTTTTTATTGTTCTTTCTACTCACTCTCTTTCATTCCAAATGTACTAGTGTCATTATCGACTTGCTTGGGGTGAAATGACAAAAAAAAAGAATCTGTTATTGCGTTGATCAGCGAATATTGCCCTCGCAAGTCGTATTTAAGAAGACTTAATCTTGCTGAGCCAACAATCGTGTCCAATGGAGGATTAAGCTTTCACTCGATGGCTTTCAAGTCTGGCAGGCTTTCGATTGCATTTAGAGTGAAATCGTAAATAGTCGGAAGATGATTACAATTTACTTAAACGAAGCCAAGTTACATATCAGTCCATATCTCTGTGACACTAAGTGCGAACTGAATACAAGATCAATAGCCTGAAAGATTAAAGCATTTGCCGAAAAGTTGTCGAACTCTTTTACTATAGCTGATGATTATAAGATGCTGTCTAAATCAGCTAATGCTATCGAAGAGAAAGGTCATCTTTAATACTTTGTCAAATTCCTCAGAGGTGTCATTTTTAAAGTTTTACCTTTCACCTAGGAAATTAATATCAAATATTTATTAAATAAAAACCTCAATTCTGCTTAAACGATGAAGAGTGCTTCTGTTTGAATTTCTGGGATGAAGAATTATCATTATTTACATTCGGGCTAATGTCCTCATATTTGTTGTTATAACAACGTTTCAGCCGTTGCCTTCCGGCCTTCTTCGGGTGTCCGGGTAAACTTCAGGAAATTTCAGAAAACATTGAGTAGATTACAGTGTTATTTATTGAATTTGGTCTCTTGTGAGTTCAATCGTGCTCCAGGTAGTGGAAATATTCAGTAGATACAGGGCGAAAATAACAGAGTAGAAATAAATGAGAACATGAAACTGAGTCACCATGAAGTGTTGGTCAGTTATCTCCACTGTCTATATTTGTAAATGATAATAACTCTAATATTATGCATTCTTCCCTTAAAAGTATAGCAAATTTGAATATCCATATTTCTAATATATATATATATATATATATATATATATATATATATATATATATATATATATATATATATGTACATTATAGGCATCATATCTTCATTCAAACACGGTTCATTGAATAAAACAGACATATTGCGTTTACTTATTTTTATATTGATTCTTTCCAGTTGAGTAATCAGGTTCTTGATATTAAGATGAAATTCATCAAGGAATGCCCACTATATCAATATATATATATATATATATATATATATATATATATATATATATATATATATATATATATATATATATATATATATATGTACATTATAGGCATCATATCTTCATTCAAACACGGTTCATTGAATAAAACAGACATATTGCGTTTACTTATTTTTATATTGATTCTTTCCAGTTGAGTAATCAGGTTCTTGATATTAAGATGAAATTCATCAACGATTGCCCACTATATCAATATATATATATATATATATATATATATATATATATATATATATATATATATATATACTTCAAACGTTATTATAGTGGTTATTTCGTATTGATGCACCATTTTACTTCTGTGGTGCCTATTTCGAATATGAATATACATTTATATAATATTTAGGCTATTCCATTAGGCAAGAGATAAGTATTTTTGTGCATCTTGGTAGATCTCCTTAGGGAGATAATTTTTGGGGTAATTATATATACAGGGTGCCCACCTAAAACCAGGAATTTTGGTACAGTTTATTTAATTGTTGGAATTTTTATTACAGTTATTTGAAACAAGAGCAAAGGATAGAAATTTTGTTGCTTAAATCAGAACAAAAACACAAATGTTAGGTGTAGTGTTCAAACTAAAAAAAAAGTTAATTTTTTAAATGATAGTCAGTTTTTTTCATCGTACAGCAAATCTAAATTTTCTTTTTCTGTGGGGCAACATATATATATATATATATATATATGTGTGTGTGTGTGTGTGTGTGTGTGTGTTTGTCGGGGGATGGCGGTACTCCCATAACTATTCATAACCCTGCCAAATCAGCAATGCTTAAAAATATATGTTCAAAGAAAGAATGAAAGTATCAGTACCTGAGGAATTTGGAGATATACTAATTTTCAGTGATTTTTTTCAAATAAGACACCAATAATTTACAGATTAGCTGTGTTCATGTATTAAGGATAAAATATCAAGAAACTAAATGGAAAAGGAGATGGAAATTTTGCACTGACATATTCAAAACTTGGAACCTTACATCGGTTTAAATATTGTTTCTGAAATTATTCTTAAAAAACATAGCAATGTTTAAGAGGTTTCTCTTGCTAAATTCTTTATCGCTGTGTAATGAGTTCGATCCTCACTGCGTACCTTATACTTTTTAGGCCTCATGCCAAATATAATCTATGTTGAGAAAACCATTCGGGCAATCTGACATAGTATAATGATAGATAAGCTTGTCTCTCTAGCTCAATTACGACGGAATAGGGAGTTCGATTCTAACTGGGTGCCCCATATATTGGCCTTGTGCTACATCTAAACTATGCTTAGAAAATCACAATAACATGTTAACCAATGGAACTGATATATTTCGTTCGACAAAATAAACGGCTGAAATTTAACATTGTTTACTTATTCGTTTTGCTGTCCTTTACGGTTTCATAGTTGTTGGTTGTTTCTGTTTAGTGGCACATCAACACTTCTATGGGTTATTTAATACCGAAATCTAAATATTTTGCACGCAATTTTTATTTAATTTTTGGAGATAACTATGGTTTTGTGATAAAGTCTTACTAATTAACACACAGCTGTGGGAGATGTGGATTCATGCCTTTCCCAATATTATTTGCGCCTAAGTTAATATAGGGAATCCAACGGGAATTGAAACTCGGCTCTCCGATTAACAATTCGGAGTCATTATCCATTACACCACCCGCACATCCAAGCTTACAACACTTGGTATTCCCAAGCAGTCACTTATCTACGTACTGACCAGGCTTGATGTTGCTTAACTTTTAGGTACCTCCACGAAAAGTAAATAAAAAGAGCGTAGCATGATGAAAAAGACGCCAAACTTGACGAAAACAAAATTTTATCGTCTAATGTTCATATTATTAAAGAAGAAAGATCAAAGTATTTTAGGGGTATTTTTTTACATTTTTTAATCGTTCCTAGCACGTCCGAAATTTTCGTTAAAGATCTTGTTTTTTTGTGTCATCAAAACTGACAGATAATCCATCATTTTCAATCATTTTTTTCCATTTTATAAAAAAGATGAAAATCTCACTTTCAAATTCTTTTAGAAATCAATTATCATCTTTTCAAAACTTATTTTAATAAAATCAGAAATTATAATGTTTATTTAAAATATTTTGAACCAAGCTTAACTTAGCTTCTGCGACGAAAAAATGTAATTTGAAAATAAAACAAAGCAGGTCATAACCTTTCGCGTCACTTGACAGGTGACGAAAGACATTTTCATGACGTTTAGATAACTTACGGGAGTATAATTCTTTCTACGGATGGAAGGAAGTGAAATTATTTTGATTTAAGTGAACAAATTATTTACCTCGTTATTTTTAAGGAAAACTTTCAGCGCTCTAATATATTTTTTGTACTTAGCTTTCACCTTTACCGTTACGATGCTTTATGGAAAATATATTATAAAGAAATGAAAAAAATAAGACTGTTAAGAGTGAGATTAAATTTCAGAAGAAAGGTATCTAATTAATTTATAGGTACCTCTCTTATGAAATTTTATCAGAAGTGAACATAAAATACTATAATTTTATGTACATTTATTACATTTTACTGTGTTATTTGTATTTCCATTCATTTTATTATTAATTTTGATATTTCATTTATGGAAAAATGTCATAACTGATATTAATATAAAAATAAGATCATAGAATTTTCATAAGATGATACTGATACTTGTAGGTACCCTTCTCAGTTGAAATTGAAAAATCAAATTAACTTCTCCACTCGTGTTTCGCAAAAGTAAAGGGCTTAACAGCGAAGAACAATGCTTAACTCAAATAACGCAACTTAATTATATTCTGGTTGGTCTTCCGTACTTTATAATTACAGCCCTATTATAAACACAAAACTACATTTCTTAATTACAGCGGATCTTCTGATTAATCAAAACCATACAGTATACAACGCTCTATCTCATAAGGACACTTAGGAAACCCGATGCGGCTTTTAACTAATTTTATAATATTTTAACAACTTAAATGTAAAAATCTATTATAATTAAAGAAATAACAAATAATTGTATTAAAAATTCATTTTCCATCGAAAATTTTTTTGCTTTCAGAAAATATTGTCCATATTCAACAACTAAAAGCAAATAAAAGCATTTGAAATTAAATAATATCTTTGTTTTATTTAGTTTTGTATGTTACAATTCAGAGCTGATTTTCAGGTACGTGGGGTCCAATTAAAAAAAAAATGATTTGCATGCCTCAAAGCCTTGTGCTTTTAACCATTGTAATCACTAAACCCGATGCGATCGAATTTCTAGAGTTTTCATAAAATTAGTTAGGGGGGGGGTAATAAATATAAAAAAAATATTTCTGCCATGACTTTAATAAAAAAACATATTTATAATAATTTCCATCATCTATGAATAGTTTCTGAAAGTTTCATTAACTTCCGACAATTATTTTTATTTTTGCAAGATTTTCCAAATTAATGTGTGTCACACACAAAAAAAAAAGTACTAAAAATTGTATATGTTATTTCGTAGTTCCGGTGATACAAAGAGAAACAAGGTTTTTTTAATCAAAATTTAGAATGTTCTAAAAAGAAGTAAAAAAATTTTCAAATAATTAAAAAAAAATTTGGTCTTTCTTCTTTATAATAACATAAGCATTTAGACGATAAAATTTTGTCTTAGTCAAGTTTGGCGTCTTTTTTATCAAGCTATGCCATTTTTTTAGTGATTTCATGGAGTTACCTAACTTTGCTGGTCGTACCGGTGTTTCAATGTGATGTAGCCGTCATCTCCGCTGTTTCATAAACTCAGCAGAATTTGTCTCTTTTACAACGCAGGTATTTTGGATAGAACGACATACTATTCGATGTTCTGTCGTATCCCTTAACACTCTGGAAATACCTGCAAATGAAGTGGATGCGTAAACGCATGGCCACGCTTAGAAATACTGGCATCTACCTATTCGTTTGCAGATTCAGGTATAGATTGAGGCTAAAATCGCTCTACTTCACGTCACCGAAAAATGACGGTTGCAAGCTTCTAATTAACACTGTGATAATAATTAACTGACGTATCCAGATATGTCAATGGATAATTAGGAGTGTCATGGGAACGACCGAGAGAAAGAGAGAGTAGGGGGTGGGGAGGAATGCTCGGTAGATCAAAAGATTTTAATAAGGAACTGAATTTGAGGTCGTCTTTGGGAAATTTGATAATTCTTTAACCACTTCTCCGGCATCGACAAGTATATATATATATATATTTATTTTTCCAGAAAGTGTCTTTTTCCGACAGGAACGAATAATCACGTCAAAAACATAATATTCAAAAACCAACTACAGATGTGTTTATACGTCGATCTTGGTTTCTTGTTAGGCTCTTCTGAGCTTGAAACGAGTCCAATTGGCAACTCATACGTACGGTAGATGTGTTAACAACCGCTCGGGTACTTCAAGGTGCCTCAATTTCTTAGTTACTATATTAAAAACAAATAAATTCGTCTGAAAATGAAACGTTTTTTCCGAAAATAATTGGCGGGGGAGGGGTTAACACAACAATGAAACAATCAGTTTGGCAAAAATGGTGGTAGAAGTTTTTCTGCAGTATGTCGCTTGAAATTACCAATATAATTTTAGGAAATTGGCATTTTCATGTTTACATTCATAGCTTGGTGGGAGTTTATTTTCTAACCTTTTGTTTTACAATGTGGAGGGTAAATATATTGATTATATCATACATTTCATTTCTGGTTGAATGTGTTAGCATTTTAGTTGTTGCTACAGTTGGAAGTCATCAAGTGATGTGCTTTTCCTTTGTAAAATAGTTTCTGATTTCACAGTCTATCTATGAAATATAATCTTTAAGGCCTAAAGGATTCATTCGCTGGAAGCCATTTTTACTCATTGATCTGAGAAAACTTTTTTTTGCAGATTATTGCAAAACAGATAATAGGTAATAAGTTGCAATAAAGGATTATACTTGATGCACGACTTATGTTGGATAAAAAAGTTTGTATATATATATATATATATATATATATATATATATATATATATATATAGGCCATTAAACAATAAAAATTGTTGCATGTAGGGATAAAAACAAATATATCCTTAAATACGTTGATCCATATTAATTTTTATTTTAAATTACTGTTTCTTAAATGTAATCTCTTCTATGCTTAATACAAAAATTAAAATAATTAATATTCACAACTCAAAAAGTATTTACATATATATATATATATATATATATATATATATATATATATATATATATATATACATATATATATATATATATATATATATATATATATATATATATATATATATATATATATATATTGCACGACTCTTCGGTAGAATTGAGTCACTGTCAGTCACTGTGTGTTTATCTAAATCTAAAAATAAACACGCTAAAATTCACCTTCATCCCTGCTGTGCGCCGACGGCTTACTGGTAGAAGTTCCGACTGACGCAAATTCAGTCGGATTTCGATCCTAGCTAGAGGCAACCGGACGTCTAGGCGCACTGATGAGCTGTGGATGACAAATATATATATATATATATATATATATATATATATATATGAACAAAGCATTTTATACCACATAATGTATATATTGTTTTAAATATGACGGAGTGCATTCTTTGTCTTTTTAAAGGGAGCCTTTTTTTTCGACCAACACTTCAGGAAAATGCGTTGTGGAAAAAACGAAAAAACAAATATAATCATAAAATTTCAGTCTGAGACTGATTTTTTGGGACGAACCAACTTGCGGCTGGAGACCTGAATTGGACACCATATACCTACTCATATAAGACAGGGTGGAGACAGCGACAGAATTCGTTTGAATAGAGTCATCGATTGGACCACATTTGGTGAACAACCAAGGTTGCGTTTTGAAATATTCTGACGAAGCCTTTATGGTACTACACAAAGCTCGGTCGGCTAAACATTTACGTATTTTAGAAGCTGTTCATATCAAGCTTCATCGGCCGAATTTGTGCAGGCTGAAGGAGAACTTTCTTCGTTTTCTGTGTTTCATAGGTGGGTCTTGAGTACATTTTTTCTGTTTTATACACACTAGGAACATATTTACATCGATTTATTTGTTTTTTTTGTGTGTTCGTAATACACTTATTTTCACGCACATTTTCAATTTCACCGATTATGACTATTATTTTTTGTATTTTGCATTTTTATTTTTCCTTTTAAAAAGAAAATGAATGCGGTCCGTCATTTTAAAAACACACACACACACACACACACACACACATATATATATATATATATATATATATATATATATACATATATATATATATATATATATATATATATATATATATGCCTCGCTATAAGATTATAGGTTACGATAAAGATACCATAGTAATCATTTCCGTTGATGTTAGTATACAAAGGATACCTATGTAACAGACTAGAGACTACTGTTGCAATCAACAAAATACACGAGCAGGAGTCTATTCATTTGCTGATTGCTTTGTTCCAGATTCTATAGCGTTTATACGCAAAAGTGTGAGCGATCTTCACGCAAATATAACGTCCGTGTCTCTTTCGTTGTAATCCAGTCTTTGTTGCTTCGATGCATTAGGACTGCACATGTCGCTCTTTCAGAGATCGGCTTTTCCTGATAATCTTGACTCGAAACCAGGAGCGCGCAATATCCGGAGTGAAATGTCAAAAGACGTAACGCGGGAGATAAAAAGACAAAGGCTAAGAATCGAAGGCGCACGAAAATCGAGATGATGAGAAAAGCACATGTCTGCAATTGATCCATTTATCTCGGCCTCTCGACTTCTATTCAACTCTGTAATTATCAGTTTAGGTATCTTTTTTTTTCTTTTTGTCTATCTGTCTGTCTTAGTCTCTTCATAACAGTCTGCATTTTAATTTTGTCATTCATCTCCATCTCTTTCTGTCTCTCTTTCTCTATCTATCTATCTATCTATCTATCTATCTATCTATCTATCTATCTATCTCTATCTCTCTTTCTATCTCTGTCTATCTATCTCTGTCTATCTATCTATCTCTGTTTATCTCTATCTCCGTGTGTCTGTCTATCCTATCTGTATGCGTCTGTATATCTTTCTCTGTATATCTCTCTGTCTCTTTGTCTATCTCTCTGTCTCTTTATCGCTCTTTCTTTCTTTCTTTCTCTATCTTTATCTATCTATCTATCTATCTATCTATCTATCTATCTATCTATCTATCTATCTTGTCTATATCTCTGTCTGTCTTTCTCTCTATATCTCTCTGTATGACTCTCTTCCTGTCTTTGTCTCGCTCTCTCTCTTTCTCTCTTTGTCTCGCTCTCTCTTTCTGTCTTTCTCTTACTCTCTCTCTCTTTCTGTCTGCCTAGTCTGTCGATCTTTCTTAGTCTGTTCATAACTGTCTGCATTTTTAATTTTATCATTCGTCTCCCTTTCTCTTTTCAATGATCTATTTTTATGATTAATTTTCCCGATCTATCTGCGTGTGTATTTTATAGTGTTTCTATCTATATTTTTAATTGCATTTCATTTGTCGCTTTCTGTTTTCAATGCAATCTTTCTTTATCCTTTTCTATCTGTTTATGGAACATTTCTTTATAATAAAATTAATATTACCCAAACAATGTTAGTAAAAATTCTGACTATACAGGGTGCGATATGTAAATTGTCACCAAATTATGTTTTTAATTTCGCGCATGCGCGTTGTTTGTTTTTGAGTTTGTCGACTGCACAGTACAGTATTGTCCGTTGGGCATCGTCTGTAAGAAAAATGCACCATAGCACAATTCATTTCGCTAGAAATTTGAAAATAGCATGCTGTACTCTTTAGCATGCATGCTGGAAGCTCCGATACGAACATTTCAGAGTGTTTCGGTGTCAATCTGAGGACAGTGCAGAGGATTCGGAAAGAGTTAGATGAGTCTGATGGTGGTTACAAAGATGTTTGGAGTGATCACTCGTGATGGCGACATGTCTCCATTCATCTTCTCACAGAGCCTCAGACTCAACACGGAGGCCTACATCAACTGCCTTGAAGAGGTAGTGCTGACCTGGGTCAGGAGGTTAGCTCCTATATCTAGCAACAGGACTCTGCACCATGTCACAAAAGCAGAAGAACCCAGTCATAGAACTGTCAGACAATTTCTGCGACCATACTACCCCTGGCCACCTAACACCGTAGACTGCAACACATTGATTATTATGTGCGGACGCATTTAAGCGAGAGAGTAACAAAACTCCTTGTAACACCAAAGATGAACTGAAGGCAAGGATTATGGAAGCATTTACAACATTAACCATATAGAGACCGTCCAGAAGAGTTGCAGGAGATTCTGAAGTCGTTTGGAAGCCGTGGTTGAAGCCAATGACGATTTTATTGAATAAATCTATGCCTTACTATTTAAAGATATTTTTGTGTGTTTTTAGTAAATATATCTGTTAAAATGAGATTGTCGGGTTACCTCCTCTTAATTTTAGAGACTGCTATTAGAATACGCTCTCCGGACTATAAATACTCGGCGATATTTTTTCTTACTCTCTTCTCACCTTATCCACTTCAGTCGGAGATTCGCCTCCAGCTGAGCTGGTCGAACTCTCTGCCTTTTGACAGAGAGGAACCACGACGAGACTATGCCGAAGGGCAGAGTCTCGTCTGGGGTGGTAGACAGCTACCCGACCCCGTTTTTGACAGTGTCTACGGTGAATTTTTGCCCGAGTCTACGGGCTCGGATAACCCCACGTTAAATTCGGCCTTGTGCCACATCTGACCGCGTGGGGCGGTTAGTAAATGTCCTTCTCACCTTATCCACTTATTCATCAACATGTAAATTTCTCACGGAGAACGTGCTTCCCTTTGGGAAACATATGAACAATAATAATTGTCTTTGTCGCTTGTTTACCTTTGTTGTTAATATATGATTATTTGTTTGTACATAAATATTGGTTCTTTTATTTTCTTTTTATTTCTTTATGTGGACTCACATCTCGAGTCTGTCATGTTTGTTGTGGGTATTTCAGGAGACACATGTATTTATCTCTCAAGGTATACACTGGCCCGCAACAAGATATCAGTGTTATTTTCATTTTTGCGGAATTTAGACGACAATTTATCCATTGCACCATGTACTTATATTCATACAATAAAAATACAGCGTGAATTTCAATGTATTGTAGTGTATATCTTATTGGATATGTGCAATAACTTATTTGGTGGTATAACTCTTTATTTTACAAGTCGCCGTCTGATCATCATACTGTAAATAAATGTTATAGCATGTTTATTAAATGTATTTTTTTATTTCAGATATATAAAATACACAGAATAGACATAACTTGAAAAAGAATGATGGTAATGTAAAGTTATTGAATGATAAGACAACGTTGAATGTTGCTAAAATATTGTTCCGAGATCAAAGAAGTATTTAGAAATACATTGAAATCATAACACAATAATAGCACAGAAACTGGCTTCATAAGTTCATAAAAAGATTAAGTAAAAGAATAATAAACAAAAATATATATTTAGCCAATAGCTTGAGACTTTTTGTTGCGAAATTAAGTAGAAAAGTTGAATATTGTTATGGTCCAGGTTCCTTGTACCACGGTAATGGTCCAAGGTAGAACCAATGAAGAATAACTCGAACACAGGTATGGAATAACACAGATATATATTACAAATAGAATATATGTACAAAAGAGTCGAAGTGTTAGTAAGAACAATCAGGTTAGGTTAGAGAGAACTATGTTGTCTCGACCAGTATCACTATTCCAATGTCTTACAGTAATCGTCTGACGCGACTCTGTCTCTGACTGACTCACTGTGACTCTGACTACTGCTTCCACTTGAGGCGCAGTATTTATGGTGGACGGGCTAGTCCATTACTATTATGGGTAGGTTCCCATAACAAATATTAAGAACAAAAAAATAAACCAAACTATTATATATAAGTAAGCATTACAAAGAGAAACCCGTAATATCTGTCTATATTTCTGGTATAAGCTATTGTAATCATTTACACTATTTACGTTGATCGGGCTGTTGTGAATATGGCAACAATGAAGTGAATAAAAAACCGAACAATGTAAATAGAAACTTGTAAGTCTAAGAATTTTGTTTTTACAGTAAGATTCACCTTTAACAAATATCGGGGGCCACTAGAGATAAAGAGTTACGTTAGGAGGCAATTTGTGTGGATAGGATTGGAAGCTAACGGTTAGCCCTAGCCTTGAACAGGTTAAGAATGTAGTGCTTGGGGAAACATCCTCTTGGATGTCGGTTCCACAGAGCAGTGGTTTGAGGGAAGAAGCTGTTAGAGTGGAACATTTCTCACCAATGGAATACGGAGAGAATGTGGGTCTTTCGTTACTATGTAAGTGGCATGGCGTATCCTTGCCGTGAACATTTGAATTGGCGGGGGCAGAGAATGTACTTCGTCCAAGCACTTTACAGAACACTTCGACAAGCTTTTTGTTTTGTGTCATATATAGAAAAAAAATGTAAAACTAAATATTGATAATAAATGATCGTTTCATTGGAGATGGGAAATATTTTAGATGCTTGTGAAATTGTGTGTGTCCAATAAATACACATAGAATGTGTCCAATAAAGATACCACTATGTAAAAAGAAAGTAATTTCTTACATTATAATAATTTCATCAGAAAAATAATGGGTTCCAAGTGGGCCATCAATTTATAATTTTTTGTAGTCTAGATATGACCACATATCTAGACTACAAAAAATCACCCATTTCCCAAGGTTACATAACGTAACGTGCAATAAACAGTCATGACAAGGTTGTAAACCTATTATCACCGATCGTATTTTTACGCTCAGTGTCATATACAAAGTAAACAGACCTCCTCCCTAGACTTGTGACACTTCAAATACAATATATTTACTTTTTTACAACAAATGCAAAAAATGGAAATTATATCGGGGAAACAGGTACAGAATTCCGTCTTTGGTTTAATAACCATAAAAATATCAAAGCCTTTAATTTCACTGTAGGTGCACATTTCAACCAACCGGACAACAGCATTGATAATATTAGATGTGTCCTTTCATCGCCTTTATTTAAATGCCAACAAAAACGCGGAAAGTCCAAGTTAAAATACATTTCTAAAAATAAATTCATGAATTCTAGGTTTCAATGTTAATTTAGGCGTACTCAAAGAATATAGTTTCCATAACAAGCCTTCTTCAAATCCTCTACAATACAAATCGTAGCGAACAACTAGCTCCAAACAATTAATTCTCATCAGTATTATGACACATGCGGTAAAAATAACGGCAAAAAACAAATACCCCCGGGAAAAAATCGCACTTCACTTCTTTCTTGTTAAGAGAGGATACAGGCGTGTCCGAAAATTTTTAACATATTTCTCATCATGCTTCCATTTGGTCAAAATACCTACTAATATATAATAAATATGATTAGTCTTATCAATATTACTATTTTTCTTGTTTTGTTGATCTCTCGAATTTATTTAATCAGCCTATTATATCTACATATTATAAGAAGTAAACGTGGAGAAACTTTCTTTAATATATATATTATATATATATATATATATATATATATATATATATATATATATATATATATATATAAGTTAAACCTAAAGAGCCAGGCAAAGCTAACACGGTTTCACCTAAGCGGATTTTTTTTCTATATATGGCACAAAACAACCGGACAATCCGCTTAGGTGAAACCGTGGTAGGTTTGTCTGGCTCTTTAGGTTTAACTTAGGTTTGCTCTACTTAGCGTATCGAGCACTTTTATTAATTATTTTACTTTCTCGTATCAGGGTTTTTTCTTTGGACTCTGAACTTGGATGCTAGACGATTATTTTCGGCTGACGTACATGTTCTCTGTTCTTTCTTGTTTTGTACGATTTTTTTACTTTTGGTATTAGTTTGTTTATTCACAAATCAAGGCACCTAAGATTTTCCTGACGAGTATAATTTCTTATATTTATAAGATATCAACTAGTATATATATATATATATATATATATATATATATATATATATATCCATTTGTCTATATGATAAAATTATAATAAATAAATAATACATATATATATATATATATATATATATATATATGTATATATATATATATATATATATATATATATATATATATATATATATATATATATATATATATATGAGCCTGGCTCTTTAGGTTCATTGATAGATTTGTTCTACTTAGTGTATTGAGCACTTTACTTAGTTACTTTTGCTTTACTCGTTTTGGAGTTTTTTTCCTTTGGACTCTGAGCTTAGATTCTGGACGATTGTTTTCGCCTCAATTACATGTTCTTAGTTCTTTCTTTTTTTTATCCCTTATTTTTCCTTGGGCATTGGTTTGTTCAATTACAAGCCAAAATACCTAAGGTTTTTCCAAACGAGTATAACTATTTACATTTAATATATATATAAGTATAATTAAAGTCGACTGACAAGGTACTGCAATTTTCTTCTGAATGTTGTAGAGTTAGTTTCCTTTTTGGTTGCGGTTCATGTAATTTAATAATTGCGTATTTCGGCAGCTATCCCCTTTTTTTCGTCAGTCGTTTTTAATGAAACTTGTATAAAAAAGGGATTGCTGCCGAAATACACTATATATATATATATATATATATATATATATATATATATATATATATATATATATATATATACGTGTGTGTGTGTGTGCGCGCGCGTGTGTATGTAAATACATTCAACAAGATGGACTAAAAGAAATCCCTGTGTTCCATAAAAATAATTAAATTAGGATAGATAGATCTAGAGTGACTGAGATAATATATCAATTAAGTTATTTAAAGAAATCGATGGAAATACTGATATATACGGAATGATGGATAATGAAATAGTAACAATAAATGTATTTTGCATCTGATATTTGAAACCATCCGAAAAAAAGATTTCCCTCTTTTTAACCCGTGACACTTTGAAATGGTCATTTCGTATGACACAACACTGCATTTCACATCCTTTTCTTTGCCCAACTTCTGCAAATTATCTAAAATCGCCAGTCGATTTTCAACCAAGATAAATAAAAAGCTAGCATCGATTTTTCTAAAGCTATTCTCGTATAAGTATGCCGAAAACCTCAGTTCTCTATTTGTGCATTGTTTGAAACAGCAATGTATCAAACTTGTATATCGGAAGAAGAGGTGGCCTCATACGCCATTCCAACAAATTTTGTTCTGGGGTAAATAGGAGAGCTTTTATTTGGTTGATTTTTTTTTTTACTTCTCTTCAAATTTGTGTTATCGTTGTTGTTAATGTTCACCTCTGGACGTTTTTCATCCTGCTGCCGATTTGTTTCTACATGGTCGTTAAATTGACTGATTATTACAATTTTTTGTCTCTGGAAAATGTTGCGCAATAGCATTATGCTTCAAAACCCTATCTTCTTCTTTTTACACCGTCCCTTCAGGCGATCATGGCTCTCCACAACTTCCTATCTCGTGTGACTCTTAGCAGTTTTCTCCCATTGCTAAGGCTCAGCCCTTCACCATTTCGTCATCTATTCTCGCTGCCTTCCTCTATATCTCTTGCCCTTAATATGTAAGTTAAGAAAGAAGTTTTAATCAGCTTATTCCCAAGAACAACTATTTTGTAGAAGCCATTCCCGAGACAATGCTTCCCCTGATTACAAAAGTAACTTTTTCGAATGTGATGTCAACAGTTTATTAACTTGTTCGAGTCAAGTGTTAGCAGCTTCTTAACTTATTCGAGTTTGGGGTCAACAGTTAGATATTCTACAAGTCCTCATAAACTAAGCTAACTTTCTCCTCTTACGTCTATAAAATAACCTCAGTCAGTACCCATCTAGCTTGTGTGGCTTTTGGCTGTTTTGGGTGAATATTAAACGAACTATAGTTTGACACTTAATCCAATACTTGTGCTTATCAAATAAATACCTTAAATATGGCCCATGAACACGCACCTCATATATATATATATAATATATATATGTAATATATATAATATAATATATAATATGATATATAATATATATATGTAATATATATGTATATATATTTGTCGTGATTTTATAACATATTTATGTTGTAATATTCAAATAAATAATTATATATATATATATATATATATATATATATATATATATATATTATAAGACTACAGGCTAAAATGTGCACATAATGTCTATGAATAGGTGATGCTAGAGCTAGAAAAAAATCTTGCATACATTAATTTCACCTCTTCTTATTACTAATTGCATTGTTTATTTCGAAATAAACTGATATCTGACTGTTCAAATAAAACTTCAGATCTAACTAGTAGCGACCTCTTTTGAAAATGTACGAAATTTTGTATCTTGGTATTAACTAGTATCTGTAGAAAAAGTCTTTAACCCCAAAGCACATTTATGCTGACATGGTTGCTGCATGAGGAATGACGCCCAGCAACTGTGCAACTGTGGGCAACTCAATCTATGAGGGGGAAGATAATAGAAGGTGTGGACGTCCTGCCACCACCGAAGAAAACATTGATTGTGTTCACCACATTTCCATGGATGACAGGCGGTTGATTATAAAACAAATAGCTAATGCTATTAACATATATCGTAAGAGAGTTAAGAATATTCTGTACAATGAACTTTGTATGGCGAAGGTTTCTGCTTGGTGGATTCCACATCTTCAGATATTTAATCAAAATCGCACCAGGCTGATCACATTGACATTTTCTGAGGAAGATCCAGTTGGTTTCCTTGAACTTTTTCTAATCCAGGATGAGTGCTGAACCCGGAACAAACAGACAATCCATGCAGTGGAAACACTCCACCTTACCTGCTCCAAAGAAGGCCAAGATCATTTCATCTGCAGGGAAGATGATAGATTCAGTTGTTAGAGATGTAAAATGCATTATGTTTATTGATTATCTTCAAAAGGGTCACACCATAAACGGAGAGTACTATGACATCTTGTTGAGGCAATTACGAAAGGCTATGAAGAACAAAAACTTAGGAAAACTGACGAACGGGGATTTGTTTCGTCAGGAAAATGCTCCAGCTCGCAAGTACTCGGTTTCAAAGGCACCTATGGGTGACTGCGGCTTTCAGTTGGTTGATCATCCTCCCTATTCTACTGATTTGACTATCATCAGTTCCCCAACATGAAAAAAAACATCTCGCTTGGAACTAGTATCGCAGTGTATGACGTCCTATCTACTGTTGATGTTTTCTTTGACAAACAACATTGTAACGAGAAGCAGATGATATACGACCTTCCAACAAAACTGGTTTAACACAGTGCATGCTTCTGTATTGGTAAACACAGCATGGGTGATGCAAATATCTTTGAACAATCAGATGTCAGTTGAAATTAATGCATGCATTATTTCACAGCTTTAGCATCACTCCTGGATTTTTTCTATTAATTCACCCCAAATAATGAAAAGTTATCGCAATTATTAATTCACCCCAAGACAATATAAATTTTAAATCCAAGTTTGTTTTTTTACTTAATCAAAATATGAATTTCGTTGACCCAGAAACATCAGCTCACACGGAAAGAAACGTACCTGGCGGAAAGCCAAAAAGAAGAATAAGTCCATGTTCTGGACTCATCGCAGCATGATAAACTCTTATTTGTGTGCGTTCCTTTAGAGACGTAAAACAAAAAATAACAATGAATGCATTTTTAAACAAATTTTAAAAGACATTTCCGAATTTTGGTGTCAATTTTAGTAAATATAAATTATTTTTATTTTGGTAGGAATTAATATTTTGCGGTGAATTAACAGGAAAGATCCTCACTCCTTTATAGTCAGGATATGAACTTTTCGGTCTATCCCTGTAGAACAGTGTTTTTCTTCGGAACCTAACAGAGCATAATTTAACTACTGATATTGGAACATTACAAAAACTAAATGGATATTACTACATGTTAGTTATTATAAAAGTCTACCGCATTGAAAATAAATTGCCTTCCCGAAATAAGTAAGCCCCTTTTTTGAGAACTCTATTTAATATAAAAGAGGCTTCTTTAAAATAAAAGTGTGCGGTTTGCGTAACAATTATCGACGCAGAAAAATTGAAATCAATAATCCGAGTTCAAATTCCGACGTCGTCTTCTGCGTTCATTTTCTCACACATGCCCTCGAAATCCATCTCTTCACCTCACACTCAGCCTTGAGTTAATTGGCAGCGGAGACTTCTCTCTTTAGACACGGTTGACAATCCGTGTAAGAAAACACAACTTTTAGTGCCAAATAGTGAAATGAAGTCAATAGCAATTTTATCCGTTTCCTTATTAGGAAACATTCAGCATTCATTTACTAGTGTTGCTCTCGGTTGAAATTATAAAATCTTTCTCTTAAAACAGTTTCCAGGAGAATAGGTTTCTCGAGTCCAAAGAGAATCCACTCCATTATCTTTTAACAAGAAGTCATGGAAATTCACATATATAAAAAAGGAAAATTTGGACAACCAACTTCACCTATGTCCTGAAGGGATAGGTCAATATATAAATATATTTAAAATCTATATTTGTTGAACTGCCCTTATTTTCTATTGCTGTTTGTTGTCGTAACGATATTACCAGAGTCATATTTGCATCATCCATGATGTGTTTACCAATACGAAAGCATGCACTGTGTTAAACCAGTTTTGTTGGAAGGCCGTATATCATCTGCTTCTCGTTACAATAATTGACATAACTGTTCTGCTAAATTTAAATCCAGCGGCATCCTTGAGCTAATCAAGGAATTTTACTTCGTTATTTCAAGAAATTGTCTTTTTTTTTTCTTGCCTTTATTTTTTCTTTTAAAACAATGTTTTTGGTCAGTGTCAGGCTAAAACACAAAGTTCTTCCTAAACTTGAATGAAGGCAAAATATTTCTTCATGATATGGTATTAACCTTCACCATTCTGGATTCTGTCATTGAAAAGCAGCTCAAGAGTAGCGTAAGTTTATGCAAGCGCAGAGCATATCGTTTCGAACATTATCCTTAACTGTTGATCTCAACTAGTTAACAACAAAACGGATTCTTTTTTTTTCCGTAAGAAAATCAAAAATCGCTACGCCCTGTTTAAAAATAGTTGCCAAAATAAAAGAGAATTATCCAATTAAAACGAAATTTTCACTGTTTATTCATTAATGAGCGAATGTTCTAATGAATAGGGTTTTTAATTAAAATCTTTGTGGAAATATTTTGTGGGAATATCTTTCGTTTGTACGTTTTATTTTTTGGGTGGGTGGCTAATTGTGTTCATCCAATCTTTTACAGTTTTATAAAAAAAATTCCCTGAAGATATTATTTCAGTAAAAAAGATGAGGCAATAACAAGTGGCAACATACAGAAAATTCGACCTGTATCTTATCCCAAAATAATTCAATTAAATGAGAATCCATGCTTGCATGATTTACTAAAACACGTTCTTTTAGATTGGACAGAAGAAGATCTATTTAATATCTATTTTTTTAAAAAAGTACTTGTAATGTTACAGTGCGATTTTAAAATTTATCTCCTTACTGTTCGTCACAAGAGATTCTTTTATTAAATAAAGGAATGTTTGAAAAATCAAAAGATGTAAAGTTTAATGCCATTTTCGATTGTGAAGCTTTTTTAAAAGAATTTTATTTCATTTTTTTTTCCTTTTAGCAAATGTTAGATTATTTTTATTATGTTTGTACAAAAAAAAACATAATTCTGATATCTGATATTTGACTACGATACAATAGAGTATTATGATTTTTTTTCCCGTTCATCAGTTTTTGTGTCTGTTTTCAAATTCATCGTACCGGTATACTTTTGTGTTTTTTCGCATTTTTGTTTTATTTACACATTCTTATATGCAAAGATAAGCAATAATAACTTCAGTAATTAAACGTAAGTTTTTATTTCAAGGTATTATTATGTAAAAAACATTTTTGTCTTATTTTTTCCTGTATAATTTGTTCCCTTGCCACTAAGAACATTTTCAGGAAACTATTTCATTCATATGAACTTTTAGAAAATCTAGTGAAGTCTAAAATTTATTAATAGACATCGAATCACATCTTCAGGAGAAATATTGGATTTTAAAGAGAATTTTAAATTTGTTGCTTACATTTTTCGTATACAATAGCGGTTTAATGAGTCAATAATTAACGAAAAATATGCCAATGCTTTAAAAATGCCTAAAATGTTTTATAAGGAAATTATTTTTTATTCGGATTAGGTTCAGGTCATTATCTTTGAAATTGAAGTGAAATTTAATTACAAAAAAAGGCATTTAAATTAAAATGCGTTTTTCATTTTTTTGTTTCTGGAAAGTCTGTGATGGTACATGCCTCAAACGCTTTGTAGACTACATCATGGTGACGCTAAACACTTTAGATGCCATCAGAGCCAAACAGTTTTCATCTGACTACAATACGCTCTCTCATAATGTTGAATGTTTATCCTATTTATCTCGATTCCAGTAGCAGGTTCTAACGTGGTCGTCGTCCCTGTAAAGCCTGGCTTGTTCATAGTTTTAATAGAAATATTACTTTGACCGCGTCTGATGGAAAGTGTCGAACAGAGATTAGCTTTTTATGTCTCTTAATATATGCGCAAATGAAACTCCTTTGATGGCACATGGTGGGGTCCCGACGCAAGACCTAACTTATTTGTTGCAGTTTCGTAATATCATACGTCATGCAGATAATTTTGTTTTACACATATATGTATATATATATATGTGTTTCTGTAAATTCAAAACACTTGAAAGCTATTTCAAAAATATTTGAAAGGAAATTTAGTATTTTTCTTAATGAATTTTCTACCAAGACATTAATCCGTGAATTTGAAAGGATCACAACGAAAACTAAGTGACATGATATGTCTAAATTATTTAAACAAAGCTTAATCTAAAAATTGGACAATTTTGCTTTCACCCGATTTGGACAATTTTGCGGTTACACCCGAATATTACACTTACAATTTACCAATATTACACTTACAAATATTCTAATTTGAAAGTATTAGTAAACTAACACTTTAACACTTGAATATTTGTAGGTGTGTATATGTGTATGTCTTTATTAATGCATGTGTGTATGATAGCTTACATATGCCTTTCATTGTATGCATATGTTGTCCTTTTTTGATGTTTTTTTTTAAGGTCGAGGACATTTATTTCCTGTTTCGTTCGTGTTTTGCATATCTAAATATGTCTACGTGTTTGTGTATTATAATCTGATTGTGTATGTATTGTCTTTTATAAGATTTTATCCCCCCACCACCACCACCGCGGCCCATATCCCCACTTCAAACGTATCTAAATTGTAACGAAGCTTTACATAACCATTAGATTAAGGTTTATTCTAACTGAGGTTTTGGCGCTTCAATTGAAACAAAATAAATAATAAAATATATGTATTTTTTCCTAACTTTCTTCTTTAAATATTTTTATAATATTTTATACATAATACGGATTAAATTGAAAATTGGTAATTTTTGATTTTTAATTATATAGTAAAATTTAATATTATTTAGTTAGAATGATTTCTATTTTAGTCTAAACCTAACATTAAAGCATTAATAATTACAACCAAGGTTCGTTGTCAAGATTTTTGAATTCTCATATACATATGATCATTGCAGCTTATGTAACAGCGTTTCCCCTATCGAGGTGTGTTTGGTCGATTTGAAGCTTTTAAAACTCTTTATTCTACATTCAACAAAATCAGTTGATAAAACACTAGAAGTGTTAAAAAATATTGTTATTTTCGTAGTGATTTTATAACATATTTATGTTATAATTTTCGAATAAATTATATATATATATATATATATATATATATATATATATATATATAATTTAAAATAAAATTTTTAAAAATAACTTGTGACGAAAGTACTTAGAACTTTGAAATTTTGCAAAATGATGCAACATAATTTAATAATAACTAGACACAAAAACGCAGTTGAAAATGTTCTTCTTTACATTTTCTGCATTCCTTCATATAGGATAGGAATAATTCTTGTCGAGGACCACTTTGATTTCTTAGCTTCTTTTTTGCAGTTTTTACGCCGAGATTTTATACTTTGGGTGAGGATATAGCCATCAAAACTAATTATCCGCTGAAAGTATATATATATATATATATATATATATATATATATATATATATATATATATATATATATATCGGGTGTAACAGCAAAATTGTCCAAATTGTAGGAAAGCAAAGTTGTTCATTTGTTAGATTAAGCTTTGAACCGTTGTATGATTAAAGCTATCTTACTCGAATTCTCTGAGGATTTTATAACACTATTGAACGCTACTTTGAGCAATAAGAATTTATAATAACTCTCAAAGCTTAACAGAAGAATCGTGATGAAATAGATCATAAACGAAAAGGACATTTTCATCATCAATTAATCGTAGTTAAGGATCGGAAGCTCATGAATGATTGAAATAAAGTTCAAATATATATATATATATATATATATATATATATATATATATATATATATATATATATATTATTCCAAGATCATTTTCCGGCTTATTCAAGATGATCTTCGCCCTCTCTAACCTTCTAACTTTCTGTCTTGGAGTAACAAGGTACCTCAGTTTTTGCGTACGATTTCATTTTCAAGTCTTTTTTCACTGCTCTTTACATGCATTCCTTCATATAGGATGGGAATAGCTGAAATTCCTCTCTCACATGCCAAACATCTTATGGATTGAATTGGATCTTTTCTAATTGATCTCTTTAGCTCTAAGTTGAAATGATTATCCCTCTTCCTGTTGCGACCTGATCCAGTTCTCCTCTTTATTGTTACTTCTTTTATAAACTTATTCGCTGTTCTGTTGATGGTTCTTGAATGGAATTTGAAGACGGAAATCAGAGTATGAATATTGGTACCATTGTTAAATAATAATTTAGCTGACTATTATTTTTTAGAGGAAGTATATCACTGCTCGGACTTCCTGAGGTTGATCTTAGAGGTCAGATGGAAGTCAAAACAAGTAAGTCCATTTTGATTGATAGTTACAGAGAAAGAATTTTCAGTCAGTTGGTTCTTACTCATCAAGGAATGTAGATGTGATCTCTTTCATGTCTGAAAGTTGAAGAGCCTAGAAACCATCATGACTTTCCATCGATTTTGATGGGCCTGACAGCTTGCCCAAATGCCAGACATCCGCTCGCATCTGGCAAGAAAACACGTGGATCACCACGTCGTCGATTCAAAAACAACTTGCTGGGGACATAAATTGGTGCGGTCAATTGGGAGATGAAAGCTGCAGAAAGAATCAGTTGGAGAAGGGCAGTCCACGAAAAAACATCTTTTTGAAAATGCCAGAAGACAAAGAGAAGAGATGAATAGAGCCCCAAAGAAAAGCCGCAGTTCCTCATCGCCTGCATCCTTGTACTCTACCATGCAGTGACTGCGGACGTCTCTTCAGATCCAACATTTCACACAGAGGGAAATGTCGATAAACACCCCCAATATTCGGTAACGAGTTCCGCCAAAGACAACGACGTGGAGTAATTTTGATAAAAATGCGATAAGAGCAATCTATGAAGCCTCTTCTGGGGATGTCGATATTAAGATGCTGTCAAACTGCCATCAGTTGATTTATACCGCCATTGCTGCATCAAGTAATCTCTGTTTCCAGTTTAATTCATGTATGACAAAATCCTTTGCAACTGCTGGAAGCAAATATCGATAATTTTGGCTTGTAGTGTATTCTGTATGGATTATTTGCAGTTATGGTCATTCGAAGAGATCGTTCAATTACGAAAAAAAAAGAAACTGAGAGATTTTTTATTTGATACATTATTTTGTATTTATTTCATATTTTACTTTTTTTCCATTGTTGCTGGGATGTCTCTCCCTATGTAATTATCCACGTCGTTTCTCATTTTTCCCTTTATATATATATCCACGTTGTTTCTCATTTTACCCCATATATATATATATATATATATATATATATATATATATATATATATATATATATATATATAATACATACATATATATATATATATATATATATATATATATATATATATATATATATATATATATATATATATATACATATATATATACTTATAAACACGCGCTAACCACAAGATAGCTTATTCCCAAATTCTCGCTTGACGAGGAAGCGTAACCAGACACCTTAATTCAACATAATTTCAAAAATTATATTAGGGGCCTCCGCTCTCGCTTTTGAAAAATGAGAACTCTTATGTAGCGAAGGAATCATATTTTTTTTTTTAAATATTATAATATAAGCTCTACTTCTGTATGGAGCACTGTCTTTTGAAAAATAAAAGCAAAAATACTAAGGAACTCCGGATTAACCTAACGTGTTCTTTCCTATTTTTCTGCATACCTATACACACACACACACACACACACACACACACACACACACACACACACACACACACACACACACACACACACACATATATATATATATATATATATATATATATATATATATATATATATATATATAACAGTTTTTGGAAGAAGATGAATGATAAAACTTTTACACTTTGAAGATCCTCGGACTGCTGTATGAAATTCCATTGACTGATCGGCACCGAATTAAAGAAGAGCAGAAAGTGGCACTAAATGGCCTTGAATCCATCGACAGAACCCAAACTGAAGACTTGGCGCTAGCAACACGGTTTATTCCCCGGCTTCTGCAGCCGTTGCAAGTGTATGACATTACGCTTTCTAACGCAACAGTGTATCAACAATTACCTGCGCAAGTCGATTGGAGATCTCCCTCTGCTTCTCCAGAGTAGGACTCTATACCAGTGCCAGAAACCTGAAACTCCCCAGCTCCTCATTGGTGGATAATTTCAAGTTCGGGAAAGTACGCCTTCACATAATGGTTAGGGACGCGGCCGATGAATTGGTCCGCAGGATACAACCAGATATCAAAACTGGCACCAAATGGTCGGCATTAAAACCCACCCAAGAAGCGGAATCCAGCCTGCGAACCAAGTAGATTAAGGAGGTGACCCCAAAACCAATCGAGCTGGCCTGGGCAGCACAAGCAACCAGTTTTTCTCCGGGGTTCAAAAGGAAAACGAGACATGGTGATTGAAGAAATCAGGAATTTCTAGAAAGAGTAGCGAACAACTACTGCTGTTTCTCAGTCCAAACAATGTGCTTGGACTGCATGGAGTGATATTAATCCGATGAAGATATCATAGAATACCCTGGTTGTAATGGGGCCATTGGAAATATCATTCCTCCTACAATCCACCTATGATCTCATATATGTAAACTCAAGCTGTGGGGGTAAACTGACGCCGATGGATTCGCATTATGTCAAAGGGATTAAGGCACTCTAGGTCACGTGCTCACTGCATGTCCACAGTCACTGCAGATGTAATCGGGGCCTCATAACAAAGTGCTTGAAATGGTCATGGACTCAGTAATTACACAGGGTGAAGTAGCCGACAAACAGCCTTTAACGGCCAAAGAATCTAAGATCCGTTTTCACAAGAAAGGTGAACGCCCTGTGCAGAAGTCCCAAATACCTCCTAGCGTGATGCTATGAGTGGAGTCCGTAGTTGGAGGGTGTTAGTAGATCTTAGAACACCTCTGCAATTTCCGGTACACATCATTAAGACAGACGCACACACTGACATTGTAGCGTGGTCTGATTCAAAGGAGTGTGTCCTCCTAGTGGAATTAACGGCTCCATGGGAGGAGAACAGGTAAGAGGCGCACGAGCGAAAGAAAAGCCGTTATGAATCGCTGCGATCTAACTGGAGATAGACATGTCATGTGCTACTTATTGAGGTCGGGAGCCATAGTTTCCTTGTACGGCAATCGTTTCTTTCCTTTTGAAAGTGGGCATCCTTGGTCGGAGCCTGAGGCGTGCTTCACATCGTCTCCAGACAACAGCACAAAAGGCATCGATTTGAATCAAGTTTGACAAATAAATGTTGAGTAATAAAAGAGCAAGCTTATTTATTACTACGGTGAATGCAAATAAAAAAAATTAAATTGGGAACGGCGACAAATGACAATGAAAGCAACGCCTTAAAACTATAGAATTAGGCTTTACTCAACAGAAAACGTAACCTCACTTGTGAGAGATTGAGTCTTGGCTAAGAGAAGGGAAATATGTAATTTAGACACAAAACCGGCACTGAAGAATTATCTATCAAACAGAAAATTTTCACCGAAATCGGATGAAAAATGTTGAAAAACAAAGACAAGATCCACTCACACATACACACACACACATACATAAGTTTTTAAGAAATATATCCAAGAACAGATAGTAAATAGTATAACGTTTGCTGAGAGTTATAATGGATAGGGAGTTGTGAGCGGACATTATCCCCAATAATTTGGATTCAAAACCTCTGAGATGTCCGGTACACACCATTCAAAACCGACACTGATGAATTATCTATCAAGCAAACAAAAAACTTCACCGGAGGAAAACTGCGGTAAACACATAAACAACATCCGATCACACACACACACACATTTTGAGAATTATATATATATATATATATATATATATATATATATATATATATATATATAATTAACACAAACATAAAGTGTGTTACTTAGCTGATGTTGTTAAGTAGAATGATCCCCAGCACTCAAACCGTCCACTTGTCAGGTGATATCAGTAATTGATTGTTTATATTTCT
Source organism: Acanthosepion esculentum (assembly GCA_964036315.1). NCBI lineage: Eukaryota > Metazoa > Mollusca > Cephalopoda > Sepiida > Sepiidae > Acanthosepion > Acanthosepion esculentum. The sequence continues at coordinate 35,656,465 of OZ038509.1, read as the reverse complement.
CAACTTTCTTTTTTATACAGTATTTACATTAGTCGGACTATTGTCCTCATCTTTGTCGCCATATTTGTCACAACGTTTCGGCCGTTGTACGCTCCGGCCTTCTTCGGGTGGTTGGAATTTCGAACTGAACCCTTTATTTCGATCACTGTGGTAGACTGATCTAGTTCCACGTGCCATGTTTGATGGATGTCAGTTATCAGTTATCTCCTGCTACTTTTCCCTCTGAAAGTTCTCCACTGCCTTAACCGGGTATTGAACTCACAATCTTTGGGTCTGTCACTGGATCTAACCAACGCCTTTATCCCCAATGATCGAAATAAAGGGTTCAGTTCGAAATTCCAACCACCTGAAGAAGGCCGGAGCGTACAACGGCCGAAACGTTGTGACAAATATGGCGACAAAGATGAGGACAATAGTCCGACTAATGTAAATACTGTACGTAATACCTCATCTCAGAAATATAGACAGACTCTTTCTTTTTTATAGGCACTTTTTCATTGGACCAAGTTTATATATCGTAGGGTAAGGAACAAATTGGTTACGTTTGGAAATTTAACATGTTTCACTTTTATTTAAGCTTCATCAGAAATTTTAGGAAATGAGATATGGTGCGAAAAGAAAATTCTAGTATTTTTTTATTTTTGTCTTGAATCCATCTCTCTTTCACATTTCTCCTCCCTATTTCATGGTTGAATTTTCTTTCCTCTTTCATATTTCATTTCTGTTAAAGCTTAAGTAAAAACGAAACATGTTAGTTTATAAGTTTCCTGTTTGCTCTTCATCCTGTCATCCTGTCAGATTTCTATCCAGATTTGATCCCAATTCATAGACACACCTATACAAGGGTCTACTAAAACCAACTTCCAAAATTCAATATTACAATGCCTAACATCAGGGTATCAGTAATTTTTATCGTAATGATGCCTAAAGACTTTGTATTTTCCTCGCTTCATGTTTATTTTTTAATATAATCCCCTTCTTTGTCAAATCACTTAATTCGGGGTAGATCATTAATAATATACATCGGAGTTTATACATTGAACAGCTCAGTTAATATTTAGCCCTCAGACTAAGGATTTTAGAATCTCGTTTCGTATACAAGCGGGTGGTGAAATTTCTTCGTGGGTACCACTTGCCAAAAATTTCACGAAATGACTAAAAATGAGAATCCGTTCTTGTTCGGGACGAGAACTTTTCAACACAACATCCTATAGATAGGTATAGTGTTGATATAGAATCCTACACTGCTAGAGGACTATTAGTCTCACCGTTTAAGCCATCACGCGAGTACACATATACCGTATATATTCAATATAGCGCGAGTTTTTATTATCAGCTTTTTACGCAAAAATAGGAGTTCGTATTATACATCGGTAATATTTTTTGAAAATGTTAAAAATGATAGGTTTTCAATGACCGGTTGCACTAAACACAGGTAAAGTTTGTTTTTTTGTTTTTCTGCAGGGTTTAAAATTCATAAAAAAATTCAGAGATAGCTCTATACATGAATTTTTTTTGTTTTTCTGCAGGGTTTAAAATTCATGAAAAAATTCAGAGATAGCTCTATACATGAAAACGGCTTATACAAAAATACATACGCTATCAGATGTTTGTCATGTTCTTTTGTTTCTTTTGTCTCTTCTATTTGCTACTTTTGCTGTGAATCAATAATTGGACCTAACCGATATAATCCTTCATCTTGAAATATATTTGCTTTCTTTTTAAAGCCAATCAAGGCTAAGTTTTGAAAAGCTATTTGCTGTCGGCAACAAATGTAGGAAAGAAAGATATGAAAAGGTCAATATAAACCGGAACAAACGAAGCGTGTGATATTTTTTCCTCGGGCCGGGGAAAAATCAATAAACTAATACATCAATAAATAATAAAGAGAAGATTAAAAGAAAACATTTTTATTGTATCTCTTTCTCCAATTTTCATTTTTGATAAGCAAAATTATTCCAATAGAAATCTGACCGAAAAAGACGGAAATGTAAGAGCATATTATTTTATATTAAATGTCTTTCTTCATTTTACTTTCTTTCTTAATTCATTGTAACATATAATTTGATTCCACAGCTCCAAGATTGTTGACTAGCGTCTGATACGTGATTGGATTTTTGAAGTGGAGTGAAAAGATTTCACCAGATTAAATTATAGACTAGTCTGAAAATTTAATAAAGAATATTTAATAATTTTTATAGATAAGCGAATTTATTTTAAAACTTTGCCATGATAAATTCTGGTGCTCAGAATTTTTTTTTTTTACAATGATGTTCGCTCTGTAGAATGCCCAAGAGTCATTCGAGATAGTGGGCTACAGAGCAAGAGGAACAACCCCAAGCACGTTGACAACGCTTCCATGGCGCAAGGGTCTACCGCAAAAGAAAGAAAAGAAGGAACTGAAATCCAATCCTAAATAGGAAAAAAAAGATAAATATCTACTCATGTTCATAATATCGGGGAAGAATGTGAACAGGACAATAGGCAAGCATAACTTTTTTTTTTTTTTTTTTTAAGCTTATCACCCCAAGCAAGGCTGGAGGACACTAGCACGCAAGGGGTTACAGAAGGTTTGGAGGAAGAGCAGATAGGAGTGGTAAAGGAGAGGATGTGGAGAAAGATAGTGGATCGATCAAGGCAAGGGGGTTACAGAAGATTTGGAGCGAGAGCAGATGGGAATGAAAGGTGAAAGGATGTGGAGAAGGGAAGTGAATAGATCAAGGCAACTGGAGATGTCGATTGACGTTACAATAGTTGGAGATTGTATTTGTCAGGGAAACAGGAATAAGGAAGGGAGTTCCACATGCGAGATGTGCGAGACATGAAGCTATTGGAGTAGAAGAGACGTCTACATCTAACAGTTTCAACGGTGAAGGGGTGGGAACGGGATGCCAGCCTCGTAGGACGTTTAAATTCATGAGGCCTAGGAACCAGCAAAAGCAGCCACGAAGACTTTAGAAATATAGAGTTGAAATAGACTTTAGAAGGAACCGGAAACTCAATCCTAGCCGTGTCCCTTCATGTGGTGGGTGAACATTGCTCTCCACAACTTCCTATCCTTTGTAGTTCTTAACAATATTAGTCTTTTTAAGCGTCTCTTTAGTCGTCGTTATGTCATCCATTCACGTCAGATAGGTGTCCCGACACCCCTTCTATTCCATCGACCATTCGCCCTTGCATGGAGTATTGCTGCCATATATGGTCTGGGGCCCCTGCTCTTTACCTCAGGGTTCTTGATAAGATCCAGAGACGGATATGCAATGTGATTGGCCCTGATCTGTCATCTCGTCTGCAGTCGCTCTCTCACAGACGCGATGTTGCCTCGCTCTGCCTTTTTTACAAGTACTTTCACGGTAATTGCTCCGAGGAGCTGCTTTCGCTGGTCCCTAGGCCTCGTGAATTTAAACGTCCTACGAGGCTGGCATCCCGTTCCCACCCCTTCACCGTTGAAACTGTTAGATGTAGACGTCTCTTTTACTCCAATAGCTTCATGTCTCGCACATCTCGCCTATGGTACTCCCTTCCCTATTACTGTTTCCCTGACAAATACAATCTCCAACGGTTTAAGTGTAGCGTCAATCGACATCTCCAGTTGCCTTGATCTATCCACTTCCCTTCTCCACATCCTTTCACCTTTCATTCCTATCTGCTCTCGCTCCAAATCTTCTGTAACCCCCTTGCCTTGATCGACCCACTGTCTTTCTCTTTCTCCACATCCTATCCTTTACCACTCCTATCTGCTCTTCCTCCAACCTTTCTATAACCCCTTGCGTGATAGTGGCCTCCAGCCTTGCTTGGGGTGATACGCTTAAAAAAAAAAAAAATTGCCTTTCATATGTCCTGTGATGTCAAATTTTCTATGCTCTCCTTCACAGCTCTTTCTATATTTGCCATTAACTCCCAGCCCCACTGAGTCAGGATGCGACACAAGGTCAGTTTATTTAATGTGGGGATCCCGAGTGTCCCCACTCGAGCCTGAAGGTCTTTGCTGGTCTTAGCTAGTCTAGACTAGTTAGAGCCATTCATCCCGCTACGGGACAGATCGACGATCTATCCAGGTAGCTGGTGGGGGAGGCATCCCAGAATGCAACAGATGCTGAAGCAGTATCACCCACGAGGTGAGCTGACCAAGCAGCGGGGAGGGGAGCCTGGCATGGAACCGATACTGTAACATGAATCTGAACCAGAGCGGAACGTGCCTTTCTCTTCAGCTATTTCTTTCTGGTTCTAAGCAAAAGCCTCTTTTTTTGTTTCCATTTTCTTTAGAATTTCCTGGTTACTCCCATACTTCGTTCATAGTATTGAAAGCAACCTTCAGTAGAAAACTATATCTGTTGCCTACTTTCTCCACATCCTCTCCTTTACCACTCCTATCTGCTCTTCCTCCAAACCTTCTGTAACCCCTCGCGTGCTAGTGGCCTCCAGCCTTGCTTGGGCTGATAAGCTTTAAAAAAAAAAAGTCTCTTCTTCATCTGCCCAGAGATTGTCAAGCAGTCACTGTCATTTAGTAGGACTGATTTTACATACAAATTCTGCATAGCTTTTTGTTTGTCTCTCACTAAATTTACCTGTTTCTTCGTGCTTTGCTTCGTTTTTTTGGAATCATATTTTGCTATTCCAATGGGCCTTCGAATTTCGGGGTTTCATTTTCCGTCCTATGTTTCAACACTTCCCACATGGTAAACATCGGTTCGTGTTTGATTTTGACATCTATCTACACACACATATACGCAGGGGTATATAGGTATATACATGCTTGCGTGCATATATACCAAATTCAGACGTGAACAATTTCCATTCTTTTGTGTTTAGGAAGTCTTTATTCACCTTTGAAAAAGAACAACTATTCAACTCGCAATTATTGTATCACAAAATACTTGAACCAGCACTTTAATTCACTAGGCCCGTACAAATAACTCCCCATTTCAGAAATCCTCTCACACACACTTATACTTTTGTAGTACCAACCAGAAATGAAGGAAATACTTTTATGCTTGCAAAATGAGTATCATATGTCATACTTTATGTGAAAAGAAAGATTATACTGCGCCAATTTCCCAAGTGGAAAAAGCGTATCTACCTAGCTAATAAAGACTAGTTTATCAAAACATAGCGTCTTCGTGGTTATCGCAAATGAAAAGAATAAAGATATATGGCGACAGTTGAATGAGTCCTACACGTGAAAGTTTCTTGTCATATGTTTAAGGCGTTGTCTCCAAAAATAGGGAGCTATAAGCATAAAGAACGCAATTTCATATATAACGGAATCTTATTTACAACCGGGGGTAGATAATTGTACGGTCTTAGAATCGCAGTTAAGATACTAAACGCAAAATATAAAGAGCGAAATAATTAAGCTTAACTTAGTCCAGCATCAGACTGTAAATGCGGGGAATTTAAGTAAAATCGAATATAATTCCTAGATCCGCATAATAATTGACACAAATTCATATATCCACATATGAAAAGTCACAAATATTTATATCAAGATAATAGATTTTGCATTTATCTTTCTTAGTCTGTACTCTTGTATTTCAAGAGTTCGTTTATATCTATCTATCTATCTATCTATCTATCTATCTATCTATCTATCTATCTGTTGAGTCTTGACTCAATGTTGAATCTCGCCTATTGCATGGAATAATAATGCAACACAAAATGTACTTAGAACAAGAATGTATTATAACAAGAAAGTGTACACAATAAGTACATATAGTATTTCTGTATATTTCTGGGAAGACGTTCCTGGAGAATGTGTTGACTAGTCGCAGTCGATCAGAGTCTCTAGTTGGATCTCGTGATTCCCCCTTCCTCGTCTTCCGGTATCAACCATTATTTATATAGTTGGTAGTCACCTATGCAGATTAGGTGGATCCCACCACAACACTATCTATCTATTCAAACAACAAAAAGATATGGAATATGGAAGATTATACTGCACCAATTTTCCAAGTGCGAAATGACTATCTCTCTTATTATTTGAAAGCCTGGTTTTTCACAATTCTCGGCTACTAATTACACAGAAAATGTCATCCTATGAGTCGTAGAGGATCCAATAATAATAATAATAATAATAATAATAATAATGATAATATCGCACCCAAATAAATATGGGTTGATTTTAGAATTTACTGGAAACTAATTTGTTATGTTGATGTTTTAAACTAAAACTAATGTTCTTTGTTTTGTGATGAGGACGTCGTTACTCATCCTTGCAACAGAACAAATATTGAATACGCAATTATTATATCATACCATATACACGAATAAGCACTATAATCCACTAGGTCATTGTCCCGTGTATATAGTAATAACTCCTCATCTCAGTAATCGATTTTTATTAGTACCAGCCAAAAATGAGGGAAATAGTTTTATAAGATTGCAAATTGCAATACACGTATCAAATATCAAAGCATTTTCATGAATATTCTGTTACATATTCAATGCCTACTGAATCTTAAACTAATTAAATTCGGAGGCTAATGAACAATCGTATTTAGATGCTTTCCATGTTGGGCTATTGGATTTGACTAACAAATGTGCATTCCGTCTTTTTTGCAATTAACGTTTAGTCTTTTCTTCTCGTTTCCCTTTTTATATTTATACAGACACATATGCATGCATACGCAGGGGTATATAGGTATATACATGCTTGCGTGCATATATACCAAATTCAGACGTGAACAATTTCCATTCTTTTGTGTTTAGGATGTCTTTATTCGCCTTTGCAAAAGAACTACTATTCAACTCGCAATTATTGTATCACAAAATACTTGAACCAGCACTTTAATTCACTAGGCCCGTACAAATAACGCCCCATTTCAGAAATCCTCTCACACACACTTATACTTTTGTAGTACCAACCAAAAATGAAGGGAATACTTTTATGCTTGCAAAATGCGTATCATATGTCATACTCTGTGTGAAAAGAAAGATTATACTGCGCCAATTTCTCAAGTGGAAAATGCCTATCTGCCTAGCTAATAGTTGAAAATCTAGCATTTCTCAATGCTGACCACGAATCAATGTCAATTGTAATTGATTTATTCGTTTTCTACGGCTTATCAACCCTTTGAAGGTTATTTAATGTCATCACCTATTTTTAGATTGTAAAACTTTTTTTGACGGGAATGATAATAATAGTTTTAGTGATGTACGTCTTACTAATTAACCCATAGCTAGAGGGAGAAGAGATGGGTTCATACCTTTCCCAAAGGTATTAGCGCGTAAGTGAATATAACAAGACCAATGGGAATTGGAACTCAACTCTTCAGTGAACATTTCCGAGTCAGTATCCATTACACCACCCGCAAGCTTAACACCTGATATTCCCAAGCAGTCACTCATCTAAGCAATGACCAAATACGACGTTGCTTAACTTCAGTGATCGTACGGGATTTCATATTTCAACGTGATATGACCTTAAGCCTTTTGTCTGTTTTATGATTCTTATTTGTACTCATCGATCTACCGTATCATACATCAGTAAATGTCCAATTAAAATTAATGTCAATGGACAACAGCTGGAAAGAGAGAAGCAGTTTAAGCTACTTGGCGCTATCGTCGGCCCAAGACTGAAATACAGGTATGAGATGTGAAAACTACAACACGGGCAGGACAGGAGCCCATATGGAGAGACAAGAACATCCATCTCAAAACAAAGCTGAAGCTCCAAAAGGCATTTTCTTGTCATTCTGCAAGTTCTGGACTCTCGCAGTAGAGGACCCAAGCAGTGGAAATGAGATGGTGTTTCTTACAGGTTAAAGTCATGAAACCAATCAGGCAGCACATTCATCTATATGAAGAGTTTCTGATAACAATGGTATAAAGGGAAAATAAGATGCTATGATGAGCTTACAAGACGGGTTCTCCAAGAATCTTCTTCGGGTGATTCTTGGAGAACCAATAAAATCAGTGCAAGGGGCAAGGAGACGAGGCAGCTAGCGAAAGAAATTATTAGAAGAAAGATCAATGAGTAGTCAGAAAGGGGTTTTACCGAAATGAAGGCAGACCTCCAGAAATGGAGTCAGATGGTGATGAGTGATGAAGTGCAGCGCCCTGACGACCATGTCAAGTTACGACAATATCAGTGGCAGTGAGAAATCAGAAAACACGTAAATCTACGTACTAATTTAATTAAAAATTGATGAGAGAGAAAGAGAAAGAGAGAGAGAGAGAGAGAGCGGGGGAGAAGTACGAGAAGCGGTTGAGATAATGAAAAAGGAAATTAAAAAATAAATTATGAATAATTTCAATATAAAAAAGTTATTCGACAGCATTTAATAATATGAAGCGCTACAATTCAATGTTGAGAGTTTCTTTAGAAAATATATTCAAGCCTTTGCATACATTTTCCACATTAAAAAAGTTCTTCTTCCCTTTGACTTTTGTCAAAAAGTCAGTATAACTGTTCGTTCTAAAGCAAATGGAGGAAATCGAATGTCAATTGTACTTATATTCTGATATTATTTTATATTTTTAATACATATAATTTCCTTAAATAAAAGAAATGACTGAATGCAGGCAAAGGTGAGCATTTATCAGCAGAAAAACTGGGGAAAATATGTACACGTACTCGTATAGAATCACACACAGACCTCACAGTTTATTTCTCTCTCTCTATTTCGCTCTCTCTCTCTCTCTCTCTCTCTCTCTCTCTCTCTCTCTCTATATATATATATATATATATATATATATATATATATAATATTAACGCAGAATGAGTGCTGAAATTAATAAAACTGTGCTCGGAGTATAATAACGGATATAAAATTTATAGTAATATAAATGTACATTTTGTTCCTGACTGTTTCGTATAACACATGGCAATCGTCTGGTCTGGTTTGGATTGAAAACTGGTTGGTGTGTGTGTGTATATATATATATATATATATATATATATATATATATATATATATATATATATATATATATATATATATATATATAGATATATATATATATATAGAGAGAGAGAGAGATAGATATACAATTTTTATTAAAGAGAACTAACAAGGTACACGGATTAATCTATTCATTTAATTTTTCTCGCATTCGTACAAGTAATCTTTTGTGATAAAAACTGTCGAGATATTCCATATATCCGAGCGTTTTCAACTATTTCATTATCAATTATTTTATTTTTAATTGAATATACATATATATATATATATATATATATATATATATATATATATTTTATAAGCTTCTATTGGTATGTCCAATGTAATGATTCCTTAATTTGTTTTGGTGTGGAACATAGTTCCTTAAGGGACATGTAAAATAAATTATTAATATTGGTCCTCTGTAATTTGGATATTGCAGGCGAGTTGTTAATGTTGACGATGAGGTTAGCTGTTTTAATTTTTTATAATGAACTTAATTTGGTCGACTGCGGTTGTGTATTTCTTAATAATGTTTCTAAGGGTAAATTCGTCCTGCTTATAATTAATGTGTATTTGATTTTCATAGAAATTGTTTTTTTTTCTGTGTATTCAGTCTTGATGTTGCTTACTTTAAAAAGAAATAATCTAATTTGGTTATCTATAAGGTAATTAGGTAATTCGGAAAACTATTATTAACTAGCGTCTGTTTCACGTTGTTGAGTTCTTTAAAGAATAACAGACGAGAGCATGAATTCTCATGTGCTTTGAGGAAATTTTATGACACTTATTTTATATCTAAGTAGACATTTATACTTATAAAATTAAGGTGGCATGAGTTTCTGTCTGTAGTTTGTCTTTTTTTTTTGCATAACGAGTTGGTAAATGTTTTATTACTAGATTCTACAAGGATTTTTTGTTTATGTTCGTAGGCAAAGTTAAGAATATAGGTTTTTTTTTCAAGTTTAGCTTTGATATTTTTAATTTCTTTTTTTTTTATCTTCGACTAAAAGAAACAAAGAAACTACATAGCGGTCATATGTTTTAAGTTTTGTCACTTTTTCAGATACTTTGTTTTCGACATGAGACTCGTAGTAATTAGAAAAGCAATGTCATCGAAACTGGTGGACTATATATACCGGGTGTAACAGCAAAATTGTTCAAATCGTCTTACTGCATAATTGTCCATCCCACAAAATATTTAATAACTAAAAAAAACACTAAACTAATTGAATTTAATTTCCCGGTTTTAAGATAAGACGTTTAGCCATCTTGATACCATTTGTTGTAAGAATCAACGAAAAACTTTTTGAGTTATTCAAGTAGAAAGAGAACAGGTTATAATCGTTTCGTGTCAGTCCTACTGTCTTCCCAAATGAGCAATGGTGAGAGGAAAAAGATCATTCAAGTCTTCAGTAATGGTACCGCAATTCACACATTGGTTTCTCTCTTGAGAGTCCATTCAAGAACTATGAAGAGAATAGGGGATAAGTCTATAAAAGAGGGAACGGTAAAGAGGAAGAGTTAATCAGGAGGAGTACTGCTCTCATGTTCGGACAGGAGATGCCCAGTCTTCACTTTCTAGTCTCGATAGAGTTCAAAAGCATTTCCCCGTCCTTTTGGGTGATTAATTATTTTCCACTCTACATCCCTTTTGCAAGAGACGAAACGTTGCAAGGCTCTCTCTACTCTATGGAGAATATTCCGACGATCTACATTCCTTAGTTCCACCACTTTTAACCTTCATGGCGAAATCCAGCCAAGCTACGCACATTGTAGCGAATCACCGTCATTCTCTTCGTATTCCTTTGGCCATATTAAGCCCCACTCTAGCAGATTCTTCCCACAAACCGCTGCTTTGTGGAACCGACTCCCGAGAGGATGCTTCCGCGATCATGACAATCTTAACTTGTTCAAGTTTAGGGTTAAACTTTATCTTCCCCCTCATATCGTCATAAACTCTACCTCTTACTCTGTGAACTTCTTCCTCGATTTGGGCCTTGTACAGGGTAAATATCTTAGAAATATTGCAATTGCATCAACATATTTGAAAATGTCTGATCATGTGACTATATAGGCAGAAATCCCTGCATAAAAAACAATCAAATTTCAAATTGTTAACTATTATTAAAATGATAACAACCTCTACGATGCCCTATGAACCGCGCCCATGGGAGCGTTACAATCCAAATTGAATATCCCTAACGTAGAGTTAATGCGAAATGTTTTCAACCTGGAACAAAGTGACATCACTTATGACTTCGATAATTTTTTATTCTACTTCAGTCGAGATGGGAGGGTTCCCGAGCGCACTCCGTAGTTTATTGTAAGATCTGTCACCTTTCCAATTGCTGTATAATATACAACAAAACCGCTTTAAAAAAAAATGAAATGTCACCTTTTCATACACTGGTTGCCAACAACGGTTAGAGAGCTCAATCGACCATGGTATATGTTATGTTTGCGTGAGTTCTGAGGACCGAGCAGTGCATTTGTTGATTGGAAATAATTACCAAGAACGTTTTTAGGTTTACAGCATTTTATTACTTACTAGATAAACTGAGTTAATACTACTCTACAAAAGAATTAGTGAAATATGGAGAGACGTTTGTCACACGTGGCCCTGTGAAGTCCGCCATCTTGGATCTCTCCCTGTATTGCCACACGTGACGTCTGACGTCAGGATGTCCAAAACAAGTGGGATAACTCTTGCAAAACTTTGGAGTTATCTCCCTTTATGTTTCCTTCCAACGGTATATAACCCATACCTTTTTTAATCATCTACCCCAAGCAAGGCGTTAATGTCGCTAAGACGTAAGGGGTTACTGGGAATGGAAGAGAATAAGCAGACTTTAGTGAGGAGAAAGGAAAACAAAAGAATAGATTCAGGCAGATTGGCGTTGCGATTAAATTTTCGAAGATTGTAGGTGGCCGGGGAGCAAGTAACCGGAAGACATTTCCAGGAAAATAAATTATTAGTATAGAATTTATGGTTGCATATAACTTTTTCAACTGTAAAACTGTGAGATCTAGTTTCCAATCTAGTAGTATGCTTAAATTTATGCTGTCAGGGTAACAAGAGCTCAGTAGAACTATCATGAAAATATTTATAGAAAGGACAGAGGGAAGCCACGTCACGGCGGTGGGAAAGTACCTAGTTGGGGTGTGAGATCATGCCAGGCTGATGGAGAAGGAATTCATACCTTTCCTAAGTGTATTTGTTAGAAATTTGTTGTATATAAAGACCGACTAATCTTCTCTACACCTATTATTGAAACATGGACTCGTTCATCTGCTATGAGTAGAACGTCTGCTCATGGAACAGGTACAAGAAGTGGGTTACAGAGGCGTAGACTTTTCAATCATACGCTTGTCGCACTGCGCTACTGCATTCTCAATCTACGTTCTTACCTGATTAAACCTTTCTTCAATCAACCTTTTGTTTCCGGTATTTTCCTTATAGTCGTAAAAGTTAGCAACTATGAGCTTTACACGAATTTTATAACTGCTCCAATACCCGGGGATGTTAAGAGCTTTCTAGATAATCCCTCCCTGATAGGATTATCTATAGAGTTAATATATGTCCTGTTTTCAGGCATGGTAACGCGGAGATCTTTTGTGCCAAGCCGCTAATCATTAAAATAATAATAATGTGTAAACTCGAAATGCAAATTCTGTGATAAATATCCAGAAACAATTGACAATCTCGTATCAGGTTGTACAGTCTTAGCACAAACTGAATATTAAACTCAGCATTATAGTGGTCCAATGTCTGCACTGGAAAATATGCAATTTTTACGTGAAGGAAACTGAAAGAAACTGGTATAAACATCACCCAGACCCAATTGCAGAGAGAGGACCTATAACAATTACATCGTGATCAAAGACAACAAAAACAGAATGTGCATTTTTATTGAAATGAAAGTCCCTGCAGATTGTAATGTATCTTTGAAGATCTTCAGAAAGCTATCAAAATACAATGATCTTGAAGTGGAAATCTGAAAAATATGGCTCACGAGGACATCAATAATTCCAGTTGGAGTTGGAGTCCTCGAATTGATTGGAAAATATTCCGATAGACTCATTGTTAGAATTCCAAGTACACCATACTTTAAATAAATAGAGAAAAATTTACTTAAGTACAGCTCACACATTACGAAAAGCTTTATCTATGTAAAATGTATGAAATCTGTTTTATTTTTACAATAAGGATCAGTGGAAAATGTCATGAAGCCATTTCTGACCTTAGGTCTCTGGTTGGGACCCAGAAGGAAATGTTTGTACAACAGAAATGAAAGGAAATAATAATAATAATAATAATAATAATAATAATAATAATAATAATAATAATATCTTTGAAGATATTCGAAAAACTGTCAAAATACAAGGACCTTGAAATAGAAATCTCAAAAATGTGGCACATGGGGACATCAACAATCCCTCTTGTAGTTGGAGCCCTTGGACTGGTTGGAAAAGATTCCAGTAGGCTGATTGAAGGGATCCCTGGAAGTTCATGCCTCAAAGAGATACAAAAAATTGTTCTGACAAGTACAGCCCACACTTTACGAAGGGCTTTATCTATGTAATTATTTTTTTAATTTATTTTATTTTATTTTATTTTATTTTTTTTTGTCAGTGTAAAGTGTCATGATACCATTTCTAACCTTAGGTCCCTGGGCGGGACCCGGAAAGAAATGTATAACGCCAGATATCAAAGGAAATAATAATAATAATAATAATAATAATAATAATAGAAGATTACGACTATAACTTCCTCTGATCTTATTATGTAGAAAGGCTGACTCTCTTTCTCTACACTTATTATTGAAATATGGACTCGTATATCCGTTATGATCAGAACGTCTGCCCACGGAACAGTCGCAAAAAGTGGGTTTCAAAAGCGTAGACTTTTCGGTCGTACGCTTGTTGTACTGAGCATTCTCAATCCATGTTCTCGTCTGATTAAACCTTTCTGCACTTGACGTTTTGTTTCTATTCTTTTCCTTACAGTCTTACTACAGTGTAACCCGGATATAAGAGAGAAGAAGTATCTTATATCCGTTTTTATCTTATATCCGGGGTTTTCTTATATCGGGGTTTTCTTATATCCGGGTTTGGTCTATTTTGTTTCATTAACACAGGCTCTAATTTGGGACCAGATAAAATCTCTCTTATATCAGGGTTTCTCTTATATCCGGGTTACACTGTATTTACGAACTTTATAACAAAAGTGAATGTAACAAGCTCGACCGAAATTCGAAATCGGTACACCGATCTCCGAGCAGCTCATCCCTACTTCTACAATACTCTTCAGTGATAAGATTAGAGAGGATCTACTTCCGAGAACGTGCTCAAGTGAAGCTATTGACGATTTAATTTAGAAATGAAGAAAATAATGTTTAAAGAGGAAGGTTAACGGAAATACGGATAAAAGCGCCATAAAAGAAGACAAAAACAGTAATATAGATTATTAAAAATTATTAAATGAAAAATATAGAAAAAGCTCGAGAAAAAATTATAAAATATCACCTAAGGGTGGAATACAGTTAGCCTAGCATTATTGCTTTTATATATCTTTGTACATTTTTAAGGTTATTTTCAAGCAATTCTGTTACTTTCCATTTTCGTGCCTCTACATAACCGGTAGTAATTATATCGTTAGCATTTGAAGCAGATTGGCAAGAACAGTCTTATTATATTTCTATTTTAATTAAAGTTTTTAAGCAATTATTACATTCCTCTTATTTTATTTTCATCTCTTTAATGTTATAACCTGACTTATGAAGCCGTATTCTTGGACTATTTCTTCATCGTCTTATGATTTTTTCTAAGGTACTTAAACTCCTTCACTGTTTTCAGCTATCGTATTATTTCAATCATCCATTCACACGAGTAGTTAATTTCTTTATTGCTCGTTTTTCATTCAATGATAAGCATATAGCCTGCAAATATTCTCCATTTCTACTTACTACCATTCATTTTCAGGAAGGGAATCTCAGGTCATTGTGCAAATGAGTGTGGCATCCATCAGTCTATTGAGATCATGGACCCGTGACTTCGGATTCTTTTTTTTCTTTCCTTCAGTTTAACGCTTATTTTTATCAATCAATCGAGCAGAAGCGAGGCGAAGATTTTTACGGTATATCACATAGCCCATATAGCATATCTCTCCTCTCTACGCTGAAAATATTCTCCAATGAAACGGTAAAGATCGATAATGCCTGTGGCTGGTGTCACAAGACTCATGTTGATCAAAGGGACGTATTTGTTTTTAACAGCCGGTCTTCATATAGTCATTGTCTACATCTAAAGCTTTTTTCCATGAATACTGATCACGGCAATGTGTTTTGTAATCATTTCACCCCAAGAAGGGCAATAATGCCACTTTGATGCAAGGTGGTTACTGAGTGTTAAAGAACATGTGAAAAAAGTCACTGTAAATGAGAGAGAACCATAAAAGAACAGGAATTAAGAAGACACAAAATAGCGATTAACATTACATTTAAATTTGTGAGATCAAATTTGAATAGGAAACAAGAAATCCACTAGTGAGAAGTGCGATAGAAGAAACAGCATAAAAATGTTAGTTACATCTTGCAACTTTAACATGATGAAATTTTGTCACTAATTGTTGTGGTAGGATCCACCTAATCTGCATAGGTGACTACCAACTATATAAATAATGGTTGGTACCGGAAGACGAGGGGGAGGAATCACGAGATCCAACTAGAGACTCTGATCGACTGCGACTAGTCAACACATTCTCCAGGAACGTCTTCCCAGAAATATACAGAAATACTATATGTACTTATGGTGTACACTTTCTTGTTATAATACATTCTTGTTCTAAGTACATTTTGTGTTGCATTATTATTCCATGCAATAGGCGAGATTCAACAATGAGTCAAGACTCAACACTAATCTAGTATTACACTTAAATTCATAAATTTTAAGTATAATAGAATAAAGTTCGGAATAATTACCATAAAAGTATTGATAGAAAAGACAAAGGGAAATAAACGGTACGACGGTGGGAAAATGGACTTAAACTGAGATGTCGGGTCAGGACTAAAGACATTGCATATTCTTCTTTGGATTTTATTAAAAATCGCAAATATATAGCATAAAAACTCCAAACTAGATGTGGCAGAAATATTCAAATCCAGGACGAATGACAGATATGTAATATTGTCTAATGCGACACGGTGAACAAACTTTCCTTGCAATTGATTCAGTATAATCTTCCCACTTCATATTAGCGGAAAACGTTAGCGTGAGAAGGCGCAATGAATCACTGGGGGTTAGCATCAGACATGTTGATAAAGGCAAAAATGCTTCTCTTAGACGATTCAAAGAGAACAGTTCTAATTAACAAGCCATTCCTTATCCCAGAGGGTACAGAGGTGTGAAATGAATTTTACTTTCCTTAGAAGAGCTATTCTCCATCATTACTGTGGTCTGTCGACCCAATATAAGCATTTTCACTTTCGCTACATATTTGGATCTATGTGTAGTTGATTTTTTCTAGTGTTGTTGTCATATGTCTCTTGATGAGACGTGTTTCTCTCTCGGACAGGAATGATCATGGCTCGCCATAGTTTCTTCGGGTTTTTTTTTGTTTCTCTCAGCAATAGTTCCTCGTTTATCAACTCGTTTTCTCTTTGTGGTAATTCTTTCTCTAAAAATTTACACTGTCTTTTCAAGCTGGCTTTTCGCTGGTTTCATTGTTTCTCTTGTTTATAATATGTCCGACAGATGTTAAATTCCCCAGCCGTTCTTTCCTTGTGTATACCCCTATATATATATATATCTTTTTAATTGTTAGAAACATTTTCTTTGTAGTTCATCTTCTGGCTGGGACTTATATATTTTTGTACCAACTTTCTCCGTATTCGTCGTTAGAACAACGTCTAAGTTGCTTCCTTTTGTCACTTTTGTGTCTGCGGTGGATGAGATTAGATACTATTCACAAATTCGATATTCTTTTCTTCGTTTCAAATGTTAATGCATATGCAACATCTGTGGTCGTATCTGCCTCTTGCAGATTGATTTTCATAGTCATATGAGATGCTGCATGCGAAGCGGAAAATATTTATGATCCTCCGACCACAATGACGAATCCGGTAATCAGTCATTTATGTGCCATACGTGATACACGCTTAGGCGATAATGTATCGAAAGATACATGACTGACGAGGCAGATTTTTTCACGCAGTAGGTTGCCATTTGTTTATGCGGCAGACCAGTTGCCAAGGCTATAGAACCCGGTCTGCCCTGCTATTTAAAGAGAGGTCGTACGTTTCCCAAGGTTATTAGCACGTAAGTGAACGTAATGGGTTTCACTGGAATTCGAACTCGGCTCTCCGATTCCTCATTACACCACCGTGCCTTGCTCAACTTCTGAATAACTGATTTTGCAGACTTTGAGGCCCGATTTTACACCTGGTGGCTATGATAGTGCTGTGAACGTTCTGTTGTCACTGGATTTTTTGATGTTCTGCCTACTTTCGTAAATCTTAGTTGTGAGCCCAAAATCATCTCCTCTGAGAACAAAGTTTCCATATTGACATTAAATTCGATTCAAATCTATTGGCGTGAATCGCATGCTACATTATATTAATGGTTTAACTTTCTTAAACTTAGAAAGACTTCTACCTAAGCGTGAAGAAACATTTTAATTAGAAGCAGACAACAACAAAAATGTAAAAATGCTTAAACCTGCTTCTTACCAGTGTACAATTTACCGTTAACCCTTCCCGATAGCTATTCTTTATTTTTAAACATAAAAGGCTGACTACTTTTGCTTCAGACCAAGGCAAGTGGACTCCTGTGTGAAGCAGACAGTGCCATTTTTAAAAAGTGTTCATGCAGATACACCAACTGTTAGTTAATTCTTTCGGCAGAAAGATTTGATGCAAGAGACGTTTAAATTAGTAGCAGAAAACAACAATAAATAAATAAATTTAAAATGTGTTTGTTTTTACTCTACTCCTTTCTGTCGTATCTCTCGCTTTAAACTTAGTTTATTGGTCATCTATCTATATTTCTGAAATGTGATATTGTAACTATTTACATACACTATTCGAACTGTTGTCGACATCGTTATGGTCATATTCACGACGTTTCGGCCATTGTACGCTCCGGCTTTCTTCAGGTGATATACGTTGGAATTTTGAAGTAAAGCCTTTATTTATTACCTTGGGGTAGATAGTTTTCGTTCCACGACTTTTCTGGATATCGCAGTTTCAGTTTTTTTTCCCTTTTAGTAACTCAATTCTACAAGGTTTTTTTTTTCACCTCTACTCGTCATGTACTGGATTACTTCAACCAACTCTTTTATCCACTGGGCCATGTGCCCTTGGGACATCAGAAAATGATTTCCGAACAATGTTAATAGTGTTAATAGTATATTGAAGTTCTGTGCTTTAAAATTAGTTTGTGTAATTTCTAGCAACTCTTTATAAGAATACGGGACTAGATATCCATACGTAAAAAAAAAAAATTCTTAATCACTTCTGGAGTCCGTGAAATTAACGCCAATCAAATTGTGGATTTTGTGTCTTTCTTCAAACATTCGATGTTCTTGTAAGGCTGTGATGTATTCTCGTTCCCCGCTACGAATTAGAATGTTTATATACTTTAATGATTCGGCTCTCTTCTGTGTATCTCATAAGTTCATATGAGTTATTTCCCCTGATTATGTTGATACTAACACTCGCAACATTTGAGGCTCGGTTCTTCACCTGGTGGCTTTGAGGTTACCTTCTAAATCAACCTTTGAGTTTCCTAAGTCTTGTGACATTCTGACGTGACACTGCGTATTAATAACTTTGGTATCTTTTTGGGGTGAAACCACTACATATTGGGGTCACCACAAATGAACTCTTCTTAGATCAAGTTCCCTAATGTATATTAAATTCGATTTCGCACCTCTGATAAATCTTGGCGTCTATCAGATAATATCTATGGATTGATCTTCTGTGAACTTCGACTTCTTTTAGGATTTTTTAATATTTTATTTTATTTTTTGGTGATAGAGATTTGTATTGTTGAGTTGTGCAGACATTGTGATATCAAAATAATTTTCGGGAGAAAAGTTTTTATTTGTGAAATGTTTTTAAAAATGTATAGACGACAATGAAGTAATAAATTATGATAGAATTTTGTTATATTGTTTCATTGTTCTCTGTTCTCTGCAGGCAACAGGGCACTTGTCACCAGCAGTCAGTTTTCAGGTTCAAGCTAAAAATGAAAAGTAGAAAACTTTAAAAGAAAATGATCCGAAAAGTTCAGACGAATGACAAAATGGCAGAGAAAACTTCGGAGAAGAAAAACTAAAAATATTACTAACAGTCTAGAACGAATAAAAATGATGCCCTGAAAATGAAACAAGTTGCGTAGGAACTTTTCTTCTGTTTTCCATTTTCAGCATGCTTTTTCTTTTTTTCTTTCTCTTTCTATTAAAGAGAATGAAAAGAACAAGTCAAATAGATAACGAGGGGAAAATCTAAGAAATGTACGAGAACAGTTTGAAAACTCAGACGAAATCAGCAACTAGGAGGAAAGGATTGATAGATTGTTTAGTGCTTTACGGTTTATCAATCCTTTGCAGGTTATTTAAAGCCAGAAAATATCTTTAGATTGTAAGAACAGTTTTCTTTTTTAGACATTAATTGTTTATTCATACTAATTAACCCGTAGTTGGATGGAGAAGAGGTGGATTCATATATTTCCCAAGGGTATAATAATAATAATAATAATAATAATAATAATAATAATAATGATAATAATAATAATAATAATATGGGACTACACAATACACACTGACAGAACAATCAAAGCCAACCGCCCAGACATTGTTATTAAAGACCACAAACAAAATAAGTGCCTCCTTATTGATATGGCAGTCCCTGCAGACTGCAATGTGTCTTTGAAGATATTTGAAAAACTGTCAAAATACAAGGACCTTGAAATAGAAATCTCAAAAATGTGGCACATGGGAACATCAACAATCCCTCTTGTAGTTGGAGCCCTTGGACTGGTTGGAAAAGATTCCAGTAGGCTGATTGAAGGGATCCCTGGAAGTCCATGCCTCAAAAAGATACAAAAAATTGTTCTGACAAGTACAGCCCACACTTTACGAAGGGCTTTATCTATGTAATTATTTTTTATTTCTTTTGCAGTGGAAAGTGTCATGATGCCATTTCTAACCTTAGGTCCCTGGGCGGGACCCGGAAAGAAATGTGTAAACACCAGATATCAAAGAAAATAATAATAATAATAATAATAATAATAATAATAATAATAGGAATGGTTGGAAAAGATTCCAGTAGGCTGATTGAAAGGATCCCTGGAAGTCCATGCCTCAAAGAGATACAAAAAATTGTTCTGACAAGTACAGCCCACACTTTACGAAGGGCTTTATCTATGTAATTATTTTTTTTTTTTTTTTTTTGCAGTGGAAAATTTCATGATGCCATTTCTAACCTTAGGTCTCTGGGCGGGACCCGGAAAGAAATCTGTAAACGCCAGATATCAAAGGAAATAAAAATAATAATAATATAATGAACACAACGGGTACTGGAACTCGGCTCTCCGACTAACAATTCCGAGCTATTATTCATTACACCACCCTCACATCCAGGTTTACTTGGTATTCCTAAACGGTCACCTGTCTAAATACTGACCAAACACGAAGTTGCTTAACTTCGGCTATCGTACGATAACCGGTGTTTCAACATGATGTGGCCGTAAGTCCTAAGAGTACAAATTAGAGAAATGAACTGATCTTGGGTGAGGGGAGAGAATAAAGATGATGAAATGCAAGCGACAACACAAATAAATAAATTTAGAAATGGTGAACGGAAGATGATGAGGTAGACAAAAGAATACAAAGGACAACGAAGCCAAAAATAGAGAATAAAAAAGAATGACAATAATTACAAGTCCCCTCTTTGTGCTTCTGGGCAAAATGCTGTCCAATTTATTATCTATTCCCATTTTGCCTGCAATAAACATAGCCTCTGTTATTCCCTCCAATTTTCTCTGTTTTCATTCAGAAATGTGGCATCTAATCATATCAAGGTCTCTCTTCTTTCTTTTTTTAATAATTTTCTGTCTATATATTTCCATCAATGCAACATATAACGTTCAATTACCTTGGCGCCTGTACATTTTCCGACACAGTAAAACACATATGTATATTTAACTATATGCGGTTATACACATACATACATATATTCATGAGGAAATGGTTGAATATAAATGTGTCACGCATATAATATATGAGAAACGCCTAAGTGCTTAAACCTATGTTCACTTTCGTGAAGTATTTTATCAAAATTATAATTAACAACGGTGTATATACAAAAGCACGCATATATATATTCAATTTAGGAAATATATCTATAAGCATTTTCATAACGTTATATTTACACTGGCACTAAATAATAAAAGTGTATATATAAACAGGTTGTTCCGAAAATTATATCACCTATTATGTTCACCCATCTCGGTAGTAAGAGCATTGGGCAGCTGGGTGGGTCAGATCATTTGATTGCTGATCACCAAGGGAGATATAAACTGACTCCTTCCCTCCTCTAGGTTGGGATAAGACCTTGAGCATGTCTTAACCCTTCCCCGTCAATTATTTTGGGGAAAACATTTCATTTTCAGGCGAATATTTTTTTTAATTTGCTTTTAATATCGCAACTAAGGAACTGAGGCACCTTGAAATACTCTAACGGTGGCTAACAACTCTACCAGACGTATAAGTTGACAACTGGACTCGTTTCTAGCCCAGAAAGGCATATAAAGAATAAAGATCGACGTATAAACATATCTTTAACTGCTTTTTGAACTTTATGTTTTTGGATGTGTTTATTCGTATATACACATCTACGCAGGGGAAGGGTTTAAAAACCCCTAAGCTCCCCGTGCCAGAGATACAATGACGCCAGTAGTAGCAGGCTGGTTGATCGCAGTTGCTGATTACTGTCTACCTCAGACTGTTTGGTCAGTGCTGCTCCCTTTGGTAAGTGAATGAGTTCTCCATCAGAACCAACGATTGGCGATACCTAATACAGTTAGAATGCTACTGCGGGTCATTTGGTTAATGCCTCCATTGTACTGCTTTGGCTTTTCATGGGATCAATTGACAGTCATACCAGGGAGTGCTGCTGATGTTGCGCAAAGAGGTGGATTAATACCTTTCCCAAGCCTATTTGAGCATAAGTGAATATAAAGAACCCGACTGGAATTGAACTCGGTTTTCCGATTTTCATTTCAGAGCCGTTACCCACTGCAACAACCGCATATTCAAGCTTGCATCACCTGATAATCCAAAGCGGTCACTCATATAGGTACTGAACAGGGTCGACGTTACTTAGCTTCGGTAATCGTACGAGAACCGATTGTTCAACGTGGTATGGCCGTAAGCTCTTTATACCAGCCGTACGACCAAGCTTACAGCACCTAGTATTTCCAAGCGGTCACCCGTCTAGGTACTGACCAGGCTCGAAATTGCTTAACTTCGGTGATCGTGTGGGAATCTCTGTTTCAACGTAGTTTGGACTTACAAGCTTACATATTGCAAGTATACCATAACCTGGCAAAATTGGGTTTAACATAAACGTGCGTACAGCTGAAGCTGTGATATGTAAGAATTCCTTCATATTAAAAAAAATTGCACCTTGGCACAGGAGTTAACCATTGTCAATGATTGCATACTAAAGTGTGGTTAACGCCCACTATACTGTCGGTGGAGCTATGACTGTCCTCATTTTAGATGGGGGATCTTACTCATATCCTGGGATTCCAACCCTACAGCAGCACATTCCTCGTCGCCTTGAAAAGGTTGGGTCGGTGTAATACTAATGTCAGCGTGAGAGTGGTCGCTGTGCCTGGGCAAAAATCAATCAAATTGTATATATGGCTCTCCCAACGTTAAAGCACCCTTGCCACACGTCCAGCCTTGATGGGGAGGACGGATATATATATATATACCTATAGGTCTTCATCAACGATTGCTGAACGTATATTAGGACAAAATATTGAACGTGAAACCCGTAGATAGTGTTTCAGAAGTAATGAAAATGATGCTTGTGACCACCCACGTTTCGAAGGAGGGGTCATCAGGGTGACTTCTTCACCATTCACTAAAACCCATAGCCAATGGTGATATTTTTATAACTGAAAAACTTTCTGACGGAATCCTGGAGAAGTTATTATTTTATTTGGACTATTGCTCTCAACATTGTTGTTGTTATAACAGGCAGGTTAGGCTTAAGGCACCAAGTTCACTACAGAAAACTGTCCGACAACAACCTAGTGGATTAAAGTGCTCGTTCGTGAATATGGTGAGATAGTAATTGTAAGTTCAATCCCTGGGTCTGACAGTGTGTACTTAGACTCAATAGAAACGGGCGAGCAATAATTGAACAGTACTAAAAATAAGACTTCCCCGTGGATTAAATGAGTGATTGTATTTATAATTCCCTGTAGGTTACCCGGATTAATATGCACCTGAGGAAAGTCAGAGAGCACAATGGCCGAAACGTGATAAAAAACAACAAAGATGAGGATAACAACCCGAAAATAAGTAGTGAAAATAAAAAAAAAGGTCTATCCAACGATGGTAGTCCTCACTCAATATATCTGCAATTTCCATGAATATAATTACAAGACATTATATCATAACTTCTTTTCCTCTTTCTATGTGTCATGTCCCTTCAGGACGTCGGCGATAATGTCTCTCCCCAATTTCCTGTGTTTTGTAGATCTTAATAATATTTTTGTCATTTTGTTTCTCCCCTAAACCTTGTTCCACCATCCATTTACTCAAGTTCGCTAAGCAGTGTCATCCTCTATCTCTCTTGCAGTCAATCTGTCCTGTGAGTATCAAATTTTCTAAGTCCACTGTCCTCATGTGTCCTAGAAATTTCAACTGTTTATTCCTCATGTTAAGTATAAACGTCCTTTTTGTTTCCATTTTCTCTCAAACATCGCTGTTGTTCACATTCTCTGTAATATCCTCAGTATCCTTCTGTATAACTACATTTCTGTTGTTTCACGTCTCTTCTTCATCTGTGAGGAGATTGTCCAGCATTCACGGCCATAGAGAAGGACTGATATTACACAAGAGTTCAGTACTCTTTTCTTTGTTTTTAATGAATTATTTTTTCTGTTTCTTAATACTTTGCTTAGCTTTTGGAAGGCATCTTTCGTTACTGCCTCTCCTCCAGGACACATGGCACAGTGGATAAAGGCGTTGGTTAGATCCAGTGACAGGACCCAAAGAGTGTGAATTCAATACCCGGTTAAGGCAGTGGAGAAATTTCAGAGGTAAAGATTAACAGGAGATAACTGATAACTGACATCCATTAAACATAGCACGTGGAACTAGAACAGTCTACCCCAGTCAGCGAAATAAAGGGTTCAGTTCGACATTCCAACCATCTGAAGAAGGCCGAAGCGTACAACAGCCGAAACGTTGTAATAAATATGGAGACAAAAATGAAGACACTAGTCCGAATAATGTAAATAATGTACATAATACCTCATCTCAGAAATATAGACAAATATTATTATATCATCATATACAGGTGTCCTGTGTAAATTATTATATCACCATATACAGGAACAAGTAATAGGCTATTGTCCTGTGTAAATAATAAATCCATCTAATTAAATTCGAATGCTATGAAACAGGTGTATCTAGACGCTTTCCTTTTAAAATTTAGTGAACACGCTATTTTTAATGGATATATACAAAAACCATTTCGAAGATTAAGCAATAAGGTATTCAATCGTTCCCTTTTAAGTCGTAAAGTATCTAGAAGCAGCAATGGGGTAACGGTTATATTTGCTTTTCGATGCATAATTTCTGCAAAATATGCTATTTTGATTCAGATAAATACCACCAAGCAGTGAAAAAATATATTTTAAAGAAATAAGATGTACAGGGTGAGGCAAAAGTCACGCAGCATCGGGATAATTTATTAAAAGCATAATTACACGGGAAAATTTTATTTATTTGCTATTTAATTGTCTTATGTGCTTTTCAAAATGTCCTCCTCCTTTTTTAGAACAACTTTCAATTCTGTGACTGAATGATTCATTAACACGTCGGGGAGTACCCACCTGTCATTTTACCGTATTTATATTTAATTCTTTAAGTTCCGCAATATTTCTTGGGCGTGTCTGATATACAACCGATTTCAAATAGCCTCACAGAAAAAAATTCAAGGTTGTGAGGTCTGGTGACTTCGAAGGTCATTGAACAGGTCCTCTTCACTCTGTCCATCCATTTATTTCTGCAAAATAAGAAAATATCAAGACAAATTAGACGTGATTAATTAATTAAACCCTACGGCGGGCCACTTTTGCCTCATCCCGTATATTTATGAGATGATATTATCGAAGCATTCTAGAAATTTAGAACGCCTATGCCTCGAAATGGTTCCCGACGAACTAAGCATCAAAGATGAAGTTTCATTTTTTTTTTTTTTTTTTTTTTAAGCGTATCACCCCAAGCAAGGCCGGTGGCCACTATCACGCATGGGGTTACAGAAGGGTTGGAGGAAGAGCAGATAGGAGTGGTAAAGGAAGGGATGTGGAGAAAGAGAAGGACGGAGGGTCGATCGAGGCAGGGGGGTTACGGGAGATATAGAGCGAGAGCAGATAGGAATGAAAGGTTTGAGATTTTCAGTTTATTTCTATCGTCAACTGCCTCCATTGAAACTTGCCGGCTCGAAAAGTCTCTGGTCAGAGACTATTGTCTTGTAGGTGCCAGTTTGATTTGAACTTTCTCCTACATAAAACCCTACCCCGGCCCACTGTTTTGGTTGTGGCGGAAGGGTCGTACGACCCCCCCCCCCACTGCCACCAACACTGCGTTCTTTGTAACTTGACGCCTGGGGAGTCGAGCATGCCGTTCACTTTCGCTTGTGTTTTTTGCGAAGTATGTCGTCGATATTAAAACTGAATTCCAGTGAGTAAATACTTTATTAATAATTATTTTTAATTTTATTTTATTTTTAATTTTTTTTTATTTTACCTGGTTCTTGCTAAAAACTAACGCCTGTTAACCTCATTTTTTTTTTCTTCTTCAATTTTGTTTTTAATATAGACCTCTGGGAATATAATCTGTTAGTCTATTTAATAGCCAATGTTTGAGATTTTCAGTTTATTTCTATAGTCAACTGCCTCCATTGAAACTTGCCGGCTCGAAAAGTCTCTGGTCAGAGACTATTGTCTTGTAGGTGCCAGTTTGATTTGAACTTTCTCCTACATAAAACCCTACCCCGGCCCACTGTTTTGGTTGTGGCGGAAGGGTCGTACGACCCCCCCCCCACTGCCACCAACACTGCGTTCTTTGTAACTTGACGCCTGGGGAGTCGAGCATGCCGTTCACTTTCGCTTGTGTTTTTTGCGAAGTATGTCGTCGATATTAATGCAGCAGAAGGTGAAAGATGAGGCCTACTCCTCGGGTTCATGTTTTCAAAATCTAGCAAGAGAAAATTCATCAGTAATTAATAATGTGTGATAAATGGTAGGGTCTCTTCATTACATGCAGCAGTCGTTTCTTTTTGTCTATGTTGAAGAATGATTATTTTAAAACCGGAATTACGAATGCACATTTTAATGGAAATCCGGCAAAAAATCTCTTAATTAGGAAATTGGCGCAGCAAAATCTACTTTTCCCCAACTCAAAATTATTGATGTGGACCCGAAGTAGAGGCCACGGAAGGAAAACACGGAACACGGGTTAGAGGCAAGAAAGATATATTAAACAGAAAAGTTACAAAGAATAGTGTAAGAGTAAGCAGAGCTTACTATCCAGTGGTGTCCGATATTGGTATCGTACGCGGCTGCGAATTACTGGTGGTACTCCCATGATACGACCATTCACATAATAATATAGTACTGGGAGAGTCCTTGATGTAGGAAAGTATCGGTCTCACAACAAGTGTGTATCCTTGTTTTCTAGAAAACTGTTCATGAAGGAAGTAACATATGAAAAAAGAGTAAAGGAACAGATAATGAAGGAAAAATGAGTGAAGGAACAAATAATTGATGAACGTGGAGTGAAGGAATAAATAGTCTTAGAACAAATAATGAATGAACGAGGAATGAAGGAAGAAATAAAGAAGGAAGAGAAAAAGAATGAAAAAATAATGGAGGAACAAATAATGAGGGCATGGATAATGAAGGAAAAAGGATTAATGCAATGAATAAATGCGGAAAGAAAGAATAAATAAGCATGATTTTTCACCCATGTTCTTTGTGACTTTATTTTCGTTGTTTATTTCTCAAAGCCTTTATGATTAAAATCTTTGGCTGAATTGACATTTTAACCACATATATCAACAGAGATATTGTTTAATGTCTCGTCTCAGCCTACAATTCTAATATCCCAGATAGATCTGGACGAGACTCAGTAGATTCCTTTTTGTCATTCCTAATTTGTAGGATCACGCACTCCACAGTTCAAAGCGGAACATCTAATGTATAAGTCATTTACTGATGACGCACTCCATTGTCAAATCGATGAACAACACGACGGCTTTTGAAATATCATGATTCCAAGCCACTTCGAGTAAGAGGCATTGTTAAGAATGTGTATACTCTGTTTAATTACGGTTTTTGTATACGAGTCATGTCGACGTCTTAAAGGGACACGGCATTTAACTAAAATGTATACATGTAAATTAAACAAAAATGTATATCTTAATTAAATGTCATAGTGTCAAATCTGAGAACAATAAACGTGTCTGCTTGCTTTCCCTCATCAATCTCTGTCCACAGACAGACGCTTATATATATATATATATGTATATATATATATATATATATATATATATATATATATGCATGTATATATATATGTGTGTGTGTGTGTGTGTGCGCGCGCGCCAAACTAAAAAAGAAACTGATTAGGAAAAAAGAGAGAGAAAGGTTGTAGAGTCTCAAGTGAATGAATATACATATTATACAACACTTATATGAACATATATTAATTATCAGATATTTATGGAAGCAGACGAATCGAAGAGTATAAAGAGAGAAAAGACAGTGGCAAAATGCTATATAGACTTGAGTATAGTATGAGTTTTTATAATGATTTTTTTTTCAGTCCTGTGTATGACGATAAACAGCAAGGCCTCTGAATCAGGAGATTGGAGGTTTTGAAGAGCGTGGAACGACCTCGTAATTGCTATTGTTTCCAGGTCCACCCTGACCCGTGGTGGTAGCACCTTTTAGAGTCCTAACTATAGGCAAATAGTAAATACCCAAACAAAAACAAAACCATGAAAGTATAAAAATATATTTTTATATAAAAAATACATATTTATATTAAAATTACCAACAATACCATTTTATTACTTCAAAGCACGTAAATTAAATTTCAGTATTAAATGACCCATAAAGATTTGATATGCCGTTAAACAAAGAAATCAAATCAAATGCTTTTTTACGAAAAAAAAAATAGGGGTTGTATTATACACAGGTAAGAGGTTTAAAATAATTAATTTTCGATGACCTGTTAGACCATACATAGGTAAAGTTTTTATATAAGGGTTAAAATTCAAGAGTTTTCACTGACCGTCACCTACCTGGTAGGCCTATATTTTCACGGTAACTTTGGCTAATCTTAACGGTGCAGGTAAGGTCCTTTAGCCTTCCTCCCGTAGCCTAGGCTTGAAGGAAAACGAAAGTACCTTACATAAATCTTCGTATCAGATATATTACGGTAAGCGGTTTTTCTAAAAACAAAAAATGAAGACCATTTACTTGCTATAAAATATGTCCAGGGTGATACTCAGTAGTGCAATATTTGACTAAGTGAGGACTACTAGCATTTAGCAGAAGCTAGGGTCGCATTATACACGAGATATATAAAAAGAAATCAGGTTTTTCGCAAAAACATTCAGAGGTCGCATTATGCATTAAGTAGACTTATACATGAGTATATACGATATAAAAAACATATACAGAGTGTTCTAAAAGTCACCGAGGTATTTTTCATATATTTCTTTCTTTTCTTCTTTCTTTTTCTTTTTTTTTTAAATATTAACATAAGTATATAGGTAATTCCACGATGTTAATTTAAGGTATTAAAAAAAAGCATAACTAAAAGTATGAAAAATATCGAAGTGAATTTTGGAACATCCTCTCTGTGTGAGTGTGTCTGTCTGTCTCTCTCTCTCTCTCTCTCTCTCTCTCTCTCTCTATATATATATATATATATATATATATATATATATATATATATATATATATATATGTTATATTCAACATATATTGTTAAATATAACAGACAACGAATGTCCGTTGTTTGATCATGAGCCGTTCTAAGCTTTGTATAGTGGCTTTAGTTTCGGGAAGAAATAAAAACAAATCTGTACAACATTCAGATAATTTTTTATTATACAGTTCCTCGATCTAAGCTGTCGGCAACGAAACTAAAGCCACTATGCGAAGCTTAGAACGGCTCATGATCAAACAACGGACATTCGTTGTCTGTTATATTTAACAATGTTTGTGAGAATAAAGATATGCTGCTCCAATACACTAAACATATATATATATATATATATATATATATATATATATATATATATATATAGATAGATAGATAGATAGATAGATAGATAGAGAAAAAGATAGATAGATAGATAGAGCCAGTTCCCGGCTAACGAGAGTCTCGCACATCTCGCCTGTGGAACTCCCTTCCTTATTCCTGTTTCCCTGACAAATACAAGCTCCAACTATTTAAGTGTAACGTCAATCGACATCTCCAGCTGCCTTGATCTATCCACTTCCATTCTCCACATCCTTTCACCTTTCATTCCTATCTGCTCTCGCTCCAAATCTTCTGTAACCTCCTTGCCTTGATCGATCCACTATCTTTCTCCACATCCTCTCCTTTACCACTCCTATCTGCTCTTCCTCGAAACCTTCTGTAACCCCTTGCGTGCTAGTGGCTTCCAGCCTTGCTTGGGGTGATAAGCTTAACAAAAAAACAAAAAACAAAAAAGTCCCGACTACGACGATTCGTGGTTGCGCCACGGTGAAGAATGCATCGCCAAATGGAGCTCAGTTCCTGGTTGTACTCACATTGGACTACTGTGCATTCGGTGTCTTTCATTGTGATTGTGGAAACGTATTGCCCTTTACTATGGCTTCCCCAATAATGGCGGGGTTTCAAAAAAGAAAAAAAAGAAGCTGTCACTATGGAAGTGAAACTAGAGATTGATAAATGTGTCATAGAAATGTATTACAGTGTAACCCGGATATAAGAGAAACCCGGATATAAGATAGATTTTATCCCAAATTAGAGCCTGTGTTAATAAAACAAAATAGACCAAACCCGGATATAAGAGAAACCCGGATATAAGGGACTTCTTATCCGGTCCCGACAACTCTCTTATATCCGGGTTACACTGTATGTTATAGATTATTACTTTACGACTGTTAGAATAGATTAGTGACGTAAATGCTTATTCACGGAAAATCGCGTTACGACGTATCGTGGGAAAGGAACTTTATCGTAAGTCGAGGACCACGGCATATATATATATATATATATATATATATATATATATATATATGTATATATATATATATATATATATATATATATACATACACACACACACACACACATATATATATATATATATATATATCGGGGTGTGTGTGTATATATATATATATCAGGGTCACAAAAACATTTATTTTTATCGATGGAATCATCTATATTATATAAAAAGATGGAACGAAATATCGCAAAACATCCTTTAGGATTCAACATCGACAGAATGCCGAAGATACAGGGACGCTTAACTTTAGTTTAAAATATAAATCTTTGGTACCGGAAGTGCCTGGATGCATTATGTAATTGTATTTAGTCAACTTTCTATCGTTTTTGTTTTTATCGGTGTTGTTTTGTTTGGAGTTTATATGTCTCGAAATATAATAAGAGTAATTTTGTTAGTAAACGTGATATATTGTTTGGTCCTCAACTTTATCACGAAAGACTTCGTAACAGGATTTAATTTCAATTTTGCTACTCATTTACCTTCTATTACTGTGATATATAGTTTGAATATCATATACTACCATCACTCAAAGGACTAGTGAGGCTCTTGACGACAAACACACCTTGATGACCATAGCATTAGGCATCTCGAAGGCCTTTGACACTGATTTAATACACAAGCTCTCCAGCTCTGTCCTCCTTTACGGCAGCAAATGTTGGACGGTCTCCTCGAAGATGAAGAAGAGACTCGAGGCGACGGAGATGTGGTGCTACAGAAGGATGCTAAGATATCATTTACTGAGCGTGTGAGCAACGATGAGGTCTTAGAGAGTTTGCAAACAAGGAGGAGGCTTATACTTAACATCAGGAAGAGCAGCTGAAGTTTCTGGGAGACGAGGAAGGAGGGCCTGGAGAATCTGATACCCACAGATCGAATAGAGGGAAAGAGAGACAAGGGAAAATAATGCATGACATACCAAGCGGGCTTAAGCAAATGGATGACAGAACTAGTGGCAGAGAGAAGGAACTTCTTAAGAGCTGCAATGGATAGATAGAAGTGGGGAACCATGATGCCTACGTCCAGTAAGGACACGGCACATAAAAAAGAAAAAGAGTTTCTATCATGAAATCATTCAAAACAGGTAGGTCCCTGAAGGTAGTTATCAATGGCTAGTCCTCCGGAGCCCTAGAGGTCAACGCAGGCGGCCCCAGGGGTCACTTCTCGGACCAACATTCTGATCTCTCTTCCGATCTAGCACAAAGTACCCAGTGGAGCAAAAACTGGTTGGTTACATTCAATGCCTCCAAAACTAAACTAGTTACATTCCATCATCGCCGATCGGGTGTACCCTCGGGGAGGCAAGGTGCCTTGAAAGACTATTTGGCCTTAACTCGCACCTGATCTGGCTCTTTGTACTGACTGCTCCAGTAAGTAGCTGACTCTTCCTGTTATGCTGTACCTTTACAAGAGCCAGATCAGGCCGAATAGGGAGTACTGTTATCATATTTGGGCGGGAGATGCCTAGACCTCACTCTTCAACATTGATAGATGATGAATTATTTTCCACCCTCCAGCCTCTCACCCATAGGCGGGATATGGCGAGCCTTTCGCTGCTCTATCCCTCCTTCCACGGAAAGTGCTCGGACGAACTGTATTCCTTGGTCCCGCCAATTCAAACCTTCAAGGCTATGAACCATCATGCCACTTACGTAGTAACAAACCACCCACATTCCCTCCGTATTCCTTTGTTGAGAAGTAAGCTCCACCCTAAAAGCTTTTATCCCACGAAGTGCTGCGGAACCGACTTCCAACAAGATGTCTCGACAATCTTAACTGGTCAAGGCTAGCATTAACTGGTATCTTCTACTCCTATTTGCACAAACTGCCTCGTATCGTAACAATCTATCACGAGTTGCCCTGGAGACTTTTTGCAATTAAATTAAGAAGACCTCACTCTGTGCAGGCAAAAGGTGAATCTTAGCCGTTCCCGTCTTCTCCTGGTTGAACACTAATAATTCTTCATATGTTTTTTTATCTCTATTTTCCACTGGTTGATTGATTCAGAAGTGACTAGACCCAAAGAGTTGTGTGTTCAATACCTGGCCACGGCAGACAGAACAATAACTTGGAGGGTTGTGTTATCAAGCGGAATTAGTTCAAACTAAGATACCTAATATCATGGCACCTTGAATTAGAAGAATCAACCCCCGTGAATTAAATACAGGGTTCGATTTGAAATTTCAACAAATATTTCCTGAAGAAATCAGGAGCGTACAACGGCTGAAATGTCGTGAATATAGCAATAAAGATGAGTACAACAGTCCGACCAATGTAAATAGTGTAAATATTTACAGTACCTCATCTCAGAAATACAGACAAATAAGTGCATCGTTTCATTTTGGACCATAAATACACTTTCTCTTTAAAATCGTCGACGGTTGCTTATGCATGTCGTCCATTTTTCTCTGCCTTTGTATATGTGTGTCTGTCTGTAGATTTGACATGAATGATTGTGACCTCCAAATATTTTATGCCGCTCATAGAAAAAAATCAACTGCCAGTAATTCGATTATCGAGACGCCTTTTTCGCCGTTTCTCTTTTTCCTGGAATCAAAAATGGAAATATTTTATTTTCAATAGTGGTTTTAGTTTATTTGCGTTCTTTCAAAGGAACCTTTTTTTTCGTTTTTATCTCTTTCTTCTCCTTTTCCTTTAATACTTTTTCTTTAATTATTTTTCTATCTTCTTTTTCTATCTTCTTTATTATTTATGTATTCCAGTCTAATTTTCACGGATGATTCATAATTTTAATATAATTTACATCTATAAGCCAAACATTTTCAATAAAATCGTTAACTACCAAACATTCAGAAAATCGATCATCCCCTATCCAGACCATATATCCATTCCCCCCTCTCTCTCTCATATATATATATATATATATATATATATATATATAAATGCACACATGTTTACTTTTTCTCTCTCATTCTATATCAGAAGCAGTTTGATATAAAGAAAGAAATATATTGCATATATGTTTTTTTTTATCATCTGTATATATTTATCGAGATGTGGTATTGTAACTATTTATATCATTTACATTATTCGTGCTGTTCTTCGTATCTTTATTGTCAAATGGAAGACGTTACGACCGTTGTACGCTCGAGCATTCTTCAGGTGATATTTTTGGGAATCAACTTCGCTGTTCTTTATTTCTTGTAATGTCGTGTATAGACGTCCGTGTTTACAAAAATCGACTCGTTTTACACTCATAAAATAAATTCAAAATTATTTTTAAAATGCTGGGGGTTGCTGAACTGTAGTGAGCTTTTCCATTTATAATTATCAAATACAGATTTTATTTAATAACAATATCACTTGACCGATAGAGATTAATACAGTATTTTAAGATTTAAAAATGTATAAATTATTCTAATTATAATTAGTGATATGTTTTTTCAGATAAGCAGTTTACTGCTGGGTAATATGTCAATATGTTTTAGGGCATCTCGAGGCGGTGCACAAGCTTGTCTCGCTAGAACAATTACGACTGAGTAGTGAGTTCGATCCTCACTGGGTGCCCCATACTTTCAGCCTTGTGCCACATCTAAGCTATGCTTAGAAAATTATTATGTCAATATATGTTGACTCTTCACTAAACTACCAATACATCAAATAATATTCTAATAACCGAGGCAGATTTATTGATCGTAATCGGTGCATATAGAGACCATAGATAAATTCCTATTATTTCAATGCCTTCAGCAAGTTCAGAATCTCCATTACGGCGCAGACATCTCTTGATATCATGTAACATAGAATGATTATTTTAAATTTTCAAAATAGTCATCTTCAATACTCGACAACCTCACCACCGAAAGTTGTCACAGATATGATCTGCATAAATGCTATTCGCATAAGGAGCTTTGAAAGGATGAGGATGTGCCAGTTGCGTAACGGCTATTGACGCCGAAAATGGAATCGGCAAGTTGAATTAAAATTCCAGTCTACACTGCCGCGTTCATTTTCCCACTAATGGGAAAGACATGAATCATTCTATTGTTTTTCTACAGCTCTATGGAAAATAACATAGTATACAGGACTATGGAACTTTGGATTGTAGCCTTTCTACGAGAAAGACGACTTCAAAACCGCGGTGAAGGCAACGGGAAACCACTCCGCTATAATTATGAAGAATGCCTGGTAATTCCCAGATAACACAGATAAGGAACCTGTGGGGTGACATAATCACCTTTGCCGCAAAGGGACATGACATTTAATAAGTGCAAATGAAATTCAAAAATCTTTGAGATATACATATACAGATATTTTTTCTATATGAGACAATTCTAAATAGTTTCTAAAAGTTAATTTTTATAATTGTTCTTCACAGATAACCGTTTTTAATTTCCATACATTGGCCAACTGTGATTTGCTAAAAGTATGAAATCACTTCCTGTTCAAATGATAACGTTAAGAGAGTATTTACAATAAAATTGATTTTTATATAATCAGTGTTAGTTACTTTTTTTTATATTGATTAGTTCGTTTTCTACGGCTTATCAACCCTTTGCGGGTTATTTAAAGCCAGAAAATACTTTAGAATGTTTGATTGATTCATGTGTTTGGTTTCATTCAATAATTCAAAAATATTATCTGGCTTTAAATAACCTTCAAATATTTTTAGATCGTAATGATGTTTTAAATTTTTTTGAGGTAATAATGGCTTGGTGATAGAAGTGTTATTAATTAATCCATAGCTGGAGCGGGAAGGAGTAGATTCATACTGTTGGAAGGAAACATAAAGGGAGATAACTCCAAAGTATTGTAAGAGTTATCCCACTTGCTTGGGACATCGTGACGTCAGACGTCACGTGTGGCAATACAGAGAGAGATGCAAGATGGCGGACTACACCAGAACACGTGTGGCAAACGTCTCTCCATATTTCACTAATTCTTTTGTAGAGTAGTATTAACTCAGTTTATCTAGTAATTAATAAAATGCTGTAAACCTAAAAATGTTCTTGGTAATTATTTCCAATCAACAAATGCATTGCTCGGTCCTCAGAACTCACGCAAACATAACACATACCTAAAAAAAAATTGACAAAAAAAAAGAAGTTATAATGTGGATATAAAGAGTGGGATCAATTCTATGTAACATTTAATATATTAACTGACCCCTCACTTTATGACCACGGTAGTTTCTATACATTTACATTTTTGACAATGTAAATAAATCTAAGACATGCCTGCGTAGCTAATCAATACTGATTGATTCGCTTTTTACGGGTTATCAACACTTTGCAGGTTATTTAAAGCCAGAAAAACATTTTTAGATTGTAGGAATTTTTTTTTTTTTTTTTTTTACATAATAAAGGTTTAGTGGTACAAATCTAATTACTATTACGACTAAAGTATAACGAACCCAACGGAAATTGAAACTCGGCTCACTGATTAACAATTCTGAACAATTACACGCACCTGTTATCCCAAAGTAGTCACACATCGAGATATTAACCATCCGCGATATTGCTTAATTTCGGTGATCGTACGGGAACCGGTGTTTCAACGGGATGTGATCGTTTTTAGTGTTGATGTTTCTTTTCAATTGTTTAAATATCATAGATGTGTATGTCTTAGTGTGTGGTAGGGATGTTTTTAATTTTCGAATAGGGTTAGCACATTGTGGCTTTGTTTGTAGTTAATATTGTTAACAGTTGGCTTCTTTTTTATTATTAAAGCTTTAATAATTTATACATACATATATATATATATATATATATATATATATATATATATATATATATATATATATATATATATGAAGAATTATAGTCTTAAAGTGTGCTATATTTATGGGATAAAGTGCTCAATATCAGAGATAGAGCGTGTGTAAATATAAAAGTGGACATGGAAGTCAGCACTTAGAGGCGACAGTCTGTTTCATGCTAGTGCAATCGTCAGGCCTGACGATTGCACTAGCATGAAACAGACTGTCGCCTCTAAGTGCTGACTTCCATGTCCACTTTTATATATATATATATATATATAATATATATATATATATATATATTGATGCATGTTTCATTAAATAATATACACAAGTTTTGTCTATTTATTTTAAGTAAATTCCTTTCATATTGTCTGATAAGCATTTATGCAGATCATATCTGTGACAACTTTCGGTGGTGAGGTTGTCGAGTATTGAAGATGACTATTTTGAAAATTTAAAATAATCATTCTATGTTACATGATATCAAGAAATGTCTGCGCCGTAATGGAGATTCTGAACTTGCTGAAGGCATTGAAATAATAGGAATTTATCTATGGTCTCTATATGCACCGATTACGATCAATAAATCTGCCTCGGTTATTAGAATATTATTTGATGTGTTGGTAGTTTAGTGAAGAGTCAACATATATTGACATAATGATTTTCTAAGCATAGCTTAGATGTGGCACAAGGCCGAAATTATGGGGCATTGAAAGACGAAAGAAAATCACCATATTGATACATGTTTTTTAATCCTGTTTTCGGCTTACATAAGCCATTACCAAAGATGAAAATTACATTGCAATATATTAACCAATACACGGACAAAATAATAATGATAGTCTGTTTTTGTTGCATGAAAGATTTCCAAGCAACGACAAACTCGTGTATACGAGACGCGGACACGAAAATCGCATCTCGTGACGTCACACATGACCATGCGAGAGTGAAAACGAGAAGTATTAAGTATGGGAAGCTGTCGGTATAAAGCCAGGCATGTTGTTTTAGATATATATATTAGATAACATACGCGGTAATCCCAGGGAAATCGGATGTTATCTGCACATCCCGTTCTCATATCCTTTCTTCGGTTATCCGAATTCAAAGTGAAAAGGGATTTTGTGCGTTGACGGAAAATACCCAACCGCCGCCCCTAGGTTTTTTGTAGGAAATGCCAATAAGTTGAGTATACGACAATAGTAAAGCGACTTACGTACTAATAGGTCAATAGGTTATCCAAATGTAACAATTCAAAGTAAGTAGACCTAAAAAAGCTTTTGTACGTTTACAGAGAATATAGTTCTTACGAGTGTTAGTGTTAAAATAAATTTACAATAGATGTGCAAATAGACTGACATAGACCTACAATTAGATTTATATATAGATTTACAAATAGAATAACATAGATTAACAAAAGATTTACAACCACAACAAATATTACAGTTAAATCATAAACACCTGATGAATGGGTGTTTATTAAGTTTGTAGAACCTCTTAATAAACAACATTTTTGGTCTTTCCGTTTGCAGTATAAATATACGAATGATAGGGATTACTGACTTTTGAACATCCCACATAAATTTGGCTATAGGAAAAAACTGGTTCTGCAAGGTTAAAGCCCAACACACCCAAAGACTGCCCCTGAACTTTGTTAATGCTGATTGAAAATCTGTTTCACTTGCTAGAAAGACATATCCGAGGGAATAAGTGAAATTATAGGAATAAATACAGCCTTACCGCTGGCTTTGCCAGTCAGAATTACCGCCTCCAAGATTGTTGGCATCTTCTTAATTGTAAGTCGTGTGTCATTGCAAAACTTTAGTTGATCCAGGTTTTTTAGCAGCATTACTGGTGCTCCAATCATGACGTGCAAACTGTAAGGTCGGAGGCCTGCTGGTGTTACGGTATTAAAACATTCAACTGGATAATTCACAGCTTCATCAGCGTTTCGTACAGTGTCAATGGAATTGAAGCTGCGACGCTTACCTGGCAAATGTTCCGGAAGTTTGATATTCAAATCATCAACTGCCACATTCTTTGGAGCTAAAATGGCACGGGCTCTTAGCCAGTTGTGGTTTGTAAACCGATTCCTCAGTTTCGGAAACACCCAAGTCATTAGTTCCTTTAAATCAGATACCATATGTCCAAAATGCAAACTGACTCAGTCATCCTGCTCGCCAACCAAATGTCATTACCAACATCCAATAGTTGCTTAGAAAAAGTATCAGCTTCCTCATCATCACTGAGCTGCACTCTCATGTTAGTTGTGAATCTCAGATTTTTGACATTGCCCCACGTGTAGGAAAACCTTATACTGGCGTTTAACTTGTCAGCTTTAGTTCCTTTCAGAATCGCTGGAAGGGTTTGTGTAAAGCCTCCTGCAAGCAAGACTGTTGCACCTCCCATGAGCCGTGTGTTGTGTCTAAGATCCTGAAGTGCCGTGTCAAGTGCCTTGAAGGAACACTTATGGCTCATTGTCGCCTCATCCCAGATGATCAATTTGCAATCACTAATGAGTTTGATTTTTATAGAACCACGACTGATGTTTCAGGTTGCCTTCTCTTTCTTCTGTCCTCCAGTATGCCATGTTTGGCGCGGGCTTTTCTGTCGGAGGTACAGACTTCTTTATTATATCTTCGCGGGTCTGCGAATGATGTAGAACCTCTGACAGTGTGCAGCAGCAGAGACAAAAAGAATTCTGAAAACAGCATTTCTTCTCAGCCCTCAACTTGGGCTATTTGCTTGCGCCTACTCCATCTATTGTGTACCTAGGCTCAATAGACGGGAACCTCATCAAACAGCTGTGTTCGAGAAACAGGTCACTTTGGCACAATTTGAAGAAAGCTGTTAAATTGGTTTCTGGTGTGTTCTCAACTACGTTTCGAGCAGTATATTCTGTAAAATAGACATGCTGGCCAATTTTCTAGATTCACCACTGTTGAATACCGCACGTAGATTTCGAAGCCCAGTACGCGCGACATTGCCCCGTTAGAGGAAATATATCTGCCGATTCGATAGATTATATATATATATATATAATAGTAGTTTACTGCTACAGCAAGCAGAAACATTTTTTTCTCCCGATGATGGTCATGTTGGCCGAAACTAGTCGAGGAATCTAAATGAAATAATAATAATAAAAACATAAGAATATTAATCTACAACTTAATTTTTTAAATAATTTTTATCGTTCAAAAAAAAAAAAAAATATATATATATATATATATATATTGAATGGAGTAAATAAGCTCAATTTAAACGTTATTTTAAGTTTAAATGACCGAATGGATCGAGCCAATTTCTTTGTATTTATTAAATTCGAACCTGGCGACTTTAATGATGCACGTGGCGAAATTTGAAAAGAATTATTTTTTTGTAATGTATTCACACAACTGAGATTGTATTCAAAGAAAGACTATGCTGAATTAATGTTAAATAAAGATTTTATTTAGACAATAATCTGCAATTCATTGATATGTTGTCCCCTAATTTTTTTAAATCGAACAAAGATCCATATCTGCCTGGAATTTTGAGCTTTACAAGAGTTATTATTTCGTAACACATGTATCTTAATATCTAAAAAGTTTGCAAGATCAATTATCTCCCTTGCTTAAGCACAGTGATAAACAAGTAAACGGCGTTTCGCGTAGACCCGGCGGCAAACTGCGATCTAGGGGCCCTAGCGGTCGTATTATAGATTTTTATAAGAAAAGAATTAGACTAGTAACAAACTGGATGTTAGTTTAACATGTACATGCGACGAATTAATTCAGACCAACAGACATAAAATTCCATTTCTATATACATAGTATTATGGTGGAACAATTTTTCCTTCGTATAAGCTTTAGTGAAAACCAATAAATTTAAGTACTTTTATTATTAAGTTTCATCCCTTCTGACTTAGTGTTTGACATTAGGATCGAGGCTGTACAACTTTACAATTCTTTGTTTAATTTGAAGCACTTTCAGCTTTTATAAACTATTCTCATGGAAAGGTTATTTCACTCTCACCCTCGCTAGAGGAAATCATTCATACGTGTTTCTATACACGAGCAGAGATATGCATACAAATAAAAAGCATTTACAAAAAAAACATTATATTTATCAAACTATATGTATGTATTTCTCTTCAATAGCGCACTGTAGAGATGTTTTATAAATTAAAATTTACCTATACGTAGTTAAAAAAACAAAAAAACAAACTCTATCGCTATGTCAAATCAAGGATTTCTTTAAGCCAGAAGTACTATCATAGATCAGTTGATATAAATAAATCGGGTATCGATTTTTTTAGATACCTAAAATACAGGGAAACAGGAATGTGAATATAGTCACCGCCTTGCTTACCAAGCCACACATAGTTGCAGTCATATGTTGTTTTTTTTTTGTGTTTTTTTTATTATTATTTAAGGTAAGCAGTTTACTGCTGGGTAATATGCCAATATGTGTTAGGGCATCTCAAGGCGGTGTAATAGTTTGCAATCTTGTATCGCTAGAACAATTACGACTGAGTAGTGAGTTCGATCCTCACAGGGTGCCCCATACTTTCAGCCTTGTGCCACATCTAAGTTATGATTAGAAAATCATTATGTCAATATATGTTGACTCTTCACCAAGCTACCAACACATCAAATAATATTCTAATAACCGAGGCAGATTTATTGATCGTAATCGGTGCATATAGAGACCATAGATAAATTCCTATAATTTCAATGCCTTCAGCAAGTTCAGAATCTCCATTACAATCAAACGTAGTCTCGGCGCAGACATTTCTTGATATCATGTAACATAGAATGATTATTTTAAATTTTCAAAATAGTCATCTTCAATACTCGACAACCTCACCAGCGAAAGTTGTCACAGATATGATCTGCATAAATGCTATTCGCATAAGGAGTTTTGAAAGGATGAGGATGTGCCAGATGCGTAACGGCTATTAACGCCGAAAATGGAATCGGCAAGTTGAATTAAAATTCCAGTCTACACTGCCGCGTTCATTT
The DNA here is from genome assembly GCA_964036315.1 of Acanthosepion esculentum. NCBI lineage: Eukaryota > Metazoa > Mollusca > Cephalopoda > Sepiida > Sepiidae > Acanthosepion > Acanthosepion esculentum. The sequence continues at coordinate 35,615,259 of OZ038509.1, read as the reverse complement.
TCGCATTAATGGGAAAGATACGAATCCTTCTAGTCTTTCTACAGCTCTGTGAGAGAAATAGCATAATAGATTGTACTATCTGGCTTTAGATGGTAGCCTGTCTACTAAATTCAAACCGACTGAATTTAGAACGGTGAAGGCGCCAAGAAACTAGTCCGCTGTAAGTCACAGATAATAAAGAAATGAAATGTGTGGAGAGCCATGATTACCTACGTCCTGAACTTAAAAAATCAACTGAAATGCCAAAAATGTGCTTTTCGGAAATTTTAAAAGGTGTACTACATTAAGAACCATATCTGACTGGTTTTGCGAAGGTCCATGTTTCAGATTTCAATTTGCTGAACGATGTCCCATTGTCGAGTCGATCAGTTATGGTAGACCACGATTAGATCAATATACAATTTGACAATAATAAATGATACAACGAGAGAGATGAACAACCTGCACAAAATGTGGAAATAAGGATCTCCGGAACATTATTCCCAGATCTAATTCGTTCCAGAAACAAT
>OZ038509.1:35564750-35609750 GCA_964036315.1 Acanthosepion esculentum | reverse complement strand
AGGATGTGGAGAAAGATAGTGGATCGATCAGGGCAAGGAGGTTACAGAAGATTTGGAGCGAGAGCAAATAGGAATGAAAGGGGGAAAGGACGCGGTGAAGGGAAGTGGATAGATCAAGGCAACTGGAGATGTCGATTGACGTTACACTTAAATAGTTGGAGATTATATTTGTCAGGGAAACAGGAATAAGGAAGGGAGTTCCACAGGCGAGATGTGCGAAGAGACGTCTACATCTAACAGTTTCAACGGTGAAAGGGTTATATATATATAATTCCAGGATCATTCTCCAACTTAATCAATTATCAATTAGTTTAGTGTGTTTATAGATATTAAACATTTTGGGGATGAACAGTTATGCTGTTACACTATTGGAAAAATTTTGCAGTTACACCCGGTATATATATATATATATATATATATATATATATATATATATATATATATATATATATATATATATATATATTTATATATATATATAGTAGAATTCCTCGTATCTGGACTTCAGAGTAGTTCGGATAGGAGGACTGGTTCCGATATAATGTGACATGTGTAATAGAACTATAACTTTAAAAAACACAACTTATCACAATAGATGAAAAATTAAATGTCTCACACAAGTAAATATTAATTTATAATGTTCAATACTCAGTAAGTTTTATTTTCAATTATCTTTCTTATTTCTTTACTCATTTCGCTTAATTTCGCTGTTCTAGTTTTTTTTAAATTAAGGCATTTCTTGAAATTACGTGCACTTGTACATTTTGTGCAACTGAACAACGGTTTATTTCTCCATGAATTTGATGACCTCATCAATAGCTTTCTCTACTGAGTCCCAGTCTTCTTTATCATCCTTCATATTTTCACATTATCGGAAGAATTTGATTCTTCCTCTATTTCTTGACAATCCAAATAATTTTAAAACGATTCTACCGTTGAATTCTTTTATAATTCATTAGCATCTTCATTTATCCATTCTTTTAAGTCATCCGAAGCGCGAATGTTCAGTCGACCACAATCAGCCGCAAGTTTTTGTGTTTAGTTCAGATTCTGCAATCATTGTTTAATTTGCTTAATCAACGAATTAAGAGCTTCGCCCAGTTTTTCAATAATCTCTAATTTCTGACGTAACGCCAAAGAATTTCTTTTCCTTTTTCTTCCAGTTGAAGTTTCTTCTAGGCGAGACATTATGGGTTGAGGAATTTCAATTTACTAATAATTATCTGCAAAGAAAAAAAATAGAATTTAGCATATTCTTACAACATCTAAATGTCAACACAGAAATTCGGATATGATGACTTCTAACACACACACACATATATATATATATATATATATATATATATATATATATATATATATATGAAGAAATATAGTCTTAAGATGTGCTATATTTATGGGATAAATGTAGCATATTTTTACAACATCTAAATGTCAACACAGAAATTCGGAAATGATGACTTCTAACATATATATATATATATATATATATATATATATATATATATATATATATATGAAGAAATATAGTCTTAAGATGTGCTATATTTATGGGATAAATGTAGCATATTTTTACAACATCTAAATGTCAACACAGAAATTCGGAAATGATGACTTCTAACATATATATATATATATATATATATATATATATATATATATATATCGGTTTGTTAGTTTATTTATTTATTTGGCTGAATTTAGATCAATTTATTTTACTTGTTATTATTTATTTGTTATACTGTATATTTTCTCTCTTCAGTTTTCGATTTTTAAGTAACGTAGTATTTTTTATCGTTATATAACAGTAATAGCTATTTTTTTCGTCTGATTTTTGGTCTAATTTTTATAGTCTAACTAATATTTTGGTCACAATGGTTTGCTAATTTGTTTATTATTTACTTTATTTATTGATTTTCTATCTTATTTTTTATTCTATTTCGTCTATTCTAACAGGTGTGAGTTGGTAATTTGTTTGGGTTAATTTATTTTGCTTATTTTATTGTCATTTTATTTATTTATTTATTTTTATTTTATTTTATTTTTTCCGTTTTCGATTTTTAAGTAACGTAGTAAAAATTTGTTTTCATGTCTGCATTTTGAGATGAACTCGGATTTTTATTTAATAATTTATTTTGGGGAGGTAATGATAGCTATTTTTTCTTCCAAGCAATGTTTGCAGGTTTTTGATTGGTTGTTGTAGGCTGATAATCTTTTCCTTATTTTCCAAGATATTTTTCGTGTGTTGTGCGTTTTGTTTTTTTATTTCCCAGATATACTTAGAAAGCATTGTGCTGTTCGCATATTTACTATTTGTGGAAGATGTTTTGTGTACATAATTTCTTTGTTTCCAGGGTCCTTCAGTTACTCCTATGCATACTTTTTCTTCATTATATGGTGATTTTATCGTGGCTTGGTATATTACGTTGTTTTGTAAGCAATTACCTTTTAAGGGACATTCGTTCTTTACATATATATATATATATATATATATATATATATATATATATATATATATATATATATATATATATGTTATCAGCAATTTTAAACCAAAACTGAATTCATGGCTTAAACCAGAGGCACGTCCCTCAAAATAGATTCTATCATATATTACTTGTCGTCATAAGCGACGTATAAAACCAGTTATGCCCTTGATTTTTTTCTTTTTATTTCGGGCATGAGTTGAAAACGAAACCATTTAAAGTAAATCAGTTTTCACTGAAAATCCACATGGAAGTAATACAATTTTAATTTTAATAATTCTCTTTTAACATACATATATTATAAATATTACATATAAGCATATAAATACATTAGTTGATGTTACGGATCTTATTATCTTCTCTATACAGCAAGATCTTGTACAGAAGATATATATATGTTCTTCGTCGTCACCTGCTCAGATCCGAGTATCGGGATCCTCTCATGCTATTCCCTTCCCCCTCCCTGATTAGCGGAGACAGAGATGTCTGTGAATCAAAGTGAGTTTGACGAGGCCATTCGTGTCAATTTGATTTGGTGTGACGGAGAAGTCCATGCACTTGGCCAAAAGAGTCTCTCTGGCGACTCAAAGGGGTTTGAGACAGGAAAGGTCTGGCAAATCTTGTTGTATCGGGCTGCCGGATGCTTGGTCTATCAAGGTCCCCCTTAGTTATGCCAGCCCGACTGGCGCTGCCCTCTTACGCTGGTTTTGATGTTGAGATCTTTGCCTATTCCTTCGTTGGGGGTCTTCTGGGATTGGTCTAGTTGATCTCCTCTATCTGAATGGTCATATAGGAGTTGGAACTCCAGAATATATATATATATATATATACGCGCACGCGTTTAATGCGGCCATTTAATTTACGGAATCGCCTTGTTGAAGCAAAAATTTCTTACCTAATTACTAATGCCTGGCTTCACCTACAAAACATATGCACTTCATGAGACGATTGTATCTTTGTTGGAAGTATATAGATTGTTTCTGTTTCATAAGTAAATTCATGTGTAGGTTCAATGTTTCGTTTAATTACAAGATCAAGTTATATTCAAGAAAAGTTGGTTCCCTGTGCCGAGCCAGGAAATTCTTCTCCCCGGAATCGATCCTCCAAGTCTATAAGTCTACTATTCGCCCTTGCATGGAGTATTGCCGCCATTTATGGTCTGGGGCCCCTGCGTGTTGCCTCAGGGTTCTTGATAAGATCCAGAGACGGATATGCAATGTGATTGGCGCTGATTTGTCATCGCGTCTGCAGTCGCTCTCTCACAGACGCGATGTTGCATCGATCTGCCTTTTCTACAAGTACTTCCACGGTAATTGCTCCGAGGAGTTGCTTTCGCTTGTCCCTAAGCCTCGTGAATTTAAGCGTCCTACGAGGCTGGCATCCCGTTCCCACCCCTTCACCGTTGAAACTGTTAGATGTAGACGTCTCTTCTACTCCAATAGCTTCATGTCTCGCACATCTCGCCTATGGAACTCCCTTCCCTATTACTGTTTCCCTGACAAATACAATCTCCAACGGTTTAAGTGTAGCGTCAATCGACATCTCCAGTTGCCTTGATCTATCCACTTCCCTTCTCCACATCCTTTCACCTTTCATTCCTATCTGCACTCGCTCTAAATCTCCCGTAGCCCCCTTGCCTTGATCGACCCTCCATCCTTCTCTTTCTCCACATCCCTTCCTTTACCACTCCTATCTGCTCTTCCTCCAACCCTTCTGTAACCCCATGCGTGATAGTGGCCACCAGCCTTGCTTGGGGTGATACGCTTAAAAAAAAAAAAAATTGTTTGACGGCGATATATTAATAAAACATCATCAATATAACGGAGATATATTTATTCTTAGGTCAAATATATTGAAGTTTACTAAAAATTTATGAATTCTAAGAAAGGGCAAATTAAACACCACTAAGAGGTGATCCCATAGATAGTCATAATTTGTGCCTATAAATATTTTTATCGAATCTGAAATAGTATTGATTTGTAATAAGTCATTATTATTTTGTCTATATGTTGGAAGAAGTTAATTTTATTTTATTTTGCTCGTCATTTCTTTCGGGGAATTTGTTAGATAACACTTTCGTGTATAATGGTTTAATATTTAAACTAGCCAAAAGATTATCTCCCATACTTATATTTTAAATTTCAGATATTCCTAAAAATGTATCTGTTAAAGGACACTATGAATAAAGAAGGAAAGGAAAACCTGTCTACATAAAACGACGCGTTTTATGTAGACAGGTTGAACATTATCAAGGCAAATGTAAGAATTTTAGTTTGCAACAAGTTTATATGAACAGCAGTAAAAATGCCGTTGGTTTATCAGAATTTGTAAACTTAAGTACGCTCATAAATATACATTAGGCTAACTGAAAGGCAAGATAAATTATGGGAGATGCTAAGTGAAGTAATTTAATGTCTAATGAATCAAAGTGAGTAAATATTATTGCTGTTGAATATTTTGATTCATTTATTTTTGTGTCCATAGATACTTTTTTTTTATTTCTGCAGGTTTTCCCAATATGTTGTTGCTTACAACATATTTATTGATTATATATAATCCACTTTTGAATATATCAATATAATTTCTTATCATTCTATCTTAATACTGAACATTCAACGCTCTGAATACGTCTATATTTTCTTTCTTTCTTCTTTTTTCTGTCTCTGTTTTTCTTTCTTTTTTCTTTTTCTTTTTTCTGTTGCTTTCTTTTTCTGTCTCTTTTTTTTCATTTCATTTATCTGTCTCTTTTTTCTTTTCCATTAATCAGTCTCTTTTTCTCTTATATCTTTTCTCTTTTTTCTTATTCCTTCCTTTCTTTTTTTTCTTTTTTGTTTCTTTAATCTTTTTCATTTTTTGTTTCTTTTTTATTTCTCTTACATTCTAAGTATCAATTTTTATCTCTATTTTCCCTCTATTCTTTCGTGTTCATTCTATTTCTCTTTCGTTCTGTCATCATCTTCTTTTCTTTTCCCTATCCGCCTTTCTTTTCATTTAAATACCACTCTCTTCTGTTTCTTTTTTTTATTCATATTTTTTGCCTGACCTTTTTCATTTTCTTGTTACGTCCACATTCAATTTTCAATCAGTCATCAACACCATAATTTCTGCTTCTTGCGTTAATCACTTAATATTTACCTTCTTTTCTCCTCTTCTTTTTAACTTTTTTCTTGTTCTTGTTCTTATTTTTATTATTAGTAGTATTAGTAACAGTATTCATTTTACTATTTATTTCGTGTTTTTTCTTCACCTTAGTTTCAAATTATTTATATTTTCGGATTCTTTTGAATTGTTAATGTTTTTATTTATGCCTAATTTCTCAAGAATTGTCCGTATTTTTGTTATTTTCATTCTGATTTGGTTAAAATCGTTCTTTTAATTCAGTTTTTTTGTTCTTTTCTTATCTCTTTTCATTTGTCTTTTTTACTTACTTTTTTACTTTACTTTTTTAGTCACATTTTGATCTCTCTTTTCTAATGTTCCTGTCCTTCCCACTTCTCTCATTCTTTCTCGTGCCTTTCCTTCTTTCAAGTGCTTAACCGCGTAACTTTCTTTCTTTCAAGAGCTTGAAATCATGCCTTTCTTTCTTCATTCCTTTCACCCTTCCTCCCTTTCAGAACTTTAAACTCATGCCTCTCTTTCTTCTTTTCCTTCCTGTCTTCATTTCTTTCTTTCTTTCGGGAGATTAAACTTATGCCTTTCTTTCTTTATTCTTTTTTTTTTTTTCAAGTGCTTAAACAAATCCCTTCTTTCTTTCGTGTGATTAACCGCGTATTTTTCTGTTTGTCTCTATTTTTTTGTTTTGTGAAATACTTAAGCACTTAAACTCTGCTTAAACTCAGGAGTTTCTTTCTTCCTTTCTTTCTTTCTTTTCTTTCTTTCTTTTCTTTCTTCCTTTTCCCCTTTCCTTCTTCTTTCCTTTCTTTCTTTTTTTCTTCATTTCTTTTTTTCGTTATTTCTTTCTTTCTTTCGAGTGCTTAACCGCGTCTTTCTTTCTTTCAACAGCTTAAACTCATGCCTTTCTTTCTTGCTTTCTTTCTTCATTTCTTTTTTTCTTTTTTTCGTTATTTCTTTCTTTCTTTCTTTCTTTCTTTCTTTCGAGTGCTTAACCGCGTTTGTTTCTTTCATTCATGAGCTTAAACTCATGTCTTTCTTTCTTTCTTTCTTTCTTTCTATCTTTCTGTCTTTCTTCTTTCTTGCTTTCTTTCTGTCTTTCTTTCTTTCTTTCTGTCTTTCTTTCTTGCTTGCTTTCTTTCTGTCTTTCTTTGTTTGTTTCTTTCTGTCTTTCTTTCTTGCTTGCTTGCTTTCTTTCTTACTTTCTTTCTGTCTTTCTTTCTTTATTTATTTATTTATTTCTTGCTTTATTTCTGTCTTTCTTTCTGTCTGTCTTTCTTTCTGTCTGTCTTTCTTTCTTTCTTTCTTTCTTGCTTGCTTTCTTTCTTGCTTTCTTTCTTGCTTTCTGTCTGTCTTTCTTTCTTTCTTGCTTTCTTTCTTGCTTTCTTTCTTGCTTTCTTTCTGTCTTTCTTTCGAGTGCTTAATCGCGTGTCTTTCTTTCTTTTTTTTTCTTTTTTTCCAAGTGCTTAACCTCTTGCCTTTCTTCCATTTTTTTTATTTTTTCTCCTTTCGCTTTCCTCTTCGTTCGTCTTAGTCCTCGGGTTATCACTTAATCCTCCTGTCCTAATCAAACCCAAGGTCATGTCGTAATATCAATCTGACGAAAAATTACATTTTGCCTATTTCACTCTCCATATTATATTCCATCACGACAAGACGACATTTCGCGTTCACGAATTACATTGACCTCCATTAAATTCATCACACAATGCATCTTCAACCCGCCTGATTAAAACTGTTTATCATAATCGCTACATCATCAACGCCATAATGATCCGTCTATACAGCTTCTCTATTATCGATAGGAAGAAGATTAAGTGTCCCATTAAAAAAAAATGGATGTTTTCACAACCTGACCACTTTCATCACCATTGCCAGCAGCAGCAGCAGCTGCAAGAACAATAATAATTTATGCGTGGGACAAAACTTTATTACGGCTTTAAAAACAGGCATTTTAAAAAGTATATATTAACTCATATATACAAATACATTAAAACAGAGCGAGCAATGACACTAAGAAAAGTTTACTATAATATGGTGAATTGAAAAATTATGAGAAAAAAAACATAAAAATATAGTGTCCGGTAATCTCTCTACGCTCTTCAAACTCAACTGAGAAGAAAAGATTATCTTTTTCATTGACTGGAATTAGAGTGGAAGAAAATTATTACCAGGCATTTAGCTCCATGTGTCAAAAACAGATTACATTAATGTCTTGCAACCACCACCTCTGCTTGAAGAAGGGAGCCTGCTTAGATTTCATGTAGAGAGTCACAAGCACTCGCAAATAGTAATTTGTATATATTATATGTTAATATATACTTTTTAAAATGTCCGTTCTTAAAAACAATAATAAAAGTTTGTGGAAAGAGTTGCAAAAACTTGTAAAATCGGTACGCATAATCGCGAGTGCACTGCAATTTAAAAATACTCGCAAATCCGGACGAAATTAGCAAGAGCTTCATCGATGGCCATCACCATAGGGCAACAAATATTAATCTTATTATAATTCTGCTTGTCCCTTCCTACTGGAGTTATATCAACTTTACCAACGAGTCGTAGAATATAAAGGTGACAGTTGAGCCGGTTATTTTAGGCAGTTCGGAAACAGCGTCGAGGGGAAAAGCTGAAGGTACTGGAAATCAGGGAGGGGTGGAATCACAACCCTCAGCGGCGTTACTGGAAACAGGGAGAATACTAAGACTGTTATAGAACGGATTAGTTTTGCTCACACGTAATAAATATTATAACCCATTATTTACTAATGGTATGAATAATCATTGAGTGATCCAGATCCACGTATAAAATAGGAATGTAACAGAGGGGAAAAAAAGGGAGGTTTTGTAAATCAGAATCAAAATCAGAAGTATGATCAAAGGTATATATATTTGAGCGCTATCAGCCGTAATATATTCAAGACCCTTCCCAAACAGGATAATTTATAAATTGACTCGATTTCGGATAAAATTACAAGGATATTGATGTTAATGCTTATAGTTTTAGTGGCCGGAGATGATAGTGAATGGACAAGAGACTCCTGCAAAATAATACTGTTACTGCAACTCAGAGAATAAATAATAATAATAATAATAATAATAATAATAATAATGATGATGATGATAGTAGTAGTAGTCGTAGTCGTAGTAGTAATAACAACAACAACAATAATAATAATAATAATAGTAGTAGTAGTATTAGTAGTAGTAGTCGTAGTAGTAGTAATAACAACAACAACAACCATAATAATAATAATAATAATAATAATAGTAGTATTAGTAGTAGTAGTAGTAGTCGTAGTAGTAGTAGTAGTAGTAACAACAACAACAACAACAACAATAATAATAATAATAAATTGTTCTGCCAAGTACAGCCCACACTTTACGAAGGGCTTTTATCTATGTAATTATTTTTTTATTTTTTATTTTTTTCTTTGCAGTGGAAAGTGTCATGATGCCATTTCTAACCTTAGGTCCCTGGGCGGGACCCGGAAAGAAATGTGTAAACGCCAGATATCAAAGGTAATAAAAAAAAAAATAATAATAATAATAATAATAATAATAATAATAATAATAATAATAGGAAACGATGAAAACCCGTCAAACATTGAAATTTAAACGGATCAAAATTTCTAATTAACAAAAACAGATTGCGTAATCAAATAAATGTATCAAAATATTAATTTTTCTTCTATTTTTAGTCTAGTAAAGAAAACGAAAAACTGGACAAATCTGTAGATCTTGAAAGAAATGGAAAAATATGCAACATGTGTGTGATGATGGTGCTATTAGTTTTTTGGAGAACGTGTAGCTGTCCTAAAAATCCGAGGAAAATCGAAGCAAAAGAATCGAACGCATCCAGACGACGGTATTGCTGAGAACGCTGTGGATTTTGAAAAAAATTTGCAAGTTTTCGAAGACTTACTCTCACTCAATCGCTAGCATACATAAAACATAATAATAACTGTCGCCAGTGGAACACAAAGTTGATAAAAAAGAAACAAAATTAGATAAAAAGCAGGACTTTACCCGGAGGCTTAGAAAAGTGTTGAATGTTTAAGTTTGCGCCTGTAATGGTTGGTTTACTTGTGTCCATGCGGTAATAGTAGGGGATGGGATTAAAATAGGTTTAACTCTTCACAGGATTTACAATCTCTCTAAGTCAGGTGACCCCAACATTTTTTGTGTCATCGCCCACTTTCACAGGTGAAATTTTTCCATCGCGCACCTATATAGTAAATATTCAAAACCGTACCAAAATTGTTTGATAAAAGTTTGTTACTGGTTCGTAAACTAAATTTATCATGCAGTAAAACCTACCAAAGGGAGGTAACAAATAGCGCTGATTCATGCGATAGTTGATGTTACAACTACCGTATTACTGAGAAATGTACTGGCGGTTTGAGTACTCATGCTGTCACTTGATCTTCACATATAGCCACCAAACACCTGGCGTGATTATGCAAATGTCTTATGAATAATAATAATAATAATAATAATAATAATAATAATAATAATAATAAGGAAAATCTTAAACTTTTACGGAAAGGAAACTGTAAGAAACTGTTATTAACTTCACCCAGACTCAGTTCCACATATAGGACCTATAACAATTTTATAGGACTTTAAACAAAACAATCAAAGCGAGTCGCCCAAATCAAAAACCACAAAAACAGAATGTGCTTTCTTATTGACATGGCAGTCCCGACAGATGGCAATGCATTTTTGAAGAGCTACAAAAAAACTACCAAAATACAAGGATCTTGATGTAGAAATCTGAAAATTGTGGCACATGAGGTCAATAATTCGAGTTGTATTTGGAGCCAACGGATTGATTCGAAAATATTCCGATAGACTTACTAAAGGGATTCCTGTTAGCCCATACCTTAAAGAAATACAAAAAAAAATGTACTTACAAGTACAGTTCACACAGTAGGAAGAGCTTTATCTATGTAAAATGTGTGGTCTTAGTTTTTTAGCGGGATTATAAAAAGGATCAATGTAAAATGTCATGAAGCCATTTCTGACCTTAGGTCTCTGGTTGGGACCCGGAATATAACGGAAATCGAAGGAAATAATAATAATGATGATAATTTTGAAATAATAAGTAAATGACTGGCCTCTTATCTGCCCAACTGCTAGGGTGGTTAACTAATCCCTACTTCAAACGCCTGCCCAGGCATATGTCCGTCCTCAACATAAATATAGTCAACTTGTGGCCTACACTGCAACTGTTGTGAGTAGACCTTTGTTTTGTTTTATTGTTGCTCTTGTTGTTTGTAATCATTTCACTACAAGCAAGGCAATAAAATCACTAAGACGCAAGAGCTTAGAGAGTATGAAAGAATATGAAAAAAAGAAAACATTATTAAGGCAGGAGAACGATTAAAGAACAGGAATTAATAAGACAGAATATAATGATTGACATTGCATTTAAATTTTTGAAGATCAAATATGACTGGAAAGCAAGAGGCCGGAATCTAGGACTGTACTTAAATTCATAAATTCTGGCTACCAAAGCGGAATGCTCGTCAGAACAATTAGCATGAAAGTGTTTATAGAAAAGCTACGTGTAAGCAGTTGGAAAGTGACTGAGACGCCAGGTCAGGACCAATAACATTGCAGGTTCTTCGTTTTTAGTTTTTGGTGACAGCGACAACTGGCAGCATCACCAGTTTGAAGAAGGCCAGTACGCTCAAACCCTCCGTCACGATGACTTGAACTTTCGTGGCAGCACAACCACCGATGGCTTCCTTACCTTTTAGTCTACCCAGTTTCACCTACAAAGCTTGGATCAATTCGTAATATAGTTTTTCTCGACAATCTCCTCAGCAGATACTTAGAAGCCACTTCCTTGACGAAATGTGAATTTTACGCCCAAATAATAATAGTAATAATAATAGTAAACAAAATGAAGGACATAATTCTTCAAATATATTTTTAACACTTAAGAGTGTGATTTGACAAAAGAAAAGAAAAAACACAGTGTTTGATAATGTTAAACAATATTTTGGACAGTATTCTCGGCGCTTACATTTGTTTATATTTCATTTAAAAGAAATATAGACGGGTTGGGAAAAATCTTTTTAAAACGCGGATATTTTTGCGCAATGTTTCCGTAGCTGTGTGTTGTATTTTTGAAATTCCTGCAACATTTCGGTGCCATTTGATGACTAATGGAATATTGTCGTAATTTTTATTGTTTTTCGGTGTTTTGACCTGGTGTAAAATGATGTAAAACGTCAGACAAATTTTAACAAATGTAAGTGTCTACACTCAAATCATTGGAGTTTCGGGTCGTTGTACACCCGAAAAAATCTCGTAGAAGGGAAAAAACACGTTCGTTGTTCAACAACATGAGTCAAGACAATTCTATCACAAATTCAAAGACAAACATCACGATTTCTACAGAGGATGGCAATTCTACTGATTCCCATTTAATATACGCTGCCCAATTTACCAAACATCGCTTGATTTATGTAAGTTGCACGACGTTAAAATTAAATAAAAGATTCAGTGAACACGTATGATGTCAGGCACAAAAATGTGACATTAACGTAGCTTACGAAACATTTTATTACAAACGACTGTAATTTTGACAAGCATCTTAAGGTACACATTCTGAAAAATGTTCAGAATGTACCAACCATTCGAGCCTTAAAATAAATGAGGATAGTGACGTATGCAAATTACTAACTTCCCGCTCTGGGAGAATGAACAGAATGACAGGAGATTTCCATAAGATTTGTACTAAGCTATTTGATTAATTCCTCTTAGTAACTAATTAACTAACGGAAGATTCCAAGATGACTATCATATTAGGCACGTTTCAGTTGCATGACTTCACGCTGCAGTATTTTCATTACAAGACAAGCAATGTCAGTACTCCTTGTATATCGATACCGTTGGAAGGTGACTGAGAGCTTGCTTTTCTCCCTCTCGTGAGGTGGACGCAAGCCGAAGCTTCGCAGAGCCGTCAGTGTCCATCGTTCGTGTTATGGGGTGTCGGAAAATGGCACACTTGGTGAGTCACCAACACGCCTCGAGGTTGGTTTTCCTACGTCGCGCGTTGACAGAAGATTCACTGTGGACGAATTGTGTTGGGGGCGCCTTCCCTTGCCTTACCATCACTTCTGTCCGTTCCGAGGTTGAGCGCCGTCGTAAACCTCGGAATCAGTCTGAATTCTTTGCCGAATGTCGAGAGGTCTTGCGTGCTACTCCTCGGTCCAGTGACCTTTCACTGCCTAGGAAATTGTATCTAGAACTAGTGGAGGGTGTCGCGTCGGACTCGGCTTGTCAGAGAGCGAGTTGCGCTTTTTCTTGTTCTGGGCATCATCGGTGAATCACCTCAGCAATCCTTTTTCGCTTACCTGGCTGTCTCTCAATGACGTGGCTTTCAGAGAGGGCTGGGCAGATATGACCGATTGTCATCGGTATGACCTTGGTTTAAAAGAAACGGCTGCGCGTGACTTCTATCACTGTCCTTAGGTGCGCCCGTTCTGGAATTATGTCGGCGAGTTGATGGCTCGTATCGATCCTGAACATCTCGTGTTCATCGATATCGCATACGCGTTTGATAATGTGCCATGGTAGTAAGGACGGTCTGGTTGAATTATTTAGACATCAGCTCAGAATGAAAATCAGAACCGATAGAAAGCGTTTGCTATCGGTATATTTCAGTGAAAGTTGGGTGAAAATCGTGAGTCTTGTTCGCATGAACAGGGCCAGACTTGATTTCCTTTTTTAGTCGCCTTCCAGCACAATGGGGCGGTTTCCTGGCGGCACCCTCCCCTGGTTAAGCTAGCCTCTTTTCGTTTTCCTACCTAATGGGAGTAATTACTGTTCCCGGCGTCCTTTTTTCTTTTGATCCTTGCAAAGATTCTCAATCTCCCCAGCTTGTTTTTATCTCCTTTTAATCTTGACTGATTTGTTTCCTCATGTTACAATTTATTTTCCCCTTCCCTCATCTTTAGTGATTGGACGTCTTGATTTTGTCCATCGGTAGAATACAGCGGCCACTCTTATTTTTCTCTGGGGTGGACAGGTCTTACTAACATATTTTGTTTTATTTTGAGTTTAATTTATTGAGTTTAGTTAAATTTTGTTTTAGATTAATTTGTTTTGTTTTTTCGTTATTAGGAATCCCCTCCCTCTGAATTCATGATACATAATTTTTTAAAATACTTTAAAAATTGTAAGTCTCCATAAATTTTTACATCATGGGTCTTTAGTAGGTTCCCCTGTGAGTATGTGGCATTTTGGTAAATGTAGGATTGTGTAAAGAGTGATCTGATCTTTTGGTGAGTGAGTAAATTGTAACGAATAAATGGATCGCGAATCAGATTAGCTAGGTTTAGGATAGGCAATGTTGTTCACTCTCGCTCCACATCCCCTTCGCCCTTGTGCCAAAATTGTCCGTAAAATACAATAAATATATACAAGAGAAGCAATGTTTGTACAGAGACTAGAAAGGTTTTGTAGATTTATATATTTTTATACTAGAAAAAATTTAAAACATATAGCATGAAAACATTCTCGAAATATTGTTTAATATTGTCAAACACTGTATTTTGCTTTTCTTAAATCGCGCTCATCTCTAAAGTGGCACAATGGGAACATCAACAATCACTGTTGTAGTTGGAGCCTTAGGATTGGTTGGAAAAGATTCCAGTAGACTAACTGAAGGGATCCCTGGAAGTCCATGCCTCAAAGAGATACAAAAAATTATTCTGACATGTACAGCCCACAATTTACGAAGGGCTTTATCTATGTAATTTTTTTTTTTTTTTTTTGCAGTGGAAAGTGTCATGATACCATTTCTAACCTTAGGTCCCTGGGCGGGACCCGGAAAGAAATGTGTAAATGCCAGATATCAAAGAAAATAAAAACAATAATAATAATAAATTCAGGAAGTGTATGCTTAGTGACATAGCAATACCATCTGAGAGAAACACCTCCATAAACATTATCAACAAATTGTCCAAATACAAGAACCTGTATATCGAGACTGACAGGATGTCGGGAATGAAGACTGAGACTGTAGCAATAGTAATCGGAGCTCGGGGCCTCGTGAGAAAAGGAATGGACAATGTTATTAACAGTGTCCCAGGTAACTTCAACATAGAGGTTGCCCAGAAGATCGCCCTACTAGGGACATCCCATATACTAAGAAAAGTGCTATCAGTTAAATGACAATTCTCCTATAGACCCTATAGACCATAGTTTGGATCCGGCTCTACAGGATACAAAGCAGGAAACATAACACACAAATAATAATAATAGTAACAACAATAATAATAAGAAGAAAACAAGATGTATTATTACTTCCCAAATGCAATCCAGCCTTTTGTTAATTAAACAAGAATATTTACAGGAATCCTTCATCGTAAATGATTTTACAGAATTAATAAGATTGTATGTTTTTACATAGCTTTGATTTTTGAGAGGTTAGGCAACCTGCAATTCATTCGATAAGAGTTAAAAATGCTTGGAAATGCCTTATCTAATAGAGTCAGTCTGCAGAACTCAATTGCTGAAATTTAAAAATATATTCTTTAGAAACTAGTTTCTATTTATCCAGTGAAATATCAACGAAAATACAAATCGATTCTTCCTTTCTCGTGCCGCCTCTCGGTATTAAATTACAGTCTGTACAAAGAAATGAATGTATGTTGGCCAATTCCCACACGTCTATTTGGCGAAATAATATCGATTAGATTTAATGTTTGTTATTCTTAGGAAAATTATTTTCTTTCAATTTCTATATATTTTAAAACTGAGGCCCAGTAAAAAAAATAACCTTTTTAAAATCAATGAAAACAAGTAGCTTTTAATTGAAATCAGTTAATTACAGCATTTTTAGAGCTTGACATCGTTTAATTTTAAAAACTTAAAAAAAAAAATTCTCAATAGAATATTAACAGAAACAGAAAAATATGATATACACTACAGTTCAAAATTTTGAAGCCACCCCCATGGGATGAACTTGGCAAATGTGTGAAACTTTTCCATGCAAAAAATGAAAACGAGCTCATTGAAAACAGAGTGGAATCAATATTGAATGTTATACTTTGAAAAAGATTTTCAACGAATGCCAGAAATTTGTGCCGCAGCAATCAAGGTTAAATGGGGATAATTTGACGAGAGCAAATTTAATTATAAAATTATTTTTTTTTCCCTATTGTCATAATAAAATTTCTAATAGAAAAATGATGTCTCACTTTTGTAAAAACCATGTATAATAATTTTGTCTTATTTAAAGTACAAAACATTTTGGGTCTATTTTAAAAATTACTAGGGATTCCCTCAATCTTTTCAACAATAATGTATTTTATATATATATATATATATATATATATATATATATATATATATATATAAAATTTAAAAGTAGACATTGAAGTCAACACTCAGAGCCGATCATAAGGCCATGTGCGTTGTCCTTTTGCACTATATATATATATATATATATATATATATATATATATATATATATATATATATATATATTATGTGGTACGTGTTCAATAACATAAATCATTCATACGAATAATAATTAATGAAGCTAATTATGGCAAGAATCACTCTCGCAAACAATATTAAAAAAAAAGACTGATCCTACGTGTGAATTTCATGATAATAATTGTGACATTACTATAATTATTGAACAATTTAGTTCATGCCACTTTTACTACAAAAAAGAGCCTACTTCTATACTACGAGAACGCAAAATTTCAAAATTCAACCTCAACGTCGAGTCTGCACGCTCCAAAATTATTCTTACTGTTAACAATATCACAATTGTAAAAAAGACTTCTTTCGGTTTACACTTTCGATGTCTAATTATTACCTGGATTTAAAAAACTTAACTAATTTACTACCTGATGATGATCGGACGATACGATTGAAAGCCCTGGCTAGTAGAAAAATAAGACCACTCAACACTAGAATTTATAAACAAGGATCGTACCATTCAGTAACGGATATGATGTTGATTATATTTTATTATTAAATGTTGTTTGCGAGAGTGATTCTTGCCATAATTAGCTTCATTGTTATTCGTATGAATGATTTATATTATATATATATATATATATATATATATATATATATATATATATATATATATATATATATATAGAGAGAGAGAGAGAGAGAGAGAGAGAGAGAGAGAGATGGAGATAGAGAGATATGGAGATAGAGAGATTAGTGATGTATTGTGTGTAGCCTATTTTATTGCATTGTAGGTAATCAATTGTATTAATTTAACGGTTGTTTTGGGGGACAGAAATGGTTGTATGTCGAATTATTCCAGGGACTATTGAATGAGGAAAATTGTGGATCAGGATGCATTTTTTTTTTGCTGTTGCCACTGGGTCTATGTCTGCTTTATTATTTACATGCGCTATAACACCTGATATTGAGCACTTTAACCCATAAATATAACAAACCTTAAAGCTATATTTTATCATATATATATATATATATATATATATATATATATATATATATATATATATATAATTATTTATTTAAAAATTATAACATAAATATGTTATAAAATCACTACAAAAATAGCCATTTTGTTTCAACACCTTCGGTGTCTTATCAAGTGATGATGTTGAATGTAGAATAAATGGTTTTAAAAGTTTCAAGTTAATTAACGATCCTTCGCTAGGGATAAACGCTGTTACATAAGCTAGAATGACCAATCAAAATACAAGTATATGAGAATTCAAAAGATTTGACAACGAAGCAAGGTTATCATAGATATTAAAAGCTTTAAAGTTGGGGTTCTAGTAAAATAGAATATGTCCTAACTAATAAGTATTAAATCATATGATAAAATTTGAAATTAAAATTAAAAGTAAAAAATTACCCATTTAGAAATCTAAATCTAATCTCTATTAAGTTTAAAATTATAGAATTACTGAGGAGAAAATAAAAAATACATATGTTATTTAATTTATTTTTTCATTGAAATTACGTTAAAAAGGATGTTGATAGCTCTAGACAAAAATGTATACATTTTAATTCAACGAGTGATCACCTCTCACGTAAAACAATCCAAACACATTCAGGTTATAATACATAAGCGCCCAGACATATTTAGATATACAGTGTGTTCCAAAATGGTTGACCCCTTTCTAAATGCCCATATCTCGGAAACTACTTGATGGATCTTAATGAAACTAAATACACTTTATGTTGAAGGTCATAAGTTTTATTGGTTAAATTTACAAATATTTGTTGGTGCTATTACAGATTTTCATAAATGTTTAATATGAGCGCCGCCTGTGACTCTGCACACGTCGAGTCGGTAATCTAGCTCGTGCCAAACTCGCTGTAGCATGTCTTCGGTAACAGTTTCCAGTGCAGCTGTAATTCTCTGTTTCAGTTCTTCAATGTTAGCTGGAAGAGGAGGTACGAAGACTAGTCCTTTCACATAACCCCAGAGGAAAAAATCACACGGAGAAAGGTCGGGTGACCGTGGTGGCCATTTCAGAAGCAAATCGTCTTCTGCACTACCTCGACCGATCCATCTCTCTGGCAGAACCTCATTGAGGTAGGCTCGTACAGTGAGCTTCCAGTGAGGTGGAGCCCCATCCTGCTGAAAAATGAAACTTTTCGTCTTCATTTTCTAAGAGTTGATCAATTAGCCAATTTTGAAGCATTTGAAGATAAACTGGAAACTGTTACCGAAGACATGCTACAGCGAGTTTGGCACGAGCTCGAATACCGACTCGACGTGTGCAGAGTCACAGGCGGCGCTCATATTGAACATTTATGAAAATCTGTCATAGAACCAACAAATATTTGTACTTTTCTTTGTAAATTTAACCAATAAAACTTATGACCTCCAACATAAAGTGTATTTAGTTTCATTAAGATCCATCAAGTAGTTTCCGAGATATGGGCATTTAGAAAGGGGTCAACCATTTTGGAACACCCTGTATATACATACAAAAACTAATTAAATAGGGATAATTGAATGACAAAATGGAAAAGGTCCTATGTAACGCGTTTCCTCCTTCTGCAGATAAAATATTATTTTGTTGGAATATAGTGGGAAAGAAGGAAAATATAAACAGACGTCGATTATAATTAAACATCGGTTGAAAAATTATTTTGCATCCAATGTGTCTAGTCGGCTTCGCTCAGCTTCTACCCATATTTGCTTCTGTTTGCATCGGCGTATTGGCAGCTCTTTCACCTTTAATATGCGAATCGTTGAAATATGTTAGATGAGGTCCTTTTTTCATCACAGATAATATAAAACATAAATAAGAACAATTTCAAGCTCTATAATTATTTACTAGGTATGAATTGAGACACTATTGAATTAAAACGTAAAATTAATGTTAAAGTGCATGTAACAAAAATGTGTGTGTAAATTTTGTTCATCTCTTGTGTCTCTCAAAAATCTTGACTTTATCTTATGTGGCTCTTACATTAAGCAAGTGTGTTTACCGCTGCGATATAGCAATAGAAGCTTTTTTTATTTATTTTTTAAGAAGATGAAATGCAATATGAACCTGGATGTAAATTTACCCTGGAATTAATGTATATTAATTAGCCTGAAGAAGTTTTATCTAAAGGCGAAACGCATTACACATGATTTTTCCATACTGTCATTCAACTCTCCATAAAGAGAAACCTTAAATTAAAATGAGGTTTACCTTATGAGCGGGTTCGATATTGTTTTATCTGGAAGTAGTTGGTTGGTTGATTTTGTTTAGTCGCATATCAACTTCTATGGGATATTTAATGGCGAAATGTAAATACTTTTGACACAATTTTATGGCTTCAACTGCAGATAAAATTTATTATTGGTCATTTTGATATAAATAGGTATCATTGGTCATTTTGCTATAAATAGGTATTGTTGGTATTTTTATATAAAAATGTATTTCTGATATTTTTAGACTTTCATAGTGTATTGTTTTTATTTTTTGGTTCATGATTTGCCCATAGCTGAAACCCTAAGATGTGCTACCAACACAGGTTAGCAACAACAATTCGAAGGTGGTTCCACGCTCCTCAAAACCTCAGATCTCTCGATCAGTGTCCTTACTGCCGGATGAAGTTTATCGTCATAACCAGGACTAATATGGAAGTAGTAAAAAAATTCTGATGTGTTTATAGCTTGAGATCTTTAAATATCTTTGGTCTGAGAAATTACTACACACGTGTTAAATTTCAATTTATGATTATTTTTAAATATTAACTTGCTCGGGAAGTAATTACGTATATCACAGCTATGGATTATAAGTTAAACAATTAAGTCAGAATCAGTGTTGAATAGTAGAAAACCGCGTCAAGAATTTGTTCATCATCTCTTCTATTCGACAGTGTCATTTATAGTGCATTAAAGAGGTAAATGTAGACAACTTGCAACGAAGTAATTTGCGTGAGGCCCGAAAACAATATTCCACCATCTGACGCAGTCTTTTAATCAGGAATACCAATGTTTCATTTATGCTTCGCACTCTTAGAGGTGATGAAAAATGGGTTTCGCATGTCAACAGAAAATTAAAAAACAAAGATAGTTGTTATCAAAAAATGAGAAACCAGTGTCACCTCCAAAACAAGTACTTCATTCACCGGAATATTACGAGCTATTGAAACACAGAAAAAACTGTCACTGCGGATGTTTATTTCAAGCATCTTGATAATATTTAACACCTGTGAAACTAACTGATCCCTGATAATAGGCAGCAGTCCTGTGTATGATGATAGACTACATCCAGCAACAAGGCCTCTAATCAGGAGATTGAAGGTGTTGAACCACATCTTAATTGCTGTTGTCCCCAGGTCCACTCGGGCCCAGGGTGGTAGCGCCTATTAGGGTCTTAACTATGAGCAAGAACCGAACTAAATCAACAGTACATTTTATAGTAAAATTAGCCACAATGCGTTATATGATCTACAAACTATATATCTAAACATCATATGTTTATTCTAAAACAATAAAATCATGTACAAAGTCTGTAGTTGAAAGCATAAACTTACGTACACAATATTTAGATTTCGGTATGAAATAACCCATAGATATCGATATGCCGCCAAACAATATCAACCAAACAAACAACCAACTTAAAAGAGCTCTTTCATGATATAAGCCCATATGATATCCTACAATTTCTTACAAAAATCAAACTGCTTTCCAAAATATAACTTCAACAAAAATACAATATAAAACAGCTATGGGCAAATAATGAACCCTAAACAAAAAACAAAATATTATGAAAGTAGAAAAATAGTTTCATAGTAAAGATACCAGCAATAAATTTTTATATAAAAAAATTACCAACAATACATTTATATATATAAAGCCGAGTCGAATTCCAGTTGAATCCATTACATTCACTTACGTGCTAATATCCTTGGGGAAGTTATTAATCCTCTTCTTCACACTCCAGCTATGGGTAAATAGCAGAACAGACTGGGTTCTAGAGCCTTGGATGGCAATTGATCTAGGTGAAAGACAACTTTGAATTCAAAATCAGCGGAGATTTGTTTGAGGATTTTGTAGCACGTAGTGCACTAGTTCTCTGTATTGGGTCCATCAAAAAGTGTGGTTTTGTTCTTCACAAAGCATTCACCACTATAATCAAATCATATGTGCTGGTGTCTGGGCTGTTGGTTCCTAGGAACTGAGCTGCTTGACCCTCATACGTCAAATACGACTGGAGAGACCACTATACACACACACACACACACACACACACACACACACACACACACACACACACATATATATATATATATATATATATATAGTTCTGTTCGATAAATGTGTCTCACCTAATTTTTTTACTTAAAAATTTTTTGGACTATTGTTTTTGGAGTCAAACTAATTTTTAATCTCAATAATATAAAGACCCCTTCCCCAACCACCTAGTAAAAAAATTTACCTACCTTAAGGTATAGACAGGGAACACCATTGGAAAATTCGTAAACTTAAGGAATCAGCACATATGCTAGGCCACAAAAATCTCCTGAGCCGACCAAGCATAGAAATAAATACAATATGAGAACCAGTAATAAGGAGTGCCAGAGAAAAGCAATGATAACAAAGT
Organism: Acanthosepion esculentum; assembly: GCA_964036315.1. Taxonomy (NCBI): domain Eukaryota; kingdom Metazoa; phylum Mollusca; class Cephalopoda; order Sepiida; family Sepiidae; genus Acanthosepion; species Acanthosepion esculentum. The sequence goes on along the minus strand of OZ038509.1, from coordinate 35,588,075 downwards.
TGCAATATGAGCTCTGGTAAAAACATGAATGATAACAGCAAAATTGCAATATGAGCACTGGTAAAAAAATGATGGTGAAATCATTAGGTTTATAATACCCAGAAATTCATACCCAGATGTCCTCAAGGACAGTGGATAAAGGCGTTGGTTAGATCCAGTGACAGACCCAAAGAGTGTGAGTTCAATACCCGGTTAAGGCAGTGGAGAACTTTCAGAGGGAAAATTAGCAGGAGATAACTGATAACTGACATCCATCAAACATGGCACGTGGAAATAAAACAGTCTACCCCAGTGATCGAAATAAAGGGTTCAGTTCGAAATTCCAACCACCTGAAGAAGGCCGGAGTGTACAACGGCCGAAACGTTGTGACAAATATGGCGACAAAGATGAGGACAATAGTCCGACTAATGTAAATACTGTACATAATACCTCATCTCAGAAATATAGACAGACTCTAAGTTATTCTATTGATAATTATAATCTCTATCTATAAAAGGCATATGTGTGTGTAACGAATGCACAGTCGCAATTTTCGACGGATTTGCACCAAAATTTACATGCACATTCTCCAAGTTAGCAAGAAGGCCAAGACAGACATTGCATTTCCCAACTCCCATCGATAGTGGAAATAATCTATTTTTTCATGCTTCTACGGTAGTTTTCATGTAGTTTGCGGCCATTTTCTACTGGTCAGAGTGAGAGCCTATAGCTGACTGCAACGAATAGGCAGGAAGATTCTATTGGCCAGCGTGAAAGCCAACAGCTGACTGACACGAATGTTAACTAGCAAAAAAATCGATAGCTGCATTCGTCACAAGTGGGAAAAATTTAAATCTGCATGGCACTTTACTCCAATTGGCTCATTCGCTTGCTTAAACTCGACGTTGATTTTGATTCCGCAGAACTGGGTTGGGTGTGAAAAAGTATTTGTTGTTAACATTCTTTTTCATTCGGTTTTTCCATTTACGAGTCCTTTTTTAAAGCTGATCGTTTTGTGTTCATTTTGTTTAGTTCTTTTTTCGTAACAGAGTAAATGTTTAGTATAGAGCTTAGAAAAAATTCGCAATGTGAGATAGACAAGAAGTAAGGCATGTAGCAACATCAGCACGGCAAAGGGCACTCCTTTAAAGGCAAGGAAGGGCAAAAATATTTTAAGTCAAGTGATAGCGATTGCTTTATGAGTCGTACGAATTTTGAATCAAGCACGAGCAACTCTGGGCCACGCTGCTAGTTTTGGATATAAATGAGATTTAGGGACAAACGCTGTGCAAAAAAATTGACTCATTTAATTCCTGCAACTTGTAATCAATAGAAACATAACCGAACAGCTTTAAATAAAGAATAATAGAGGTATAATTTATTTATAATAGGTAATATAGTTCGAAATATTTAATAATCTATGGGTCCTCCTTTATTTTGACTAACCTTTCCAACCCTTTTTGGCATTGACTTGATTAGGTTCTGGAAAATCTCATCTCCAAGCATTGAATTCCATTCGGATATGAAATTCACAATCAAATCCTCTTTGTTGCTCAACTGCTTTCTTGAGAGCCTGTACTTTATAATGCTACATAAGCTTTCTATGGGGTTGAGGTCAGGAGATTGGGGCGGCCATGTCATAACACTCACCTGCTTCTCATCAAAGTATTCCTTCATCAATTTTGATTTGCGACAGGGAGCATTATCCTGCATAAAAATGAGCTTGGTGGGGTCGATTTGCACCCTTTCAGCAGAAGGGAGCAGACAAGACTCTAAATTTCTCTTGTACTGCTCGCTCCTGAGGGTCTTTTCAATAGGTTTTAAGAAACCAGTTCCATGAAAAGAAAAGCATCCCCAGAACATTATACTGAACGGATGCTTGACAGTACTTACTGCTAAATTCAAAGAGCTTTCAAAGCTTCTTCTTCGGATTTTAGATTAGCTTATCATTTGAATTTAGCTCAACTTTCGTTTCATCGAAGAAGAGAACATTTAGTAAAAAAAAATCAGATGAGTCACTTTTATCGAACAGGATTGTGTGTGTGTGTGTGAGTGTGTGTTTTATTGTATTTTTCGAAGTATGAAAGAATTATGATTAAGCATATGCTCACACATACATATACACACTCGTATAAGCACATACTTAATTGTTAACATGATTATTCGTCCATCTTTCTGCTCCTTAATAGTGCTTGCATTTCTCGTATTCGCTAACACTCGGTAACCTTTTGCGTCTTATTGGCTTTCTTTCTTTCGTCTTGCGTATGACGATAAACTACATCCGGTAGCAAGGCCTCTGATTGAGTGATTGGAGGTGTTGAGGGGCGCGGAATCATCACTTAATTGCTGTTGTTTCCAGGTTCACACTGATCAGAGATGATCGCACGCGTTACAAAACACTATTAAAGTATAAAAATACATTTTTATCGTAAAATTACCAGTAATATATTTTTCTATAAATAAATTACGAACAATACAATTTTAAAACAAAATGACCAGCAATTCATTTTATAAGAGAATTATCAACATTACATTTTATAGTAAAATGACCAACAATACATTTTATCTGTAGTTGAAAGCATACAAGTATGTTCAGAATATTTATATTGCCATTAAGATGCAAGGGGTTTATATAGGCGCTCATGGATGATATCCCCTACGACTGGATTTCCAATTCCCAACCCACATGTAATATATAATCCTGAATAAACGCACGTGGAATTTAAACTGTGGTGATCTTCTTGTTTATGCATTTATATGACTCACATTAAGATCATTTCAGGGTTTAAAATAAAGTCTTACCCGAGTTTCAGGGAGTTAATCACTTCAGGAAACTCCGGACTTTGGCAATGTAACAGTATCAACATATGACACATTTGTCTATCGACATTTCGATTATTTCGTTCTTTTTTTTTTTTTTAGCTAGTTGAACTAAAGAGAAATATATTAAAGCTTATCAACGTTATTTCTTTTGTGTGTAAGGAAAAAATACATTTTTGTATTAAATCGACATGTCAGATTCAATTTATTTTTGTATTAATTCTACTCATGGGAATATATATTTTTGTATTAATTTGCCTTGTCACCAAATATATTTTTGTATTAATTCAACTTGTCAGCTTAAATTCTATGAAATGAGATTCTTTTTTTTTCTTTAATGAATTTTCTCAAAGGAAGAAGATAATTCCAATAAGACGCAAGAGAGTGAAAGAGAATGGAAAGATTTTACAAGGATCCGAAACCCGGTCCTAAATAGGGAACAAGAGATAAGCCTCTACTCCTGTTCAAACGACTGGGGAGGTGTGTGAACGAGATACTTTTCAAAATACGTTGCGTTGACATGAAATTAATTAAAAAATAATGGTAAAATTTGTTGAAATAAAAAAATTGTTTTTAATGTTATTAGTTAAGATTTAAAACGATTTCCTTTGCAGTCAGGTTTCTCATAGTCAATATACAGTGCTTCACATTTTCCCGAAAGTTCTATTTACTTTTCGTTCCGTCTATGAAGAAGAATTCTGGTATTCTTTTGATCATTTTGCACTTTAGCTTTAGCATCGGATGCAAAATGGTTGACATTTCAATTTCGGAAACACGCTTAACTTTGAAGGATTCAAACGTACAACTCCGGCGGTGGTTGCAACAATTGGCTTACTGGTGTAGTTCAACAAGTTCGTAGTCTGATACAATTTTTAGTGACATACTTACCTAAATTTTTAATGGATAAGGTTACGCTTATGTTACATACGGAGAAACAACATCTACGCATTGACGTGGAAATTGAACATAAAATACGCTGCGCTAGAGGTAGTTTCGCCCAACACCGCCAAATGCTACAAAACCAAAACAATAATCTGAAAACCAGAGTTACGTTTTTAAATAACCTCGTCAGTTTGAGACTTTCATGTGGATGGCATGCATGGCACCAAACCCATTCAGAAATATCTAAACTCTCAGCTGTATACAACCACTTTCTAAAATCAATGGTTACAAATTACTTTGAACGAGTGAAGCCTCTAGGTATTGGCAAGGACTATCCTCCTTTGAAATTTGTGGACTGGCGCTACAGAATAACAAAGGACTGTATTAAATAATAGAAACCACATCACTTGCGGACTATCAACTGCAGCAACAGCTAAAATGGATAGCACGTGTGACTCGAATAGAAAATAATGACATAAGCAAGATGTTAATCCTTCTTCTTTATCTTTATCTATACAAGAGTCCGTTCTGAACAAAAATGGATTATTTCTACCGTATTTCAGATAAGTTGCTCAATCATCATTTTCCAGTCTTGAGTTTAGAATCGTTTACGAGGCCTTGTGAGTAATGACATCTTTCCAGCCTGAAACCCATTTTCCCACAAACGCAGCGTCGGAAGCCTATCGCTACTCCCATATCAAATGTTCTGACATGTACCCTTCTTTAGTACCATCAGCTGGCCCACAGTGCTATGTCTACAGATTAATTCCTTCCATATTCCGCTAGCAAGAACGATGTTCAGCTGCGTGGATACTTCCAAAAATATCACCATTTTAATCGCTTCCCGTCCAGGATCAATCTTTATTTTTTATCTATACGCTATATCCGCGTAATCTTTACTTCCTCCTTTTATGTTCATATCACACATCTCATCCATAAGCCAATCATAATTTCGACTTAAAATATGCAAATTTAATTTTAAAAAAAGAATGTAATTTACTCAAGCGAAAATATTTTGTTGTCACACATTTTTTGTTTGGTTGTTGCTCAGATCGTCTAACGAAGTAACTTCCGTAGTATATAAAAAATTGACTTATTCTTGACTCTTTTTCATTTCAGATAATTTTACTTTCAATATATTGTTACTCATATGTCCAATAAAAATGACACTATAAAGTGTCACTATTTGTAGTTGAAAAGTGTTCAATGAAGACACTACTGTGACACTGGTAGAATGAGAAGGGTTAAAAGTGTTCAGGTTAAAACCCCGCATAGGATTTGGAGAACTGGAAGGGTTAAAAACGCTATGGTGAAAATATAAATTGAAATATGGAGGAAGGAAAAAAGAGATTTTTTTAAATTTCTGATAAACAGAGACGCAGAATGGAATGTTGGGTCTAAAATATCATTTGAGGAATGTAAAATGTGGCTACTTGTCAGATGAAAAAAGAAATGAAATTATTATAATTCGCAAAGCCGATGATGTAAACAATTTGAAATATGGTTTTGTAAACATGCAAAGTGGGAAAAGATTTTTAATCGGCTATATTGAAAAGTCGACAGTAAAGAAAATTGTTTGACGTCAAGGACATAGAACAGAATTTATAAGCACAAAGTTTGTTGTCTTATAATATATTGTTTTGAATAAGTAACCGCTTTGTTTGCGAGTCAGTATCGGTTCTCCAAAATTGAATTGATACGGATATTAATGAATCTTGAGGTGCGTTAGAAGTCGGGCGAAATGCATATAAGCATGTGCTTAGGCGATCCGAAAACGAGAAGCTAGCGGAAGGCACGGGAAGCCAGTAGAGGCCGGTAGATGCCGGAAGAGGCCGAGGGAGACCACGTGACCTGCTGCCGAGAGAGGCCACGTGACCTGCTGCCGAGAGAATTCCCGACCTTTTTTTTTAACTCACTCCAAGTTTTAAGAAGAAAAAGACAAAGTGTCACGACAGAGTTGTTAACGGGGAGGATTAATTTTGTTGTATCAAGAATTATATAAACCAACTGAAAATTTACCAATCTAGTAGTTCACTTAAATTCATGAAGTCGTGACCCCAATGAGGAAATCTCATCAGAAAATGATCATGAAAACATTTATAGAAAAGGCAGAGGGAAACAATGGGATAGTGACCGATACCAAGTCAGAGCCGATTCCATTGCAAATCCTTCTTTGGAACTTGTCAAGAATCTTGAGCACCAGACCAAATTTGGTAGACGGACGAATTTTAAGAAAAACACACGTTACACAGAATTTATTTTTTTCATTCAATTACCCAACTTTTCATTCATTAATCTTCTGTTTTGATTGATTTTTTTACCTTGTACTGGTCGAAAGACGTACTTTTGTCCCTCTTCTCTTGAAGGTAAAAATGATTCTCTTAAAAGTTAATAATTCAAAAGAATTAATTGAATGTTTTCACAACATTTAACATATAATTTCAACGATCATATCGAGAGAAAATATTTTTGTGTGTTAGCTACTTCTAAAGAAATGTATACGAGAATATTTTACATGAAATAATGGTACAAATAAGTACATGTACAAACAGAAAACCGATTCATTTGCAATGCAGGATATCATTTATTTAAACAAAAATAACAAAAGGAAAGTTTAAGAATTTCTTTTCTTAGAAATAAATTGAATACACAACGAAAACTGTTAATGAATATATTTGAGTCCGACTTTCCTGTATAGGTTTGTTTGTATGTGAAGGATCCACAGCCCTTTTTGCTTCGATGTGAAAAGTTGGTGGAAAACACTTCGAAAGAGGGAAAAACAGGAGGAAAGATTTACTTAAGGGTTCGCTTGTTTTTATATCCTCCATGCTGCTGCTGATAATATGTTTATTAAACCACTACAATGTCATCAAATATCAAATAGAAAGAACAAATTTACAGATAATAATAGAAAATATCAAAACATATTGTCGGGGCCTTCTAGACCATTTTCTAGCCAGAATCTATCAGGCATACATTTATAAGTCTACCATTTTCCCAGGCTTTGAATGTTGATGCCACACCTGGTCTAGTGCTTCTGCTATACATTTAGAAATTCTTGATAAATTTAAAGAAGAATCTGCAGTGTTATTGGTCCTAACCTAGCAATTCAGTCACTTTCTTACCGCCATAACGAATCTTCCTTGTGTCTTTTCTGTAAATAATTTCATGTTAATCGTTCTGATGAAATTTCCGCTATGTTAGCTAGACTTTATGAAATAAAGTGCAGTACTAGATTGGCGGCAAGGTTTTATCATTTTACAGCTGAATTGGCTAGATATAAACCGTAAGTTCTATGCTAACAGTTTCTTCTATCGAACTTCTCGTTTTTAGAACTCTCTTCTGGCTTCTTGCTTCCCACTTTGATCTACAAAAATTTAAATGCAATTTCAATCGTTATATTCTAATCTTTAAGTCTTGTTTCTTTATTGAAGGAATATGTTGCTTAGATTTTTCTTTCTTTTTGATAATTAAAGTGACTGAAAAATCTGTATTTAAAACTATAAATACTGAGAATTTTGTTTCATTTTTCGGCATAAGAAAACATACGATTTAATGAATACTCATTTTGCGAAATTCAAACGTCAGTGTAGAGGAGCGTAATGACCTTTCAGTTGAACCGATACGCTTCTCATGGTGAAAATATATCTGTCATGTGAAGCTAAAGGCTGATAGTTTAAGGGTCATCTCCGAACAATCAACGTCAGTATGCCCTGTTGCTTAGAGTTTATATCTCTTTTAGTTTAGCTGCCCTATGCTTTTTTTAGTTAGAGAGAAAGGGACTTCTCACAACGTAGATGTAGCCGTTTTCATTGGTAAAGGATGAAAAGTAAAGGGTCACACGATCGCGATCGAAGTTAGTACGTCCAATTAGCTTCAATCCAGGGTCCCTCCTTTGCATAGATTGCTTATCATTCAAGGCTAGTCAGCCCACTCTCCCCTGTGATTTAACCCTTAAGTGACGCGGTGGGTGGGTGGTGGTTGATAGGATTATGCCTTTCACAAGGGTATTATTACAAAGTAAACGTAACGGACGCGTGTAATGAGTGTGCGGGTAGATTAACCAGAAAGAGGAATCGCTGAACCGATTTCAAAATCGGCTCGGGTCTGCTGCGTTCACTTTCACACTAATGTTCATGAAAAGGCATGAATCGATCTCTTTTTTTTTCTTTCGTTTCCACCACCATGGGTTAAATAGCTGTAACTATTGTGGCAACCAGTCCAGAAGAAAGACAAGTTTGAATTCAAACCCGGGGAGAAGGCAACGGGAAATTGCTTTCTTCATGCAATCTCTATTCACGACGTAGATGACCATGACTCTCTATTCCGTTTCCTTATCAACAGTGAATTGACGTGACTTCTTTGGAAAGGCAGAAAACCCAGTCTTCCCTGCTATGTAGCCCAAATATTGGAGAAGTGAGAAAATGAACATATGAACATGCACGCTCCGAATCTGAACGGGACCCGCTGATTCTAATTTTCACGCCTATAATTACCACATTACACGCATGTTCAGACGCGTTACATTCCTTAGTTTCATCAGTTCAGACCTTCACAGCTAAGGTCCACCATGTCAATTATACTGGTCTGAATCATCCGCATTCCATTAGTAAGAAGGAAGTTCCACGTGGATAACTTCTTCTCAAGAAACGTTACTTTGTGGAAAAGACACCCGAGGGGGTGCTTTCCCGATCCGGACAATATTAACCTCTTCAAGTGTACGGATAAATGTTATATTTTCTAGATAACTACATAAACTGAAATTCTTACCTCCTCCTTCACCACCTCTTACGCTCATAAAACATCATTCAGTAATCCTCGACCTTGAATGGCTTCTGTCAGTGGCGGACCTACATTTTGGGGGCTGTAAAGCTTGAACAGATACAGGAGTCCCTTTGTAAGCAGCAACAATAGATGCGAGGATCCATCTCGCAAAATGTAGGCTATGAATAGATTATCGCGATCTCAACGAGCTCATCCAGTTGGCGGTTGAGGCGCTGCAAGCTCCTAAGAACATTTTTAAATGTGACCAATTCCAGGAGAATTTTGAAGCCATATAAAATGGATATTAGTATATATTCTAAAGTCAATGTGAAATATTCAAACCATTGGCTTACGATTCTATTACTAAAGTGGCCTTATTTTATTAACAGATACTTTTAAAAAACGCCGATTTTGTTGAAAAATTCACTCATTAAATGAGTTGCTTTAGGGTCCCTGAAGCGTAAGCTTCATCATTTTCATTGTAAATCCGCCACTCTCTCATGTTCCGAATGCGAACTTTAGTAAAAATTGTTTCTGGTTTAAATTACTGTTTGATAATTATTATACATTAACTTAATCGCAGGTTACAGAGAAAGTTCTTATCGCAAAAGTTCAAATGTAAACAAAATTGTCGAAAAAAATAAAACAACAAAATAAACTCTATGGCAATTCCTTCTTTTCGTTCACGTGAATCTTTTATTGCTTTAAGAAAGTCAATAAACAGAGAAAATAACTGTCATTTGTAACGCAGTGGAGTATTGACCATCTTGTTAGCCTTCCAGTCTGGTTGTTGTGGTCTTAACCTCACTGTTTATTTGCTTTTTTTTTTTTTTTTGCTTTTTCAAAGTTTATATGGCGAAAGAAATGTCAACATTGTTTTTGAGAAACTACCATTTGTAAAGAAGAGGCTTTGGCTGATATTTAAGATTTAACAACAATGAAAAATAAAGGAGAGAATTAGGAACAAAGTTCAATAATTTTGTGTTCAGTTACAAACAAGCGAGTATAAGTGCTGGGCTGCTGCTTCTTAAATTCATTTAAAGTTAATGAAATAATTTTATGTTGTCTAAAGTTTTTCATTAAAAAAAAAAATACTATTATATACGACTTAGCGATACGCAATAACAAACCTCGACGAGAAAATAAGATAAAATTCGTCAAAGTTGGATCAAAAGAAAGACTCACACAGAGAACTAGATCCAACCACCTAGTAAAATCAAATGACTTGCAGATGAAGGGAGACATAAGGAAACAATTAAAATTCCCAGAACGCATTATCGAAACATCGTTGAGACCTGACATTATCTTCTTTTTTTTTTTTTCAAATAAAGAAAAAAGTGTTAATTATATACGAATTAACCATCGTTTGGGAAGAGAATATATCGCAACCACATGAGGGGAAACTCGACAAATACCAGGAATTAAAAGAAAGGTGCCACAGTAAAAGTTGGAAGACATTCTGATAATCTTTAGAAATGGACTGTCGTGGGTTCGCGTCACCGTCGATAAACAAAGCAATGTCAGACATGGGATTAAGCGGAGCTTCAAAAAAGAAAGTCATAAAGAAATAATTAAAATAACAGAACAAGCCCCAATGTGAATCTGGTTTAAGCCTAAAAGTAGGCGGATAGGTAAGAAGAGGGAAGAGAAAGAAGGAAAGAGAAGCGAAGTGGGAAGAAAGGAAGGAGGAGGAAAAGAAGAGTGAAAAAAAAAAAAAAGGTTACCAAATAGAAGTAAAAAAAGAACTGTGGCAGTGAAGACTTCAGGGGTTATTGGCCCTCGTTCGATGACGTTCCTTCGGAGGATTGGCGCGATTGCGTCTCGATTAAGAAGTCGCTCTTGCAGCGTGCCTCACTGGCGACGGTTCGAGGTAATGCTTTCTCCATCATAGAAAAAATTGTTTATAGTTACGTTGTTCTGGAATTGTCATCATTGGTCGACTGAACTTGCTTTGTTTCAATGACTTTTGTTTTGTTATTATTAGTTACTTTGTTCTTCTGTTGAATTATAATATAATTTGGAACTATCCTTAAAGTAATACAACTATACTACCTGAAAATAAAATATTATTTTTATTGAAAACAAAAATTCAAGATTAGTGAACAGAAATTAGTTTAAAAAAGCACAAGGCTTTGAGGAAACCAAATCATGTTTTGTTTTTTGTTTAGTTGGACCACCTCTACCTGAAAATCAAAAAGAAATTCAAACAAGACCATTTTTCCCCAACAACCCCACCCACCTTGGCGAAGTACCTTGGTCGTCTGGTTCTCTCTGTTCGGAGAGGGGAGCCGGGTTGCTTTCGGCAGGAATCGCAAGAAGTGGCCTGGCGTCCTTTCTCCTATGGATTGAGTCGGTCAACTGGGTTTCGTGGCGTTGGAGTAACACCACTAATACTATATTTATTTATTTATTTTATTTTTTATAAAAGAAAATAGTGATCAAACTTTCCGAAGCGAAAGGGGAAAGGGAGGAAGGTAGAAGGGGGAAAAGAGGGAGCGGAGGGAAAGGTATAGAAAGGTATATAAGAGAGAAAAAAGTTAATATCATAGCAATGATGAGAGACAAATTAAAACCTGAGCCCCTCATTGGTTAGAATAAACCTTCAGCAGAAAAACATCTTTATTGGTAGAAAAGCCAGTTACCACCCCATAAAAAGCCCTTTCAAGGAGGCCATATGCAGAACTCCATACATAAAGTACCCAGAAATTTTTATATTTGCCTTTTTAATTATTTTCTAATAGGCTGTAAAGTCTCATTTTTATTCTTCACTCCGAAATATGTTTTTAATAATAACATTAAACGAACCGGTGTCCAACATTTATAAAACAGTACCATAGTCGATTAATCAAAAAGGGGGGTAGTTGACAAAGAGTCCAGGCTGACGCTAAGGGACGTATGTACTGGGGGATAGGAATGGTATTTTATTCAAAAAGGTTGCCTCTTCATAATCACTCTGTGATTGAGGTGACGAGCGGCACCATTGGAAAGTTCCTGAAAACTATACCAATCATAAACCATACTCAATCCTTGTGAACGAAATTGGTGAGACGAACTTGTTCTGAAGCCGTCGATGGTTACGCTAGTTGGAAGTCACAAGTCATAGTGTTTGAGCGTACTGCGCTTGTTGGTCGGCTCCTGATCACACCAGATTATGCACTGTAAGAAACTATAAGGCCCGCTCAACATAGTTGCTGTATAAAACAGCTTGGTTCTGAGGGAGTTTTAATGCACAACATGTGTGTGAGGACTCGTCATATAGAGCCCTTTTTTTATTTCAATCAGCATGGCTTATGCTATGCTCCAGGAGAGTGATTCATTGCGCTTCCTCGGACTAACGTTTTCCGCTGATATAAAGTGGAATGATTATATTGAATCAATTGCTCGGTATGCTGTTAGGAAAGTTGGTTCTCTGTGCCGTACAATTCTTCCCGTCAGAATCTATCTTTCACATTTATAAATCTACCATTCGTCCGAGCATTAAGTATTGCTACCCTATCTGGTTTTGTATTCCTAGTATATCCCTTGAGATTCTCGAGAAAATAGAAAGAAGAGTCTGTGATATTATTGGTCCTGACCTGTCCTGGCATCTTGACCTCGGGCATTTTACCAAATCCCTGAGGTTTCTTAACTGGAAATATTTTCTTGGCATTTCTTTTTGAATGAGCTCTCCTCCTTAGTACCGCGACCGCATGAATTGAAGCATACAACTCGATTAGCAATTGGGTCTCATCGTTTTACTGTTGAAATAGCTAGATGTAAACGTAGGTTCTATTCTAATCGTTTCTTTTCTCACGTATCTTTTCTGTCGAACTCTCTTCCTGTTTCTTGCTTCTCTGCCAACTGTAATCGTCAAAAAAAATCAAGTGCTGCATCAATCGAAATCTTCTGTTTTCCTGAATCCAGTACTTGTCCTTTGTCGTCACTAAAATCTTGTTTTTTTACTCTCAATAACTCATTGTGTCTTAGTAGCTTTATCGCCTTGCTTGGAGTGAAATGATTTTTAACAAAGCAGGTGATTATCTCTTTAGTTGGAAACAAATAATAGTAGTTGTTTTTATTATTATTTCATGAGATGGAAGTACACTAGCAAAGTGAAGCAGGGATACAATTCCGTTTATTTAAAATTCAAATGTTCAGGGTGATTGAAAAGTAACTCCCTATTTTATGTTTGGACTCTCCCATCCTGTTAAAATTATAGTTAGACGAGAGAGTCTATTATACATGAAATAGGGAGTTTCTTTTCAATAACCCTGTAAATAGATATAATGTTGGAAATAAAGAAGGATTTTGCGATGAAGGATGGAATTTAATATAATTAAAGATGTTTTGGTGATTACCAACATAAATAAGTTTCGTACAAATAATAAAAAATTAAAAAAACATGATGATGATTAAACATTCCAAACGTGCCGATCGGAAATACTAATCCGTAGAAAAATCATAGTTTATTTCCAGTTCAACGGACCGAGCTTCATTGGGTTGAGTCTGTTGGTATTTGTTTCCCGTCGGAAAGTTTCGTATTCCATTCACTGCTACCATACGTCTCTGTTTGTCTTTGTTTGTTTTCCAGATGAAGAAAAAATAAAGCAATATCCCAACGGCTAAGAAACATGTCAAGACGACAACATTCTGAAAAGAAAGAAAAAAATTCAGTCATGTTGAGAAAATGGGAAACAGAAAAGCGAAAACGTGCTGGATTCGTGAAGGACTCCTAAGCAAAAACATTAAGAAAGAGGAAAGTTTAGCGAGAAACAACGATAAAAGGGGTGAAGTGCTTTGTAATATAAATCTTTCTATATGGCAGTGAATGCTCGACAATTTCCTCACATATGAAGAGGAGACTTAAGACAAAAGAGTTCTGAGTGTTCCGAATATGTGTGCAACGAGGAAGTATTAAGGAAACTTGTGCTTAATGACAGTTAACACATACGAGGAAAGAAGGCTTAAAGAATTTAACACTCAGTTATAATGTAAGAAAAGTTTCTGTTGAGATTGTGTTGGAGAAACTCCTAACCGATTGCTCTCGTAGCAATTACGTGGGTAACAGGCGTAGAGGGGGAAAAGACGGAGAGAAACAAAAAATATCACTGCCTCGGAAACCAGATCAACTTGAGGTACAAAAATGACCATGGGACCGAAATCACAAGGCACCATATCATGCCAACTGCCGACTACTGGTTTCCCCTTCTTTCATTGGCATGAAGCATCTTACAAAGACCCCGATCTTGACCAGTTGTAGAGAGGCCCGAATCTAGACATGGTAAACTGTCCAGCTGCTAACAGGATTAAAAGCAGCCCTGTGGGGTGGCATTTAAGTTAGTTACTGCGGAGTGCTCTTGATTGGGCCTTCAGCTTATTCAGGAGTTTGAGAGCCCCTAAGTCTTTGCATATTCTCAGCATTAGAATCTTTCCTGGTTGCCGTTTGATCTGGGTTTTCATTTGAACGGGACTTTCTTTTCCTCGCTGCAGCCTTGGCTTTTTGTATTACAATCTGATCCTCTGTTGGTGGAAATTTCTTTTTGTGAGGCATACTGCTGCCATATGTGATAGGCAACAATGAACTACAGAAGAATTCAAAATTGATTGCTGCATTTAAGTATTGCATTAATATTTAAGCTTACCTTTTAAAGGTTCAACGATAATTCTTCTGCCGCCTCTTAAAGAAAGTTTGATGTACGTAGGCCCTTATTTTCAGTACACACAATTATTTTTATTTCATGGTTGACATTTGCTGAATTTCACAATTAATTTCAATTATTCCCAGAGTTATTTCCAAGTTATAAAATTTATTATCGCACAGAAAATTGGTCGCAAAACTCACGTAAAAACAATCGCAGTAATGACAACTTGGGAATCCAATATTTCAGGTTTGCGGGTCCAGATCCGGCCCAGAATGTTTTTTAATCTGCTCAAGGAGTCGGCCTGATTCCAAAATGGTATGCTATGTTGGGCTACGGTCTCTAAGTGTAAAATTGAAAAAGTGTGACACAATGATATTCGCATTTATATATTTTTATTTCTTTGAAAGTAAGAAAAGTATATTTTTTCGCCAGAAAAAAATTCTTATGTTTCCTGTTTCAAAAGCAAAATATTTTTACACGTATGATCTTCCTTAATGAAAATTGTTAATTGCTTAAAATGAGGAAATCGTTACTTTCACCGAAAGGTAACAAAATTCAGGAAACATTGTACTCAATCATTGTTTATGCACATTAGAGTGAACAGTTGAGAACGAAGCATAACATTTTAAGAAACGTTTTCCTTATGAAATTAAGCGTACCATTCGAAAAGTCCAAACGGGCTGCATGCAGGCATCAGATCGCAATTTTCCCATGACTGCGGTAAATGAAGTGTATGGAATCCATCATGAGAAAATAAGATTTATATACGGTGTAACCCGGATATAAGAGAGTTGTCGGGACCGGAGAAGAAGTCTCTTATATCCGGGTTTGGTCTATTTTGTTTTATTAACACAGGCTCTAATTTGGGACCAGAAAAAATCTCTCTTATATCCGGGTTTCTCTTATACCCGGGTTACACTGTATTTGAAAACTCATATACAGTGTAACCCGGATATAAGAGAGTTGTCTGGTCCAGAGAAGAAGTCTCTTATATCTGGGTTTCTCTTATATCCGGGTTTGGTCTATTTTGTTTTATTAACACGGGCTCTAATTTGGGACCAGATAAGATCTCTCTTATATCCGGGTTTCTCTTATATCCGGGTTACACTGTATTGAAAGAACAAAAAGAAAAAGAAAAAGAGAAACCGCGATCCACTTTAAGAGTTTGTATGAATGGATGGCTTACAGAGACTGAGGAGCATAGGAAAGAGTCAAAACTTTTTTTTCTAATTATTTCACCCAAGGCAGCAAAGCCACTAAGACTCATGGGGGGTACAGTGCGTGAAAGAGTATAAGAAAAAAATAAAAGTTAGAACATAAAAGAACAGAAATTAAGAAGACTGGAGATAATGATTGAAATTGCATTTAAGTTTTTGAAGATCAAAGTTGGATGGAAAGAATGGAGAGTTTCAAAAGCGACAAATATGAGAAAATAAACTGTTAGCATATAACTTACGGTTACATCTCGCCATTTCAACTGTAAAATTATGAGACCTTTCCTCCAGTCTAGTACTGCGCGTAAATTCTTAAAGTCTAGGTACCATAGAGGCAAGTTCATCAGAACAATTACCATAAAAGTGTTTATAGAAAAGGCGCAGGGAAGCTACATTACGGCGCTGGAAATGCGTCAGAAGCCGCGATGCCAGGTTAGGACAAATGACATTGCAGGTTCTTTGGAATTTATCAAGGATCTCTAATAGAGATCTATAGCAAGAACATCAGATCATAAGAGGCAGCAATATTTAAAGCATGGGCTAATAGTAGATAAGGATATGTAAGATAGATTCTTCTGATGGAAGGTAGAAAGGATTCTCTCAGATGATTAATAGAGAGCAGTTTCCTTTTGGAGACGTTAAAATTAACAAGCCATTCTTTGCCCCAGTTAACATAGAATGTAGGTCGTTTTTAAGAACAGCTGCCAATTTGTCTTTATCCAACCGATCAGACTTACTATTAAGACAGGAGTAGTAGTTGTGTCATCAGCATAGATACCGGATTGAGAACTGGTGCCATCGGGAATGTCGCTGATGAAAAATAGGCAGATTGAAGAAAGAAAGGAATAGGCAGAAGAAAGATCGAAAAAGAAGCAGAAGAAAGAAAGAAAGAAACCCCAAGGAAAAACAAAATGATCTAGAAGAGTGGCCGTTCAAGATAACTTCCATTTAGCGATTCGATAAGAAAGACTGAATCAGTTCAAAATTTCATCAAGATTTCAACTTGTGAAGAAGACCATTTTTAGAGCCAGTTTGAGAGTTGTACAGAGCTATGATCACCAAAGTCCCGATGGGCACATAAGGAATAAGAAGCCTTGCACATTTATACATATAAAACATTTTCCTCAAATTTGGCAATGTTATTAAAGCAGGAAAGAGACACGTGGAATAGGACTATTATTTCCTATGATTTTCTTCTCAAGAAAATCTAAAACAATTTTACATGTCTGATTTTGCGTCGAAGCCTTTCTTTAAAGCAAATATAAAACAAGCCAAAAGTTGCAATGCCTTATGGATGAGGAAATATCAGTTTTGAAAATTCATTCCCTCGTATGATGATTGTAATGATTAACTAAGACAGATGTGCGGAGATTTGAGAAGAGGAATAAGTGCAGTGACGTTGAAAATGTTGAGCGAAGTAGAGAAAAGTGAGAAGAAGAATGGCGGCGAAAGGAGAGCTAAAAAGAAAGGAAGAAATGACCACAAAAAGAATAAAGAGAGATAACTTAATCATGTTAACTTTTTTCAATGCTGAATAAAAATCAAATTAGTGTATGAAAAAAAAAATCGCATATCCGCCAGGTCTACCCCTGATGTATTAACGGCCATCACTGAATATGTACAGTGTAACCCGGATATAAGAGAAACTCGGATATAAGAGAGATTTTATATGGTCCCAAATTAGAGCCTGTGTTAATGTATATACAGTGTAACCCGGATATAAGAGAGTTGTCGGGACCGGCGAAGAAGTCTCTTATATCCGGGTTTATCTTATACCCGGGTTTGGTCTATTATATATACATTAACACAGGCTCTAATTTGGGACCAGAGAAAATCTCTTATATCTGGGTTACACTGTATAATAGATCAAACTCGGATATAAGAGAAACCCGGATATAAGAGGCTTCTTCTCCGGTCCCGACAACTCTCTTATATCCGGGTTACACTGTATATCAAACTCTTGCTAATAACGGCGAAGCTCGAGCTGTGGCGCTAGATGATCTCGAAGGCGTTTTAAAGGGTTTGACACGCTGATCTTCTACATAAGCTCCAGGTCTACGATATTACATGACAATTGTTTGATCTAATACAATCGTGAAAGGTCATTTTGAACGGGCTCGCTTCCATCTGCTTTCGCGCGAAACTTGAGTGTCCTCCATGGCTCTATGCTGGGTACTACACTGTTTTTGATCTTCATCAATGAACTTCCTGATGTCATCAGTTCCCAAGAAGGCATTTATGCAGATGACACTACCATTTACTCCTTGTCTTAATAGCAAATCAGCCAGAACTGACAGAGTAAACCTGGCTGCTGCTCTTGAAAAGGAACTCCAATCAATGGTTAAATGGGACAGGAAGTTTATTTTTTTAATTTTTTTTTTTAAGCTTATCACCCCAAGTAAGGCTGGAATCTACTAGCACGCAAGTGGTTACAGAAGGTTTGGAGGAAGAGCAGATAGGAGTGTTAAAGGAGAGGATGTGGAGAAAGATAGTGGATCGAGCAAGGCAAGGGGTTTACAGAAGATTTGGAGCGAGAGCAGATAGGAATGAAAGATGAAAGGATGTGGAGGAGGGAAGTGGATAGATCAAAGCAACTGGAGATGTCGATTGATGTTACACTTAAATAGTTGGAGATTGTATTTGTCAGGGAAACAGTAATAGGGAAGGGAGTTCCACAGGCGAGTTGTGCGAGACATGAAGCTATTGGAGTAGAAGAGACGTCTATATCTAACAGTTTCAACGGTGAAGAGGTGGGAACGGGATGCCAGCCTCGTAGGACGTTTAAATTCATGAGGCCTAGGAAGCAGCGAAAGCAGCTCCTCGGAGCAATTACCGTGAAATGTCGATTGACGTTACACTTAAATAGTTTTAACTACCATAAAGAAACATTTCTGCCTGCCATCACCATGGTTGATGCTAAACTCCTGCGCCTTCTTGGCCTCGCGTTTTCAAATAACTTGAAGTGGAGCGACTACATCGAATCAATTGCTCCAAGAAAATGTCGGTTATTATATATTGCTATAACGCATATTTTCTACGAAATTTCTCGAAAATTTAGGCCTGGAAATGTAATTAATACTGTTTAATTAAAAACAGAGAACTTCCTTAAATAAATTGTATCTATTAAAATAACGTATATACAGAATATATATTAACTAACTGTTGGATTTATACGAGTTAACATTGGCAGACAGATATAAAGAGAACGACGTTTCCATAGATACGTCTAGAAGTCCGCTGATTGATAAACAATTATTTTAGACATAAAATCTTCCTTGCAGTTAATTTGACCATGAATATTACTCACACAGATCAATAATCAGTTAATAATTTAATATCAGGCTACGAAGTTATTGATCTATATATTTAAAAGAAAATATGAAAAAGAGGAATTAGAAATGCTTATTTCCTTGATATTTACCCAAAGATAATACATTCCGAAATACGCCTTCTTTTGTCCAAAAAAAAAAAAAATTTTTTTTAAATCAATAAACAATCAAATATATTTCTTTTTCTAATGTATTCAATGACGGACTGAGTCTAAAAATATTGTTTGCTAATAGACAAAAATGTCTACCCACAATTACAATGCTATCATTTAATTTTCATAAAGAAATAAAATTTTCAAAAAATATATATGGCAGTAGATCATTATCAGATGGGTGACCTCTTAGGAATACCATTTGTTGTAAGAAGCGTCGGGACTGGTCATTACCTAGATGGGTGATCTCTTAGGAATACCAGGTGTTGTAAGCAGCATCGATACTGGTTAGTAGCTAGATATTGTGACCTCTTGTGAACACCGGGTGCTGTAAGATTGGCTTTACACGTGGTATAATGAATAATGACCCGGAATTGTTAAATCTTCAAAAAAACAATCTAAAACTATTTGCTGACTTTAAATAACCTGCAAAAGGCTAATAATCTGTAAAAAGCAAATCAATTAACCCGTTTAACATGTCCGAGGAAAGTTATAAACTTTGAGTAAATAATTATACATTCCATTTCATTTATATATACAAAAAATACTCGTAAAAATTAGGAACAGCAAGATGTGAAAACAATAAAAACGCGTTTAATTATTATTTAGTTGTTCCGTGATGTTGGAGAAATGTGAAACAATAATACTGAGTAAAATTGTATGGGGTCAAATGAAGATCAAATAGTGTTCAAAATCCGGCAGAACGATAAGATAAAAAAATAATTAAAGTAATTAATTACTTTCCCGTATGTTTTATAGATGTGTGTAATGAGTGTCCAGATAATTTAGTTAAAAAATACAAAAATGGGTTTGAAATACCTCGAATTTTTGTTGAGTGCTAAATAATACTATTATAGCCTGAAAAAGGAAAAGAATATTAAATTTTCATTGACGCGCGTGTTAATGAACTGTCTGTGTGATTGTCCGATAGTGAGAATGTCACATGTTTGTATGCGTAGAAGAGAAAATGGGGTCGATTTTCATTGGCTTTATACGAGTGAATTAATGATAATTATACCGTGAATAAATACTTGGGGAAAATTATACAGCTGGTGCATCTTACACACACGCATACATATACATACATACACACACACACACACACACACACATACATACATACATATATATATATATATATATGAGTGATAGATGGATATGAATAGATATAAGAGAAGAAAGAAAGAGAATGATGCGTGTGTTTTTCTTATGGATCACGGAAAAGCACATGAAAGTTTACACGTGCTACAAACTTGAAATAGGCGAATAATGGAAATAAACTGTAATAAACATCTTTCTATAAATAAACAATTGACAATAGATTGAAGGCAAAGTAAGGCAGAATTCTCAACTGATTCTCTGTCTGAAACCTAGCCCAGCAAGGATATACATAAAGAGAGGTTCTTGCTTCTAAAGAACTGTTTCATGCCTACTGTGAGGCGAGAAAAGTAATTATTTATCAAAGAAATCGTTAAACGTTTGCAGTTGCGCAAATTATCGCTTGCTTGAACATTAAATTCAAGAATCGCGAATAAAAATCACCCAGAAATATTTAAGCATTCAAGACCCTCGTTCAAATCTCGTTTATATGATTCATGGCAAATTGTACAGTGTAACCTGGATATAAGAGAAACCCGGATATAAGAGAGTTTTTCTCTGGTCCATAATTAGAGCCATACTTACCTAAACAAAATAGACCAAACCCGGATATAAGAGACTTCTTCCCCTGTCTCGACAACTCTCTTATATCCGGGTTACACTGTATAACATTTAAGTAGGTATGTCCAATATTTCGCTAAAAAGTGGTATACCTTGACGACAAAAGGTCCCCAAATTGATAAAACAATTTTTAACGTTTAAATATTTATGTTGTTATTAAAGAGGAAAGACCAAAGTATTTTCTGAATATTTTTCAGATTTTTTAATCCTTCCTATAAATGTTAAAAAATTTATTAAAAATCTTGTTTTTTTTTCGAGTCAAAAAATTTCGTAAAATCGAACTTATCGACATTTCTGTCGGAAAGATCATAGTTTGTTAGTTAAAAAGTCATGAAAAATCAATTACACCTTTTTCTTTTGTGATCTTAGGAAATTTAGAATGATTAAAGTATACTTAATGTAATTTGAAAGAAACATTACTTACATTTTTAGCAGAAAATTTTTTAAGAGAGATATTTCCCACCAGTGTAGTCTATTTTGACAGGCGTTAATTTATGTACGTCAATATATTCACAACTTACGGTACTGAAATTTATTGTACGGTACCTCCAAAGTGATATAATTCGTTCTAATTTTAAGTGAATCTGGTTAGTAGATTTTTTTTTTTTAAAATTCACTTTCAAATTTTTTTTTTTTTTTTTTTTAACCTTACGTTTGAGGAAGAATTCTGCACTGAAAATAACATTTAAATTATGAAAGAAAATCAAATTTTACAAGTAAAAATAAAACAGTAAAAAAAATACATTTTTTTAAATTGAGGTTTATTATTTCAGTCATGAAATATTTTTCTGAGAATATAAAAATTACATGAAACACCATTAATTGAAACGGGTTAACTTAATGAAATGAGATTTTATTTCTTTTTTATTAAGGCAGATTTTTTTCTATTTATTAATAATTATATGGCAGTAATATGAGTTTTATTTTATTTATTAATAAAATTAACATGCTAATAGCAGCTATGTTGGTTTTGTTTTGACTCGACAAGTATTTTTTAGTTTGAGTAGTAGCGAGCTAACTCCAGAAAATTTAAACTCCAAAAATCGTTTTAATTGATAATTTGTCGTGTGGATAATAATTCCAAAGTAATGTACAATGAATTTATGCATTCGATTTCAAACTTGAAAATTTGGGTGGACTTACAAGGGAGTTTTTTTTTTTGTAATTGTAAATAGTCGATATTTTCTTTTATCCCACTATTCGATTATATTTGAATAGAAAAAGAAAAAAATTGAAAATAATACGACGATATTCAGAAAACTTGACAAGCGTTGTTTTCTTGTTACAAAGCCATTTCTGAAGTAAAAAAAAAACTTGCTTCTATCAAAGGAAACTACTCATGTGACATTATTTCAACAATGTGCATCCGTACTTTCGTTGTAGACGATTTTAAATACAATTTTGGAATATTAAAAATTATTTTTAAAATAATTATGGTTGTCAGATTTTAATAAGCTTTCAAATTTATGATCTTTAAAAAGTAGAGAACATAATATATCATTTCCATAAGGTTGCAGAAAGAACTTAATGTATAAATATATAACAACCTTTTGTCATATTGTGTATTTAAAATTGAAAAAAAAAAGAAAATTAATGTAAAAATTTATTGTTCATCAAAAAATTTTTTTTCTTTCAGATAATAATTACCTTCGTATATATTATTCAGAAAAGCCATTAAAAACTTTCTTAATTAAATATTGTCTTAGTTTTATTGGGTTTTGTATTTTTACAATTGAGGTAAAAGTTTGGACAATTTCGGACAGTTTTTTAACAAAAAAATCGATGATTTAGATTTTTCAGAGTTTTGTGCATTTAATTAAAAAAAAAATTGAGGTTGCAAATAAATTTTTTTTTGTGTTTTCATAAAATTAAGTTCGAGGGGGGTAACAGATATAAAAAAAAAATATTTATACGATGACTTTCAAAGAGACAAACATTTCTAAAATAAGTTCGTTCATTTCTGAATAAGTTCTGAAGTTTTCATTAAAATCCAACAAGTAGTTAATTTTTACAAGAATTTCGAAATTAATGTGTCTTTCAACTGACAAAAAAACAACTAAAAAAAAACGCTAAAAAGGTCAAAATTGGACATACCTACATTTAAGGCTTATCGATATCTTATTCTAAGTAACGCCGGACCGGCTCGTTAACAATCGAAAAACCACTCCTTTGTACACATCTATATCTCTTTAGTCTTTATGTACAGTGTAACCCGGATATAAGAGAGTTGTCGGGACCAGAGAAGAAGTCTCTTATATCAGGGTTTCTTTTATATCCGGGTTTGGTCTATTATATATACATTAACACAGGCTCTAATTTGGGACCAGAGAAAATCTCTCTTATATCCGGGTCTCTTATTTCCGGGTTACACTGTATAATTATTTTTAGAGTTTGTATCGCGGGTGTGAAATCAATTTTTATATTTTACTGGGAATATAATTCTCGTTTAATAAAAAAAAAGAAAACATTTTTGTTTTAGCAGAAGTTCGGATTTTTTAAATTTGAAAAATGAAATCGTGGCTGGTCACAGGAAAAAAAAAATCACAAATTAAGAATAAGAAAACCGTGAAATTTTCAAAGATACTAGAAGTATTTTAGGAAACGGATTAAATATTAGATATTTAATTTATTTGTTTAAACGTTTTTTTTTTTTAAATGGATACTCATGTCATATTTGAGTAGACGCAGTGTTTTTATTAATTTATTAAATAATATTTATTTATATCTACCCGTTTGAATATTCGAGAAATCTTGTTAGAAAACTCTAAGAAGATGTGTGTTCAAAAGCACTATTCGGGCTTTGTTGATCAGAGGTCATACGTCGCCGAGTTGGTGTAATGCCAG
>OZ038509.1:35531498-35546498 GCA_964036315.1 Acanthosepion esculentum | reverse complement strand
TATATACATATATATACACATATATACATATATACATATATATACACATATACATATATATACATATATATACTTATATACATATATATACTTATATATACATATATACATATATATACTTATATATACATATATACATATATATACTTATATATACATATATACACATATATACTTATATATACATATATACACATATATACTTATATATACATATATACATATATATACTTATATATATATATATATACATATATATACTTATATATATATATATACATATATATACTTATATATATATATATACATATATATACTTATATATATATATATATACATATATATACTTATATATATATATATATACATATATATACTTATATATATATATATATACATATATATACTTATATATATATATATATACATATATATACTTATATATATATATATATACATATATATACTTATATATATATATATATACATATATATACTTATATATATATATATATACATATATATACTTATATATATATATATACATATATATACTTATATATATATATATATACATATATATACTTATATATATATATATATACATATATATACTTATATATATATATATATACATATATATACTTATATATATATATATATACATATATATACTTATATATATATATATATACATATATATACTTATATATATATATATACATATATATACTTATATATATATATATACATATATATACTTATATATATATATATACATATATATACTTATATATATATATATACATATATATACTTATATATATATATATACATATATATACTTATATATATATATATACATATATATACTTATATATATATATATACATATATATACTTATATATATATATATACATATATATACTTATATATATATATATACATATATATACTTATATATATATATATACATATATATACTTATATATATATATACATATATATACTTATATATATATATACATATATATACTATATATATATATATACATATATATACTTATATATATATATACAGATATATACTTATATATATATATATACAGATATATACTATATATATATATATACAGATATATACTATATATATATATATACAGATATATACTTATATATATATATACATATATATACTTATATATATATACATATATATACTTATATATATATACATATATATACTTATATATATATACATATATATACTTATATATATATACATATATATACTTATATATATATACATATATATACTTATATATATATACATATATATACTTATATATATATACTTATATATATATACATATATATACTTATATATATATATACATATATATACTTATATATATATATACATATATATACTTATATATATATATACATATATATACTTATATATATACATATATATACTTATATATATATACATATATATACTTATATATATATACATATATATACTTATATATATATACATATATATACTTATATATATATACATATATATACTTATATATATACATATATATATACTTATATATATACATATATATATACTTATATATATATACATATATATACTTATATATATATACATATATATACTTATATATATATACATATATATACTTATATATATATACATATATATATACTTATATATATATACATATATATATACTTATATATATATACATATATATATACTTATATATATATACATATATATACTTATATATATATACATATATATACTTATATATATATACATATATATACTTATATATATATACATATAGATATATATATACTTATATATATAGATATATATATATACATACTTATATATATATATATAGATATATATATACTTATATATATATATATATACTTATATATATATATATATAGATATATATATACTTATATATATATATATATAGATATATATATACTTATATATATATATAGATATATATACATATATATACAGATATATATATATACATATATATACAGATATATATATATACATATATGTCCACATATATATATATCCACATATATATATATATATATATATATATATATATATATATCCACATATATATATATATATATATCCACATATATATATATATATATATCCACATATATATATATATATATATATCCACATATATATATATATATATATATCCACATATATATATATATATATATATCCACATATATATATATATATATATATCCACATATATATATATACACATATACCAATATATATACATATATATATACAGATATATATACTTTTATATATACAGATATATATACTTATATATACAGATATATATATACTTATATATACAGATATATATATACTTATATATACAGATATATATACTTATATATACAGATATATATACTTATATATACAGATATATATATACGTATATATATCTTGTAGCAGCCCTTGCAGCAAATCCTGGTTTATCAGTTGAGGAATTGGCAGTGGTTCTCAGTTCAAACCCTACAACTGTTCATTGTCATCTTCAACAAGTTGGAAAAGTTTTTAAACTTGGAAAATGGGTGTCTCATGAATTGTCTGAAAACAACCTCATATCCCGGGTTGACATCTGCTCTGCTCTTTCCATTCTCGCCAACTTGTTTCACCTTTTTTGGATAGACTTTTGACTGGCGACGAAAAATGGATCTTTTATCGAAATGTTAAGCGTCGTTGACAGTGACTTGGTAATGGGGAAGAACCCCAGCCACAGCCGAGAATGAAACTTCATGGGAAAAATATTCTTCTTTCAATCTCGTGGGATTGTCAAGGAATAATCCACTTTGAATTCTTACCACCTAATGCAACAATTAATTCTCAAATATACTGTGAGTAATTAGAGCGTTTGAACCAAGCTTTGAGGAAAAAAAGACCTGCTCTAGTGAATCGAAAACGGGTGATGTTTCATCAGGACAATGCGCGACCACACATACCAAGAATCACGTCACAACAGATCGAAGAACTTGGTTGGGAGAAAATTCCTCATCCACCTTATTCTCCCGACCTTGCTCCTTCAGACTACCATTTGTTTCGTAGCTTACAGAATCATTTGGAAGAAAGAGCTTTTGTAACACAGGAAGTGGTTAAAACTGACATTTGTGAGTTCTTCGAATCAAAGCCAAAAGAATTTTACAGTAATGGAATTAATAAGCTTGTTAATAGATGAAAGGAAGTCATAGATAATCAGGGAAAATATATTGTTGATTGAATCTGTAATGAAATGTAACATTTGGTGACTTGTTTTCTTTATTCAATTTTCAGAGAGAACTTATGGGATGACCTGATATATGCATATATATATATATATATAAATAAATATATGTATAGAATATGAATAAGAACTCCTGATTATATATCTTACTGTTCTTTCTATATATATATATATATATATATATATATATATATATATATATATATATATATATATTATTATTATTATCAAGTATGTGGTGCAGTTCAATTTACATTACATGTAATCTGCTTTTTGTATGAATGATTCATGTAATGTGAATATATATATATATATATATATATATATATATATATATTTATATACTTGCTCTATGGTTTTCCCATAATCCATTTGGTCGTGTGTATTCTTAAGTCCAATATTTTCAATGATTCTGTCATCACATCTTTTCTTGCTAAATTACTACAACCGTTTTTTTTTCTTTTGCTGCACTAAATCTAAATTACTATTGAATATTCGTTTTCTTTTGTTAAGCTTATTAAAATGTTTCTCGCTTCCTCTAAGTTCATATGTTCGTGTGATGTTTGTTTCCTATTTACTTCTGTTCGTCCCACGGAAACCTTTAATATCTGCTGCGTTTTTCTTTATCGAGGTGTTTTTGCCCCTTCCAGATTTTCCTGATGTAAATTTTGTGGAGTCGATGAAATTTGCCACTTCATCTGTTTATTTCAACAATATGATGTATCTTCTGATTGACGGTGTTGCCATGGGTTCTCCTTTGCGCCTATGTTGGCGAATTTGTTGGGTTTTCTGAGGAGAGACGTTACATGATCCTTTATCTCCCTCTTCGTATCGTCGTTATATTGATGATACAATTGGTTATTTAATGATGAAGTTGTGGTGGCACGGAGCAAGCGAAGGACCGGATATTAACCCTCAGAGGTTTAGACAGCAAATGACCAATACTGGTCTCTGCGCACCCGGCTCCACGCAGAATTTCCGGTGGAAAACTAAAAAGAAATAAAAAGAATGATAAGCAATTTTCCACCAATTAAACAGCTCCGCGCCATACCCAACAGTTTGTTTCAGCAGACTGACTCTGATCCGAAGGGCACACATAAATAGAGCGATAAATTCACTTCTAAGTCAGAAAGCTTTGAAGTACCGTCAGTGAATGTCGCTACGCTTTTCTCACCCGTGAAACCCGATGCCTTCAGCCTTCCTTCACCAACGGAGATATCAAAGGACTCCTACCAACCCATTGACCTCACCTTTCATCTCCTGTGACCAGCACGTCATGAACTTAAGTATTAACAAAAGACACTTATATTCTTTTAATAATCGGATTTCTCTTCTATGAATGAACATTTTGTAACGGACTTTGTGCGTGTAAATCAAGAAACATTGTACTATTCATTGATGTTGCATTTAAATACAAAGTGTTTTTGATATACCCTTCTCTTTCGTATGTTATTTTGTTTATGTTATGGTGACCTCAATTTGATCGCTTGTTGAACCTTTAGGCCAAACTAGCTGCTGTCCCGAAGGACTGCTACTATTTATCTACCTTCTGATACAAGCAACAATTAACAACGAGAACTCTACACCCCATCACCATAAGTGGTGACCAAGACGTGATTTTAACACATATATATACACGCACACAAAAAAAAAAAAAAAAAATTGAACTGTCACAAAATTAGAATTTTTATTCAACACAAACCAAAAACATGGCAGATGACGCTGAAGAAACTACAATTAATCAAAACCAACCAATCCAAGCTGTTGCGATAAAACCACCAAACTTCATTGAATCAAACGTAATAGCTTGGTTTGCGATAATGGAGGCGCAATTTAATATTGCAAATATAAGACAGACCAGTCAAAAATTTTTTAACACTTTGGCAGCTCTCCCTGTGGACATAGTAGGAAATATACAGCCAACTATACTGCAATCAAAAGATTACGACGCACTAAGAGAAGCAGTGACGGGCGCTTACGAGAAAACAAAACCAGAGATGCTGGACAAATTAATGTCGTCATCGACTGTAACAGGTCGTCCCTCAGTATACCTGAATGAACTTATGTCATTAGCAAGCCGAATTGGCGTAGGGGACGATATCGTACGTCACAAATTTATTCAAGCCCTACCTCACTCCATTAAACCAGTGGTAGCGGCACAAGTCGATTTAGACACAGATCGCCTTGGAAGAATGGCGGATGACTTACTATTATATTTTAACAAACAAGACACCGCACATATTCGACAGATTTCGGGGAAGCAAAGGGATGAACAGCAAAATAAAAATGAAACTAAAAGGATACATGGCTGTTCCCACAGTGAAAATAAATTCCCTACCAGTGTTCGCCCTTTTAACAAGGACCAAAAACCTCTAATTTGCCGAGCGCATTTATACTTTGCGGAACGTGCAAAATTTTGTAAGCCGTGGTGCAGATGGCCAAATAAACGGAATGTTCAAATGCAACCCAACTCTCGCCCAAATTCACCAGTTCCTCGTGAGATTTCGGAAAACTAACTAGGCGAGAGGTGTTAGCTTCCATTTCCTCGCCGCTTCTCATTGTAGCCGCACGGTTAGGAGCTCAAAGTTTAAATTTTATTGTGGATACAGGAGCTGCCGTATCTATACTTCCGAAGAGATATTTAAGCGGAGCTGTAACATACCCAACCAATATCTCTTTAGTGTCTGCCAACGGTCAAAAGATTGAATGCTCAGGACAAGCAGTACTGAATCTAACACTACGGAACCTCAGACGAGAATTTACCTGGACATTTATAATAGCCGAAACTGCTCAGCCACTCCTAGGATACGATTTCCTAAACCATTTCGGGCTAATGGTGGACTGCACAAACAATAAGCTGATTGATAAAATGACTAATAGACAATCCGATGCACATCCATCGTCTATTATCATGAATATAGATTTAGTACCGAATAAAGATGCTAACAAAATGGTACGAGCAATTCTGGAGAAATACCCAAACTTAATTTCTCCTCATCGCGACACGAATGCAACAAAACCAAAGATATTCCATAGAATAGAAACTGGTAGCAACCCTCCTACTTTCTCCAGAGCCAGACAATTATCAGCTCAGAGATGTGAAATTGCAAAAGAGGAATTCAAAAAACTCCTAAAGGCAGGAATAATTTCCCCTTCAAACTCTGAATGGAGTTCAGCCTTACATATGGTACCGAAGTCAGACGGCACATATAGACCTGTTGGCGATTACAGACATTTAAATACCATAACAAAAGCCGATCGATATCAAGTCCCAAATATAAATTCCTTGTCTTCGAAGCTTCATAATAAGAAGTTCTTTTCAAAGATAGACCTGTCGTCTGCTTATCATCAGATACCTGTACATCCGGAGGATGTTTGCAAGACAGCCATCTCTACCCCTTTTGGGTTATTTGAATATAACTATATGCCTTTCGGACTACGGAACGCATCATGTACTTTTCAGAGAATGATGGACAATATCTTTCGTGATACTGATTATACCTTTGTATATATCGACGATATCCTTATATTCTCAGAAGATGAAGAAACTCATTCCAAGCATATCGACCTAGTACTACAAAAACTGTGTGAGTACGATTTTAAAATTTGTCTCTCCAAATGCATATTTAGTGCTAATGAATTAGACTTTTTAGGATTTCATATTTCTGCTAGTGGTCTCAAACCCAGTGCTAAAAAGTTGAATGAATTAAGTGAATTTCCTCAACCAAACGATTCCAAATCACTACGCCGATTCATCGGAATGGCAAATTTTTACAGAAAACTCGTGCCAAATTTCAGCGATATCATACTACCTCTCACGGAAAAAATACGTTTAAACCAAAATTCCAAGTCATTAACCCTAACAAAGGAAGAAATTGAATCTTTCGAAAATATGAAAAAGTCTTTATCTAATGTAACTGTTTTGGCTTTCCCCAGCTCGAAAGCTAACAACTATCAACTTGTAACAGACAGTTCGAATTATGCGGTGGGTGCAGCACTTCATCAAATGATTGATAATCAACCCATCCCCATAGGTTTCTTTTCAAAGAAATTATCCCAAACCCAACAAAAATATTCTACTTTTGACAGAGAACTACTAGCTGCCTATCTAGCAGTACTCCATTTTAAACATTTAATAGAAGGCAGAAATGTAATGTTACTGACGGATCACAAACCACTTTGCAGTGCTTTTAAAAGCCAGTCTTCCTTAAAATCAGATAGACAACAGCGTCACCTCTGTTTTATCAGCGAATATGTAAATGACATTTCACATATAAGAGGTTCACAAAATATAGTAGCTGATTGTTTATCACGACCTGTCAACGCGATCACTATTGATATATGTGACTTACAAGAAATAATGAAGCATCAAGCTACTGACAATGAAATTCAGGCATTCAAAGATCAACTGAAACCATACACAATAAATCAAAATGAAACCATATTATGTGACACGACATTACCTTTTCCACGACCTTTTGTGACTGAAAAGCTCAGAAAATCGGTATTTGACAGTCTGCATAATCTATCACATCCAGGAATAACATCTTCAAGAAAAATAATAAAATCCAGATACTATTGGCCGAAGATGGACAAGTCAATAAAAACCTGGTGCACAGAATGCCAGCACTGCCAACAAGCAAAAATAATAAAACACACAAAGAGCAAAGTAAATCCATTTGAATTACCTTCCAGTCGTTTTGAAACGGTGCATGTGGATATTGTCGGTCCCTTACTACCAGTAAAGAACCAAACTGACCCTTATTTTTCACCATATCGATATTTATTAACATGCATTGATAGAAATACGAGATGGATAGAAGCATGCCCAATAACAGAAATTACGGCAAAATCAATATCAACGGCTTTTGTCAATCTGTGGATCTCCCGATTCGGGGTTCCTCTTCATGTCGTTACGGACAGAGGAAGCCAATTTGAATCCGAATTATTCTCAGAACTATCAAAAATAATAGGCTTCCACAGATTACGAACAACGGCGTACCATCCGCAAACGAATGGATTAGTTGAGCGAGCACACAGAACTTTAAAAACGGCTATTATAGCCAGGAAAGAATCGTGGTTGTCAGCTCTTCCTATCGTCCTTTTGGGAATGAGGATAACACCTAACGAATCAAACTATTCTTCATTTACTGCAGTAACAGGGAGTCATGCACAAGTCCCCCGATTGTTAATTGACTCTATCAAGAACGAGAATAGTGAAATGACAAACTCGCACGTTAAAATTCTAGCCGACGAGATGCAAAAATTTGACATGGACAAATTATCCAGGGGACACCTGCATACAATACCTAATTCTTACATTCCAAAAGATTTACAAACATGTAAAAGTATCTGGCTAAGAACAGACAGAGTAAGAAAGCCATTGGAAGCTCCATACACAGGTCCATTCCAAGTATTAAGTCGTCATGAAAAATATTTTACTATTAAAAGATCGGATGACGTACATAGTAATGTTTCAATAGATAGACTAAAACCTGCATATATTTCTGAAAATATAAAATCAAAAGATTCCATTGGATCAAGACCGGATTTGGATAACTCCCTATCTTGTTCCGAAGAAACTAATGATAACAAACCAGAAACTAGAACGAAGTCCGGTAGAACGGTTAAATGGAAGAAAGAAAACACATATTTTTATTACTAAAAAACAAAACAAAAAAAAAACAACAACAACAACTCCGTTTACTGGGGCGAAAGTTATGTGGTGGCACGGAGCAAGCGAAGGACCGGATATTAACCCTCAGAGGTTTAGACAGCAAATGACCAATACTGGTCTCTGCGCACCCGGCTCCACGCAGAATTTCCGGTGGAAAACTAAAAAGAAATAAAAAGAATGATAAGCAATTTTCCACCAATTAAACAGCTCCGCGCCATACCCAACAGTTTGTTTCAGCAGACTG
Source organism: Acanthosepion esculentum (assembly GCA_964036315.1). NCBI lineage: Eukaryota > Metazoa > Mollusca > Cephalopoda > Sepiida > Sepiidae > Acanthosepion > Acanthosepion esculentum. Next base: position 35,537,232 of record OZ038509.1, on the reverse strand, counting down.
ACTCTGATCCGAAGGGCACACATAAATAGAGCGATAAATTCACTTCTAAGTCAGAAAGCTTTGAAGTACCGTCAGTGAATGTCGCTACGCTTTTCTCACCCGTGAAACCCGATGCCTTCAGCCTTCCTTCACCAACGGAGATATCAAAGGACTCCTACCAACCCATTGACCTCACCTTTCATCTCCTGTGACCAGCACGTCATGAACTTAAGTATTAACAAAAGACACTTATATTCTTTTAATAATCGGATTTCTCTTCTATGAATGAACATTTTGTAACGGACTTTGTGCGTGTAAATCAAGAAACATTGTACTATTCATTGATGTTGCATTTAAATACAAAGTGTTTTTGATATACCCTTCTCTTTCGTATGTTATTTTGTTTATGTTATGGTGACCTCAATTTGATCGCTTGTTGAACCTTTAGGCCAAACTAGCTGCTGTCCCGAAGGACTGCTACTATTTATCTACCTTCTGATACAAGCAACAATTAACAACGAGAACTCTACACCCCATCACCATAAAGTTGAGGCAGATCATATTCTCTCCTTCCTTAATAATCTTCATCCTTCTATGAGTTTTTAACGTTGAGAAAGGTGTTACCTCGAAACTTGCTTTCTTGTGTGTATTGATGCATCGTACATGAACATCTTTTTGTACCTCAGTTTATAGAAAGTGTACTTTTCCGCGTTGGGATTCTTTTTGCCCTAAGAATTCTAAAATAAAACTTATATAATCTTTAACGCATAGGGGTTTGATGATCTGTTCTGAAGCGTTCCTCGATATTGATATTAGTTTTATAACGAGAAAACGGTGAAACCTAACTAGGCAAATTTCTTCAAATGTGCAGTATTGTTATTTTTCTACTGAAATGCGTATTGTATTTGGTACTAGATCGATTCTTTCTCGTAAGGACGTTCTCCCACCTCATCAAATGCGGTCTGTAGTTTATAAGTATGATTGTAGCTGCGGATTCACTTACATACGGAGATTCTCATCGGCTTGATAGTAGAATTAAACAACTTGTTCCATTAAAAATCAGGAACCATAGCAGGCAACAAAATGAACTCACCCGTAATACTTATTGTTCCTCAGTTTGCGAACATCTGAAAAATAGCAGAACGTGTGCGATGGAATTTAGTGTGGGTTGGTTCTCCGTTTTTGCCAATTCACATTTGAAAGTAATAGAATCGATTTACATAAGGTTTCGCAGATCATCGCTTTTTAAACATCGAAATTGTTTGCTAGACCTTGCTATGATCAGTCTGTAGTATTTCCTTTCCTCCCCCAACATTCCCATCATTGACGAATTCATATCTATTATATTTACTTTAAATTCTCCTGATAAAAGAAACACACACACACATTATATATATATATATATATATATATATATATATTGTTATACGTTATAGACACAAATATTTAAGTAAATGTTATGTTTATAATAAACAGTATTAACAACATTTACCGGCCTGAACGTCCAAGAAATGTTCATAGAAAATATGTGTCCTCCGACAGGAATCGAAACTGTATCCTACACGGAACCGTCATATAGCCTGACTTGCTGTACCACTTTAGCTACAGAGGAGAGTCTGGTTAGCAAAGTAGATTTTACTGCTTTTCAACTACAATTTCCCATGATTTCTCCCGAATATTCATATCTGCTCAAAGCGTATACAAATGACGTCACACTCTACAAAAAGGACAAAGTTCGACAATTATTTTAATATATTTTATTGTTATAAGTTATTTGTATAGACACAAATATTTAAGTAAATGCTCTGTTTATAATAAACAGTATTAACACCATTTACCGGCCTGAAATACTGGAAATGGAAAATTTTAGTTTACTGTGTTATTCGATAGGATTGAAAAGGAGTAGAAATAACGATATATATGTTAAATGATAACAGATTAAGTAAGATCAATAATATTCTACATCAGTTTACGCCTACTCCTGTGACGACGTTTGGAAACTAACACATTATTTCTATTCCTTTTCAATCCTGTCCAATAATCTTTCTCCAACTTAAGTTTTTTGATATTTAATATTTTATTTATATTTATTTATACAGTATTTCAGATTTATTTTTTAATATTAATTTAATTTTCATTAATATTATTTTATATTAAACATTTATTTATTAATATATACTTCTTAATTTATATTTAAATTTTTAATTTAATTTATTTAATAATTATTCTATTTATTATTATTTGTATATTACATATTGTTTTAATTTTATTTCTAATTTTAGATGTTACCTTATATATACTTTATTTTAGGATATTACATTAATAACATATAAAAACGCTACACAAATTCAGTCGTGTTTACATGCGAGTTAACGCATGTCATTAGGCGTTAGTATATAACTGGTGAGTAGACTATTGAGATTTTTAAAAATAGACACCCTCTTTTCACGAGAAAAGAAAGAAAATGATAAAGAGTAAGAAAGAAAGGAGGGGAGATGGTAGCACGGCTTGTTTTGTTTTTACTCAGATCAACCAATCGGAATGGCCTACACTAAGTTCAAAGTATGGCGAGAAGCGAAAGTCAAGAACCGGCCGTACTAAGGGTCATGACCAGTAGATTAGAATCTTAGACAGCAACCAGACGCCGTATACGATCGAATGTAAATGACTACAATATTGTACATCAGACATTGCCATTTCCTAGGAAAGATGAAAAGTAATTTAACAAGACACTCGATAAGCTACATTCCCGGTGAGTTAAAAATATCTCTTTGGTAGTTGGTAAATAAACAGGCTCTTTAAGAAACCGATGAATTATTAAAAAACCTAATTTAGTAAAATAAAGTGCAATTGTTGACTAAAGGTTCTTTATAGAGTATGTTAATAACAATAACCAATCAATGAAAAAATGATAAAAAGTCAGGTGAACGTCACTACATCTGTACCAAATGTTACTAACTCAACTAGAAGATTACTGTAAAAATTAAACTAAATCGAAATTGATTTTACCGACAGAAAGATAGGCCATATATGGTGCAACAAGGTTTAACATAGATATAAGCAGAAACAATTGTCAAATTTCAAAGATTAGCAGGATTATAGGGTAAAAGGTTTAGTATGATTACAATTTACTGTTAATTCAAATCTTTGATTTAATAATGCATGCCTAACCAAGAACCTGATGATCTTGCCCGTTTTAAAAAAAATTATTTCACTTTACAAGATTTATTTTCATATTTCAACCACCAAAATTATTTATATAATTATATAATATATAGGTACCTCTACGATATCGCTAAAAAAATGGCATAAGCATGATTAAAAAGACGCCAAACTTGACGAAAACAAAATTTTATCTTTTAAATGCTTATATTATGTGGAAGAGGAAAGAACAAAGTTTTTTTTCATTATTTTTTAAAAATTTTTCCTTCTTTTTAGAATATTCTAAATTTTGATTAAAAAACTTTGTTTATCTTTGTGTCACGGTCACCAGTGAAATAACATATACAATTTTTATCACTTTTTTTTTGTATGACACACATTATTTTTGGAAATCTTGCAAAAATGAAAATAATTGTCGGATCTTAATGAAACTTTCAGAAAGTAGTCACAGATGATCGAAATTATTATAAATATGTTTTTTTTTATTATAGTCATGGCAGAAATATTTTTTTTATATTTATTATCCCCCCACCATAACTAATTTTATGAAATTCTAGAAATTCGCTCGCATCGGATTTAGTTATTACAATAGTTAAAAGCACAAGGCTTTGAAGAATGCAAATCACGTTTTTTTTTTTGTAATAACTCCACACGTACCTGAAAAATAGCTTTGAACTGTAATATACAAAACTCAATAAAACAAATATATTATTTAATTTCAAATGCTTTTATTTGCTTTTAGTTGTTTGTATTAATATGGACAATATTTTCTGAAAGCAAAAAATTTTTCCGATGAATAATAAATTTTTTATTCAGTTATTTCTTAATTATTTAACTATAATACATTTTTTACATTAAGTTGGTAAAATATTTTAAAATTACTTACAAGCCGCGTCGGATTTTCTAAATGCCCTTATGATATAGATCTTGTTTTAGTGCTTTATAAATTGTATCGTTTTGACTACTCCGAACTCCACACGTACTTAAAAAATGTAATTTTGTCTTAAAAAAAAAAAGTTAAAACGGTTGTTATTAAAATGTATGAGAGGTAACAAAAGTATAAAAGGTCACGTGACATGAGTTTAAATGGCGTTAAAAATTCTTAACGAGACAAATGTTGTGCATTTTGAATTAGCGGTTTTTACTCATTACAAAAATTTGAACATCATCCTAAGCCATTTTCACCATCAACATTACTACATTTTTAAAAATACCATTTATTTAATTTATCATTTTACATATTTCATTGCAATTTCAATGTTTTGAAGTTGTTTTACAGCTTTCACTTTTTTTCTTTCAGTGAGCCGTCTGTCAATTTTTCAATTACGATTCATTTTCATACTGTACCATTTGATTTATTTTTAATTTTTTTATACAGCTACTTTTGCAATATATTTCTTGAATTTGTGAAATTCTTTTTATAGATTTTTTAATTCATGGATATTTTTTTTTGTTATGAAATAAGAAAGATAACATATCCAACCGAGCACTGAAATTTGGCGCACTCAGATATTTTTCGACAATTTTTTTTTTCTTTTTCGTTTTTTATATTTTTTGATTTAGTTTTAATAGTCTTCATTGAGATTTTAATTCATTTCATTTACATATTTTTCATATAAATAAGAAAAAGAAAAGAAAATTACCTAGCAATAGCTGATATTATTTAATTTTTGTCATCATTATTTATTTATCAAAATACTATATAAATTTACAGTTTTTTTTTTTTTTTTTTGCTCCTTATTAGTTTGTTTCATTTCTAGACATAAAGAACAACATAACTATCTCGGTGATCATTGTGAATTCAAACAAACTATCCAGTATTGCCTCCGAGTCCTTGGTCCATTCTGTCTACAGCTCATAAAAATTCATTGTCATCACCCTGCTCAAAATGTGTTAAAAAACAAAAATACATCAAGCCATTTCTCAAACTTAAATTATAAAAAGAAAAAAAGAAAAAATTGGGTTTTTTTACAAGGTGGTGACAACTTGTTATTGTTGGCTGGCTGGCCCTTGACCCAGCAATGTCGAAGTCATTTTTTGGGGCTTAATTTCAACACTGTTTTCCTCAATGCTGATTTCAAATAAAAAACATGCAAAAAAAAAAAAAAAAAACTGGTTTCTAATGTTCAGATATAGTAATTTTAACTATTTTTTTTTCATATTTTATGCCCAGAAAAAAATTTTTATAATCATTTTCATTTCACCAACCAATTTCACTCAGAAATGAAAGAGCATTCTTTGCTTTCAGGAAATACTTAGTTTCATGGAGTGCAGATCAAAAGTTTCCTTGATATTTTGTTCAGATGATGACATAAGTTATTTTTCAATATTTATTTCAGGGCAAATAGGCTGCAGAATGTAACAAAATAACTATTGATATGTTTGTGATGATTTTTACTTAGGATAGAAATGTTTTATCAAGCAGATATGTATTGACTTTAGGAGGCTACAGCTACGTGACGTCATTTACGTCCTTCCGTATGATCATTCGGATCTCACGTTAGCTGACGATATGTGATGACAACACATCACTCATTGCCTGTCAATAGCGAAAGATGTTAAGATCGCCTCCCTTTATTTTAAACCACATTTT
>OZ038509.1:35463998-35526498 GCA_964036315.1 Acanthosepion esculentum | reverse complement strand
ATAAATAAAAATATATACAGCTGGAGTATCATTTATCTGAAATTTTTGAGACCGGAAGTACTTCAGATTTTTTTCGGAATTTGGAATACAGTCTATTTTATTTGTATATAGCATCTATATATTATGAAATGGAATATATATATATATATATATATATATATATATATATATATATATATATATATATATAGAGAGAGAGAGAGAGATATGTGTGTGTGTGTGTGCTTACGTTCACGCTGTTCTCATGCCTTTATAGAAGGTATGTATTTGTTTCTACCTGGAGTAATGGTAAGTATCTTGAATTAACTGGAATTGACAGCGGATACACCTTGTGAAAAGAAACATAAAATTAATTTTATTCAGTAGGAAAATTTTTATCACCCAGCAGTTGAGAATAAAGAAAAAATACTATGGTTACTAATCTTCAATAATTTACCTCCTCCCAAAGGTTGAAACAAGAACCATCTTGCTTCAGATAAAACAATTAAGAATACATCTGGTGTGGCACAATACGCGCAACGATCAGAATTTTTTTCAAATTACTATAGATTAAGCATTCCAAGTGACGTATATACAGGGTTATTAAAAAAAAAGCAGTTTTCGAAAACTGAATTAAAACAAATTCTATGATACAATCTTATTCGGTACATTACAGGATAGGAAAAGGTTGAAAGTTATTAGAATAAATTAGATTTTCCTTGTTTAAATGCTTCATTTTGTTTTGTTTTGTTTTTTTCAGATTTTTCTATAAATTTAAATCATTATTATATGTGTCAACCCTTAAAATGAACACGCAAGAAAAATCATGTTCCGTAATGCAATTTGTGAAGTGTAACCTTTAAATAAAACGTTCATCCTTTCCCTATCCAGAAATGTGTTTCTCTCTCTTAACATTTGTTTTTATGAAATTTTCGAAATCTTTTTTTCTTTTAAATAAACCTGTCTTTTATATGTAACATTTAATTGGACGTCCTGTTTTATATTTAAATGCATTGTAAAGTGATCCCCTTAAACCGCTGCTCGCGGGCCACATAGTTATATCTTTGACCTTTAATATACAGCTCATTGAAATATGTTGTCTGAGCTGCTTTTTTCCACAGTCAATATGAAAAAGTTCAAACTTTATAATTATTTACAGGGTATGACTTGAGACACCATCGGTTTAAAATGTAAGTTTGATGTTCATGGTTAGTAAAAATATTTCAGAATTTAAATCTTAATCTTTCGGCTGTCAAACATCTGAACTTTATCGTATTTGGTTCTTACATTAAGAAGATTTGGCCAACTCCTGCCCTATATAAACCAATATGCTCATACGACGTGATTTAACATGTAAAAGTTAAGATTTAAAAAAATAAAAAAAAATAAAAATATGAAAAAGGAATTCAAGTTTTCTAATTTTAAAATTGTAAACACTTCAAGAATTCACGTGATAAGCATATCTTGTTCTGGCTTCTCTAAAGGGTTTAATTCAAAATTAATTTGCATTAAAACTGGACTAACTTTTCAAGAATTTGCTTTTCTTTTTATATTCGTCTAACAATATGAAAATATATTTCGGAAACAAAAAGAAAGAAAGAAAGATTATTTCTAGTAACAGTGCCAACTTAAATTGAAAGCAAATGTAGATGATATTCCGGTTTAAGATATTGTCAATACCGATTTTGTGGAAGTAATGACACAGAATAGAATTAGCGGAGAATTGTGTTTTTGAACTAAGGCTGGTTTCTTCAATATCACAGCAATTGTTGAGGAATTAGTTATATCGTGTCTTCAAAAGAGAAATCATTCCAAATATATTGATTTGTGCAATAGGCTTTCTTCTTACCGGGAATCGTGTAGAACTATATTTCACACTTAGACTTATAAGAGATAGGAACACTTCGTATTCATGGGTATGACGATAAACTACATCCGGTAGCAAGGCCTCTGCTCGGGATATTGGAGGGGCGTGGAAACACCTTAATTACTGTTTCTAGGTTCACCCTAACCCGGGGTGGTAGCACCTGCGAGAGTCCCAGCTATGGGAAATAGTAAACCACCAAACAAAAAAAAAAACACTATAAAAGTATAAAAATACATTTTTATATATGTATATATATAAAAAAAGAAAAATACTATTTATAATGTAAATTTAGTTCAAACCATAAAATTGTGTTCATTTCGGGATGAAATGACCCATAGAGATTGATATGCCGCTAAACAAAACCAACTACCTGTTGAAATGTAAGCAGGGTATTGAAGTTGGTGGGAAACACATACATGATTGCTCTCCCCACAACTATGAGAACAGGAAGAGAGGGGAAAGAGACTAAGAAACCACAGAAACTTGAACATCCCCACATCCCCCACCAAAAAGATTAACATAGGACAAGATACTGTATCCTGCTGACTGCTTTTTTCAGCTTTACTGGCATGAGGCATCTTAAAAAGACCCGGATCTAGACCAGTTGCATAGAGGCTCGTATATCGCTAGACATACGAAACTGTCCCGTTGCTAATGGGCAAACACTCGGATGTAACTGGTGTTGACAGTCAGACCCCCATGCGACCCGAGGCCTCTTTTGCAACTGTACTGACTCGCGTTCGCCACGCTAAGAACATTTCGATCCTTATCGTGGTAAGGGCTGGCAAAACAGAAAAGCATAAAAGAATAAGAACTTTTATTTCATAAAAATATGTAAAACAAAAATGTATAACATTTGACGTTAAAAAGGTTAAGATATAAAGTAAGAAAAAAGTATTTTAAAAGTAAAATTAAAAAAATATGAAAAACATATACAATTATGCCCTTATTCCAGAAATTGGATATCGAACAGTCATTAAACTGGGTGGTCTCTCTAGAAAAGAAAAGAAAAAAAAAGATATAAAAAAAATCAATATATAGATTTGATGTTTATTAGTCTGTTGTTATAATATAAAAGTTAAAACATACTGTATCCAAGAAGAAGTTTACCATCATTCCAAACCCTCAAAAGAGAACAAATTTAACATATCCGGGTGCTTGTTTCAACTGACTCCCCTTACCCATTTTATTTTACCATTTTTGATGAATATACTATTTTCTTGATTTCAAATGAAACCTTAGATGTATTCCATCATATATCCGTAAGATTCACTTTCCATAATTAAGTTTCAGATATGAACAAATGTCAGTTTATACTGAGACAGGCGGACATTAGTTAATTTTTATTAACAGTTTAAATTACTCGTATACTCATGACTCAACACAAAGATAAAAAGAGAATACTGATTGTAAGCGAATCCAATATTGACAATTTCAATCATGGGCATTCACAAAATCAGGAGGTGACGGAAAAATGGTAAGACAAAAGCAGAGGGTTTATTATTATTATTTCTTTATACAAAAATGCCAATATCACCATATTTCAGGAGGACATTCCTCTTTTTAAAAGAGAAATTGTACGCCGGCTTACTTTGTGCTAGAGGAGCCTTTGCCCAATACCGGGACTTGTTACTAAACCAAAATATTTTGATAACTCGTGTCAGTTTCTTAAACAGCCTCGTCAGATATAGACACATGAATATTATGCCTGTCGTCCAACCTATTAAAAAATGACAATTATACGATAGAATCATTTTCTCAGATCAATGCTTGAAAATTAGCTTCAAACAAAATGGGTCCTCTAGTTCATGGTGGGGGGGGGGTAGTTTGTGACCAAATCGCTGCTTGCGAACCATATGCGGCTCTTTGACCTTTAATATGCGGCTCTCAAGTACATTTTGGCTGAGATCCTTTTTCAACACAGTTAATATAAAATAGTAAATAAGAATAAATTAATAATTATTTACTGGGTATAAATTGAGACCCACATTGGATTTAACGTAATTTTCATGATCATGTCTAATTAAAAAAATTATTTAAGAATTTAAGTTTAATTTCATGTCTTGCGTTTCCCAAACATCTGAACTTAATCGTATATGGCTCTTACATTAAGCAAGTTTGGGCACACCTAGTCTAGGTCTTACAGAATCAGACTCGACAGATTAGCGCTACAGAATCAGTTTTACCAAATAAAAATACTTGAAGTTTTCTAAAAGCAACAACAAAAATGGAATGCACAGGAGTAAAAAAATATAATATAATATAATCAAGCTGGTAACGTTAAAATTTACCAAAAACAAAAATAATCGGTAGAAAGCTCGCTTTAATAATAGAAAGAGCGATAACAGCTAATGGACTTTTATATCTAATTTCCGGAAAAACCGTCTTAAAGGTTATAAATTACAAGTGAAATTAAAGCTAAACGTTCGGTTAATGAATCCTGAACGTTTCCTGTATGGAAATTGTTGATCTTGCCCTGAATATAATTTTTTTTTAAAAAGTCCCCTAGTCTTTGAAGAAAACTCAATATTCAAACAATCTGAAATTCACTTACAGTAGGTTCTCATACGACCACCGAAGTTAAGCAACGATTTTCGTTAACCAGGGGGGTATAGTTTTCAGATATTTCCAACGACGCTGTGCACAGGGATAATCTTCCCGAACCAATATTATCCAGTCATCAACTCGTTGGCAACTGGATTCATTACCAGCGATAAGAATTACACATTTGTAAGCCAGTCTCGATTATCCCCCCCCCCGAAGTAGTCAATGTTTTAGATATGGACAAAAATTGTGGGATGATGATCAATGACTGATTTTTATTGCCAAATCATTTCAGTACCTCCCCTAAAGTAGAGGGTCATGGTTAATCCCTTGAGCCTGATAAGTCATGGTGGAGAAAGCTGGTTGGTTTACTCCAATTTACGATCTCCGAGGAGAAAAGGTAAACGTAACTTAGGTAGACCTCATGTTGAAGTTTACTATTCAAACAAAAATACATAGCTCTATGAACACAATCAAGGTCCAGTTTGATGTGTTGATATTGATCTTCATCGAAACTCCACCTTACAGCCATATTATTCGCGCACATTTAAATTTTTCTAAAAGATAAATTTGACGATTTTATTCAAAATAAAGAAATGCATTTTTCCCTTAAGCGCAGTTATCGATTAGCGGCAAACTAATTTTCCAGTTGAAATGGCTACATTTAACCGTAAGTTCTATGCTAATAGTTTCTTCTCTCGCATTTCTTGCTTGTGGAACTTTCTTGCTTCCCAGTCAACTTGATCTTTAAAAATTTAAATGCAATATCAAAAAATATCTCCTGCCTTCTTATATTGTTCACTCCTTAATAGTTTTATTTCTCAGTCTCTAAAAACTCAGTAACCCCTTGTATCGTAGTGGAGTTATTGCCTTGCTTAAAAACATGACAGAAAAGTGACAGTAGTCTTAAGAAAAATAACTGCCACTAAGTGTCCAAATATACTTTGAAGGGTGGATGTGCCATTTGCGGAAATTGTAATCGGCAAGCAATGTTAAATATTCGCAACTAGTTCAATCCCTGTAAATGCCTCTTCTGCTCTCACCCATGCCCATGAATTAATAGAGTAGAATTCCGTCTAGATGTGCATGTCAACCAATCTAAGAAGGAATACTGTATATACTCGATTGTAGTGCGAGCTTTTAGGATTTTCAGTATTTTGTAACGCAAGAAATAGGGCTTGACAATATACACAGATAATTCTTTTTGAAGTGGTTAAAAATCATGCATTTTTCGGTGACCAGTTAAGCTGTAAAGAGGTAAGTTTTTCTGGAGAGGTTAAAATTTATTTAAAAACCCTCAGTTGTCGAACATGGTCGACTTACTTACGAGTCTATACGGTACACTGTATTAAAAATCGTGGAAGAGACAGTGAAGTGATTTTAGCACCATTTCCCAGGATTTCATAAAAAAAATTTAGAGACATGATCGCTTTTTTTTTCTGAAAGGATATGGAATTAAAAGAATACGCATTAGAAAGTCTTGTCATTTAACGGATTTAAATATTAACCCACCAGTGATTAGAAAGTGACACAGAATACCAGCAATATACAGAAAACAAGAATAATTGAAAAGAAGCACATTATACACAAGTAGGGTTAACGTCTGTCAATATAATCAAAATCTAATTTGATATTTTCTGAAATGGGTAAAAGTTTTGGCATTGGTTGCCTAAAAAGGAAAATTGGTCCATTGAATTACTCCCAGCTGTGAAAAGGATTATTTTCATATGCTCAAATGATTGGATACCCGTTGATTTTTTTTTTTTAATTGATGTCGTCTGTGAGATTTATATTGGCTTTTAATAAAATATTTCTCGAAACTTGTCATCAAATGAATTTCCTATTAAAAAAACTCTGCATTAAATCAAGTTTAATTTGTTCAGTTGTAATTAAGGACAATAAATTTAAGACTAACGGAGTAAGACATTTAATTTCTGGAATCATTTTTGTAAAGAGTTCTATTTGTTGTAGATATTTCTCTTAATTCACCCCAAAATATTAATTCACTAAAATTCACACCAACTTCTCCCAGGGCGAGACCCTTCCATTGAACTCCGGCTGGATTGACCTTTGCAATTGCTCCAAATGTGGGCGACGCGGGTGCGCTATTCCTATACGTGGGGTCTGCGATCACCCCGATAAAATTGTAAAAGTTCCTTGTAAGTACCTCGAATATCATCCTCACTTACGAAATGTTAATAACTCCCTGATTTTTGGTAATTTTTTTCATTCTCAGGGTTGGAATTGTTGTGAGGCAAAATAAACTTAGATATAAAATTTATAATTTAATATTTGCGATAAGTAACTTTACATCATGTAGTGTGAATTAACAGAAAAGATCCATTTGTATATCATGTTCAATGTAAGGCAAACGCAGTGTGATCATTTAAAGTAAGTTTTATCGCATTGTTATTGTTGCTTATTCGATTACAAAACACGGAATATGTTAGATTTTCAACATTAAATAAAAACTGAGAAAGTTTAGTGAAATATTGTTATTTGAATAATGCGTCAAAATCTGGAAGAGTCATTAATGAAAAGTTCACTTTCTACATTGAATGCCAGCACAAATTAAATTCTACCTAGAAAATTTCGGATTTTTAAAATGGATATCAGTCCTCGTGGCGTATCTAGGTTATAGAATGTAGTACCATGGGCGACATTGAACAATTATTATCATGACATTCATTAATTAGGCATTACGCACTAAATTATCTGGCAACATTCGATAACAACTGTCGGTGTCAAAGGTTACTAGCTATAGCTTTTTTTTTAGCTTGATGTGTGGTTGCGATTGATAAAATAGTACCAGTGAAATCAAGGAAGGTACTGTTTTAGGTCTTAACGCACGTTTCTTATATCCACTTGTATTCTCGCTGTACTAATAATAATAACTTATATTTTAATAAATTATTAAATTATTGTGGTGCCAATAAACCATTTTCTCAGTTAAAAAATGAAAAGGACAAAGAATATTTTCCTTCAGTCTGGACGTCATTGACTTAAAAAAAAAAAAAAAAAAAAAAAAAAAAAGAGAAAATCTCTCTTATATCCGGGTTACACTGCACTATCACTGTCTGTAAAAAATTTGATCATTGAGAAATACAGTGAATAAATTTTGGGCATTGGAGCGTATAATTTTCCAGCAAATGAAATCTAAATAAAATTGTAATGCTCGGACAGGTATACCACTCGATATTGTTTTCTTTAAGAAAAATCACATATTTTAGAATCATACACTTAGATCACATAGTTAAGTAACATCTGGTAATGTGTGCTAAATGCGTATCGCTAATTTTGTATTGTCAAAAATTGAAATTATATTCCAATAAAGTATAAAAAAAAATAAGAGATTATCTTGTTGAAATACAAATTATTTTACATATTAATTTAAAAAAATTTTTTTTTTTCGACTAGTAGGTCCACTTTGTACTTTCGTAAGTACATGTGGGACCTCTGCTGGGATTCTGTTTTTAACACAAGTAGCAGTGCGTACGAGAAAGCTCGATAACGTTTCTTGCACCGATAACGCAAACATGTCTTGCCCATTGTGGTTTGGCTGAAAAGTGCACATCCTTCTGAATATTTATTCATGTAAAAAATAAAATGTAGCACAAGGCTGAAAACAGGGAGTGGGAAATGCGAATCATCACTGTTCTTAAATTTAACTTTACTAGACATATTCACTGCTCCGATCATACTTATAATAATCCTTTCACCATAATGCCACAATCACCAAAACAACGCATTCTCTCTATGAATACTTAAACTAATACAGTGTAACCCGGATATAACATACTTACCTAAACAAAATAGACCAAACCCGGATATAAGAGAAACCCGGAATAAGAGACTTCTTCTCCGGTCCCGACAACTCTCTTATATGCGGGTTACACTGTAGTGCTATTGGTAAGACTTTACTATGATGGATTCCTCTAATGCGCAAACTAAAATGTGATACAGTGTAACCCGGATATAAGAGAGTTGTCGGGATCAGAGAAGAAGTCTCTTATATTCGGGTTTGGTCTATTTTATTTTATTAACACAAGCTCTAATTTGGGACAAGAGAAAATCTCTTATATCCGGGTTTATCTTATATCCGGGTTACACTGTACATTACAAAATATAAATTATATTGTTTCAATTGATTTCTCAAAAACGTCTTGATTTTTTTCTAAATACGTATTCAGATATGTATTCCCATTGATTGTCTGCGAGTTCGATTCCACCAAATAGCCACCGTTTATAGACATTTTCGAACAATTGTATCTGCGCATACGTATTAGAGAGGTCCGTCATAGTAATGACATCTCCCAATTTTTAAAAACAATAAGAGGGGGATGAACAACATGATTTTATTTACATCACAAAATAACCCCATGATTTGCATGAATAAACATATATACAAGTAAACAAAAATGTTAGTATGGGACCCTCCCTACGTCTAAACATGGCAGAAGTGGTTCAATTGCAAGTTAACTGGGCGAAAAATACAGTGGGGACGTAAAAAAAAAATGTAGGTAGAATGAATACTGAAAATGTGGAGGAGGGAGGGTTAAAAAATAAAGAAAAGTATCCAGTGACAGTTTACTCCCTAAGTCAACCAATTTTGAGAGAAAGAGAGACTGACTTTCCTTAATCTAACCTATGTATTTACTCTTTCTCCCCACTAAGACGAGTTGTAATACAAGGTCTTTTTATAAGGTGGGGACCCGAGCGCGTACACCCGGGCTAGGAAGAAAAATTGACCGCAGCTCCCACAACCGTCGGTTGCGTTGGCCTCGGTGCAAGCACTGATCCATCTCTCTCTCTCTCTATTGCAAGGAGATGTCACGGCCTCAAGCAGCTGTTCCCCAGGGCTGGGCACCTCTCAGTATAATTATCCTCAGTTGCGACTATCCCTTGACGGAGTCGCCCCTGAGTGCACTCTGCCCAAGGACAGAGACACAACTGAGAGATAATAAACAATGTGTGACAAAGAGTGAGGTTCCCTACTCTAACCTAATTGCGTCGGGTGGGCATGCTTTTCTCGGAAGAACAAGTCAAGTGCACATCTTTCTGAAATGCATTTAAGTTTCTCAGCATTTATACACGGAAGAACCAACATCATGCATGAATTAGATTTTCTTAGACCTGTCAAGAGAAATAAATAGTTATGTTGACGAGCTGCGATTCAACAAAGAGAAATGATACAGAAAAAGCGAATCACACAAAACTTTGACAAATAAAAAGTAACAATGTTTGAAGATACTTCCTTTCTTTTAAAATTCTCATTCGTTTTTGGATTAAAAATGTTATACGAAATCTCTAGTTCACATGACAGCCTTGTATAATAAAATAAACTATACAAGTATCGGAAATATTAACTAAACTTAAGATACATTTAATTCATTAATATTTGAAGAAACATGGGATTAACTCACAGAAACAAGGGGGTAAAAAAAAAAAATTATGTTCTCTGAAAAGTTTAGAAATCCGATAGATTATTGGTATGCTATTTGATTTTTTAAATCTCTAGGCTGTGTTGTCAATTAACTTTAAAGTTTAGGAATAGGGGTTATGGTTTTAGTATGGTTTAGGAGTAGGGGTCAGGTTAAGTCTACTTGGCAGCTGATCTCGAAAGTGACTTTCGTTCTGCTAAATGGGACAAGAAACAGCTTATTTACAGCCCCCCCCAAAACGATATTTATCTGATAAAATTACAAAATTGTGGCACAAGCCCGAAGGGGAAGTGGAAGAGGGCTAGTCGTCAGTAACTATCCTAGTTAAACGAACCATTCATTCAATACAATATAACCTCAAAAAAAAAAAAAAAAAAAAAAAAAACTGCTCTTTTGTCGTGTTACAGAACTTTTGCCCCCCCCACTCCATCAGCATGGCTGATGCTAATCTTCAGGGGAGTAATTTATTACTAATTTATTATTCGATATAATTCACTTCACCGATATGAATAGGAACGATTATGCCATCAATTGTTAGGTCTACATCTAAGATCATTTATCCTCTCATAAAAACCCGAAGGTGAATCTGCAGTCTTTATCTGGCATTTCGGTTTCAGTCTCTTTCCATCGGTGTAACACGGCTTTCCCAGACCTTTTTCTAAACTTTCATGGTAATCTTTCTCAAAAACTTTACTCTTTGGTACCCAGCCATCAAAGCAGTACTATATTTGCAAGTAGGTCTCATTTTTACTGTGGAAATTACTAGATGTAAGTTTTATACTAATAGTTATTTTTCTTTCACACTTGTGAAACTTTCTCCCGGTCTCTTGCTTTCCTATCAACTACGATCTTTAATTAAAATAATATTTTAAAAGCAACGTCAATCGTCATCTTCCATGTCCTTCGATCTTATTCTTTTATTGACCTCTCTCTCTCCACTAAAGTTTTCTAAGTTTTTTTTTTGTTTTTGTTTTTTACTTGCAGTAACCCCCTTGTGTCTTAGTGCCTTTATCTCCATGATTGGGTGTGAAATGATTAAAACAAATACTTGTTTGAATGAGCGTGAGAAAATCTAAAATTAACAATGATTTTTATCGTCTGTCTATATTTCTGAGATGAGGTATTATGTACAGTATTTACATTAGTCGGACTATTGTCCTCATCTTTGTCGCCATATTTGTCACAACGTTTCGGCCGTTGTACGCTCCGGCCTTCTTCAGGTGGTTGGAATTTCGAACTGAACCCTTTATTTCGATCACTGGGGTAGACTGTTCTAGTTCCACGAGCCATGTTTGATGGATGTCAAAGAGTGTGAGTTCAATACTCGGTTAAGGCAGTGGAGAACTTTCAGAGGGAAAATTAGGAGATAACTGACATCCATCAAACATGGCTCGTGGAACTAGAACAGTCTACTCCAGTGATCGAAATAAAGGGTTCAGTTCGAAATTCCAACCACCTGAAGAAGGCCGGAGCGTACAACGGCCGAAACGTTGTGACAAATATGGCGACAAAGATGAGGACAATAGTTCGACCAATGAAAATGATTTTTATATTACAATTGTAGTGCGTGTGGGTTTTTTTTTTCGTAAAATCTACAATTTAAATAATTTGGCAAACAAACCAAGAGCATTCAAGTTGAAAGTTTCCAATGTAGAAAGAAGTCTTTTATGTCAGAGCGCGGATCTTATAAAAAAAAACAAAAACAAAAAGGACTTCACCCATACAATAAAAACGCAAGTTTCAATGCATTGAAAAATCTGTACAATTATAATGCGTATTGCACGTTCAGTTTCTTGATTTTTCATATCCCCAACTTTTAACAAGGACTACAAGAATTTGTCGGTTAGATTTTTCATTTAATATTGAAGCTAAAAATTACAAAAGCTTATTTGAATAGAATTTTAGTTATAGGATCAACCTTTGAAATATCTTTGAAAAAAAAAAAAAAAAAATCAACTTTCAATTTAACTCGACGCCAACAAGGAAAATACGTTTTTTGGCCTAAAAGCTAATGTTTTGTATAGAGCGATGGGGGAAGAATTTCATATCCACATTCATTGGCAGAACAATTTGGTTTCACAAGATTAGCCTTGTACCAGACGAACAAGACAGAATTACATTGTGAACACTTCGAAAGTGTTGTTATTAGATTCATTTGCAAAATATGTAGGTATAAAAGTATGTCATTCATTGATTAGCGATTAAATGAATTTTAAAGAAATTTTTTTATTATCTATTAAGCACTCGAGATAACGAATCTGGAAAACATTTAATTTTAAGATAAAAAATGGTTGTTTCAGATCCAATTAGAACTCATTTCACACAGAAGGAAATGTCGATGAGCAACCCAATACTCGGCAACGAGTTCTGCTAACGACGACAACGTAAAACATGTCGTTCTTGATAAAAGTTAAAGAATACCCATATATACGTTAAAAAAAATGCGTATATTGTTTAAGATTGATTTTTGCACAATATAGCAATTTGTGCGGTTATAATGCTTATTACCTAAACAAATAATAATACTGAATATTTTGAAAACATTAAAATATATTTAATCACATCTCGCTAATAGCTGTGACGATCTGTTTAAATATTCCTATTATTTTAAAATGATTTTATATTATATGCCGAACCTCAAACGTAGAAAGTCATATTAACGCTAAAATTTTCAAAATTGTTCAGGTGCTTACCTTGGTGGGGGTTTCACTTGTGCCAATGTTGTTAATGACGGCTTCCACCATTTGGGCAACCAGTCGACGTCTTTCGCAAGCATTGTCCGGTGCGCTTTCAGCGAGACATTCAGATGTATGATTTGAAGTTTTCATCGTCATATTGTACGCAGAAACATCATCGGCGGGTTTATGCTCCGTAGGCTTAGATTTTTTCTTGTTCGAGATTTGAGAAAATTTACCACATACTCCAAGGTTCATCGCTGCTTTTTTCAGTTGTCCCTTAAGAACCATTCCAATAACAGTAGCCATCGCCAATGCAAGGGTCGCAAAAAGTAATATTTGGATAGTCATAGAATCAAATGGATCAGTCAGAAAAGAAGTTGATGAAACGGGTTAACTTGACGAAATTAAATGCTTTTTTTTTGTTATTATTGAAGGCTCAATATAATAGCTGAATTAATCCACAAATACGATTTGCAATAGCCTTTAACCCCTTCTCCACCAATTATTTTGGGAAAAACCTTTCATTTTCAGACGAACTTTTTTTTTGTTTTTAATATAGTAACTAAGAAATTGCGGCACCTTGAAATGCTCGAGTGGTGGCTAACACCTCTACCAGACGTATAAATTGCCAATTGGACTCGTTTCAAACTAAGAAGGGCACAAAAAGAATCAAAATAGACAAAATATGTCTATAACGGACCGTCCGGGCTTCAGTTGGGCTGGTTAAGCTCTCTGCCTCCGGACAATGTTGAGGTGCAGTCTCGTCTCTGGGAAACACCTACCCGACCCCGTTTTATACGGGGAATTTTTGGCTAAGCCTATGGGCTCGGGAACCACCACATTAAATTCGGCTTTATGTCACATTTAACTGCGTGGGGCAGTTGGTAGATTCCGTCTATAACGAGTTTTTGAATGTTATGTTTTGGATGTGCTTATTCGAACCTGTCTTAAAAAGACACTTTCGGTAAAAAAAAACAAACATATATACATATCTTCGCCGGGGAATAGGTAAAAATGTGCATGAGAGTGAGCCTTAGGAAGTGGGGTGTAATTTCAAATAGCGGGAGAGTAAGCAATAATATATATATACTTTCTAATATTATAAAATAATTGTGGCACAAGGCTGAAGGGAATGTGGGGGAAATGCTGGTCATCACTGACTGTCTAGTTAATCACGATCCATTCATTCAGTAAAATCAATCACCACAATCACTTCTCAATCCTACATGTACCACATCTTCACAGGGACCTGCAAAAACACCCAATGACCTAAAAATCTAGTAATGTTAAGTCTCTTTTTGTGATGTTGTTGTGTGTGTTTTTTTTTTGTTTTGTTTTTTTTTCGTGCAAAAATATAAAAAAAACTGAAATGAAAAATCTGTCATTCAACCTAAAAAGGCGAATTCTATTTAAATGCATATAGGCACTTCGGTATGGTGTAATGGTAAGCAAATTGTCGCCTCTAGATCAATTACGACAGAGTAGTGGGATCGGTGCACAACCAGTGCTCTAAAGCTTTGGCTTTGTGCCATACATAAGCAACGTTGAGTAATTCGCTATATTTAAAATCATACAGGTTATAAACATTGCCAAACGGTTTCGTTCTCCGATAACTCAATATAACGATTTTCTAAGCGTAGCTTAAATGTGGCACAAGGCTGAAAGTATGGAGCATTCAGTGAGAATCGAAATCACGACTCGGTCGTAACTGATCTAACAAGACAAGCTTGCTAACCATTACATGACGTGGAAGTGCTCTGATAAATCTGATTATACTGTAAATCAAACTATTATCCGAGCTTTATTAATATTTAAGGGAGATCTCAATAGATTAACGGTTATCGGCTTAGAGTTCAAATCCTAGCCTCACCAGTTGCGTTCACTTTTTAAATAATGATCACATATCCCTTTTGGCCTTGTTACATTTTTTTTTTTTTTGTATTTGCAAAATAAATATTACTCTCCGCAATCGGACCAATACTTTATGAATTTAAGCGCTGCACTAGTTTGTCGGCAAGGTTCCATCATTTAACAGTTGAATTAGCTAGATATAACCGTAAGTTCTATGCTAACAGTTTTCTTTTTCTTGAGCATAGGACTCTCTTCCGGCTCCCTGCTTTCCAGCCAACTTGGATCTTCAAAAATTTAAATACAATGTCAATTCTCTTGATTACTCTATTGTTCTCGCTTAATAATGTTTCTCTTTTTGATTCACATTCAGTAACCACTTGTGTCTTAGTGGGCTTACTACCTTGCTTGGTGTAAAAATGATATATAATTTCTGGTCGGCCAGAAAGTCCTCACACACCGAGGAAGCAGAAAGAAAACAAATTTTGATCTCTGTCTGATGGAATTTCCAAGCAGTACTGCAATTCGAGCTTGTTCCACAGACTCTAAATCGACGCTAAATTGTAATGTCAGTAGCTCGACCGCGTGTACGACAAACTCAAGAAAGAGTATCCTGTTTTGGTTAATCGAGGTTGGGCATTTTTTCAGCAAGACAATGCGAGGCCGTACACTGTCAGGTTGATTAAGGACAAGTTCAAACAGATGAATGGTGTTGAGATTCTTCCATATCCACCATTCAGTCCCGATGCTGCTCCGAGTGACTGTGGCCCATTCTGTTCAATGGCACACTTCCACCGGGACCAGCGATTCAACACTTTTGATGAAGTGAAAGAATCTTGCTTAGTTTTTTTTTCTTTCTTTTATTCAAAGCCAGTGGAGTGGTATCTAGGAGATACTCGGATTCTCCCTCATCGCTAGCAGAAGATGGTCGAGAATGATGGAATTTATTTTGAAGAATAAATATTGGTGTTGCTCCATAAAAAAATTGATTTTTTTCTTTCCGCTTCCTAAGTGAGTCAAGACTTTTTGACCAACCTAATATAATGGGGGAAAATTAACGCCCGGTGTATCTAGATTAGGTACCTCCACGAGATCGCTAAAAAAACGAGCATCGCATGATGTAAAATACGCCAAACTTGACGAAAACAAAATTTTATCATCTAAATGGCAACCATTTTTTTCCATTTTATAAAAAAACTGAAAACCTCAGTTTGAAATTCTTCTAAATATCATTTTTTCAAAACTTATTTTAAGAAAATCAGAAATTATAATGTTTATTTAAAATATTTTGATCCAGGCTTAACTTAAATTCTGCGCCGAAAAGATGTAATTTGAAAATAAAACAAAGCAGGTTATAAACTTTCGCGTCACTTGACAGGTGATGAATGACATATTGACGGATTCCGTGAGGATAATTTGTTCTACGGAAGGAGAAAAGTGAACAAATTATTTAGCTCGTTATTTTTAAGGAAAAATTTTCAGCGCTCTAATTTTTTTTGTTTTGTTTTTTGTACTTAGCTTTCACCTTTACGTTTATGATGCTTTATGGAAAATATATTATAAAGAAATTAAAATAAGCCTGTTAAGAGTAAGATTAAACTTCGTAAGAAAGGTATCTAATTAATTTATAGGTACCTTTCTCATGAAATTTTATCAGAAGTGTACATAAAATACTATAATTGTATGTACATTTACTACATTTTACTGTGTTATTTGTATTTCCATTAATTTTATTATTAATTTTGATATTTCATTTATGGAAAAAATGCCATGAAATTGAAAAATCAAATAAACTTCTCCACACGTGTTTCGCAAAAGTAAAGGCCTTAACAGCGAAGTACAATGCTTAAATCAAATAACGCAACTTAATTGTATTCTGGTTGGTCTTCCGTGCTTTATAATTAGAGCCCGATTATAAACACAAAATTACATTTCTTAATTACTGCGGATCTTCTGATTCGTCAAAACGATACAATTTACAACGCGCTAAAAAAGATCTACCTCATAAGGACACTTACGAAAGTGGATGCGGCTTTTAACTAATTTTATATTTTAACAACTTAAATGTAAAAATCTATTATAATTAAAAAAATAACAAATAATTGTATTAAAAATTCATTTTTCATCGAAAATTTTTTTTGCTTTCAGAAAATATTGTTCATATTCATAAAAACAACTAAAAGCAAATAAAAGCATTTGAAATTAAATAATATATTTGTTTTATTGAGTTTTGTATGTTACAATTCAGAGTTGATTTTCAGGTAGGGGTCCAATTAAAAACAAAAAAAAACATGATTTGCATTCCTCAAAGCCTTGTGTTTTTAACTATTTTAATTACTAAAGTGAACTCGATCGAATTTCTGGAGTTTTCATAAAATTATTTATGGGGGGGGGGTAATAAATATAAAAAAAATATTTCTGCCATGACTTTAATAAAAGAAAACATATTTATAATAATTTCGATCATCTGTGAATAGTTTCTGAAAGATTCATTAACATCCGACAATTATTTTTATTTTTGCAAGATTTTCCAAATTAATATATGTCATACAATAAAAAACTTGCTAAAAATCGTATATGTTATTTTAATAGTTCCGGTGATACAAAAAGAAACAAGGATTTTTAAATGAAAATTCAGATTGTTCTAAAAACAATGAAAATTTTTTTTAAATAATTAAAATAAACTTTGATCTTTCCTCTTAATAATAACATAAACATTTAGACGATAAAATTTAGTTTTCGTCAAGTTTGGCGTCCTTTTCACCATGCTATGCTCTCTTTTTTTTTAGCGATCTCGTGGCGGTACCTAATCTAGATACATAATCTACCCGATATTCTTTTGGTTTCTAGAGCTTATCACGGCAGACTTAAGAGGATCCCACGGGACACTAGCTTGAAAATCACTGTCTTTTGGTATCTGTATTAAGACTGAGAATCTTTATATTGGAAATATTGATGACTAGAAGAATATTTTTTTTTTAATTTTTTGCGCGCGTCAAACATTCGGGATTATTAGGCGGCTGTGCTTGGTTTGAATTGCATAGTGAACTTCTCTCTTTTTCTCATTCCCTCTTCCACTGTCCTCATCCTCTATATCTCTACTCCCTCTCTCTTCTTTTCTCTATCCACTCTCTTTCCCTCTCCCTCTTTAGCCAGAAAGAGGGAAAGAGAGCTAGCAAAAGGAAAGAGATTTGTGTAGTTGTGGAAGCTGCCAACGTGGAGTGGCGTTTGGACGTCCGGTATTTTGATACCCACCCCCCCTCCACCACAACCACCACCAAAAAAAAAAAAAAAACCTTAAATGTGGCAGAAATATCAGTTAACTAAATGAAATCGATGCGAGACTATAAAAATATAAAAAACAAAACATTCATCCACCCCAAGCATTCACACAGACACAACAAATACGAAAAAACACACACGCGAAACGAATGGCGCCTCACATTCACCAGAGAACTGTCATCACTGACCACCTAACGAGTCTGTTCGGAGAATGTAGATCCACAGAAAAACCTTAAATGTGGCAGAAATATCAGTTAACTGGATGAAATCGATGCGAGACTATAAAAATATAAAAAACAAAACATTCATCCACCCCAAGCATTCACACAGACACAACAAATACGAAAAAACACACACGCGAAACGAATGGCGCCTCACATTCACCAGAGAACTGTCATCACTGACCACCTAACGAGTCTGTTCGGAGAATGTAGATCCACAGAGGGTTGTAGAAGCATTTCAGGAGCTATTTATGTACGCACACAAAATCACGCATCCAATCAGAAATTCGAATAACATTTGAAAATGATTGATTTCTTGTTGAATTAGATGTTTTCTCTACCCCACTACCAAAAAAAAAAAAAAGAATGTACAGATCGGACTAGAGGACATTATAGAGAAATTGTGGCATTATTGTATCAGTACTAAGACTGAGATATCTAAATGTGATTGTTAATACAAATATTGTGCGACTAGTTCAGTGAATAAAAGTTACGACCAGCCCTTCCTGAATCCATGGTTGATCGTGGGCTGTATTTTACATTTTATAAAAATTAATATTACCGTCCGACCTCTTTAATCCGGCACTCTTGGCACCATGTCATTGCCGGATCATTAGAATGCCGGACGACAGAAATCAACCATAAAATACCTATGTAAACATAGACATACCAGCTCATTTCACATATATATTGTTGTGTTATCAAAGTAGGACAGAACTTAACAGGAAATCAGACAGCCATTAAGATTTTGTTTCATGCAATACAAAAGCTAAAAATGTCCAAACCCCAAAATAATATTTATTATTCTAAATGGGTAAATATGCAATTATATATAAGAAATGAGCAAGATCGTATCGCCAAAACACTCTGTTGCTGTCGGCTGCTGGGGAAAGTTGTAAACAACGTGTGATGCTGATTTCATAGTTGCTCAACGAACTAATGACGGCTGATTTAAAAAAAAAATACCGGACTATGCTAGTTATCGGACCAAAATTTGACGGAATAAAGATAACGGAATGTATAAATAAGAGAAGAGTGGTGAAAATTATCGTATAAAACTTATTTTATAAACACTGAGAATTTTTTCACCTGTATGATAATAATATAATATTATCATTGGCTTGAAATATTTTAAGATAAAAAACACCCAGATTAAAAAAAAAACAACTCATTTCACTAAATCCTTCAGTACTTATTCAGCTATGAATTAATATATTTCCGAAAAGAATTATTGTGTAAGAAAAATTTGAAAATAATTTTACGCGAGAACGTTGTAAATATCTAAGCCCGACTACGGTACTCTGAGGAAAACAAAAAAAGATTTTGAAAAATATATCGGACTCAGAACTTTTCACTATGCCCTCGTAATAAGGCAAATGTGAATAATTTATTAAATTTTACGAAATCTCAGTAAAATATCTTCTTTACACTAAATATATTTATTTATTAGGCAAATTCTTATGCAAGTAAATCATACAATATTTTATTTGAACTTTCAACTGGAGGCGTATAAAATTTGCCATTAACCCGAAGATAAAAATAAGAAGAAATTACAGTGTTTAATATTCAAAATGATTTATTAATATTCTCGTTGGATATAGAAACATCGAAATTCAATAAGAATAAGATATTTTTTTAATAATCGGAAAATGTCTAGAAATCTAAGGGCAATTACTTTATGAACAAAAAGGGAACCGGAGGGACAAGTGATTTATTATTTCCAGATTTGAATATCTTGAAAGGCGGTCAGACAAGCAAGAAAGACTGACTTTTTGCAGGAATAGGTTGTAAAATGACCGAGTGTAAATTCTCATAATATTGGATATTAAAATACCTAAATATGCTATGTGACAAAATTCATTACATATTTATTAAAAGAATAAGTTTTGGTAGAAATTAAAGATAGATAATCTGGAAAGGGAATGAGTTCGACCAATGGTTTTCAAACTTTTTCTAGCTGCCATCCCATTGGCTCTCAGGCCACACCCCTAGAGTCCACTTTTACACCCACTCTTCATTTTTGGTATTATGTAAACAACACATCCCAAACAGCAACTAATCCAACACTGTAAACACATATGCATTTTCGCAACAAATTTATTGCGTGTTATACACAATGTGTACTGCTCATAAAAAGTAGTCGCAAATTTTCATACGATGCACGGTTTGCGTGTTTAAATAAAATACACACATAAATAAAAAAAATGATGAATTGAGATCTACCATATTTTAATTCTTTAAAATTTCCAGATATACAAAAGTGGTAATATGCAAATTACAAATTGAAGATTACCAAAATCAACAAGTACAAAAATTTAAATATTTGGGCAGTACGACACTTAGATGCGAAAGCGCTGTGACATAGCGAAAGATGCTTTCAAAAAGCTAAGCAAAATATTAAGAAATAGAAAAATTTCGTTAAAAGTAACGAAAAAAGTACTGAACAGCCACGTAATATCAGTCTTCCTACCTGGCAGTGAATACTGGACAATCTTCTCAGAGATGAAGAAGAGACTAGAAACATCAGAAATGTGGTTCCACAGAAGAATGCCTAGAATACCATGGATCGAGTATGCCAACAACAACGAAGTTTTGGAGAAAATGGGAACACAAAGGATACTTATACTTAGAATCAAGGAGAACTGAAATTTCTTGGGCATCTAATGAGGAAAGAGAGCTTAGAAAATTTCATACTCACAGGACAGACTGAGCGCAAGAGAGAGAAAAACAACGTATAACCTACCTAGCGTACTTGAATGGATGGCAGAGTAAGATTTAGGAGATAATAAAAAGACAAAATGTATTAAGAGCTACAAAAGACATGAAATTGTGAGAGCCATGAACGCTTACGTCCTGAATGGACACGCCACATTCCCAGGCATTTTAAAAAGATTTACTAATTATTTCTTAGGGAATAGCAAAATGGGCAGTGATGGAAAAGGAGCAAGTTAGGGAAAAAGTGTGATAAGGGTCGGCAAGGTGGCATTAGAATCAGGCTTGTTTTTTTTCTTAAATCCATATGTTGAAATATAAATCATTTCACTTAAGATACTCGCATGATTTGTAAAGAATAAAGTTAGTATTAAAGTTATACACAAACACGTGATTCTTTTTTATTTTTTTATCCGAAGTTAAATGCCTTAGAAATCATTTGTATCTTTATGACCTTATATGGTCAGGATGCGTCAGCCAGATGAGACTGTCGGGATATGTATAGACATTTGCTCTAGATTTTTAGGTGGAACAATATAGCCAAAGATGATCGTTTGGCGACATCTTATCTAATATCGAACACGTGTCCAGTAACTCAGCAGAACCGCAGGGGTATCACATGTACTTCAGCCGTAGCAAAAGTTGTATATCTTGAGTAAGACAGCCTGGCGGAGCCCAACCCACTTCAGGCTGGTTTGCCTTCAGAGTTTTCCTTTTCATAGAACAGTTGCCACCAAAGGCTATAGAACACAGTTTATCCTGCTATTTACCCATAGTTAGGGGTAGTAGAGATGGATTCCTACCGCCCTCACTTTTGTAAGTGAATGTAATGAACTCAACTGGAATTCGAACTCGGTTCTCCAATCCTCAATCCGCGCCTTCCCATCTTATGACATCTAAAAAAAAGGCGAAAGGCATATGTGCTTACAGTTTTAGATTAATCTTTGTTTTGTATTTGCAATATACATAATACATAGAAAATTTATATAATATATATATATATATATATATATATATATATATATATATATATATATATATATATATAGGTATGGTAGGGAGACTTTAAGATCTAACGGACTGTAATCTAAGGGGGCGGCAGCGAGAAAAAGTTTGAGAACCATTGGTCTATATTAAACTATTTGGATACTTTGTTCTAAAATCGTCTTTCAAAACGAAACCTATTAAATCAGCAACGAAAAAACAAATAAGAAAAACTGAGAGATATCGGTTATGAAAAGTGTCTAACAACGTAAACGTACTTGTATGGAATATTCGATACATTTACCATAAAATCCTTTTTGCTAGACTTTCCATATTATTTATGTGAAACTTCCGGATTGTTATTGACTTAAACTTTTAGGTTTGTCGTCAGATGTTTCCCGCCATATTTCTGTATACATTTCCTCCATCATTTGCATCAGCGTCTCGTTGTAATTTATTTCGTATTTGTCTTTCTATAATATAGTACTCAAACAAACTTTATATATTTATTGATTACGCAAACTTTTCAGCTTTATTTACTAACGATATATTCATTTAACCTGAAAATAATATTCATTACTCTGTGCAAATAGTCTAACATGTATTGTGTTACCATAATAACCGACCATGTCATTCGTAAGTATCGACAAGAGATTGCTGGTGCTCTACTTGTCATCCTCTCTGCCTCCGGGCAGAGAGAAACCCAGACGAGGCTATACCGAAGGGCGCAGTCTCATCTGGGTAGGTAGACAGCTACCCTATCCCGTGTATACAGGGTCTACGCGCAATTTTTGTCTGAGCTTATGGGCTCGGAACCGCCTCACGTTAAAAACGGTCTTGTAGGTGGAACATACATATATATATATATATATATATATATATATATATATATATATATATATATATATATATATATATAAATAGTTTTTCATATGTATGTTTTATAAAATTAGATCTCATTTAAATATTCATGGAGACCTACCGGACACTATTCGGAATATACTTGTCGACAACACTAGCATCATCCACTTGCAAAAAAAGGCTAAAAATAATGGAAGCCTTACTAATAAAAACAAACAAACCAACACTTAATAATATTAACTTTGAACATGGACATGATATCTTGACCGTGTTTTGAAACAAAAAAATGAATCATTTTATAAAACATACATATAAAAAACTATTTCTAATTCTAACAGTTGAAATATAATCCTTGAAAATGGCTAAATGTATAGCTGAACATTCGGACAGTTTTTATATAATCTATCATCTGAAAAGAAAAACTTTATTAGATCGCACGAGAAATTATATAAAAAAACTAAATAAAAGCACCTTGTCAGTCGTTTTTAATGAAATGTGCATGAAAGAAGGATTGCTGCCTAAACACACACACACACACACACACACACACACACACACACACACACATATATATATATATATATATATATATATATATTTAAATATATATATATTTAAATATATTTGCAATGGTACAGGAGCGTATCAAGGCATAAAAAACAATTTTTTTTATTAAAGGCCATGATAGATTTAAAATAAAAACACCAGTTAACCGGTTTCGTTCCCTCTCATCAGAACTGTTAACGGGGAATAGAAATTATGAAGAAAATATCTGTTATGGATGACATGAATGAATGAGCAGGGAAGAAAGAGATAAATAAAAAAAAAGAAAAAGTGTATATAATCAAAGTAATACCACAAAAGATGCTAGAGACCCAGCACAGCAAGCCCAAGCAAACAGTCCCTTTGTTTGCAAAGAGACTGTCGCCTGGACCTGATATATATATATATATATATATATATATATATATATAAAATTGTTTTCAGATAGAGAATATCTGTAAAGGAACAGAATTAATAAAAAGACAAGAGGAAAAATATTCTTCGTTTCATCATCTAAGGGACTTTATCTTAGCAAATGTAATAATTATTTTGATGCACCTGTTTATATACACAAGCAAGGATGCCATTGGTTTATAAATGCTTCTAAATTTGAGAACGTTCATGAATATTCATCAGGTACTTGAAAGATCAGTTAAATCGTGTAGAGGACAAAAAGTGCCACATTTCAAACTCTGGTAAGTCAAAAGTAAACGAGTAATATTCAAGAATTGTTTTTCTTTTGTTTAAAATAAATGGATATGAAAATATATAGCATATACGTCCATCCCAAATATTTTATTAAAATATAAAGTTTCTAGAATATTCTACTTTTACGTTTACTTTCGTCTAAATAAATAAACGGCAAATTCTACCTGTCTGTCCGTGTGTCTGAAACTCCTCTAACTCCGATCACACTTGCTCTACATAGACATATTATACCTTTTTGGAATCAGGATGATCCAAGAATTTAAAATCTGCCTTTCATCTGGGGCTTGAACATCCAGCATTGGGATTTGTATCCGGATGAGGAAGGAACAATTAAAAACTTCAAATTTTAAAAATAACTGAAAAAAGTTATTGGTTTTAAAAGGGTTTTTTTATTATTTATATTGAATTTAAAGTAATAGAAAAAAACTTTTGAATTTTATTTTATTTTTTAAATTCAGCTTAAAATATCTCAAAAACATTGTGAACTGAGGAAATCATTTTTATTTCTTCAAAATGCCAAGGAATCAGACTTGATGTTTTCGTGACTTGCGGTTTTGAAGTTTTTGCAGAGTTTGCGATTTGAAGAACTCACTTTTCGGCCTGAATTGGAATTTCGGTCTTTTGCTCAGAATTGAACTTATAGCCCGAATCGTAGTTAAAGTGAGGTTTTGAATTTTCATGAATTGAATTGAGGAATTCAAAGTTATTTCTTCAAGATGCCATGGAAAAGACACCAATACCAGAGCTTTAAGGCAAAGGAATAGAAGAGCAGACGAGGCACAAGCTAGGATAGAAGCGAAGAGAAAGTCAAGAGCTGCAAATGAAAGTGAAACTTCATCTATGAGAGGAGCAGATACAGCAGGGAAGAGACGATCAAGAGCTACAGAGGATGACAGACATTATCAAGGAGAGAAACAGATGCTGCAAACCATAGAAGAGCAAGATCTTTAGAAACACCTGATGAAAGACATGACAGACAGATTAGTGATAAGCACAATCATGCTAAAAGGAGTGAAGCTTCTTTTTTTTTTATCTTGTCTTAGCTGGGTTTTCAATACAACTGTGACAGTGACTATTCAAATCATCCAAAGATATTTATTGGATCAATGATCATTTAGTGTAAGCATTGTAATTCTTTCAGATCCATGGATGAACCAGATGGGATGTGTTGTAATAAAGGAAAAATACAAGAGGAAGATCGACCAGTTCCTCCAAAGCCATTGCTATCACTTTTGGATGGAAATGCGTTGTATGAAAACACTTCATTCAGCACGGGTGCGAAGCTACAATAACTGTTTTGCTAAAACCTCATTTGGAGGCAAAGATGCTACCTTGCCAGGATGGATAACAATTTGTAGAATTCTGGAAAGAAGCTAGCTTAAAAGTCCACACGGAATGTGGCTTATAATCTATTATAAAAAAAAACGAAAAAAAAATTGGTATAAAAAACTCAAATATGTATACGCACTAGAAATATATCTTATAGCTACGAAGGTTGTTTTTAATGGGTACACATAGTCCCGTTACTATCCGTGATTTTTGTCTTCCGTTAAACAGTGAAATTAATAAAAAGGCAAGAAGTCCCACGAAAGAAAAAATGCCTCCCGATAGAAATCTAACTTGCACCCAATTTTTCCATCAGGGAAACCATTCCAATAGCCAAAGTGTACTGTTTGGCCAATTTGGCCACGGAATACCATTTTGATGAAACATTGTTAAATTGCCTATTTATAGAAACGGACAGCTCTCGTGGGGACTTCTACGAATCTATATGTGTAATCTTCATTTTCGTACCCGAAACATAAACTACACTAATTACTATTTTTAGTGCGGACACATATTTGAGTTGCTATCCCTGTTCTTTATTTATCACACACATACACATACAGGATATATATATATATATATATATATATATATATATATATATATATATATATATATATATATATATATACAGACTGTCGCCTCTAAGTGTTGACTTCTATGTTCACTTTTATATTTACACACGCTCTATCTCTGATATTGAGCACTTTATCCCATAAATATAGCACACTTTAAGACTATATTTCTTCATATATATATATATATTTTTGAATTGGACATAGCCCGACAATTTATTTAAAGACATTTATATTATGTTTAACGTTCTTTTTATAGATATATGTATTTAAGCAAATGCTCTGTTTTATAATAAACAGTATTAAATAACATTTACCGGCCTGAATGTCCGAGAAATTTTCATAGAAAATTTTCGCTCTCCGACAGGAATCGAACCTGTATCCTATACGGAACCATCATTTCGCGTGATGTGCCTTAACCTTTCGGCCACAGAGCAGCGTCTGGTTAGCAAGGTCGATTTTACTATCTTTAAACTTAAATCCTCCATGAATCTCTTCTATTCATATCTGCTCTAGCGTATCAAATGTAAACAAATGACGTCATATATTTTTGAATATATATATATCTTTATGTAGCAAAATATGAACTTATATATATATAAGGATATGAGTGTTGCGCATGAAGCTTTGGATAAATTGTCCCGGAGTTCATATTTTGCTACATATATATATATATATATATATATATATATATATATATATGGAGAGAGAGATCTTACTCTTCTATGGGTTTCAGCATTTGTTTCTCTTCTTGATAACGTCGGTCATTCCTTGATCGTCTCTTCCCTGCTGTACCTGCTTCTCTCACTGATGAATATATACTATATACACACACACACACACATACACACACACATATATATAAATATATGTACATACATATGTATATAAACACTCATATATATATATATATATATATATATATATATATATATATATAAAAGTGAACATAGAAGTCAATACTTAGAGGCGACAGTCTGTTTCATGCTAGATGCAATCATCTAGCATGAAACGGACTGTCGCCTCTAAGTGTTGACTTCTATGTTCACTTTTACACACGATCTATCTCTGATATTGAGCACTTTATCTCATGAATATCGCACATCTTAAGACTATATTTCTAATATAATGAAATGGGTAATTATATAGTTTTGCATTCAAGGTAGGGTATTTTGTATAATTTTATACACACACACACACACACACACACACACACACATATATATATATATATATATATATATATATATATATATAATGATTTTTTAAAAAAGTGTAATTTTCTCTTACATGCGTGTAAAGACTTTTTGTAAATATTAAAATACCAGATTAATCATCCAGAAAATATTGTAAATTTACTGAAATATCGCTTTTATTTTGGACCGTAAGTGTAAACGATTTGATCAATATTTTCCATGCCAATACAATTCATCTTCAATCATATTATTTTAAGTTTAGCATAAATAAACCTTCCGACTGACAGCATTATCACTGTCAAATATGTAAACAAATCAGCCAATTCTATCGATCTTAACTGTCCATTGGTACTACAAAGCATTTTCACCGCATTAGTACCGTGCAGTTTTCAAACATCCCACTTATTAGGTTGGACAGAAAGTCCTGACTCACTTAGGAAACGGAAAGAAAACTAAAAAATCTTTATCTCTGTCTGGTGGAACTTGAAAGGAGTACTGCATTTCGAGCTTGTTCTACACGCTCGCGCCATCAACGCTAAACTATAATGCCAACAGATCGACCGCGTGTACCACAATCTAAAGAAGGAGTATTCTGCTTTGGTTAATCAAGGTCGGGCTTTGTTTCAGCAAGACAATGCGAGGACACACTGTGCCAGGTTAACTAGGCAGAGGTTCAAACAGATGGACGGTGTGGAGATTCTTCCACGTCCGCCATTCTCTCCTGATGCTGCTCCGAGTGACTATGGCCTATTCCTCTCAATGACACACTTTCTCCGCGACCAGCGATTCAACACTTTTATCGAAGTGCAGGAAGGGTGTTTACTTTTTTTTTATTCAAAATCAGCGGACTGGTATCTGAGATAGATTAAAATGCTGGCTGATCGTCGGGAATGATAGACTTTATTTTGTAGAATAAATGTTGGTGCTGCCCCATAAAATTTTGTTGTTTTTCCTTCGGCTTCATAAGTGAGTCAGGACTTTGGGAGCAACCTAATAAATTATTAAATGTTATACATATATTATTATTTAATTTTCTTATCATATATTGTTTTGAATGTTCCATTTTGCTTTTTACCGTATAAATATAAATGAAATAAACAATATTCAAAAAGAAATTTCTAAGTTTCCGAAGTTCAAATATGCAAGCATATTATTAATACATGCAGACGGTTCTCCTCATCGTTGTTGTTTGAGTACAATACTTCGCATGTAAGTCACCTAAAAAATAACTCCTCATCCCAGGAATTTAGACAGCAATTATGAAAGAATATGTTTCATCTTATTTTCAATAGGATTTTTTAAAACAATTTATGAACAATCTGCCTCCTACTGTTTTTTCACATCCTGAGTAAAGAGCAAGAAGTTTATTGTAATCTTTGCAGACGTTTCTACCACAACTATTAGTCTGAAATTAACGGTCACGTGCTTGTAACTCGCAAAAGTACTATGACTGAAACCAGAAAATCCTTCAAATTTCTTGACCGTATTCAGAAAAACACATGACCACCCATGAATATTAGACTTGTTAAATATAAAAAAAAACATTTTTGGGATGTTCAAAAAGTACATGGTACTAATAAAACGTTATATATATATATATATATATATATATATAACATGTGTACTTGTGTGTCTCCTTTCATCTTTTTCTGTTTTGAACAGAAAGATTTAACAGACATGAAGATGGCCTTATGCTAACGTTTCTTTTAGTTTCTTGAAGTTTTCAAGGAAGACGTCAAGCCATGATCCGACTGATGAAAAGTCCGTTCTGGAAATATGAAGATTTCTTCTTTCTTGTCCGTTAATCAAGCTTCATTTGGATATGCACTTCCGGAAATAACTGCGATTCAACATCAGTACCAGTGACATTACTGAACCAAGACAAAAAAGACCGGATCATTTTCTTAAGACCACGACATACAACGCAGATTGCAAGAATTGCCAATAGCGGGAAGAAGATGTAATTAATCAGGAATCTGGTATTTATTTCTGCGACTTGCAGCTGCAAGAGAAATCAAGAAATAAAAATATTAAGGTTAGAGGAAGAATAGACAAAAGTATGGCGAGGAAGAAGCGGAGGAGGTAGCTGTCGTAAAAAAAGGAAAAGTGCAATTTCATGAAGAATCATATTATAATGCTGATAGTTCCTCTGTTAGTAAGTTAGCACATACATTACGCCCTGCCATTACATCAGATAAATAATAGACAGCTCCATTTTGACAACAAACAAAGACTAAAGAGAAGATATATTATAGATGCTGTTTAGTTTTACCGAGAAAAGAAAGCATGCTTAATAATAATGATGACGACAATAATAATAATAATAATAATAATAATAATAATAATAATAATAATTAGTTTTAACCTGTGAAAATTCCACGGTTTTCCTATTTTAAATTTCTGATGAATCTTACTTTTTCAGTTAATGAGTGAATCAGCTCATGGCGAGTTCTACCACAATAAAATGTTTGTAGAAATTTCCCTATCGCATCGTTAAATATTTGCGCATTGACATTGACATTCTCTTGCTTGTGTAACGCTGCAAAATTAAATTGCAAACACCTAGTTGGGCAACGCGAATAAATACACCCATTTATACTTGGCCGAGATGCGAGTAGAAACACTTTGCTCCTAGGAATATCACATAGTACATTGATTATTATAATCATATGTACCAGCTGAACCTGAACTACCCCCAATCAGGATGAACAGATGTTCTCCCAGGGAGGTACCGTGCCTGGAAAGACTACTGGGCCTCAAATTCGCCCCTGAAGTAGAATTCGTACACACGATCCATTGATAAAGATGCAGGTAAATGGTCGGTTACCTATACGGCTCTAGCAAGCACCTGATTCCTCCTGCTATTCTCTACCATTACAAGAGCCAGACCAGGCCGAAAATGGAGTATTGTTGTCATCTGTGGGTGGGAGCTGTGCAGACCTCATTCTCCAGCCTTTATAGAGTCAAAAAGCGTCTCCGATTCATAGTCGGTGACGAATTATTCTACACCCTTCAAACTCTCTTCCACAGGCAGGATATGGCGAGCCTTTCGGCGGTCTATCGCTACTTCCACAGAAATATGGCGATAAACAAATATAGAAAATAATATTTTTGATAAAGTAACTTTATTCTTCTCACTTCCTGTATTTAGCCACATACACATTTGTGTAGCTCTGTGTTGAACAAGTAATCGGACTAACTTGTAAGTAAACATGAAAGATTACGAAGATCAAAGTAGTAATGGCTTTTTATTAATTCTACAGATTTTTATCAATTTAAACGTTATTTTTTGGATACTCGTGTTTGAGTAGACACTCCGTTTGTCTATCAACTCAAATACGAGTATACGAATAAACATTAAAACTCCAGATGTAGTGTCAAAATATTTCTGTTATATTAAAACAAAATGTTGTTCCTTTTAAATGAATGGTTTGGTTTATTTTGATTTACGGCATATCAATCTCACTGGGATATTTAATGCCGACAAGATTTGTAGGATAGGTTCGTATGAATAGAATATGTGTTCCTTGAAAGAAATCAGTTTATAGATCAGGCTTCATTGATGTATTTTTGTAAACAGAGTCAAATCTATTGTTGGTATTTTTTTTTTAATTGCTGGTAATATTATTTTTCAAAAATGTATTGCTGGTAATTATTTTTTTTCAAAAATGTATTGCTGTTATTTTTACTATAAACATCTACCTTTATACTTTCAGGGTGTTTTGATCCCAGTTTGGCGCTTAACTATTTACCCATAGCTGGGGCCCTAACAGGTGCCATCACCCCAGGTCACAGCGGTTATGAAACAATAGCAATTAAGAGGTGGTTCCACGCTCTACAAAACCTTCTGATCAGAGCCCTTGCTGCAGGATGTAGTTTATCGTCATACCCAAGACGCTTGAAATGAATGTAACGCATCAGTATTATTTGAAAATAAAATGAAAGTCTGTATTTTAAATTAATAAAACACGCAAACACAAATATCTTAAATTAATATTTATGTTGAGACGTTAATCTTTTTTATTTTTTAATTCAACAGAGGTCGCGTTAAAACTTTAAATCCAACAGCACTTCATTTTTTTTCTCAGCTAATACTGAATGTCTTCTGGGATAATAAATTCATAAAAGACTTAATTAAATTAAATGGTTGATTAAATAAATTTAATTAATAAAATTAAATCAAAGGTAATAATAAATTCTTTTATATATTGTGACATTAAATTGACAAGATTCACCCAGCCTGGGGGAAGGATATTTTTGAACTACGAGTTTTTGGCAAAACAAAGCACTTCGATTATTTTTTTTTTCAATTAATAATTGACACATTCAAGGCAACAAAATGTAACTTTTCTGATAAAATTAGGTAACGATATTCTGTTATTTTTGCAATGGTGATGATAAATAAATCTCAAAGACAAACATTTGATAAAGTATATTTGTTTAGAAAACAAAATTTGTTTAGGAAAGAGTTTGCAGTTTATTATATTTTTTTCTCTTTTCCTTTATTTAATAATTTCTCCACTAGCCAATCAATAAAGACACGAATATACAAGTGTTACTGAGTGTGAGAGAATCTGAGAAAAGAAAGCATTATTAAGGAGAGATAAGAATAAAAGAACAGGAATTAAGAAGAAAGAAGATAACGATTGGTATTACATTTAAATTTTTGAACATCAAAGTTGACTGGAAAGTAAAAAGCCGGAAGAGAGTTCCACAACCGAGAAGTACAAGAGAAGAAACTCTTAGCATAGAACTTACGGTTACATCGAACCATTTGAACTGAATACGATGAAACCTTGCCGCTAATTGAGTAGTACGCTTAAATACATAAAATCTAGGTACCAAATATGAAATCAATAATTATTTTGAATAATACAAAATGTAGTACAAAGCTATTAGCGGGGATAGGGGAAGGCTGGTGTTTTATTTGTCTTACCTCAAGCTTAGCTAACCACGATTACCGGTCCAAAAATACTATAGAGGAAAGCTCATCAGCACAATTGCCAAGAAAATATTTATAGAAAAGGCACAGGGAAGCTACGTTACGGTGATGGGAAAGTGACTAACGCTGTGAATTTTAACAAGAATCACTAAATATATACCAGAAGCACCTGGCCATATGTGGTAGCGATATTCAAAGTATGGACGAATTGTAGACTGATAAACATGTAAGATAGATTCTGGAGAGAAAGCTTGCCTAGCACGACACAGTGAACCAAGTTTCCTAGCAGTAGACCTAGCTGTTGATTCAATATAATTTCAGCAGTTAATAATCTAATTAGTTCTGACCTGTAGTTAATTTTGACATTAAATTAGGCGTGTGTGAGAGGTTTTAATATCAGACAACCCGTAAAGAAAGATCGTATTGCGGACACATCGGAGGCAAAAGTAAATGCAAACAACAGTCAACCAACTTGACAAGTTTAAACATGGAATGGAGAAGCGACGTGAGAATGATTTTAAAAGGATATACATGTTTTTTCATCATTTTTAAAAATAAACAATCTGTTCGCGATAAGATGGCATAGACAACATCTTGAGATAAAGAACTTTTGTGAGGTTAGACTGGCAAATTTAAAAACTCAGATCTTGTATTTTTATTTTGAATTTTTATCTCGACATTTTTCTCATTTCACAAAATTGCATCCCTTTTTACATCACACGGGCCGTATCACGTTGAAACACCAGTACCATTGCCGAATTTTAGCAACGTCGAGCTTAGTAAGTACCTAGATGGGTGACTGCTTGGGAATACCAAGTAGCGTAAGCTTGGATGTGTGGCTGGTATAATGGATAAAGACTCGGAATTAGAAATCGGAGAGCAGAGTTCCAATACCAGCGAGTTTCGTTATATCTGCTTGGGTGCAAATCCCCTTCGGACCAATACGAATCCACCCTTGCTCCCTCAGATATAAGTTAATTAGTAGAACTTGTATCAATAAATCATTATTATCTCCCCAAAATTCTTACAATCTAAAAATATTTTCTGCCTTTAAATGACCCCCGAAACGTTGATAAATCGTAAAAGAAAACAATCTATTTATTAGCATTACCCTAAAGAATGAAAAGAACAAGGATTACTGAAATCTGCAAAAGAAAAGAAGCCGTGGTGAACTATTATCCTTAACAATATGATAAGCATGAAGAAGAAGGATTCCTACTCATAATTTTGTTAGAGAGACCAAATATCTATCGATATCAATCCCTTTCCTTTCATAATCGTGAAAATTCTGTTTGCAATTGATTTTCAGTTGAAAATCTTATAAAAATTGGTAGTGTCAGCTTTTTAAGGTTTGATAAATGTCATTTGAAATATTTACTAAATTCAAGAAATTATTGGAACGTAATATCACTTTATAAATTTTATAGAAAACGCACGTTTATTTGTTTGTAATTTCTGCCCTAAATAACTAGAAAATATAAAATTAAAAAACACAGTAATATTTTGTCTTATTTTGAAAATTTTAACTAAATGGGAATATAAACCTAAATAGAGTGAATACGACTGTCAAAGGACATATTCTTTTTACGTCAAACCTCCCCCAGATATATATATATATATATATATATATATATATATATATATATATATATATATATATATATATATATATATATATATATATCTTGGCGGTATGTTTTCATTTAAACATGTCAGTTTAAACAATTTAGACCTGTGCTTACTTATTTTCAATAAGGTCCTTTTGTAATCACTCATGACTTTTCTTGTTTCATGATTAAAGACAGCAAGAAAGGTACTCTGATCATATTTATTTATTTTTTTCCGAGTAATTTTGATATTTTTTTATAATATCATCATCAGGGTTTTGATGGCGAAGACAAATAGTTGTGTTTGTCTGAAATAAGTTTTTGATTTTGTGAATCGTAATAATTCAACAACAAAGAATTTCTCTTGCAATATAAATTTTAACATTACCTGAACTGTTAACTGATTAACCACAAAAGCAAAGACTTATTTCCCCCTTGGCGACAAAGTCGAAGACAAAGACCCAGACTAAGCGTGATCCACCCCAAATACCCCAACGGTGGAACAAACATGATGTTTACAACAGATCTCAACAGTTGAACCAGCAGATAAAGTGGGCTACGCATGACAGACATGCTACAGAAGGCGCCACTCCAAATTTTAAAGTCAGCGGCAGTCAGTGACAGTTCCATTACTGGATTCTGCATGTTTCATTCCATATGTGCCGCAGAGGAAGGTCATGAAATCAAGTGTGTGGGTCACTTCCTGGCAAGTTGAAATCCAGCTTAAACAAATCACACCATCGGAGATTTCTTCTGTTCTGATTTTCTTCCACCGTCAACCAACTATTGCAAAGCAAAACGTCGATAGGGAGTGGATGACAGAAGTATGTTTTGGTGAAACTGGAAATTTCTAGTCCAGAACATGGACGTTTTTGGCGAAATTAGTCATCAAGGCCATCATCATCTTTTTTTTTCTTTTTCTTTTTCTTTTCCCAAGTATTTTCAATGACATCCGAGATCATCTTCAGAGGTGAATAGCTAAGACAAAAAATTAATGTAATTGATATTTGTAAATTATTTGTAAAAACGCGTTCTCTTATAATTGTTTTAAAAATAACTGTTATAGCAATAGCGTTTTTCGTGTTTTTGATCTAAGGGAGGTAACTTAATCGGTAGGTATTATTGTAATTTTTTATTCAAAAACGTTTTTAAACATTTGTAAAAACTTTGTTATTATAAACATTTTAAAACATTGTTGCTATACTCATAACTAATCTTATTTAGTGTTTGTTTGCTTCTTATATAGAGGGCCTGGAGAATTTGAAGTTTTGTTTTTTATTATTCTCACGGTGTAGTATACTATTTTTATGAATAAGTACTTTTCTGTATTGTGAAAGTGGACAGAAATGTGTCTTTAAATGTTGTGCGATAGAGTATGTATCCGATATATGGATTGGGAGCCGTCTTGGTAATGTTGTTGTAGTGAAGCCAGCATAAGTATTTACGTTTTTGTCAGTGATACAATCTCCCAAAGGACATCTAAATTGATATATAATGTTGGTCTTTTGCAAAACACTGGTTGGCGGAGAAGAGATATTGCAGATGATTAAGTTGGTTGGGTTAAATTTAGTGTAGTATATAATTAGTTTCATTTTTTATTGTCATAAGTAAGGAATAGATTAGTGCTTATGGTTTTTTTTAGGATTTTTTCATCTTGTTTGCATTTTGTTGCGGTGTAGTTGGTTGATATGTGAGGGGTCTCCCCTTTTCACACAAATGGACTCACCCAAGGTATACATATACTACTACCAGTGAATACCCGAACAGTCAAGTCAAGGAGTCGAGACGGAACGACAGAAGAGTAGTAGAGTTCAGTAGTAGTAGAGTAAGTCACACACAGAGACGGCGGCAAGCGTCACAGTGAGCGAGCACGTAGACTCAGTAAGGAGCCATACCGCGATACTTCAATACCAAGACTATATATATATTATTGCTACTAACCCGCATTCCTTGATCTACTAACCCGTATTACCAGTTTCTATTATTACGTTAATACATTTATTTTCCTTATCCATTCCTGGCGTTTGTTATTCATTGATATCGGATTTCATCCCGGAATCCACAACGATATGTTTAGGGTTATTTGAGGAAATATTATGTTCGTTTTTATTTATGTTAATATTTGTAACAACTCGTCTAATTTGTCCATCAACAATGTAATTAGGGAAGTCATTATTAATGATAGTTTTTTTAATGTTTTTTAATTCAGTGTAGATTTTTTTTCGTGGAAGAGTTTTTCGGCTTATTAAATTTATATATATACAGTCTGTCCGAAATTATTATGCAAATCGCGTAATCCTCAATAACTCAAAATTGCAAGTAATTTCAACATGTTTTATGAAAGGTATTCGATTTATTATAAAATCTGTTCACACAGCAGTTTTTATAATATATCAACGCCATCATCATAAAGGAAGTAATCAGCAAAGAAAGAAATCTTTTAGTTATGCAGACTAAATTGATATTGGCTTAAGGCCTCTGCAATCTAATACAATTTTTTTTCTTTTTTCATA
This sequence comes from Acanthosepion esculentum, assembly GCA_964036315.1. Taxonomy (NCBI): domain Eukaryota; kingdom Metazoa; phylum Mollusca; class Cephalopoda; order Sepiida; family Sepiidae; genus Acanthosepion; species Acanthosepion esculentum. Next base: position 35,490,671 of record OZ038509.1, on the reverse strand, counting down.
ATATATTTTGAAACATGGCTAATGGAAAGGAGCTAACAAATGCTGAAAAACAGAAAAATAACAAAATTATTGAGTGACGGAATGTTCACATTGGAGACATCAAAGGAGCTTCGTAGAAATCATCGAACGATAAAGAGGGCTGTTGAAAATATAACTGAGAAGTGGAAGTTAGGGAAAAGACCTTAAGAATTCCTCCAGGGGAATATAAACTGAAGCGAGTTATTGCGAAAACAATCCGTGCTCAGATATCTGAACAAAACTGGAATTAAAAGAGTCAAGTAGGACAAAAGGTGGAGACTTCGCAAATTGGAATCAGTCAAGAAATCTCATTTCTGTAAATCAAATATTTTAAAGCGTCAAAATTGGGTCAATAAATACATGAAAATTGATTTTTCTAAAGTAATATTCACGGACGAATCTCAAGTGACACACGATAGACATGATGGATGAATCAAAGACTGGGTTTTATTCTATGCAAATGTGCCTGTGGCTAAAATAAGACAGCAAGGAGGCAGCAGTGTCATGTGGACTGGAATTGTTGAACAAACCATTATTAAACTGAACAGTGTTAACTTCTTTTTTTTTTCTTTTTTTTTAAGCATATCACCCCAGGCAAGGCTGGAAGGCACTAGTACGCTGGGGGTTACAGAAGGTTTGGAGAAAGAGCAGATAGGAGTGGTAAAGGAGAGGATGTGGAGAAAGATAGTGGATCGATCAAGGCTAGGGGGTTACAGAAGATTTGGAGTGAGAGCAGGTGGGAATGAAAGGTGAAAGGGTGTGGAGAAGGGAAGAGGATAGATCAAGGCAGCTGGAGATGTCGATTGACGTTACACTTAAATAGTTGGAGCTTGTATTTGTCAGGGAAGCAGGAATAAGGAAGGGAGTTCCACAGGCGAGATGTGCGAGACACTCTTTCGATTTCATGTACAAGATTTCCTTGAATGGTACAAATCCCAGTGTCGCAGTTTCAAAGAGAAGTGCTTATTTTTTATGACAATACCCCTTCTCCTGTGTCTAAGGTTACTCATGTTTTTTTTATCTTTAGCTTTATGAAATGTTTACAGGAAAGATCACGGAATGTCCGCTATCAAGCCCCGATCTAAATCCAGTCGAAAATCTGTGGTCAATTGTGAAGATGAAATTATAGGAAGTAGGTAAACAATATGACAGCAAAGTAAACCTATGAGAAGCAATTAAGACCATTATGTCGGAAACTGAACCTGTTGAAGTAAAAAAAAAATAACAAAATGGATAATGAATTGCTGGCTGTTATTGAGAAGATGGGTCACTATATTAAGTTGAGGTGTAAATCTACCTCTTCTTCCCACAGCTATAGGTTAATTAGTTGGATTTGTATTTAAAAAAATCATTATTACGTCCGAAAAGTTTTCTGGCATTAAATAACCTGGAAAAATGTGACAAACTGTAAAAAACAAATTAATCCAACTATCTTTATTTAAGCACACACACACGCATATATATATTTCTGTGGCCGAAAGGTTAAGGAACGTCACGCGAAATGACGGTTCCGTATAGGATACAGGTTCGATTCCTGTCGGAGAACGAAAATTCAGGCCGGTAAATGTTATTTAATACTGTTTATTATAAAACAGAGCATTTGCTTAAATACTTGTATCTATAAAAAGAACGTTAAACATATCATAAATGTCTTTAATAAATTGTCGGACTATGTCCAATTCTAAAATGTATATATATATATATATATAGTCTGTCCTGCTGGAGGGAGAAGAGATGGATTCATACCATTTTCAAGGGTATTAGCACGTAACTGAATGCAATGAACTCTAGTGGAATTCGAACTCGGCTCTCCGATTCCTTAATACATTACTCCGCGATGACTTCATGTAATAGTTCTCATAAACTTTTAAATAAAATCAATTATATTTTAAAAAATGATAAATAAATAAACAATGATTTTTTTTTCATTCATTCGCTGCTGAACTATTGTTATTAAACAATAATAGTATTTTAATCATCATTAACTAAGGGAATTCGTTGATAATTATTATAGACTATAATTGTCATATTTTTTGTTCGCAAGAAGGTATGAATACATTATGTATGGAAGCCTCATTTTGTAATAGCTATATTATTTCTCAGCCATATGCGCGGTAAAAAAAGCATTTTATTAGGATATACTTTCCAGAAGCAAAAGCTGACTGTCTTTAATGTCAGCATTCGTAAACCAGGCAAAAACGCCGACCCCATTTACATGTCTACTGTAATTTCTTTTCTTTTAAGAAATTACTTGATAACTTGCCTTTAAAGACTGTATAGACTCTTTAACGTCTTCCATTTTCTGGGGAAGTGACAACGGGAAAATCTGAAAAGGAAACATTATTGATTTGAAAAGAAATATCAAAGAAAAAACAAAATCTTCACCAAATATAAGGCCAGAGAGCCACTCCTGAATAACGAGGTGTAATATGAGTGAAAGAGGAGGTGGTGGGAAGGAAATATTATGCGGATAAGGAGGAGAGATAATCACTGGCCCTTCACTTTGAAGAGAATAAGATTGTAGTGTTCGGAGAAGTAGCAATAATGGAATCGGTTCTTGGGAAATGCTGAGTGGAATGTTCTTCTTACGTTTGGAATATGGGGGAAATTCGGAGGATTCGACTCCCCGAAACTAACATGACCAGCCCTAGTTTTAAAGGTCTGAATTGGTGGAACTAAGGAATGGAGCTCATCTTAACGTTTTCTGTAGAAATATCGATTGAATATCGATAGGATTGGGGCATTTCATCTGTTGAGTCTGTGCGATATAGGCTACAGTTTGGAAAATAGGCATTTCCCCAAAATGAAAAATATAAAATATTTTGAAGTGGGTCAAGGCTGGAAAGTCAGGATTGAGTCACGGCAGTAGTACTCCATTTTTGGTCTAATCTGACTCATGTACAGATAAAGCTTTATTTCTGTTGTCGGCACCTGCTCGCATTCGACCATCGGGATCGTTATCCTCTTTCCCTATTCCATGATGGCTGTGAATCAAAGAAAGTTTGATGAGGCCATTCGCATGAATTTGATTTTGGTGGACAGCTCTATGCAACGGAGAAGCCCGCGCACTTGACCAGAAGCGCTTCCTTCGCGGCTCAAATGGGATTGAGAGAGTCGAGATCTGGTAAAACTGGTTGCATCGGGCTGTCGGATGGTTGGTCTATCAAGGTCCCCCTTGATTACGCCAGCCTGGCTAGCGCTGCCTTCTTCCGACGGTTTGGCCTTTGAGATCGTGTAGTTTTTGGCGTTGATGTCTTCAAGGGTTGATCGCGTTCAGTCCGGTCTCTCCTCCTCGAAATTACTGCCTTGAAATCACAAGGATATGTAAGCCCCCTACCATTACAAGGAAAGACCGTATATATTTTACAATGGATGGAGTAAACAGTTCCTTATCAAATGTACCAATTAACGACAATCATAGAAACGAATCAATCAATAAACAAAGATTATGTGAACATTGTTCGAAAACAATGATTCGAAAAGAATCATTCGAAAAACATTTATTCGAATTATAAATTGTTTGAATAAAGTTAATCGAAAGGACAATTATACTCAATGATAATTATTCGAAATGCAAAATTATTTATTGCAATAAAAATGTAAAAAATAAAAGAGGAGATACACAAATGATAATTATTCGAAATGCAAATATCTGTAATTAAACAATTTAGTCAGAAAAAAATCCTTATAACTTTAAGTTATATGATACTACACGCAATTAGTCAACTATTGAAGAGTACTCGTTAAAGGATGCCACTATTATTTTTTTCCGTTTACGTCACGGTATTTCATGTCACTTCCTGTTCTCTTTTCAGAGCGCCTAAGAATTTCCATACTGATGGATGATGAGATGACACTTGCAGTAAAAATGTCCTATGCTGTCCTTCAAGAACGTCATTAGTTCTAGGTAAATCAGAATTGACTCTCTCAAAGCAAGACCACATATGCATTTCAAACATAGGTAGATTTTTCGAAGAATTATCATTTAATATAATTGTTCGTTCGATTATTTTTCATTCAAACAATTGACAATTCGAATAAATGTTTTTCGAGCAATTATTTTCGAATAATTTTCTCGATATGCTGAGAAAAATAAAACTAATAAAAGTATAAAATTATCATTAAATATATTAGAACATTTTTATGACTGTTGTTGCTAAATAAATAAATATTTGAGAGATAAATGATAAATAAATATTTTTGTTTACTCCGTAGTGCGTTTCTTGCTTTAAAGTTATAGCATGCAAGAAGGCTTCAAGTAATTCCTGGAATGATAGAATGAGTCCACTAAACCTTAGCAATAGATCGTATGTATGAGGAAACAATTAACCTTATTGAGGTGCAATTATTAATCGTGTTTGGAAAAACCCAGTGTCTAATCGGCGACGATACAACGAAAAATGCATAGATTTTTTTAATTATTTAAAGTTCTAAGCCAGTTTTTCATATATATTACATATGTATTTCTAAAGAATTAATATTTTTTTATTCGACATGTTTATTACTTTAAAGGTTATTTTTTAGTTGATATTCTTGTTTGAAATATACGCCTCGTTACCTTTTTATTTTAAATCGTGTGTATGACGTCTATTGGCCTGCAAATTCGAGAAATAAATAAGAAATAAAACGAGCTTTCCGTTCGAACATACGTCCTCCTTTGTAGGATAAACCACTGTTTGATCGGACGTGCTTTGCATTACATGTTTAGAAAAAAATAAAAAGTGGGGGAAAGGTTTCAAATAGGGTATTAGCCAAAATTACGTTTGAAGTAATAAAAACTATACATACACAGACACACACACAAACACACACACAAATATAAATATATGTATATATATATATATATATATATATATATATATATATATATATATATATTGTTTGCGAGAGTGATTCTTGCCATATAATTAGCTTCATTATTTGTTTTTCGTATGAATGATTTACGTTATATATATATATATATATATATATATATATATATATATATGTATATATATATATATATATATATACATATACACGAGATATATATATACACGAGATATATATACACGAGATAACGATATATATTTTTATATTTCAAGAACAATATAGGGGAAATTGTATGACAAATTGGAAAAAAATAACTTCAGGACTTCATCGGACTAATTTTGTTATATTGATGTAACTACACATGCGCACAAACTAAGGGTGCTGGGGATTTTAGAATTAAAAAAGATCTATAAAACATTGTATAATCCCAGCACACCTCGCTCGTGCGCATGTATATTTGTAGTCGTACCAGCATAACAAATTTAAGTCCTGAAATACGAAACGTGTGACAAGTTAACTTTTTCCACTATGTCATATATATATATATATATATATATATATATATATATATATATATATATATATATATATATATATATATGATGAAAATGTGGAAAGACAAAGCGAAATCCGAATATGTGAGTTTACTGTTTTTTATTTTGTTTTTGTTTTTTCTGTCAACGTCAGACGTTTCGGTCTAATAGACCATCTTCAGGATATGGTTAATGGAGACATATTTATATTACATTTAAGTTAAATGAAGAGACGATATATACAGGACTAGTCAGAAACATAAAAACTGAAATGAAACGTCTGACTTTGACAGAAAAAACAAAAACAAAATAAAAATCAGTAAACTCACATATTCGGATTTCGCTTTGTCTTTTCCACATTTTCATCACACCGTCGGATCTACATCCACATATTTTCTTACACACACACACACACACACACACACACACACACACACACACACACACACACACACACACACACATTCACATATATATATATATATATTCTTCAAAGTTTCATTTTCTTCAATTTAGGAATTGCCATGATGCTTTAGCTTCCTTGGAAATACAGTAGAATGTTTTCTCATTACCTTTACCATTTTCATGAATTCAGAGAGTTACTGTCGCCAAGGTTGGCTGTTACCTGGCACTAGAGAATGCAGTCGAACACTATGTACTTATGTTTCGATATGATTCCACCGAGAAAACGACGTTGCCAGGAAAAAAAATTCATTTCAACAAAACCTACATAAGTGTGAACATTTGGCAATAGAACTTATTTTCCTGATGACGTCAATTTATCGTCGAAACATTCAGTATGAATGTTTACTAAATTCTTATATATTTACTATTACATCAGATTCTTATACAAACATATTTCTCTCTCAAACCATATATATATATATATATATATATATATATATATATATATATATATATATATATATATATATATATATATATATATATATATGTATGGGTTGACTCACTACCTCTCTGTTAAATTACATAAAATTCATACTACCCGTCAAAAGTGTAAATGTTCATTTCATTTTTCGTTTCACCTTTTGGAAGTGTAGTCTGATGATCCAACGTCCTTTAAAAGGGCTATGGTGAAATAAATTATTACATGAAGCCTTAAAGTGGTCTGTTTTTCTTTAAATTATTAGCTCTGTATTTACATTGACCTCTCAGGATTTCATCCCCCTTCGGACTATCTATACGGATTACCAAATCATTCTTAACTTATATATATATATATATATATATATATATATATATATATATATATATATGTTAATCGCAGTACTAAGATTGGCGTCGAGATCTGATCATTTTAGAGTTGAGTTGGCTTGATGTAACTACAAATTCTATCCTGACAGTTTCTTTTCTCATATTTGTTGCTTGTGGAACCCCGCTTTCGGCTCCATGTTTTCCAGGTAACTTTCGTCTTTACAAATTTGAATGCAATCTTAATCGTTATCTACTGTCTGTTTATATATATATATATATATATATATATATATATATATATATATATATATATATATATATATATATATATATATATATACATACATATATATATATATATATATATATATATATATATATATATATATATATATATATCTTCATTACAAGTTGCATATACACTATATAGACTTGAAAAGAAAGTAAAGCAGTAAAAATGTTACTGTTGAACTCGGCTGACAGATGAACTACTTAATATGAATACGTGTAGAGCGGAAAATGATTTTTTACGCAAACGTGTGCCTATATTAATTTTTAAATCAGATGTTATCATCTATTAAACACATAATTAAAATTCCCCAAATATATGAACATATTTTTTATGCAGGAGACACTACGCACATATAATATTTGCCGCATTTTTTTTTATCTAGTAGAAGAATTTAAAAGGATTTTGTCTCTAAGCTAAGTGTGCTAAAAAAACGTAATATTCAGTGTCCTTGTATTGCAACACTATGAAATGCACCTTAATATATAAATTATTGATCGTTTGATGGAACATTTATTTAACTAAAGTTAATTGCTAGCGTGAAAAATTAGACTATCAGCAGATGTTTACAACTTACTTTTTAATGAGAGACATAGAAACGTACTTACCTCGAAAATGTAAAATTATTTTAGCTGGGCAAACAAAAGTTTCCAGACGAAGCGTAAATCTTAAATAGACGCAAACGTAAAGAGAAGAAAAAATGAACGAAAGAAATATATTCCAAGTTATAACAACAAAAATGTTTCCTATTGTTGAGGGATTTTTAGTTTTTCTTTCCCGCTTCACACTCGGATTAGAGGCGAAAAGATGTCTGACAGATTAAAACTCTATTGTTTGTCACAGTTGTTGAACTTAAGTACGAATTTCAAAACACCAAATAATCATATTAAAGAGTAATATATTGTAATGTCGTTTATTACAATTGTTCCACTGATATTTTAGAGTGCGAAGTCCAAAAAGAAATTTAATAGTTAACCCAGGCAACATTAATGATAATAGTAAGAGAACTAATAGAGAGGATATTATTTCAACAAAAAACTTAATAATAATAACACTGCAGATGACATGGTCGTAATTCCGCGGAGAGTATTTGAAGTGAAAAACTGGAACCATATATTTAATAACCCAAGATATTTCGCCAAGATTCATGATATTAAAAAATGCTTTTTCTAATATAAAAGAACACATTATTTATACATTTGAAAAAGTAATCTTTTAAATGCTATAAATATTCGTATTTTCAGTGGAGTAACAATTATTCAATCGAACGGTATAAAAAACTAACATTTGCAATGGTGCATAGTTAAGCTTTCGAATGGTATAAAAATTAGGCTTTCAAAGTTACGATTTCAAATGCTCCTTAAGGAACTGTGTCACTGATCAAACCGAACTCAAATACTTACATCGGTCATACTACGACATGCCTATCCAGACGACTTACGTTACACTTATCCGACCACAGCTCTATCAGAATCCATTTAAACTCACACACAAATTTAACAGACTCAATGCGAAATATATTTGTAGAAAATACAATCATAATAACCTCATCCACATGTAAAAAAAAAACATTAAAAATAATGGAAGCTATAATAATAAAAAAGAAATAGTCAACACCCAATAATAGTAACTACGAACACGGCCACAATGTGCTGACAGCGTTCAGAAAATAAAACATCCCTATAACTCTAGATACATGCACACAACCCATATACCCTGTAGAAAATAAAAAAATAAAACCATCCATGATAATGGCTAAAAGTATAGCCAAAAGCGCTCGGAATTATAGGACATTTTTTTCTACACTTGTTCGAATAGAAGAAAAAATAAATAAAACGCTTAATCGCAGTACATTGTCTGTCGTCTTTAATGAAACATATATATATATTTTTAAATCAGTTAATTTATAATATTTATGCTCTGTAAAATTACATTGAGCACTGTTTTGTAAAAATAAAAATATCAATAAGAACACCGGATTATATATCTTACTGTTGTTCCTTTTATTTTTCCTTTTTTTTACTATAATATATATATATATATATATATATATATATATATATATATATATACATATATATATATGTGTGTGTGTGTGTGTGTGTGTGTGTGTGTGTGTGATAGATAGATAGATAGATAGATAGATAAGTGTGTGTATGTGTGTGTCTGTGTGTTTGTGTGTGTGTAAAAGATTTTGAAGAAATATGATAAATTGAAAATCGTTTTATTGAAACTAGATTTGATTAAGCGTTTCGCCTTTCTAGACTTAATTAGATCAAAAAATGAAAGAAAGCATAATGTGTATGTATGTATAACCATTGGTACTTTTTTCGGTAAGCTGGCGTTTCTCGTGATGAAGGAAAAGTATGAAAATGTGTGACTTTTTAAAAAGCCATTAATATTTATTCTCTTTCTTTTCTTTATCATTTTTAGTTCTTGTCGAACGTCATTTATATATTTTCCACTCTTTCCATATATGTATATATATATATATATATATATATATATATATATATATATATATATATATACTGAATTTATGTTAAATTTTGTAAAAAAATTTTTATTAAAATAATATTTCAATCAGTGAGCTCTTGAAAAATGCTCACATTTCTGAACGCTTAAAGTAGGCATTTCAACATTAGTAAACACATATTTTTCTTTTCTTTCTATTCTGTGTAATTTACTGAGTAGCGAGGCTCGTTTTTAGACAATATAGGCCAACATGCGCTAACGTACCAAACGTCATGGCAAAGCAGTGTGAAGAGATAATGGAAGGTTATGCCAACATAACTTGACGTCATAGAAATTTCGAGGTTTATATCAGTTTTCCGCATATTCGGTTAGTGGGAACATCGGCTAGTTTGCTCAGGCTAAAGGGAAATGAATTTACGGAGTTCTAATGAGTGCCAGATGGGTGGGGCATTTCATTTCTGCAATTTTGGAGACATTTGATCTACGGTTAACATTAAGGCAAGTCGGTTTTGGAATCGTTCTAGTGCACTCAGTTTTAAAGTTTAAGTTTGGCCTGGTAAATGATGACACAGAATGTTTTTCCAAATCATTATCGTATTTTTATTTTTTTTTTTTGAGGAAACGAGTTTGAAGATTAAGTTTTGATTCAAAATTATAATGTTGGAATTTATTTCTGGAGATCAGTGAAAGTCTGACAGCACAGCTTTACAAAATTTATTATATACCGAATCTTTACAAAATGTATATGGACAAGATACATGCCACAAACATATTGTTACTAAATCATTGTGCCATCAAATAAGGCCCACATGTATTTCAACAGGAAATTATACTGAACAGTTTAGCGATATGTAATATATTATACAGTGCCGTAGTTTTAGTGTGATTTTCAATAATCAAGGCAAATTTTAAATATTTTGTCTTATAATTTGTGCCCAGCAGTATTATGGTGTTATATATACTTTAATCGATTCTTTTTTGCTTTATGGAACCACCTCTTAATTGCTGGTGTTCCCAGGTCCACCCTGACCCGGGGTGGTAGCACCTGTTGGGGGGTCCCAGCTATGGGAATATAGTGAACTTCCAGGTCTTTTCCAGCACATTGAAACAATGTTGTTGCCAGCTATACGTTTTTTGAAACGATGATGTTGCCAGCTATATGTTTTTTGAAACGATGATGTTGCCAGCTATACGTTTTTTGAAACGATGATGTTGCCAGCTATACGTTTTTGATATATTTAGTAAATACTGGATCTGGCATTAAATAACCCATAGTGGTTGATATGCCATAAAACCCCAAACAACCAAACCAAACTTTTCTGCTTTATTAATTATTAATGATCTAACACATTATATTCATTGAGTAGCCTTTTTTGTAATTTTATACAATTTTTTAATCCAGTTTTTACTTGTCGAATACTGTAAAAAAATGAATATGTTGTTTGTAGTAATTCATAATTAGAATTCTAGTTTGAATTTCCTGAAGCTTTACAAAATGTATATGGACAAGATGTATGACACAAGCACCTTATTACTAAATCATTGTGCTATCAAATAAAAACTTCATTACTTCAAAGGGAAATTATACTGAACAATTTCGCTATATTATGATGTAATATATATACAGTGTTGTAGTTTTAGTGTGAGCTTCAGTAAACAATGCAAATTTAAAACATTTGGTCATAAAATTTATGACCAGCAGTATTATGGTGTTATATAAACTTGTATTTATTTTTGTTTTTATTAATTATTATCTATCAAATCATCTAACAAATCTTATTCATTGAATAGCCTTTTTGTAAACTTTTACAATTACAATGCTTTTGATATCGAATACAGTAAAAAAAATTGTATATTTAGCTCGAGGTGATTCATATTTAGAATTCTGGTTTGAATATATTTTCTATTCAATTTATTTAATACAAACGATATCAAATCTATTTGGATTTAATCTTGAAATAATAAAATATTGAAGTCAGATTGTAAGCAAAAATCTGCGGAAATTAGGTGTTGAGTCTTGACGCATGGTTCATTCTACTTCGTCGCCATTGTTGAGTCTTGACTCATTGTTGAATCTCGACTAATCCATGGAATAATAATGCAACACAAAATGTACTTAGAACAAGAATGTATTATAACAAGAAAGTGTACACAATATTTACATCTAGTAATTCTGTATATTTCTGGGAAGACCGTTCCTGGAGAATGTGTTGACTAAGTCGCAGTCGGGCAGAGTCTCTAGCTGGATCTCTGTATTCGCCTCTCGTCTTCCGGTACCAACCATTATTTATATAGTCGGTAGTCACCTATGCAGATTAGGTGGATCCTACCACAACATTAGGGATTTCTGTACATTTTTTCAGACGATGTTTAAAACTAAATTCTCAGAAATTGGTAAAAGGTATGAATCTAAATTTTGGTGTCAGTACCTATTACATCAAGCCCCAGTTTTTACATCGAAAGCAATGTTGATTTTCTGAAGAAAAGTGAAAAATCAACCTACACTATTACACATGTGTAACTGTAAAACATGGTAATGGTCAATTTGATTTTTGATATTATTTGTCATATATCGTACTGAAAAAAAAAACGAAAGCGAATATCTCATATGTAACATTACATTTTTATTTAACGCGGAGTTGATCCTTCAACATCAGCCGTTGGGTGTATGTGAGGCTCCAAAAACCTCACCGAACGTGTACCTTACTTCCTCGTATTTATATGTCAGCGTGTCCCTTTAGATTGGGTACATATATACAGTGCTGTTCGATAAAAGTGACTCACCTGATTTTTTTTACTTAAAAATTTTTTCGCCTATTGTTTTTGGGGTCAAACTAATTTTTAATCTTACTAATATAAAGACCCCTTCCCCAACCACCTAGTAAACAAAAGTTTACTCACCCTAAGGTATTCTATTGATAATTATAATTTTGGATATAAATGAGATTTAGAGAAAAACTCTGTGAAAAAAAAGTGACTCACTTATTTCCTGCAACGGGTAATCAATAGAAACATAACCAAACAGCTTTAAATAAAGAATAATAGAGGTATAATTTATTTATAATAGGTTCGAAATATTTAATAATCTATGGGTCCTCCTTTATTTTGAATAACCTTTTCAACCCTTTTTGGCATTGACTTGATTAGGTTCTGGCAAATCTCATCTCCAAGCATTGAATTCCATTCAGATATGAAATTCACAATCAAATCGTCTTTGTTGCTCAACTGCTTTCTCGAGAGCCTGTATTTTATAATGCTCCATAAGTTTTCTATGGTCAGGAGATTGGGGCGGCCATGTCATAACACTCACCTGCTTCTCATCAAAGTATTCCTTCATCAATTTTGATTTGTGACAGGGAGCATTATCCTGCATAAAAATGAACTTGGTGGGGGCGATATTAACCCTTTCAGCAGAAGGGAGCAGACAAGACTCTAAAATTCTCTTGTACTATTCGCTCCTGAGGGTCTTTTCAATAGGTTTTAAGAAACCAGTTCTATGAAAAGAAAAGCATCCCCAGAACATTACACTGAACGGATGTTTGACAGTACTTACTGCTAAATTCAAAGAGCTTTGAAAGCTTCTTCGGATTTTAGATCGCTTATCCTTTGAATTTAGGTCAACTTTCGTTTCATCGGACAAGAGAACATTTAGTAAAAACAATCAGGTGAGTTACTATTATCGAACAGCACTGTATGTGTGTGTGGTAATAGTAATGGCATAGTGTTACTATTTTACTAAATAAGCTGCACAAATAGTTGAATAGAAACATTGAAATAAAGTAAGTTCATATTTATGTGTGTATTTTTTAAAATTTAGGGTTTTATTTCATAACATATAAATGTATACCTTTTAAAAATTTTGCTAAGTGTGCTTTGACATTTTCATCTATTACTAGCTGTGTCGTTGCTTAAAAAGGTTGAAAAACACTGGATACTATGGTACGACTTTTCAGAAATAATTTACATCGAGATGCCTGTACTACGGGGTTGTATTATGATCCTAGAATGAAATTTATTCCCTGTTTTAGCCTCAGAAACATGGAGTCATAATATACTCAAGTAGTGCTCTATAAAATACGGTACTTATAACACTTTGTGAAGCACCCAAAATAACAAATACATAAAATATTGCTGAATGTCTACAATTGAGGAATCGAAGAGTCGAGTTCGAATTCCAGTCGAATCCATTACATTCACTTACGTGCTAATACTCTTGGGAAAGTCATGAATCCTCTTGTTCTCCCCCCCAGCTATGGGTAAATAATAGGACAGACCGGATTCTATAGCCTTGGATGGCAACTGGTCTACCGCAGAAAGAAATGGCAACCTACTGCAAGAAACAAATCTGCCTTGTCAGTCATGGCCCATAACTGACTGACTGAAGGTAGTAATGGGAAAATAGTGTTTTCTAAATACAATTAGATAAGTACCCATGCTATGTTATTACTTATCTACACCGATGGCAACCAGAATGCAATGGGGAAATTGTGAGAAGAATAGGATTGGCAAAAATAAACATCGCCATATTTGGTTCGAAATAAATGAAACAATTGGATTATTTAAATTATTTTGTTCAATAATATCCTATCAGGTTCTGGAAAGAATTATGCCAGTTCGACTTTTTCATTCTGAGAGAAAAGGCAAAAAGATATTTTGATTCTTTCTTGCTCTTATAATATAGAGACTAAATATATTTCTTTTCTTTGACTTCAGCAATGTTCCCATCTGTTTGAGTGTCCAGAAAATACCAGTGAATTATTTTAACGTAAGTGAATTCTTGCAGGACTAGAAAGAGCCACTCTAAAATATTTAAATTACAAATAACTATCAGATAAAATGCTGGCAATGTAACGGTTATCAGTGCGGAAATTAGAATAGGCCAGTTCAATTCTTAGGACGCTTCTTACCTGTACTTCGCATAAATTCACATGGAAAAGTTATGAACACATCTCTTCCAGGGTGCAGGAGAGCTCAACACTGGCGACTCAACACCGCCAACTCAATATCGCCGACTCAGCTCCGAGACAATTTAGGACTGAGACAACTCAAGACCGAGACAACTCAGCACCAGAAAAACATTATTTTATAACCGAATAAAAGTAATTTATTAAGGATAAAAAAAATAGTATTTTTATAAAAATATTTTAGAATTTCAATTTACTTTATTAAAAAATAAACTGCATTACGATTTACTTTATTAAAAATAATTACAAACAAAAAACGGTTTCATTTTGTTTTGCATTTTTCTAATTACTTTAATTAAAAGCATGTGTGTTATATTGAAATATTATTTATATGTTAATTTACTTTATTAAAAAATAAATTTCTTTACGATTTATTTTATTAGAAATAAAATAAACTGGTTCATGTTTTATATAATGCCTTTTGAAATGCCTTATTTGAAGAAAAAATGTTCACTAATTAAGGTTTTAATCCTTAATAAATTACATTTATTTATTTATAAATAAAAAAGGTTATGCTTTTCTGAGTGTTGTCGCAATCCTGAGTTGTCCCGGTGCTTAATTGGCAGTGTTCAGTTGCCTCTTCCCGCTCTTCCATACTAGGTATGGGTTCATTTTCATCGTTTCACCTCAAGCAAGTCGACAATGCCACTAAAATGCAAGCGGTTACAAGCAGTGGATGAGAATGAGAAGAACTTAGTGAAGAGAAAGGACCATAAAAACAGGAAAGACGATGATAAAGGATGGAGATTGAGTTTGAGATGTAGTTGTTATTATTTTGCTATTGTTAAGATTGGATAAATCGTTTTAGATAGTAGATGTTAAGTAGTTCATAGGTAGGATTATATGTCTTTTTTTATCTTGTTTATTGTTATGTAGTTGTTGTGAATAATGTCATTGTCTTCTTGCGCTTGTTTATTATTATTTATTATGCATCAATTTCTATCAATACTTGAAAAAGTTAGCTTAAGGGTTTCTCATCTTCTTCACCTTGGTTGTGAATCCAGAGTTTTATTTCTCCTAGACTGACTGCCAACCAAGCGTAGGCTAATCAGTCTACTCCTCTATTTTTATCATCCCGAATTCAGTTGTGATAGTTTACTTTATATGTAAACTCTTCAGAATTCTTATTGTTATTGATATTTTGGATTCTGGATTAATAGGAATCCAAATCTATAAAAAAGAATTCCCTTGATGTTTGGTAAAAATAACGAAGAACAGCTGAATATTTGATAAGAAAATGACAAAATAAATTGAAACTTCTTTGTTTTTCACAATAAAAAAAAGAACTGGGCAATGCTTCACTTAAGCGGCGTAAAATAAATTGCTATTTTCTGAACGGCGTAAAATGAATAAGACCATGCTATATACGTTTCTTACAATTAAACATTATTACAACGGGTAATGGTGGACTACGCAGCAAATAAATGTTAAAAACATGGGACTGTTCTTGTACCGCTGACGCCACACGAATCAATGAAGATGCGACGTGAACAATGCCTCGAAAGTTCCAAACTGTCGACACAGTTTACGCTTGACGCACATCTAAGGATCATCCACGTTTTGAGTATCAACGATGCCATTTTCAAGGTCTACAAAATGCCGATGACGAATAACGATGTCATGAGAGAATATCGCATAGTTGATTTCCTTGATTCTGGCATAAGTAGTCCAGCTATCTGAAAAAAAAATGGCTTCCATCGTGAACATACTGCCCAATAGCTTTTCAGAGTCTCTGCTCGCCGATCCGGCACCTCAACTTTTTCCCGATACCACCGAATACCCAGTGGTCAGCGTGACATTTGCCGCAGTGATATATACGATAAAAAATATGACAGTTTATTTTACGCCGTTTAAGTTGAGTAAAACTTTGACAAATTATTTTACGCCGCTTATGTGAATGATTGTTCGGTTCTTTATTCCACATTTGAAATCACAGGTGGGATTGATTATCGAGAAATTACGTGAAAGCTTTCAATTATTTTAATAATTGAATTTTGAATGACAGCATATACTAAAAGCAAATGCAAGAAAATTAGCCGGTATATGTATTCAAGATTTCGCCTTTTAATGTACCCACTGGCGTTAACACTACTCCATTCTTCTTCCAATTAGCTTTAGTGACTTTCTGTATTAACAAAGGGAAATAATTGATGCATGAAAACGTATATAGCATGGTCTTATTCATTTTACGCCGTTCAGAAAATAGCAATTTATTTTACGCCGCTTCAAAAGTGCAAAAAACTGATGGAAAGAAATAAATTGATGAATCTCGCCGGAAATGCACTCCACATATTGTGCTAACAAAAATATAATAATAATAATAATAATAATAATAATAATAATAATAATAATAATAATAAATTAGAAAATACAAAATAAAGACAGCTAAATAAGGGCGAGTAATTTTAGAACCAATTAATACTGTTCCCACGTGTTAGAAAAAGACTACTACATTATCTACTCACAATTAAAAAGACATTTCTAATCAGTCAGTATCAGACAGAGAGACGGCCTCCGAGTACGCACGCTCACTTTCAATTAGTCCCTTCACACTGTCTCGTACTAAATTAACAAAGGACTCTTTATAACTGAAAGACAATTATTCACATAAACAGACATTAGGGGTTCACTAATACTGAACAATATGTTAACACACGCATCGAAATATATCATACTAGAGATCAATAAACTAAAAGAAATGCTCTATATAGACATAGCTTTATTAAGAAACTCATGGAAAAGAGATTCAAGTTTTGTATATAAAATTTGTTTGTTACTGAACATTTCCTTATCAATAACTATTTCAGCACACCTGCTGCGGTGGGAGAAGGCTTCACGCATTTATCTCTTGTTGCATTCTCTCTTTTATTATCCTTGTCATCAGGCACTGACAACTCGGGCAGTCGCCTGGGGCGCCATCATGACCGAAGGCGCCACCATGCTGCCATGTCATATGTTTAGATCTTCCAAAACTAAAACTTGTAAAAGCATGCTTGCGTTTTCGACTCAAGACAGATTAAATTCTTTGGCTATATTGTCAAGAGAAAATGATCTTGTAAAGAAGATCGGTGTAGAAAATGCCATGCAAATATTTTCAGATCTAAAGACAAAAAAGTTTCAGGTACGATAATGAATGTTTTCTTCAGTTTGTATTAAATTGTATATTACAATAAACTCGTTATTCTACATTTTTAGATTGTCTACTTGTGATAATTTAAAAATATATATACTTGTACGGGTGCTGAAGTTCAGCTTACCCCGGTTGCCAGCAACTCTAGGGCCATTTCCAGGTCAGCTACTACAGTGGAAACGGTATATACATCTATCTTTTGTCAATTTCTGCCTTTAGTCCCAGTGATATACTACTTGCCAGTGGAAAAATATAGCCAGTGGAATATTTCTTTGTTACAGCCAAAATATAATTAAGAAATAATAATACCGAAAAAAATCCCTAATTAAGCACAGAATATTTTTCACTTAAAATTATTCAAATTTCAGCTTTAAATCTGCATATTGAAAACGGATAATCATACATTTCCGCATGATTCTCGAGTTATAGGATTAATATTGATTTTCACATTGAATTACTAGAAAAGGAAGATAATCATATTGCAAATAGAATTTTTCTGCGTAAAATAAATACTTCTTCATTATGAAGCTATGTACTTATTTACCTATGCACAAATCATTTACTAAGATATATATATATATATATATATATATATATATATATATATATATATATATATATATATATATATATATATATATTATTATTATTATTATTATTATTATTATTAAGACATAACGCATGACGACGGAACTTTTCCGTTTAATAATCTTTTTTCTTTTTTTTCTTGCTTTCTCGCAGCCTTTTTTTATATTTGGGTCTAAGTTGTTGAGATAAGATCCTAGTTCATAGTGATTTGATGAGTGCTTTCGGTTAAAAAAAAAAACAGAAAAAAATAAAACATTATTAAACGGAAAAGTTCCGTAGTCTTTAATATATACCTTAATAATGATATGCTACCAATATATATATATATATATATATATATATATATATATATATATGTTATTTTAGTGGATATTTTTAAGTAATAAAAATGTTCGATTAAAAATAGTTGTTAGTTGATTCGTTTAATGGCATATCAACTCCATAATGATCATTTAATGCCGAAATTTAATTTTCTTGGGAACTTTGAAGTAATAAAAGTTTGATATGTTATTCTGATTTCACAATTGAATACATGGTAGATGATACTCAGCTTTTGTGCACATCCAAGTTTGTGTGGACATCATTATAGAGGCGGTGATATGGGCGTTTATACATGTTGAAGTTATATTTTGTAATACATTTAAACTTTTTCAAAAATTGTAAGACATTATAAGCATTAATATCATGAAACTGTTATTTCATGTTGGTTTTTGGTTAGCGGCATATCAACCACCATGAGTTATTTAATGCCGAAATGTAAATGATTTGAACGCAACTGTAGCCTTCAATTACAGATAATATATATTGCTGTTCATGTATTGTCAGTCTTTTTTTCTCTATAAAAATATATTGATGGTATTTTTACCATTAAAATAAATTTTTACACTTTCATAGCGTTTGTGTTTGCGGGGTGAGGTAGCTGGGAAACTAACTGGTGCTACCACCTCCGGCAGAGTGGCACTGGGAACAGCATCAATTAAGTAGTAGTTTCGGGTTCCTCAAATCCTACAATGCCCGATCAGAGCTATTGCTGCCAGATGTAGTTCATCGTCATACCCAGGACTGATTGAAAATAAATACATTAATTTTTTAAAAATATTAATAAAAAGTGTTTAAACAGAGGATGGAAGATGCTATACCCTGATCCGAATAGACATTCAACTAACAAAAGAAGCATTCCAAAAGATAAGCAAAGTGCAGGAAAATGGAAAAAAATCGTCAGAATAAGAGAAAAGTGTGTTGGACTGCAATGTGATATTCATCCATTTTATATACTTATATGAAATATGGTTCTGTGGAATAGAATAATACAAATAATTCCATGGATGGATCGATTAAGAAACAAGGAAGTATTAAAAAATATTCCAATACGAATATGACTTATATATATATATATATATATATATATATATATATATATATATATATATATATATATATATATATAAAGAAATATAGTCTTAAAGTGTGCTATATTTATGGGATAAAGTGCTCAATATCAGAGATAGAGCGTGTGTAAATATAAAAGTGGACATGGAAGTCAGCACTTAGAGGCACTTATATATATATATAAAGGGTGTTTCATTAAGACGGATTATATATAAGGGTGTTTCATTAAGACGGATCAAATCAGCAGTAAATAAATCAGTGTTATTGGTGAAAATTTATTTATTTCTCTAGTGGATCATGTTTTTTAAATCATGGCAATTATGTGTAAAAAATAATATCACCCAAATGTCCGCCAAATCTGAAAGAAAAAGAAAAAATCATTAGACGCTTAAACTTAATTCACATTAAAATCGGGCCAAATTGTTGGCACACCCTTTCTCTTTCCGTTAATCTTTTATGTCCTCGTTAACTTATATATTTTTAAAAAACTATTTTTAGATTTATTTTTAAATCCATTTCTAATTTTAAATTTAAATTTATTCTTTCCTATTTCTAATACTCCCAATTTGAATTCATAGGGTTAATATTCCCTAACTTATTTAATACACCTTCTCACTTTTATGATAGATAGTTGCCACCCCTGCCTGTCGTCTAACTTACGCATTAAAAAGTGTGAACACTATATTAGGTATTTTCGGCAAATTAAATTTTAGGCTGACCCTTTAGCTTCCAATATAACCTCCTTACAGTTAACTCCTACTTCCCTCTATTGACGTGAACTTCATTCCACATCCGGGGTTTTAAAAACAGACGACCATTTTCACCGTCTGCTTCTAATATCACCTCCTTAAAGTTAACTCCGACTTCCCTCTCCGGACATTAACTTCATTCCACATCGGGGTTAAAAAGACTGACGACCACTTTCATTGTCTGCCGAGATTGTTTATTCCCCACATGACGTAAAAAGAATTTTTTTGATTATTCATTCATATTTGATTCCACAGAACATATATACAGATTTAAATATATGCCAAAACATTCTTCACTGTTAACACATAATCATAAGAAATCGTTAGAAAATTTAATTTAAAAAATGATCAAACAATTCGGACACCAGGAGAAAATATGCAATGAAGAGGAAAAAGGAATTACGACTAAAATTATGATTTATAGGTGAAATATTCGATAATAAAACGAGGGCGGTGAAATAAAAAAGGGTTGGGCTAAAGATGCGAATAGAAGTTAAATTTTTTCCAGTGTGTGTAAAACATAAAAGTTGTAACTCCCACACCCCCTAAAAGACAGAGAAAGTGAATGAGATGGTCTTTCTGTTTACACAGAGACGGTTGATGTAATTTAATATGGACCGCTTCAAGTAAACGAAAATGATGAGCGCTCCGTGTTCTATGTAGACGAATCATTCACGTAATTTGCTGCACCATTCAAATTATCCAGCATGTGTTGGCCGATAGCCGAGACCTGAACAGACTGGGTATCCCGCAAACTACGAGCAGAAGAACCATGTTTAATACTAGCAGAAACGTGTTGACCATTCCTGATCTCCACTTGCTGATTGGTTCGTCCTACATATTCAACTTCGTACTAACATTTAATTTTGTAGACAATACAAATATTTATAAGGTAGGATAAACAGTTGACAAACGATAAGAAAAACGTATTGGTCCCCAACACAACGCGCAACATGACCGTCGAAAAACTTGATGTAACACAAGGCGACACACTGTCAGCTAGTGTCTGTGCTTTTCCTGTCCAGCTAAAACAATTTTAAATATACAAGACACAAGACAGGACCAAAAACTACCGAAGACTTAAAGCATTTAATTTTGCGTTCAACCGTGCGTTTGATGACATCTCCCAGGATACGCGTTGTCACAGAAAATATCATAGGTGTTCTCTATTTTTTTTATCAAATTTATCTTACGGGAATTGGGGACGAAGGAATTCAAATTGCTGAAAAAACCTTTGAACGTAGGTTTCCAGTAAGCACCGGTAATGAACGACCTTTCTTTTCGTTTAATGAGTACGTCCAAAAAAGGCAATGCATGACCATTCTCCACCTCCATAGCGAACTACTGGGCAGAATGAAGGGAATTGAGTTGTGTGTGGAAGACTTCAGCATCATCAATAGAATCAAAGATGGAAAAAAGTATCAACTACATAACGTAAGGATTTCGTTAATCGGACTGACTTCCTCATCTTGGTTGCTTTCCTCACAACGTTTCGGCCGTCTGATCCTCCGGCCTTCCTCAGGTGCATCTCGAACTCGGGAACCGTCGGTCTGGAATTTCGAACCCAACCCTTTATTGTTACGGGGGTGCCATGTTCTCGTTCCATTAAGGCCATCGCTGCTGCTACTACTGCTTGACGCCATCGTTGCTGCTGCTGTTGCTTCTATTATCGTTGTCACCGCTCTTGTTTGTCGCTGCCACTGCCTTTGCTCGGGATCGAACTCAGAACATCGGGAGAACTTGCAATCACTGTTCCAACGTCCTAGTCGCCTCGGCCATGTGTCACTGGGACCTGAGGAAGGCCGGAGGATCAGACGGCCGAAACGTTGTGAGGAAAGCAACCAAGATGAGGAAGTCAGTCCGATTAACGAAATCCATAGTGAAAACCCCTCATCCCAAAAATATAGACAATTACTACATAACGTAAATATATTTGAGGATTCCGGCGTCTTTCGAAAACAAAGTTTTCATGAAAATCAACAAAATGTTGGCTTAAACAGGACTCAAGGGACTGCCCATAGAAACACCAGCCACTTGGGCATATATAACGTTATTGTAACTGAATTCTATCCCATCTGTTGCTGAACGCATAAATTCTAAAAACATATTCCGGAATTATAGGGACCCGGGTGATGTCTATTAGAATACAAAATCTCTGAAGTGTCATGAAGGAGACAATTAATGTACTGACGGATAATGTTGAACTGCACTATGAGTTAGTTTCCATAACACAAATCAAAATTTCTAATCATTTCCATATATTTTTTATTTTTATTTTTTGTAGATATTCTGAATTAAATCACATCAACCGTCTCGAGGCAAACAGCAGGGAGCATTTTATTCACTCTCTCTATCTTTTAGGAGGTGTGTGATTAACTTTTTTTCTGATTTATGCTCACCTGCCACAATTTAGCTTCTATTCCTATCTTTCTCCAATATTGTAATTATCCTTCGTTTTTATTGAAGAATATTTTACCTATAAATTATAATTTAAATCGTGGTTTCTTTTTTCCTCCTCCTTACATATTTCTCCTGCAGTACGAATTGTTTTCCCCTTTTGTCAATTAACTTTGGTAACGGTTTCTTCTTCTGATGTGTTAACCGAAAGAGCTCTCAAGAATGTCTTCGTAAATATGAAAATTTGTATATATATATATATATATATATATATATATATATATATATATATATATATATGATTGTACAGACCCCATTCCCGACAGAGAACATCACCCAGCGAAACTATAGTCGCACGCCAACAACGTAGGTACGCTTATATGTACTAATTAATATATATATATATATATATATATATATATATATATATATATATATATATATATATATATATATATATATATATATATATATATATATAATATTAAGGTGTCCCAATAACTTGGACTGATTTTAATGTGAATTAAGTTTAATGATTTTTTTTTTACTTTCAGATTTGGCGGACATTTGGGCGATATTATTTTTCACTCATAATTCATTTTTCAGCTTAATTGAACGTGTGCATTATGTGTATGTCTTAGTGTGTAGTAGGGATGTTTTTAATTTCCGAATACGGTTAGCACATTGTGGCTTTGTTTGTAGTTAATATTGTTAAGAGTTGGCTTTTTCTTTTTTATTATTAAAGCCTCCATTATTTTTAGACTTTTTTTTTTTGCAGATGGAAGCAGTTAATATATTTGTGCTTTCTACAGGTATGTTTCTAATGGAGTCTGGTAAATTTATGTGCGTGTTTAAATGCGTTCTAAACACGCACACAAATTTACCAAATTTATACATACATATATATATATATATATATATATTAAATGCCGACATAAGAACAACCTCAACCTAACGAAATATATTTAAAAATAACTACATACGAAGACTAATATTACATGATCTTTATTTTTTGCTTTTGAAATGTTGTTATGCAAACATGAATGCGAACACATAACTGTATGTATATAACTATGTAATTGAACTGGAATATTGATACGTTTTTTGACATGTATATGTATATGCTTTTATATAGAAAAATAGGCATGCTTTGGTGTAATTGTGTATTGTGAACACATATTTATAGTGGGGGGTATGAATATCGATATGCATGTATATATACGTGTAGGTATATAGGTGGGCTTTTGGTTTTTTGTTTTTTTTTAAATATATGTAGTTGCATGTATATATGGGTGTATATATGTATGTATATGGGTATGTGAGTACATGTATATGTGTGGATGCGTGTATGTATATATATATATATATATATATATCTATATATATATTTTTTTTTTTTTGAATTGGACATAGTCCGACAATTTATTTAAAGGTATTTATAATATGTTTAACGTTCTTTTAATAGATACAAATATTTGCTTAAATACTTGTATCTATAAAAAGAACGTTAAACATATTATAAATGTCTTTATATATATATATATATATAATGTGTGTGTGTGTGTGTGTGTGTATATGGGTATATGTGTGTCATGCCAGAGATATGTGATTACAGGTAATCTGTGTATGTATATATGTATAAATATATGAATTTGTGAGTTTGTATATATAATATGGGTGAAATATAATAATGTAGATACGTTGGAATATTGACATATTTTCTGCATATACGGACATGTGGGTGTAGGTATATATGTATATGTATGTATGTGTATATATATATATATATATATATATATATATATATATATATATATATATATATATGTATGTGTGTATGTATGTATATTTATGCATGTATTTATATGTATATGTTATATGTGGTAAGGTGAGTGTATGTATATGTGTGTATATGTGTATACATGTGTATGTATATATGTGTATATATGTATAGGTGTATATGTATGTATGTGAGTATGTGTGTATATATGTATATATATATATATATGTGTGCGTATGTATGTGTAGATGTAGGTATAGGTGTATATGTGTGTATGTATGACCGTGTGTATATCTACATGTGTATGTGTGTATGTATGAGCATATACATATATATATATATGTGTGTGTGTGTATATATGTATGGGTGTGTAGATATACGGATATATGTGTGTATATATATATATATGTGTGTGTGTGTGTGTGTGTGTGCATGTGTGCGGATGTGTGTATATATGTGGGTGTATATGTATGGGTGTGTGCAAAAATTAAAAAAAAAAGGATTTACAGGTCTGTTATTGATGTTATACCCCATTTTCTCCCTTAATATTCTCCATTTGGAATTGTGAGTTTAAAATTCTTTACAATACGGAGGAAATATTTTTTTAAATTGGTAATTGAATTTAAATGTATTACTGTTATTAATCATTATTGATGATATAATATTTAGATTTTTGATAATTGAATTCTAAACTACTAAAGTCATCACCTAATATTTTTTAGAGAAATTTTGGGGGGGGAATTCTAAGGACACACCTATATATATACAGTGTAACCCGGATATAAGAGAAACTCGGATATAAGGGAGATTTTCTCTGGTCCCAAATTAGTGCCATACTTACCTAAACAAAATAGACCAAACCCGCATATAAGATAAACCCGAATATAAGAGACTTATTCTCCGGTCCCGACAACTCTCTGATATCCGGGTTACACTGTATATGTGTAAGTATGCGAAAACATTTTAAAAGATATATGTAGGTATTAATTGTACATGAAATTACCCGTGTATATCGGTACATGTGTACCTGTATGAGTGACTGCACATGTAAAAGGACGTATGTGAAATTTGCATGGATGTGTTTACAATATATGATAGAGCAAGATCTCTAATATTACCTTTAAATATCACTCCATATTAACTTAAAAACTAAATTCTAAGTAAGAGAAATTACCAATCTAAAAATAGTCGCTAATTAAACTCATGAATAAAATTCAAACTGATAGAGATATCACCTTAATAACCAATTACAACTAGAAGTAAACTTATATTTGAAAATAAAATTTTAGTGTTTTAATGTAAATTCTATGAATATTTTTCTAATCGACTATTTCATATAAAATCCCCAAAATATTTGTAATAAAGTGTTTTTTTTAAAAAACTTTAACAAACATATAATTAAATTCCTTATAGACTGTTTAAACATTCAAACTTATATCAAACATTATAATATTTATGAACTCTCAAAGTAAAGCAAAACAACAGCGTCTATTTCATTCCAAAGAAAGTTAATGTCACTTTCTCTCATCACTTCTCTCTCTTTTTGTCTTTATGCCCTTTTCTCCTCTCCCCCTTCCATATCAATATATAACTTCCGTTAAGTTAACCGATTTAATGTGTCAATGTCTGGATTTCCTCAAACAATTTAAATTTGAAAGAATAGAAATGTTACATCTAACTCAATCATGTCTCTCTCCCCCCTCACTTCCTCACTTCGTTAATTTACATATATTTAGTACTGCCCGTCAAAAATGTGTAAATTTCTTTTCATTTTTCGTTTCAATCTTTGGAAGTAAAGTCTGATGATCCGCGGTCCTTTAAAAGGGCTGTGGTGAAATAATTTATTATATGGAACCTTAAAGTGGTCTGTTTTTATTTTATATATATATATATATATATATATATGGGTTGAGAGAGCGTGTTATCTTGCGTTATCAAGGAAAGCACACTTAAACACTTGTTGTGATGACTTGTGACTTCGTGCTAGCACAGACCTTGTCTACCCAATTTCACTCATAAGGCTTGGATCAAGCCGTGATAGGGTTTTCAGACACTTTCCAAACATCCGGCACGATCGCCCCTTTCAAACCGATAACATCTGGAAATCTCTTTCCTGACAAATCAAACGTGGTTATATTCAAACCCGGGTCTCATATCGGTTGCTGAATAGCAGACACAGGTAATAAATTCATAATGCGGTTCTATGACGTCGTACATGAACATATATTTATATGCGTGATAGAACCGCATTACGAGTCGACCACCTGCGTCTTCTATTTCGCGACCGTAAGTGCCGCATAGCAAACTTCTATGTAAACATAACAGGATGTCACC
>OZ038509.1:35421498-35461498 GCA_964036315.1 Acanthosepion esculentum | reverse complement strand
AGGAATTCGAACTCACACGGAAGGAAATCGAAAATAAAATTCTCCCTCGTTGTCCACAACAAATTGGAGACGAGGAATTCGAAATCACACAGAAAAAACAAAAAAACACAAAAATGTCTCCTTTGCCGTTTTTGCCAGTATCCACAACAACTTGGCGACAATAGATTTACGAGGACTAAAATACGGAAAAGCGAGTTTTTCGTAAGAATTTTATCATGGAGGTTTTTAAAAATATTTTAGTAGAACTTGTAAAATACCAAAATGATCAACAATTACAACTCCAGGAAAGAATGGAATAAAAATGGCAAAAACGCAGGAACTAATAATAAAGGTATCGGGTAACAAACAACAGAATATCGAAAATGAGGCGACTTTTTTCCCAAGACGCTGTGTGGAATACGATAGAAACATTAAATTACTCCCTAGAAGAGGATAAAAATTTCGGGGATTATTTCAGACGTCACGAAGACGTCATCGATTGTCAAAACTGGACAGAAGCAAAGAAGCTACGTCTGTTGCTCAGAAAATTAGGAACTAAAGAATAAACAAAATTTGTGGATTACATCTTGCCACAAATGACGAACGAATTAACGTTTGACGAAGCAGTTACTTGTCTTACAGAGCTTTTCAGTCCAAAAACGCCACTCTTTCACAAGAGGTGAAAATGTCTTAACCTGGTAAAGGGTGAAAATGAGGACTATTCCACGTTTGCCGCAATCGTGAATAAACATAGCGACGACTTCAAGTTGGCAGAATTAACACCGGAAAAATTCAAGTGTCTCATCTTTGTTCAAGGGTTAGTCTCAGCAAAAGATAGTGAAATGCGCAAAAGAATGCTTTCAAAACTACAAAATGAACCTGGACTAACACTACAACAATTATCAGAAGATTGCCAAAAATGCCTGAGTATAAAGAAAGACTCGAAGAATATTGAGGAGTCAGGAGTATCACATATACGTAAGTTAAACAAAAGTTTACGTTCTTCATCCTCCCCGGAAAGAAAACAAAAATTCTATAATAAAGGAAAAAGTACAACATATGGGGCAAATGATGACGAAAATCGAAGCAAATATAGCCCCCGCCCCCTATCTGCATGTTATCGATTTGGAGGACTACACTGGAATAAGGATTGCTGTTTTAAATATAAAAACTGTCTTGTGTGTGGAAAAATGTGGCACAAGGCATCCCAATATAGGAACAGAAAAGCTACTAGTAGGATAAGGGCTACTAGGATGCATGACTAAGACAATACCAACATATGGAAATATGTGGAACTTGAAATCTTGAATAATATGATAAAATTGCAACTAGACTCGGGTTTCGATCTAACGATAATTAACCTACAGACATGGAAAAAGCTTAACAGACCAACCATGTTACATACACAAAAAATTGCTAAGTCGGTGACAGGAAACCGCATAAAATTCGAAGGAGTAATAATCGTAAATGTTAAAGAAAACTCAAGATATATGTAATGAAAGATACAGAAAATCTGATGAGCACAGACAGTATGCAAAAGTTCGACGTATGGGATTCACCTATCAGCTCGTTTTGTAAGGGTGAAGCTAGAATTGAATTGAAAGAAAATGTCAAACCAGTATGTAAAAAGAAGCGAAACGTGCCATTTGCTACTACAGATGAAAACAGTAAAGAGTTATACAAGGCAGTAAATGAACTACCTGTGACCTTGCGAGAGATAAGAAAAGAAGCGAAAAAGGATGAATTTATTCAGAGGACGAAGGAAAAAATAAATAAAAACCGGTATACACCTACAGTACTCAAGAGATCATTTAAACAAGAATGGGTCTATTTCAGTAACAATATGGCTTATGGGGAACCAAATACAATAATTAACAGACTAGGAAACGTGATGTACACAAAAGGCGAAAAATTTACCCACAGAAAACATATTGGCCAAATACAAAAAAGACGGGTTGAAGAGCCAAATTCTTCACCCGCAGAAAATGACGAGTCGATGGAGGCGATCTTTGAAGTTTTTGAGATTCAACGACCACAAGAAGACACAGAAATTGGAAGGACTAGCAGAAAGAGAAAATTTACAGTGCCTATAATTGTCGACCATAAGAGAAAGGAAAAGATATTAACACCCCGCAACAGGGATTTAAGGAGGTGGGTATTGAGGTGTCTCCTCTTTTTATACAAATGGACTCACCCAAGGTATACATATACTACTACCAGTGAATACCCGGGGAGTTAGTCAAGGAGTCGAGATGGAACGGCAGAAGAGTAGTAGAGTTCAGTAGTAGTAGAGTAAGTCACACACAGAGACGGCGGCAAGCGTCACAGTTAGCGAGCACGTAGACTCAGTAAGGAGTCATACCGCGATACTTCAATACCATGACTGTATATATATTAGTGCTACTAACCCGCATTCCTGGATCTACTAACCCGTACTACCAGTTTCTATTATTACGTTAATACATTTATTTTTCTTATCCATTCCTAGCGTTTTTTATTCATTGATATCGGATTAATCCCGGAATCCACAACAGTATATATATATATATATATATATATATATATATATATATATATATATTAGTACTATTAGGTTGGTGCAAAAATAATGTCGTTTTCTCACATGAAGTTGAACGTCAAAAAACGACATTATTTTTGCACCAACCTAATATAAATTATTACTGATAGAAAAATATTTTCTCCAAAAAAACACAAAAAAAATATCGCATTTCTATGGTGCATGTTCGTCACTAGCGTAAATGTGTGTAGCACTCTCAACAAAATATTTCCTTGAATCTTTTTAGTAGTCTGGCTCGCCATATCTCGTACTACGCATTTATTTATCATAACTGTCCTCAATATTTTCAACTTTAACTAATTTTATCTTTATCCAAAATTCCAACTTTATGTAAGATAATATTTTTAACTTAATCAAAATGTATACAACACGGTATCTATGATTATGTCACAATCATTTTCTCCTGTCTCATAAATCTGTTCGGTTCGAAAGGGCCAAATTTGCAGCTGATCTAAAAAAAAAATGACCTACAATCTGTTGTTAACTGGGACAAAGAATTGTTTGTTAATTTTAATACCTCCAAAAACAAAACAACTTTTTTAATCATCTAAGAGAATCCTTTCTGCCTTCCATCAGCATAGCTGATGCTAACCACCAGGAGAATGATTCGTTGCGCCTTCTCGAGCTAGCAATCTCCGTTGACATGAAGTGGATTGATTATATTGAATCAACTGCTAGGTCTACTGCAGTGAAAGTTGGTTCACTGTATCGTGCTAAACCATTTTTTTCTCCAGAATCTATCTTATATTTATAAGTCTACCACTAGTCTGTGCTTTGAATATTGCTGAAACATATGGTCTAATACTCCTGCTATATATTTCGAGATTCTTGATTGAATGCAGTCATTAATATTATTGGTCCTAATCTGGCATCTCGGATTCAGTCACTTTTCACCGCCGTAATGGAGCTTCCCAGTGCCTTTTCTATAGATGATCTTTCTGCTATGGTAACTATATTTTATGAACTTAAGCACAGTACTATATTGTCATCAAGACCTTATCAATTTACAGTTGAACTGACTAGCTGCAACCGTAAGTTTTATGTTAAGAGGTTCTTCTTTGCATTTCTCGCTTCCGGCTTCTTACTTTCCTGTTAACTTTGATCTTCAAAAATTTAAATGCAATGTCAAGCATTATATTCCCTCTTCTTAATTCCTGTTCTTTTATTGTTCTCACTCTTTAATAATTTTTCTCGTTTTCTTATTCTTTGACACACAGTAACCTCTTGTAACTTCGTGGCTTTACTGCATTGCTTGGAGTGAAATGATTTAAAAAAAAAGAACTTCGCTAAAATTTCCTGTAAGACCGAAGATTTGTTTTAAAAAGCGCGAAATTTTGTTAAATATATAATTATTTATGCAATGTTAAATTGTTTACATTTAGAATTTTATTTTTCTCTAAATTTTGATTTCTGTTTTTTCTTTTCGACAAGAGAAGGAAAATGAACACTTAATCATGTATATAAATTTTATAAATTTCTCATGATTTTACAAATAAAATCAGCCTCGTTAAGTCGTTGAAAAAGCACCTGACATTTTGAATGAAATGAGAGAAATACAAACGCTTGAATAGTCATTTGCTATCCGTTTAAAAAATGCGTGTCACGCCAACAACCAGTGCTAACTTTATAAATGTCATGTTCCTTCGCAACGTGGGCGATGATGGCTCTCCACATATGAACTTTTTATCTGTAAATTGTTATGACTTCTTTGGAAAGATAATGGAGTATTTTCACGTTCTCTTTCCAACCGTTTTGTATCGTGAGTCTAGGTACTAGCAACAGCTAAGTCCCTGTCTAATTTGTTATTTAACTCATAACAAGTGAGGAGAAAAGTCGTTTCTCTGATTACTACACCGATGATCGTTGCGGTATCCGCGCAAAAGGTTCTTCTTTCTCTATATTCTATGTCTCTTCACAACTTCCTATCCCTTGTAGCGCTTAGCAATTTTTCAGCCATTGCTATTGCTTCCACCCACCCGTGATCCGCTACTCATTCACACAATCTCGTTAGGTAAGTGGTTCGATACCTTCCCTATATTTTTCTCTCAATATGCCCCGTGAGGTTTAAGATTTCTAAGTCCTCCCCCTTCACCATGTGATCAAGTACTTTCAGCTGTCGTTTCCTGTTTCTTTTTCTGATGCTATAATATCTTTATATGAATAATATAACGAGAAAGTTTCATATTGTAATAAAGAACCTACGTGTGTAATTTCCTCTTTAAGACATCCTTCTTATCTATTCACTCCGTCCATGGAATTTTCAGTGTCCTTCTGTAGAACCAAACCTTTATTACCTGCTGTTTTTCCTCACCCTTGTGGAAGATTGTCCATCATTCACTGCCTTATAAGTGAATGAATATCACATAACAATCCAGCATTCTATTCTTTGTTTCTAACGATTTTTTTCTGTTTCTCAGCACCTTGCGCAGTTTTTGGAATGCATTTTTCCAGTGTGTGTTTAGTTCTCGGTGTAGCATTTTCTATTCTTTGTCAAAACACTTCCCAGATGTTTAGACATCTGCACCTGCTTCATAGTGAAATGCATTATGAACATCATATCCATCTTGGAAGTTTACTTCTTGATGGCGTCAAATAAAAATATCAAATAAAGATATTTTTATTATCAGGTTAATGGTTTTGCAACATATCTAGTTATGCTGTAATCTAAAAAAAAAACAAGTCATTCTTTGTAAATAGCCTTTTCCTATTCCTATCAATTTTCGTCTTTTTAATATATTTAATTTAATGTTTAATATTGATTTTTCTATATCGTGTCATGTCTAACTTCAACTATTCTTCAAGAATAGTTTCTGGGATGCATACATGAATCAGTGTTTCTTTCTCTCTCACTCTTTCTTTCTTTCTGTCTCTTTATTTCTCACTCTCTTTATTTCTTCCTCTCTTTTTCTACACTTACCATTTACAATTCGACGTTTACCAAGTTCATCTTAGCCTGTATATTGACCAAAAATATGGGACACTCAGTTGAGATCGAACTCACAGCTGTAGTATTAATCCATGGAATTAGCTTGATAGCTACTACTTCAGTGTTGCTTCCAGCTGATTTAGCCGCGACATAACTTATCGCATTATGGTTTTAATTGTTTTTAAAAACTGTTATAACTTGTGCTTCTTTTTCACTGCTGAGGTCTCATCCTCGCAACCATATCGAAAAAATTACAAACGTAGGTTCTTTATTACAATATGAAACCTCATTATATTATTCATATTGTTATTGTCCAAGTTCCTTGTACCACGGTGATGGTCCAAGGTAGAACCAATGAAGAATAACTCGAACGCAGGTATGGAATAACACAGATATATTACAAACAGAAATATATACAAAGAAGTAGAAGTATTAGTAATGACTATCAGATTTGGTTAGAGTGAACTATGTTGTCTCGACAAGTATCACTATACCAATGTTCTTACAATAATCCTCTCTGCTCCCTTTTGAGGCGCAGTATTTATAATGTCCGGAATAGTCCATTATTATTATGGGTAAGTTCCCTTAACCCCCCCTTTGAAGCTTTTGCGTAGCAGGGGTTTTTAATTTTTTTTCTTTTTGGATCTATTACCAAAGGTTCTGTGAACTTCCCTTTTCTGGACGATTTTCGTGGTTCTGGCATTGTTTGCGGCCTTTTTATATCAGATGTATCGAAAATCGTATCACTCACTTCTTCCTGAGGTGGACCGTTAGCATCCTCTAACAGTCTCTTCCTTATTTGGTTTATGTGTCTTCTATGTGAGAATTTGTGTCCCTGTACTATGTAAACCATATTCCCGATTCTTTTTTTAATTGTACCTTGTTCCCAGTAAGATGTATTATTTACAAAGAAGTAGAAGTATTAGTAATGACTATCAGATTTGGTTAGAGTCCCACAGCGATAGCATGGACTGGGTGGTAGTTTTTTCTGATATTGACTTTTTGAAGTAGAAAATTTTGTTTTACCTGTTTTTGAGGAGGGAAAGTTGGTTTGTCTTCGTACTTTACGTATGTGCGTGATGCCAGCTTCTTCTATATCTTTTCAGTCTTTCTTCACACTGATGCATCTCTGGCAGCCTTCAGCCACTTTTTGAAGTGTCAAATCTTGTTCACTCTCCAATTTTGTAAGGATTCTGCGTCTAATTTCCGCATCTTTCGTTAAAACCAGGCCTTGGACGTATATTAAGCATTTGAACTTGTCCGCACTGAGTTCCGATAATAACTATGCTGTCTCGACAAGTATCATTATTCCAATGTTCTTACAATAATCTTGTCTGCTACCTTGTGAGGCGCAGTATTTATAATGTCCGGAATAGTCCATTATTATTATGGGTAAGTTCCCATAACACATATAAAGATAAGTATATACTGAAAACGTCCCCAATTTGTTTAATGCCATTATTCGTGTAGTTAAATTAGTTAGTGTTATGGCAAAATATGTCACCTAGCTTAATAAGAATAACGCCACTCTGGTAATTAGTGGTGATTTAATGACAATGTTTGTCGAGGTGAAAAATATGACCGCAGAATTACGTGTGAAAGAAATTTGGAGATTCCCAGATCAGTATATCACAATCTTCTGAAAGAGAATGGAAGCAACAGAAATCTGGTAGTACAGAAGAATTCTGAGAATAGAATACTTAAAATCCGAAAATGACATTTAACATTTCTAAGGCATATAATGAGGAAGTAGGGTTTAGAAAACTCGATACTCATATGACAGACTGAAAGCAAGACGGACAGAGGGAAACTTCGAATCCATTTTCTCAAGCTAGCTCGATCCTGATCGATGGTGGAACAAGGTTCCGGAGAGATAACAAAAATACAAAATTTATTAAGAGCTAAAAAGGACAGGACATTGTGAATAGCCCTGATCATCAACGTTCTAAAGCAGTGATTCTTATTCAGGTGGGCGATATTATTTCTTAAGAATTCGAGGACACTGAATCATTAAGGGAAATCTAAAGTTGTATTTGGCGATCTGACATTAAAAGCTTACATTGGAGAAATTTTTACCAAGTGGTATCATCGTAATAGTGTAAATGTATGCTTAAGAGAAAAAAAAACGAGCGGAAATTGCTGGTAAAACTGCGGTGATGTTAGAAACACAGCAATGTCAAGTTTGTTATGATAAAGCGCGGAACTACTGTTCAAATATTATTGAGATGTGTTTACTCAAATGTGATGTTTAAATAATGTTGAATTGTGTTTATGCTTACAAAGAATTATTTATGCATTGGGGAGATGGTGTAAATATTTATATATTGATATATTTCAAATCTCGTTAATATTTACTAAAAGGAATTTGAATTATATGAAAGTATGCGTTAATTGTTCCTAGGTTAGTTCATTAACTGCGAAATACAGTTGATATAAACTGAAGTTATAGTCAATAATTTTGTTATTTACACGAGATCCATATCGTTTTTCATCAATTCTAGAAGAGGATGCGAGAACTGGTTGATAGTTTGAAAAGGGTGCGAACAATGAAAGAGGTTAAGAATCATTGAGCTAAAGGGAAACAAAACATAAAAGACGAATATATCACAAGCTTTCACATCGATGGTTGGAAGGAGTTTTGAAATCAAATTTTTCCTCGAAAAAATTGCTGCTAGAATCGTTAGAATTTTGTAGTGAAAATGCGTTTTGATGGTAAATGTAGTATCGGTGATTTTTAGAATAAATTTGGTGCTCTGTTGAAATAATGAAATGAAAACATTTTGTTGAGTAAATACGATTGCCTATCATCTTTCATCAAACCTTTTCAACACTGTGTCACATTTATTATACAATAGGAAAATGCCTATTAGTTTCCATTATAAATTTGATCAAGTGTAACCAAATGAATTTTTTAAAAAAATCAAATCTCCCACGTAAGGCGGAAAAAACCACTATGACGGAAGGGACTGCTGGGATTCACTCCCATGAATGAGAAGGAAAAGACTTTAGAAGGAACCAGAAGGCCACTCCTAAACAGGAAACAAAGTATTGACCTCTACTCCTGTTCAAAAGACTGGAGAGTGTATATATGGGCAAGAGTTTCCCGGTCTTCACTTTTCCAGTCTTTCCAATGAATTATTTCCCACCTTACAACGTCGCAAACCGCTCGCTGCTCTATCGCTGTTTCTATGAAAAGTGTTCAGCCGAACTACATTACTTAGTTCCACCAATTTTAAACTTCATGGCTAAGACCCAACAAGTTAACGTTCATTGTAGCGAACCACCCTCATTCTCTTTTTAATCCATTGGTGAGATGTAAGTTTCACTCGATATCTTCTTCCCACGAACCACTGCTTTGTGGAATCGACTCCCAAGTAGATGCTTCCCCAGTCCATTTCAAGTCTAGGGTTAACAGTTATTTTAATCACATATCCCCTTAAGCGGTACCTCTGGTTCTTCAACGCTCTACCTTGAGTGGCTCTTGAGCTTTGTACAGGGTGAACATTATTGTAAAATTTATAGAAAGAAACATACGTAAAAACAAATTATTTACAGAATCAAATACAATATATGCGTAACCCATGCTGCTTAGGCTTATTGAAAAATTTCAGAAGGGTTAACTATCTTTCGGTTTCTGTAAAAGAAACAAGGAAACTGAGACAAGACAACAGGCAAATATGAGTATAAAACAAGTTTAGAATAATATCTTGAATTAAATAAATCAGACAGAATATATTTTCAGCTACTGAGTATATCGAATATGAGAAAATATTATCGTTAGCTTGCTGAATAAATAAAGTCTTGGCTTCTTGACCCTAAACAATTTCCAGTACGATTGTTTTTCAAATATTCATACGGTAGGGGTTATCTGAATGACTTGGAATCCAAAAAATACTTGGTAAAAAAAAGACACGGATCTACATAACACTTAATTGTCAGGAAATAGAGAAAATGGATATCTAATCATTTGTAAAACATTCATTTGAAAGGTGAATACATATTTGAACTATTTGAAGAGTGTGAACTAATTCAGAGTGATATCCAACCTCTTAAAGATGGCTGATATTCCTACTTAATAAATGATATTAGGGACAATAGCCAGCATAACCAGATCTATGCGGTACTTACTGTCTTACGGTACCTACTGGCTTTTATCATCAAGAAAATAATGACTCAAAGTCCAGTTCGAAACTGTGTTGAAATTATATTAATTATGAAATTATACGGCTTCCCATACTTAACACTTCTCGTGTGTGATGTCATTTTCGCTTCCAGAGGCTCGTATGCACGAGTTTGTTGTTGCTTTGAAATCTTCCATGCAAACAAGACAGAATATCATTGTTGCTGTGTCCGTGTATTGTTTAATTTATTGTAATGTAATTGTCATCTTTGATGGTGGCTTATGTAAGCCGAAAGCTTAGATAGGATTAAAAAAATATGTATCAATATGGTGATTTGCTTTCGTTGTTCATTAATGTTATCAAACTTATCAAACGATATGAAAGGAATTTGCTTAAAATAAATAGACAAAACTTGTCTATATTATTTAATGAAACATGCATTAATGAAAAAATGTACATACAATATGTATATATATATATATATATATATATATATAGAGAGAGAGAGAGAGAGAGAGAGAGAAAGAGAGAGATAGAGATAGTCAGACAGACAGACAGACAGAAAGAGGAAAAATATATAAAATAATTATTTATATACATATTAAGAAAATCAATGAAAAAGTGAAGAATTTTCATGTGTCGCGTTTCGTCTTTTTCCAATTTCCTCAGTTTAAAGTGATATTGACATCAAGGATTTCATTATACGTGCACATGAAGGAGAAGGGACAATGGAATCTTTAATTTTAATTAAAAACAATATGTTTTGGGCATATAGTCTTACTGATTTCATTTAATATATTTTTCCTTTTTGTTTAAGGTTTTATCACATTTGTTATTAAATATTCCCACTTTTGATAATAGGTATGTTACGAAAGGTGAAAGAGTGGACGTCAATTTACTGTGATTTAGATTTTCCTCAAACTGATCTTGATATATAAGCATTTATATATCGTTTCCCATATATATATATATATATATATATATATATATATATATATATATATATATATATATATATATATATATATATATGAAGAAATATGGTTTTAAGGTGTGCTATATTTACAGGATAAAGTGCTCAATATCAGAGATAGAACGTATGTAAATATAAAGGTGAACACTGAAGTCAGCACTCAGAGGCGACAGGCTGTTTCTTGCTAAATCCAATCATAAGGCCACTATATATATATATATATATATATATATATATATATATATATATATATATATATATATATAAGTGTACATTGAAATCAACACTTAGAGGTGACGGACTGTTTCATGCTAGACGCAGTCATCAGGCCTGATGATTGGGTCTAGCATGAAGGACCCCTGAGTGTTGACTTCAATGGTCACTTATATATATATATATATATATATATATATATATATATATATGTGTGTGTGTGTGTGTGTGTGTGTGTGTGTACATGTGTGTGTGTTGTGTGTGTGTATGTGTGTGTGTGTGCGCGTGTGTGCGCGTGTGTGCGTGTGTGTGTGCGTGTGTGTGTGTGTGTGTGTGTGTGTGCAGCATATCTTTTATCAAGCATGTTTGGTTGAATTGTGACACTGGTAGTTATGAATTTAAGATAAAAACCTGTTCATGTGAAAACCCCGTATAGAATTGGAGAATTAGAAAGGTTGAAAATGTTAAAAAAGAAAACGTTAATGTGAAAACATGAATTAAAATATAACGTGAAGGAAAAAAGAGACATTTTTTCTCCTTTCTGATAAACAGAAATGCCGAATGGAATGTTAAGTCCATGTTGAATTGGAATGTTGAAAATTTAAACTGAAGAAAACAAATAAGAATTGTTATGAATACGAAAACCGCAATGTAAATCAGTCTGAAAAATTCTTGCCGCTTTTTAAATAAATTTCGAGGGCACAAAAGCTGATTAACGGGAAAGATCATTGTTTTGAATAATTGACTCTTTTGGTATTTGGAGGTCATTGACAGCCAAGGAGCGAATTTGGGTAAAGCCGAAAGATTTCGCAAAAAACCGAGTTTTATAAACATTCAACTGGACAGGAAATTATCTGTGTCGTATTGGGAAATCGACAAAGATAATTCATTTGAATTCGACAAAGAATTCTTTGCCGATTTGAAATAAATGTTTGTTTACGGAAAAATTATTGCTTGATAAAACGGTTGATTGTCAAACAATCTGAAAACAAAATTTATTGTTTTGAAATAGCCGAGCGCTTTGTTTGAGAGTTGATACCATGTCTCCGGAGTTGAAGAAAATAATTATTTGATGAATATGTAATGAAATTTGAGGGCGGCATGAGTTGGACAAAATGCATCTAAACTTGCACTTCGTTGAAGACTGTAGTTGCAGTTGGAGCGAGATCTGTTTAACCCCACGTGACATGCCACCGAGAATTCCCGAATTAATTCCGTGCGTATGTTTTAACCTGCTCCAAGTTTTAGAACCAAGAGATACAGTGTCACGCTAGATAGTTTAAAGGGAAGGCTTGTCTTGTATCAACGATTATATAAACCAATTGAAAATTACCGCAACGGCATTCTTCGTTATTTGCTATGATATTTGTATTTTTCACCGGCGGAAGCATTCTTGTCCATTTTCATAACACGGTTCCGTCAACTCGATTCAGCGCTTAAGTTCGACGAAAATTCTATCTTCATTACGCTGTGATCAAAGAACACAACGTGGGCAGAGCAGATGAATGAAAGAATCTGTCACCAAATACCATCAGTTGACTGATACCATTACTGACCAGAATGGGAAAGACCCTGAGTCGAACCGGGCCGGCCGTGTGATAATTGGTGATAAGACCCTGTTTGTCATGATTAATGCCGCGGTTAAGGGCGTGACTTATGAGGAGCCAACAGAAATTTAGAAAATCACCCTAAGGACAAAAAATAGCGCAATCATACTGACAAGGGTGAAGAAGAAGGATATTTCACTGAGGTAGTAGAACCAAGGTTCTAAAACTTCCTGAACATCTTTCTTTTGGCAAGTGAATCGACAACAGGACAAGTCAAGTGACAGTTAGGACACTTTTTGGTTTCCCGTTTTTCTCTCGTGAAGATTCTTGCACCTCGCTAATAGTTTTTTTTTCCTTTGTAACTGGATTTAATCGGATTGTTTCTCTTTTCCCGTATGGCGGTTAGCTAGAAAAAAGGAACCAAGTGATGAAGTCCTGGGTTCTGATTCGAAACCTCCCGAAGATAAGGAGGAGCTAAGTGATTGGGAAGAGGGGGATGATATACCTCTCTCTCACATCCAGAAAAGATTCAGGGAAGAAAAAAGGCTAGAGGATGAGCCAGAGTTACCCCTTAGGCAGAGACTGAGAGAGACAGGAAACCCTGAATCCAAATAAAGAGAAATACAGGTGAGAACGATGGGATGAATGGATGGAAGCGATGTCGATTCGCAACTACGTCGGGTTCATTAGAAAGACCGATCCAGTAATTTTAAAGTGGGAGTTACTTGGAGAGGACGGAGATGTGGATAGTGCGTCATTACGAGCGGAGACACATTTAACTTATTGAAGGTGTCGTTGCTTTGCCCAAAGGCCCGTGTATGTCTGGCAGTAGTATCGGTGAGACGCAACCTTTGGGCGAGAGCGCCATACATCTGTTTGACACCAATCAATCCTGCTGGAAACTGATCAGCAAAAAAAAAAAAAAGTTGAAATTGAAAAATAAATAGCGGAAGAAATAATGGGATGAGAATAATTAAATATGAAATTGTGCAAACGTTGTATGGTTAGAAAAATTAAGCAAGGAAATCTTGTTACACTTGCAGGAAGGGCTGGTATGACGAGGCTGATATTATGTGTAATGATGTTATTGGTAGGGGCTTGGAGGCACAGTCAAAAAACGATTTTCAGAAAAATGTGTGAAGTGACAGTAACACGATCTAAATGGTTAGATACTTCTGTGATAGATTTGGACCCCCTACAAATTGCTGTTAAATAAATTGGAAAGTGAACTACTTAAGCTGAGGACAGGCAGAATAAAGGTAGCAGAGAATTATCAGTGGGGGATATATTAGTACCTTTGAGTTTCTTTAGGATTTTTTCATCTTGTTTGTACTTAGAGTGTATTTGACTGCAGTAGAGTAGGTTGATACGTTTAGGTTTATTTGAGAAAATATTATTTTCTTTTTAGTTTATGTTAATATTTCTAATAGCTCGTTTAATCTGTTAATCAACAATGTAATTACGAAAGTCATAATTAATGAGAGTTTGTTTATTTTTTTAATAATTCTGTATAGAAAATTTTTTGGTGGAAGTGTTATCATTTGCACGATTTATTAAATTTTATATAATAGCTGATTTGTAATAAGATATACAGTTTTATATTTAAGAGTGCTAGTTGTTTTTTTATATGGGGAGGTATAATGTATTATTATAAGAGTTTATCAGTATATCAAGAAAAGGAATTCTGTTGATATTGTTAAGTACATATGTGAATTTACAAAGGAGGTTTTTTGAAGTTTTTTGTTTGTGGTTCATGAACTTCTAAGATAAGAATATCGTCTACATATCTTAGGTAGATGGAGGTTTTTTTTAGTGGAATCAAATATTTTATTTTGCTAAATGTTGGCCCTTAAAATGTCTATGAAAACAAATTTTTGGTGATGCTTAAGTCGGAAAAAAATTACAGGTTATGTATTTTTAAAACAATAATAATAAGTTACCTCCCTTAAATCCTTAACGTAAATTGACTATAACGACGTGGGTGCATGAGTATTTACAACAAACACCCAAAACTGCAAATACCACGCATTTTTGTCTTAGCAATTCACCCCTAAAGATGATCTTAGATGAGATTGAAAGTACTTGGAAATTAAATGAAATAACCAAACTATGGCATCTTTCTTTCTCCTTTGTGTAAAAGCACGAGGAAATTTGAGAGTATTAAAATAAAAATAAATAGATCTAATATGTTTAGATTCTTCAACGATATATATATATATATATATATATATATATATATATATATATATATATATATATATATATATATATACATATGTACATATATATATATATATATACATATATATATATATATACATATATACATATATATATATATACATATATATATACATATATATATATATATATATGTGTGTGTGTGTGTGTGTGTAATTTGGCAGCAACTTTTCTTTAAACATGTAGTATTGAATGTTAAAGACAACATAGTCTTGCATATTTTCTTTTGAATTTTATCATATTCTCTAATGAGACTTTTTATTTGAAAATGACTTCGAAATATGTATTGTCCATACGATGACCTAGCGCTTTCGAACATCATTGTTCATCTTCAGGGTCAATATTTTTAGTCAAAATTTGTTTTGTTTTTTGTTGTTTTTTTTAAACAAACATTTGCCAATTATCTTGTAGCGTAATCATGTTGCTATTTTTTTACAAACTAAATAAACGTTAAAATCCTTTTAAATTCAAAAGACG
Organism: Acanthosepion esculentum; assembly: GCA_964036315.1. Lineage (NCBI taxonomy): Eukaryota > Metazoa > Mollusca > Cephalopoda > Sepiida > Sepiidae > Acanthosepion > Acanthosepion esculentum. The sequence goes on along the minus strand of OZ038509.1, from coordinate 35,446,443 downwards.
CTATGTTGTCTTTAACATTCAATACCACATGTTTAAATATATATATATATATATATATATATATATATATATATATATATATATATAGTTGTATATTTAGGCAGCAATCCTTCTTATGCATACACATTTATTACAAAAACCAAATGCATAAGAATTACAAACAAGATGAATGCTCACTAAGACATATTATAAAGAAATACACCACCCCAATCGACCCAAATAAAAAAATCAAATTAATTATCTATTATAAAAAATTTAAGATAGCTAACCTCATCCTCAAAAATAACAACACGTCTGATAAGTCAAAATTGCAAAGAACGAACATTATTTATGAGTTCAAATGCCCCTTAAGGAACTGCGTTCTTAACGAAACCGGACTCATAGATAATTACATCGGTTACACAACCACATGCTTATCCAGACGTCTTACGTTACACCTATCCGATCACAGCTCCATTAGAACCCATTTAAACACACACAAAAATTTACCAGACTCCATTAGAAATATACTAGTAGAAAACACAAATATATTAATTGCTTCCATCTGTAAAAAAACGTTAAAAATAATGGAGGCTTTAATAATAAAAAAGAAAAAGCCTACCCTTAACAATATTAACTACGAACAAAGCCACAACGTGCTAACCGTATTTGGAAATTAAAACACCACTACTACACACTAAGACATATACATAATGCACACACTCAATTAAGCTGAAAAATCAAATCATCCTTGATAATGGCTAAAGGTATAGCCGAAAGCGCTCGGAAAAATAAAACATTTGGACAGTTCTTACACACCCTTTGTCCAGCAAAGAAAGCTCTTGTTCGTACACAAGAAAAATTAAATAAATAACTTAACCGTAGTACCTTGTCTGTCGTTTTTAATGAAACTTGCATATATATATATATATATATATATATATATATATATATATATATATATATATATATATATATATATGTTAAGTATCCTTTATCCGAAATTTGCAAGTTCGAAAACCTCAACTATTCTATTAGCCATTATTAAGTATGATTTTATTTCTACTTTTAAAAAATAAAAGTAAAAATAAATTCACCCATCATAATGGCTAAAAGTATAGCCGAAAGCGCTCGAACATACAGGACATTTGGATTATTCCTACGTAATTTATGTTTAGAAAAGAAAAAAAGTTAGGAACACAAGAAAAATTAAATAAAACCTTAACCCCAGTACCTGTCAGTCGTATTTAAGGTAACTTATATATATATATATATATATATATATATATATATATATATATATATATATATATATATATATATATATATATATATATATATATATGAATGGAGTAATTGAAATTATGTAAGCGTACTTTATTTTAAATAAAAAAATTTTTATATTGAGTGTTGCAATGTTTACCCATTAAAATTTCCATTTTCACTTCGTTCTCCACTTTTCCTTTAAATTATAAATGGGAACGACTGAAAAATTGCAAAACATATTCTTCAAATTTTTATTAACTGTAAACGAAGAAAATACAGCAAGTTCCCCGCGTAAAATCCTTGGCCTTTAAGAACCAGTATTTCCTTTCATACACCAACGGACGTCATAGAAAAAAAAACTTGTTGCCGGCTGAAATCAAGATGCAACTCTTGTGCCTGTTGAACATAAAGAAGTGGATTTGCCTCTTCTGGGTTTTTTCCTGCACAAATAACATTTGACCTTCTCAACTGCATTGATCAGCGCCGTTGGTTTCACATCCATTATGTTTCTTGAATCGATTCCACGTCGCTTTAAAAATGATTGCACTCTTAGACGCTACGATACTAGTCACGAAAACATTCTTCACGATATAACGTATATATGTCCAGAATGCAGATTTTGCGTTTTTATCGTTCTCCATTCATCGCTAGTGTTTAGTGGTCTTTAATATATTGAAAGGCACATGAAATTCGTAGTGATCTTAAGGCTTAGGGGCTTCAAAATGCAATGGAATTAAGATTATATAGCGGCAGCAAACAGCTTCCATTCGAATAGAAAACGAGTTCAGCCGATGCACAAAACCAGAAAGGCGTGTCAGACAAGGATGTCGGTCTTCTCACTAGATTTATTTAATGTATACCGTGAGGCAATTCTGAGAGAATTAGATGTCATACCAGGGTTCGTTATAGGCGGCCACAATCTTAACAACGTATTACGCCACAACGAACCGTTGGAACTTCTAGGTAATCTTAACATATTTGGGAAGGATATTAGAATATTCCAGAACCTATACTGGTAGCAAAACACTTGCATATGGATAGAAAATTAATTCAGTATATTTACAAAAACAGAAAATGATGGTGTCTCCACACAGGGCCTATTCAATCTATACAGCGAGGCACTTGAGAGTCAATTAGAAGTCCTACCAGGATTCATTATTGGCGGCCACACTCTTGACAACATAATATATGCAGATGACACAATGTTGATAACAAACATGGAAATGAAACTACAAAATCTCCTACAGAATATAGCAAATGCATGGTTATCACCAGAAGGATGAGCCCAAAATGCAAATTACAAATCAAGGATACTAAAATCAAACAAGTACAACAATTTAAATATCTGGGAAAGGAAAGTGCGACACCGAGATCCAAAGACGCATCGAATGGCCAAAGATGCATTCCGAAAGTTAAGCAGTGTATTAAGAGAGAGAAAACTTTCGTTAGAAACGAAGAAAATATTACTGAATTGTTACGTGATATATGTCCATCTGTATGGCAGTGAATGCAAGACAATCAATTCAGATGAAGAAGAGACTTGAAGCAACAGAAATGTGGTTCTACAGAAAGATGCTGAGTATACTGTAGACCGAATATGTGTACAACAATGAATTTTTAGAGAAAATGGAAGCAAAAACGAAATTTATACTTAACGTCAAAAGAGGCAGTTGAAATTTCTGGAACTAGCAATGAGGAAGGAGGGCTCGGAAAATCTGATACTCACATGACAGATTGTGGGAAAGAGAGACAGAAATCAGCGCGAAACATAATTAATGGGCTTGATTAAATGGGTGATAGAACAGGATTTAGGAAAAATAACAAAAATATAAACATATCAAGGGATAAAAGGGACAGGAAAATGTGGAGAGCCATGATCGCATATGTCCTGAATGGACACGACACATAAAAGAGGAAGTGTTTTCTCTTCACTCAGATCGCTGGTTAGATAGCGAACGCATCGTCGTGTAAAGAATGAAATATCCTTTCAGTAAAATAAGAAAACTGGGGTAGACTGTTCTAGTTCCACGAGCCATGTTTGATGGATGTCAGTTATCAGTTATCTCCTGCTAATTTTCCCTCTGAAAGTTCTCCACTGCCTGAACCGGGTATTGAACTCACACTCTTTGGGTCTGTCACTGGATCTAACCAACGCCTTTATCCACTGTGCCATGTGTCCTCAAGGATCGAAATAAATGGTTCGGTTCGAAATTCCAACCACCTGAAGAAGGCCGGAGCGTACAACGGCCGAAACGTTGTGACAAAAATGGCGACAAAGATGAGGACAATAGTCCGACTAATGTAAATACTGTACATAATACCTCATCTCAGAAATATAGACAGACTCTGGAAAATGTATGATTGTCAGCAAATAAAAGAAGTCAACATGCGAATTCCAAATTGGAGATGCCAAAATCAAGCAAATACAAAAGTTTAAAAATTCTACTGTTGTAACAGAGAACGGAATATCAGACACCGGAATCAGAAGGCGCTTTGGAGTAGAGAAAGACGCCTTCCAAAAGCTAAGCAAAGTATTAAGAAACAGGAAAATCTCGATAGTCCTTAACTGTTAATGCAATATCAGTCCTCCTCTATGGCAGTGAATGCTGGAGCATCGCTCCACAGATGAAGACGAGATTTGAAGCAACAGAAATGTGGTTCTACAGAAGGATACTGACAATACCATGGTCTGAACATGCGTGCAACGACGAGGTTTTAGAGAAAATGGAAACAGAATGGGAATATATACTTAGAATCAAAACGATATAGATTAAATTTCTAGGGTGTATAATGCGGAAAGTGGGCTCGGTGAGTATGACATTGACAGGTTATATTAAAGAGAGACAGAGGAAGATAGAGTATAGCCTACCAAGCCAGCTCGTGTATATTGTTGGCAGAACAGGGATTTGAAGAAATTATGCTTTTTGTTTTATCATTTCACCCCAAGGAAGTACGCAGGGGGTTACCAGGAGTGAAAGTGAGAGAAAAGCCTTGGTATAGGGAGAATTGACGAAAGAACAAAAGATGAGCAGGTTTTAAGAACACAGAAGATGTCGATTGACGTTGCATTTAAATTTTTGAAGATTGTAGTTATCAGGGAAACGAGTAAACGGAAGAGAATTCCACAGGAGGGGGAATGTGAGAAAAAAGACTGTTGAGGTAGAAATTGCGCTTGAATTTAGCTATTTCAACAGTAAATTGGTGGGACCTAGATGCCAATTGAGTAGCACACTTAAATTAATGTAGTTGGGGCACCAGGAAAAATAATCTAGTCAGAGCAGTTGACATGAATATATTTATAGAAAAGACAGAGGGAAGCCACGCCACGTCGGTGAGAAAGTGACTGGAATTTCGAACCGAACCCTTTATTTCGATCACTGGGGTAGACTGTTCTAGTTCCACGAGCCATGTTTGATGGATGTCAGTTATCAGTTATCTCCTGCTAATATTCCCTCTGCCATTTTAGGATCATTTACATTCTTTGGATTTTTTTCAAGAAACTCTACATAAACTGCAGCAGCATCAAGCCAGATATTGCAGCAGTATTCAATGTACAGTATTTACATTATTCGACTATTGTCCTCATCTTTGTCGCCATATTTGTCACAACGTTTCGGCCGTTGTACGCTCCGGTTGGAATTTCGAACCGAACCCTTTATTTCGATCACTGGGGTAGACTGTTCTAGTTCCACGAGCCATGTTTGATGGATGTCAGTTATCAGTTATCTCCTGGTAATTTTCCCTCTGAAAGTTCTCCACTGCCTGAACCGGGTATTGAACTCACACTCTTTTGGATCTGTTACTGGATCTAACCAACGCCTTTATCCACCGTACCATGTGTCCTTGAGGACATCTGGGTATGAATTTCTGAGTATTATAAACCTAATTTTTCAGCAACCATTTTTTACCAGTACTCATATTGCAATTTTGCTGTTATCATTGCATGTTTTTACCAGATCTTGTATTGCAACTTTTTGTTATCATTGCTGTTCTCTGGCACTCCTTATTACTGGTTCCCATATTGTATTTATTTCTATGCTTGGCCGACTCAGGAGATTTTTGTGGCCTAGCATATGTGCTGATTCCTTAAGTTTACGAATTTTCCAATGGTGTTCCCTGTCTATGATCTCAACCTGATCCCACAGGGGACGGTGATCTCCCTTCTCTCTCCATATGTGGTCAGCCACGCCTGATTTTTCTACTTCCCCTCGCATTACAGCTTTCTGGTGTTCTTGAAGCCTTACCTTAAGGGGGTGGCCTGTTTCTCCTTTATATTCCTTTCCGCAGCTGCACGGGATAGCGTACACACAGTCTTTAGTCCCGTTCTCCTCTATGGGGGGTCTCACTCGAGAGAGATATCTGCGAAGTGTTGTCACGCTTTTCAAGGTTGTCCTGATGTTATATGGACCGCAGATCCTTTGTATTTTCTCTGATAACCCCTTCACATAAGGCAGGCAGACTGTTTTCTGAGTGTTGTTGTTGTCCTCCTCCTCCTCCTCTTGTACCCGCCTATCCCAGTTTTGGGGGGCTGCTGCCATGTACCCAGGGTAGTTGTTACGTTGTAGGGTACTACTTATACTGACCAATTCCTTATCTAATGTCTCTGGGTCGCCACTTATGACTTTTGCTCGGTGTTGTAAGCAACGGACGATCCCTTTCTTTACGCTGTATGGATGGTGGGAGTTGAAATTGAGGTACTGTCCAGTGAATGTTGGTTTACGGTATACGGATGTCTTGAACCCATGCTCTGTTCGAGATATTAGTACATCCAGGAATGGGAGTGTGTTGTTACTCTCTTTCTCCATTGTGAACTGTATCGATGGTCTTATTGAGTTCACATGGTCCAGTAGAACCTGGACATCTTCCTGGTGTGGCCAGAGTATGAAGGTGTCATCTACGTACCTTAACCATATAGTTGGCTTGAGAGATATGGATTCTAATGCCATTTCTTCAAAGTATTCCATGTATATATTCGCCATTGCTGGTGATAATGGCGAGCCCATTGCTAAGCCCTCATCCTGTCGATATATGTGTGATCCCAATCCGAAGTGTGTTGTTTGTGTACAGAAAGTCAACATCTCCATCAGATTATCTATTGCAATACTGGTCCGTTCTTCTAGGGAAGTGTCAGAGGTCAATCTATCTCTGACTACCGAGAGTGCCTCCTCCGTGGGTACCTTGGTGAACAAACTCACCACGTCCAAGCTCACCATCTGGTTGGATAGGATGGGAGCATCTTTGATTATTTCCACGAAGTGGGCTGAGTTTCGGACATATGAAGGAGACTTTCCGATCAGTGGGTCAATTATATCTACAAGGAAGCGACTCAGAGGGTGGCACACCGAGCCTTGGCAACTTACAATCGGCCTGAGCGGAATACCGTCTTTGTGAATCTTAGGGAGACCGTATATGTGAGGTAGCTTGGTGTAACGCTGCGATAACTGCCTATACATTTTGGGTGTGAAGTGATCCTTGTTCTTGACTAGGATCTGTGACAGCTTGCGTTCCGTTTTCATAGTAGGATCCTTTTTCACTTTGCTGTAGCTACCATTGCTAATGAGGTCTACAATTTTCTTGTATACTCTGATTTGTCCATCACTACAGTCGCATTACCTTTTTCAGCCGGTAGTATGATGATGTTTTCGTTCCTCTGTAGGGATCCAATCGCCAGTCTCTCCAGTTTTGTTATGTTAGACCTGGGCAGCTTGGCTCTCTCCAAGGTCTGTCTCACTTTCCACCTCAGTTCATCCGCCTGAGCCTGAGGCATGTTCAAGGCCACCTCCTCGACTCTGGCAATGATGTCCAAGTATGGCACCCGCCTGATGGTTGTGGCAAAGTTGAGACCCTTATTCAATACTGACTCTTCAGAGGCACTCAGCTGATATTGGCTGGTGTTGACTACTGCTTTCACTGGTGGGTGATGGACCTTGTGCGTCACCTTCTGATCTTTCAATTTATTTAATTTTTGCACTTGGCGAGCCTTGACCACATCAAATTCATGTCTGAAGGATTTATCCAAGTCACTTTGGATCCTTCTCTGGTCTTCTTCATTAGTAATTCTGTTGAAGAAGTCCTCGAGCGTCTGGGAGATATGAGATTGTAGTCGATGTTTTATCCAACGATTGTACTGGATTCTCTCTCGGACAAGGGCATGTCCCGCTTTCTCAGCGACCCGACGAGCTCTCCTTGAACTGATGGGAAGTCTTGGTGCCAAACCTGAAGGGATGAGTTGTAGGTCTCTGCATCGGTGTAGGAATGTCAGATGGTTCGATATTCGTGCCAGTTTCTGGTAGGATTTTTCAATTTTTCTCCATATTTTTGGTATATCGGGTCCGTACCGATCCTTCAGAGTCTGTCTATATTTCTGAGATGAGGTATTATGTACAGTATTTACATTATTCGGACTATTGTTCTCATCTTTGTCGCCATATTTGTCACAACGTTTCGGCCGTTGTACGCTCCGGCCTTCTTCAGGTGGTTGGAATTTCGAACCGAACCCTTTATTTCGATCACTGGGGTAGATTGTTCTAGTTCTACGAGCCATGTTTGATGGATGTCAGTTATCAGTTATCTCCTGGCCTGAAGAAGGCCGGAGCGTACAACGGCCGAAACGTTGTGACAAATATGGCGACAAAGATGAGGACAATAGTCCGAATAATGTAAATACTGTACATAATACCTCATCTCAGAAATATAGACAGTATTCAATGTATGGACGAATGGTAGATTTGTAAATATGCAAATATTCTGACACGACACAGTGACCCAACTTCGCTTGCAGTAGACCTAACTATAGATTCGATGTAGTCTCTCCAATTTAAGTCAGTTAAAAACGTGAGGCCGTGAAGGCGCAGAGTGCTGCACTCCAGACGTCTAACGTCAGTCATTCTGATGGAAAGCAAAAAAGTTTCTCTACGATGGTTAAAGGGGAGTAGATTTTTTTGGATGCGTTGAAATTTACTCGCCATTTCCTACCACAGTTAACCACGAGCAGCAGACAGGTTAAGTTTGTCAGACAGAAGTAAATGGTTGTGTCATCTGCATAAATACTTACTTCGGAACTGATAACAAATATTTGGAGAGATAGCGAAAAGATAAAAAGGTTCTTAGAGCTACAAAGGGCAGGGAATTGGGGAGAGCCATAATTTCCAACTTAATTTACGTCATTGCACATAGAATAGGAAGAAGACGCAAATTATTTTTTCCCTATTTGCACAAAATAGATATAAGTAACACTTCTGTAACTACAATAAGAACGGACATATTGCAATGAAACAGCAGGAAGGTATAGTGATTTTCCAAGCGTAGCTCAGATGTGGCACAAGGCCGGAAGTATGGGGCACCCAGTGAGGATCGAACTCACTACTCAGTCGTAATAGTTCTAGCGCGACAAGCTTGCTAACCATTACACCACTTCGAGGTGCCCTTTTCCTTCCAAGCTACGCTTGGATGTGGCACAAGGCCGAAAGTAAGGGGCACCCAGTGAGGATCGAACTCACTACCCAGACGTAATTGTTCTAGCGAGACAAGCTTGCTAACCATTACACCACCTCGAGGTGCCCAAAACAGCAGGAAGGTATAGCAAAAAAGTTTATAGTAAAAACAGAAATCAAAAAACTAAAAAGGAACAAAAATGTTTTATCGGTTTTCATTCGCGTCAGAGCTCTTTCGATGACTAAAAAGCAAATGGACACGACGTATAAAGTAGTAAACACGATATATATATATATATTATATATATATATATATATATATATATATATATATATATATATATATATATATATATATATATATATATGTATGTATATATGTATATATATATATATATATATATATATATATATATATATATATATATAATCCTGATATTAATGCATCGCTCTTCAGTTATGAATTGAGCTCTATTTCCCTTTCTCAACTGTGCTTAGGGTTAGAACCTCCGACTGAGGACAAATCGGTTGGATTTCGATACCGGCTTGAAGTAATCGGATGTCTAGCCACACTGATAAGCAGTGATACAGCGAAACAAGCTTCTGTGCGGAAGACTATTTATGTTCCCGTTAGCTATAGAGAAAGGGTAATTTTTTTAAATGGCTGCTCCTGCTATTAACGCATCGTTCTTCAGTTATGAATTGAGCACTCTTGGCTACTGACGTTTGTATACATCACGTATATAATACGTCAAAAATTTCCCTTTCTCTGTCGCGCGCCGATAGTTTAGGAGTAGAAAGTAGAACAAATCGTCAAGTTTCGATCCCGGCTTGAAGCAACCCGATGTCTACCCACAGTAAGGAGCTGTGATACAGCGAAACAGTGTTGTATGTGGCTGACTATATATATATATATATATATATATATATATATATATATATATATATATATGTAAGCAAATGTGTGGATGTAGATCCGACGGTATGATGAAAATGTGGAAAAGACAAAGCAAAATCCGAATATGTGAGTTTTCTGTTTTTTTTAATTTTTAATTTTTTTATTTATTTTATTCCGATTTCGCTTTGATTTTTCCACATTTTCATCATATATATATATATATATATATATATATATATATATATATATATATATATATATATATATATATGATAACAAACAGTCCTTAAAGCAATTTTTTCTGCTTACAAACGGAGGGTTGGAAGGATAATGTGTCAAAGACCTTCAGATTTAAATCTGAATAAGCATTTTTCAGTACCGAGAACATACTGATAATTATTTAACAAATGTTTAGCTATCGCTGAAGCGGATATCTTGATCGAGATTTATTGTGGGATTTCAAAAATCAGTTCAAAAATGTCTCAAGACCTTCGGCACTTCTCCTTTTGGGGACGCCTCAGGTGCTGGGTAATAGCCCTTGTCCCCTCGAGAAGGAGAGGTATGGCCTTGAGGTTTCCTCCCCTGCTGGCTAAGGTAATATTAATATCAAACTCCCCGAGTGATAACGAGGGCACAAACGATGACTTTGAAGAGACTACTTGATGACACTTATACACATTTGTCATTATTTTCCAATCAATTTATGATGATTAACATGTACAAGGCCCAAGAGTCACTCGAGGTAGAAGGCAGAGTTAATGGGTATATGTGGGGAAGTAAGCTTAGAACAGGTTAAGATTCTAGTAATCAGGAAAACGTTCTCTTGGGTGTTGATTCCACAAGACAATGGTACGTGGGAAGAAGCTACTCAAGTAGAGCTTACATCTCAACAATGGAACGCGAACGTGGAATACCCTGTGCGTGGCATGGTGGGTTTTAGCCCTGAAAGTTATAGCTGGTGGAACAATTTCTATAGAAACAGCGATAAAGCACTGAGAGGCTTGGGAATTTTCGTCTGTAGAAAAGGTGTTGTATGGTTGAAAATAATTCATCACCCACGGGGATGCACCTCCTGCGATATGTGGCAGCCTTACTCTATTTTCGGCCCAATCTGATTCCTGTAAAGGTAGAGTATCGCAGGCACGGAACCTCCAAGAGAGAACAACCGTAAATCGTGATAGAAGAAAATTTAGGATTCGCTCGGTGAGAATGGAATTTTGCCAGGTTTTCAATACAGTGTAACCCGGATATAAGAGAAACCCGGATATAAGAGAGATTTTCTCTGGTCCCAAATTAGAGCCTGTGTTAATAAAACAAAATAGACCAAACCCGGATATAAGAGAAAGCCGGATATAAGATACTTCTTCTCCGGTCCCGACAACTCTCTTATATCCGGGTTATACTGTAATACATTCTCACATAACTCTCTTATGCGTTCTTTTTCATTTAATTTTTATCACTACTTCCTCGTACGCATCGATTTTAAAGTTCTTTGAGGATGATGACAAGAAATCACGAAATATAAATGAACCTTAATTGGGTGATATTTTGTCTGATATCGATTATTTACAATCTAGTCTTGTTTTTTGGTTTGTTCTTTTTTTTAGTTTCACCCATTATATGCCGAGTCATGATTATCACGAACTATTTAATATTATAAATATTTATATATTGACTAATGATTATCAATAAATATATATTGAACGATAGTTTCACGCGTACTTACAAGATAATCGATATTACAGACAAATCTACGCCGCATAAGGTCAATGAAGACTCTCTCTCTCTCTCTCTCACTATATATATATATAGAGAGAGAGATAGATAGATACATACATAAGCCAGTATCTGTAGAAATAAAAGTAAATGTTCACTAGATTGAGCTTGCAAAATTGGACGAGTAATTTATAAAGCAGAAGTAAAAGATGCAAATAGCCAGACCAATATTTACATAGGATGTTCTGAAGGCAAATTCCAGACGAGATGGTATTATCACCAGTCATCATTATAGAAAGACTTAGGAATTCTACCCGGCTAGCCAGACATATGTGGAAATTAAATAAAAAAAATACAAAGCTCCGAATGTAACCTGGGAAATAATTTTTAAAAATCCAAACCTTACGCCAATCATAGTTATATCTGTAATCTTTGCCAAGAAAAGTTAGCAATAATTGTATTTCCAGACCCCAAATAACAAATAATGATACGATGTTTACACACAAAAATTACTTTTGAGTTCTTTTGAACCAGGATAAAAATATGTACATTTCATATACCCTTCACCGATACAATTTCAATATCATTGCTTTTCTCCTCACCTTCTATTACGCTTCCGCTGTGCGTTTATTTATATTCAAATAATAAAGCATCAGGAAATTATTTAGCCCGGATCACCTGAAGATACCGAAGCTCCGGTGGTAGACAGCTACCCGACCCCGTTTTTACGGGGTCTACGGAGAATTTTTGCCCGAGCCTACGGGCTCGGTTTTACCCCGCATTAAATAACGGCCACATCCTACCTCGCGGCGGAGTGAGGTAAATAACCTTGCTTCGGCAATTAGTTGGAGATTCGTCTCGAGCTAAGCTAGTCGAACTCTCTGCATTCGGGCAGAGAGGAACCCAGACGAGGCTATGCCGAAGGGCAGAGTTCCATCTGGGGTAGACAGCTACACGACACCGTTTTTACGGGGTCTACGGGGAATTTTTGCCCGAGCCTACAGGCTTGGTTTTACCTCGCATTAAAAAAGACCTTGTGCTACATCCTGCCGAGCGGGATGGCGAGGTAAAAAACCTTGCTTCAGCAATTGGAGATTCGTCTCCAGCTATGCTCATCGAACTCTCTGTCTTCGGGCTGAGAGGAATCCAGACGAGGCTATGCCGAAGGGCAGAGTCTCGCCTGTGGTGGTAGACAGCTACCCGACCCCGTGTATACGGGGTCTATGGTGAATTTTTGCCCGAGCCTACGGGCTCGGATATTCCACGTTAAATTCGGCCTTGTGCCCCATCTGAACGCGTGGGGCGGTTGCTAAATATCTTTGCTTCATGAATTTCTAGTCTGCTACCCGATAACCTGTCTTTCAGTAGTGTATTCTCTTTTACAATAAACCTCTCTTTTTTTATCTACGCGCGTGTTGCTATTCCTTCACTGGAGTACCAAGTTTGTCTGTTTGTAACCACTTTATCACAATAAAAATGAGGACAACAGTCCAAACAATGTAAGAAGTAAAAATTTTGTTAGTTTTTCAAAAATTTTAAATTTAAGAGACGTTCAAATTAAACAGATGACTGTCAAATATAAGAAATAAATATATAAAAAATCTTCGTCCCATATTAACGAAGAATGCTTGATGATTTTGAGGAAATGTTTAGAGAAACATGTGTCAAAAAGGGACAGAGGAGTCGTAAAGGATCAAGTATTGCTCTCAAGCAGTGATTCCCAAACGGCGCAGTGCACCTCAAAGGTGTGGTGGAGCAGAATGACAGGCCATCCGGAATGATTGAAAGGAATCAAAGATTTAGAAACAGTTTAAAAAAAATCATATCCCAAAATAAATATGAATTTTAAACATTATTATGTATTTCTTTTTCTTTTTTTTTTAAGCGTATCACCCCAAGCAAGGCCGGTGGCCACTATCACGCAAGGGGTTACAGAAGGGATGGAGGAAGAGCAGATAGGAGTGGTAAAGGAAGGGATGTGGAGAAAGAGAAGGACGGAGGGTCGATCAAGGGTGGTTACGGAAGATATAGAGCGAGAGCAGATAGGAATGAAAGATGTCAGGAAGTGGAGAAGGGAAGTGGATAGATCAAGGCAATTGGAGATGACGATTGACGCCACACTTAAACCGTTGGAGATTGTATTTGTCAGGGAAACAGTAATAGGGAAGGGAGTTCCATAGGCGAGATGTGCGAGACATGAAGCTATTGGAGTAGAAAAGACGTCTACATCTAACAGTTTCAACGGTGAAGGGGTGGGAACGGGATGCCAGCCTCGTAGGACGTTTAAATTCATGAGGCCTAGGGACAAGCGAAAGCAACTCCTCGGAGCAATTACCGTGGAAGTACTTGTAGAAAAGGCAGAGCGATGCAACATCGCGTCTGTGAGAGAGCGACTGCAGACGAGATGACAGATCAGGGCCCATCACATTGCATATCCGTCTCTGGATCTTATCAAGAACCCCGAGGCAACACGCAGGGGCCCCAGACCATAAATGGCAGCAATACTCCATGCAAGGTCGAATGGTAGACTTATAGACTTGGAGGATTTAATTTCATGCAGGAGTTGGCTCAGCACCATTAACTAAAGAGGAGAGTTCTAATTCCTGTTGGGATCTTTATATTCACTTATGCACAAATACCCTTGGGAAAGGTAGGATTCTTCAACTATGGGTTGATTAGTAGGACTTGTATCACTAAACCATTATTGTCTTAAATAATAAAAAAAAAACTTAAAATCTAAAAATATTTTCTGACTTTAAATAACCTGTAATTGGTTGATAAACCGTAGAGCTGTAGAAAATGAATGAATCAATCTTTAATAAAGATAGGCAATAGTCAGTTGCAGAATGGGAAAGGGCACTGTCTTGCATTAATATACTCTTGAGCATACAGCTTCTTGCTTGTGATCTGTACCATTCAAAAAATGTCTTGTCCAAGAAGTTTAGATAATCCTCTACATTTATTTATTTATGAATAACTATTGACCGATTTTAAAATTGTGACATGTTTGCATTATATCAAGTATTAAGTCTATAGTAAGTAAGGTCCGAAAATTGGAGGAGAGAGTTATCAATGATAATGTTCTGACTTAGATCCACGGTTATCTCCCTCTAGACTTTCTTTGCCGTAAGGCTGCTTGCGACGTTTCACTGGGACTTCCCTCACTCTGAGTCGGTGTCTGCGTTTCCTTGTCAAAATCACGCTCATACCTTTCATTAAATTTGTGTAATTAATCATTTTATAAGTTATTTCTTTATATATTATATTTAAAGCACTATTTAATTCCGAAAATGCGGCCTAGAGAAAAAAAAAGTTTGTGATGCAATGCTTTAAACTAAAGACAGGAAGTTGTGGAGAGCCATGACAGCCTTATCTTGAATGCATATATATATATATATATATATATATATCAAAAACTGAGATAATGTTTGGGTCGATTTTTCAATTGAACCCATCAACCTTGAGCGTCAAAATCAATCTCTCATACCTTCTCCTTAAATGACCATTACTTGTTTGCTAATTATTTTTGTCTGTAGAGGAAATAACAGTGATCTTTAACTTTTTAAAATGGTATCCATTGCCTGATTAAAGTCTCTCTTCTCAGAAATTATCGATTCCTTCTTCCAGTCTGTTTCTGTCTTTTCGTTCATATATATATATATATATATATATATATATATATATATATATATGTGTGTGTGTGTGTGTGTGTGTGTGTGTGTGTGCAGCAAATTTCGTTTAATAATTTAGACATGTTCTGTCTAATTATTCACGATCTGTCCTGGGTATGACAATAAACTGCATCCAGCAGCAAGGCCTCTGATCGAGATGTTTTGAGGAATGTGAAACCACCTCTTAATTGCTGTTGTTCCCAGGTCCACCCTTACCCGAGGTAGTAGTACCTGTTAGGGTCCCTGCTATGGGTAAATAGCTTAGACTAATATCAAGCAATGCCGACCGCTGGAGGCGGTTAAGTAACCCGGCTAACCTAGAGATTCTAAGGAGGGTAGTTGAAACCTGGCGGAGGAAATGCCACGGAAGCCTCTCAGTAGCCACACTTTGTGCATTAGTAGGCATGCACTGAGGCGGACGCATACAGACCTGGACTTCGCCATCTCGCTGCAACTCTCGGACAAGCTTTTGGTCGTCTCGGATCCTCTCCTTGGCACTGAAATCGTTTTTCCGGGAGCTAAGTGCGTGTGGCTGGGACTGCGCAATCCTAGCACCACCTTAAACAATTTCGAGCGCGGGCTCTGTCTTTCCTCTCTTGGATGGATATGGAAGAACAGTGTCATCGTCAGCAATGGCGGACAGCCTAAGAGAGAGACAGAGACTTATTCCCGATAGGATCCTTTCATAAAAAGAAGAAACGCCGTCCTGGTTCATATTGTATTTATTTCCGAGTACTTTTGACATAGCATAATGTCATCATCAGGGATAGGATAAGTATTCTATTTGTTGTCATATTGTGGCTAACGAGACTAAGGGGACGTAACTACGTATTTTTATTGCAGATTTTCCGACGTAAGTAGTCGAAAAATAGAAGAAAGAACTATTAGTACGAACACTAACATTTAGCGACTATCTTTTGTACACATTTTAAAATGTCTACGGAGTATTCATAATTAATTTGATTAAGTTTTGGTGTGAATATTTTTTATGTAAATACCTTCATGGATTTTTAGGTTTTGTCTATTATTTCCTTGGAAAAATATGGAAATGTTTTCAACCAGTTTTTTTTCCGGAATAAGCAGACATGTCTAAATTATTTAACTAAATATATATATATATATATATATATATATATATATATATATATATATATATATATATATATATATATATAATTTTATGTATTCAAAAATTATAAGATAAACATGTTATAAAATCATAACAAAAATAGATATATAGGTATCATTTCACCTAATCGAGGCGGGTGTTACAGAGAGTGAAGGTGAGAGAAAAGTCCGAGTATAGAGAGAATTGGAGAAAGGACAAAAGATAAACGTGATTCAAGTAAAAGTTAGAAGATGGCGATTGACTTTGGGCTGCATCTGACTGATCAAGCAATATTTACATTATTCGGACTATTGTCCTCATCTTTGTCGCCATATTTGTCACAACGTTTCGGCCGTTGTACGCTCCGGCCTTCTTCAGGTGGTTGGAATTTCGAACCGAACCCTTTATTTCGATCGCTGGGGTAGACTGTTCTAGTTCCACGAGCCATGTTTGATGGGTGTCAGTTATCAGTTATCTCCTGGTAATTTTCCCTCTGAAAGTTCTCCACTGCCTGAACCGGGTATTGAACTCACACTCTTTGGGTCTGTTACTGGATCTAACCAACGCCTTTATCCACCGTACCATGTGTCCTTGAGGACATCTGGGTATGAATTTCTGAGTATTATAAACCTAATTTTTCAGCAACCATTTTTTACCAGTACTCATATTGCAATTTTGCTGTTATCATTGCATGTTTTACCAGATCTCGTATTGCAACTTTTTGTTATCATTGCTGTTCTCTGGCACTCCTTATTACTGGTTCCCATATTGTATTTATTTCTATGCTTGGCCGACTCAGGAGATTTTTGTGGCCTAGCATATGTGCTGATTCCTTAAGTTTACGAATTTTCCAATGGTGTTCCCTGTCTATGATCTCAACCTGATCCCACAGGGGACGGTGATCTCCCTTCTCTCTCCATATGTGGTCAGCCACGCCTGATTTTTCTACTTCCCCTCGCATTACAGCTTTCTGGTGTTCTTGAAGCCTTACCTTGAGGGGGCGGCCTGTTTCTCCTTTATATTCCTTTCCGCAGCTGCACGGGATAGCGTACACACAGTCTTTAGTCCCGTTCTCCTCTATGGGGGGTCTCACTGCGGTCCATATAACATCAGGACAACCTTCAAAAGCGTGACAACACTTCGCAGATATCTCTCTCGAGCGACGCGGAATTCGAACTCACACGGGAAGGAAAACGAAACAAAATTCTCCCTCGTTGTCCACAATAAATTGACGACGAGGTATTCGAACTCACACAGAAAAAAAACAAAAACAAAAGTCTCCTTTGCCGTTTTTGCCAGTGTCCACAACAACTTGGCGACAATAGATTTACGAGGACTAAAATATGGAAAAGCGAGTTTTTCGTAAGACTTTTATCATGGAGGTTTTTAAAAATATTTTAGTAGAACTTGTAAAATACCAAAATTAACAACAATTACAACTCCAGGAAAGAATGGAAGAAAAATGGCAAAAACAATTACTACAAACTCAGGAACTAATATTAAAGGTAGCGGGTAACAAACAACGAAATATCGAAAAAGAGGCGATTTATTCCCAAGACGCAGTGTGGAATACGATAGAAACATTCAATTACTCCCTAGACGAGGATAAAAACTTCGGGGATTATTTCAGACGTTATGAAGACATCTACAACATCGATTGTCAAAACTGGACACAAGCAAAGAAGCTACGATTGTTGCTCAGAAAATTAGGAACTGAAGAATACACAAAATTTGTGGATTACATTTTCCCAAAGACGAACGAATTAACGTTTGACGAAGCAGTTACATGTCTTACAGAGCTTTTCAGTCCAAAAACGTCCTTCTTTCAGAAGAGGTGGAAATGTCTTAACCTAGTAAAGGGCGAAAATGAGGACTATTCCACGTTTGCCGCAATCGTGAATAAACATTGCGACGACTTCAAGTTGGCAGAATTAACACCGGCCAATTTCAAGTGTTTCATCTTTGTTCAAAGGTTAGTCTCGGTAAAAGATAGTGAAATGCGCAAAAGAATGCTTTAAAAACTACAAAATGAACCTGGACTAACACTACAACAATTATCAGAAGATTGCCAAAAATGCCTGCGTATAAAGAAAGACTCGAAGAACATTGAGGAGTCAGGAGTATCACATATACGTAAGTTAAACAAAAGTTTACGTTCTTCACCCTCCCCGGAAAGAAAAGAAAAATTCTATAATAAGGGAAAAAGTACAACATATAGGGCAAATTATGACGAAAATCGAAGCAAATATAAGCCCCTCCCTCCCTCCCTCCACATCTGCATGTTATCGATGTGGAGGACTACACTGGAATAAGGATTGCCGTTTTAAATATAAAAACTGTCTTGTGTGTGGAGAAATAGAGCACAAGGCATCCCAATGTAGGAACAGAAAAGCTACTAGTAGGATAAGAGCTACTAGGATGCATGACGAAGGAAATATGTGGAACTTGAAATCTTAAAGAAAAAGATAAAATTGCGACTAAACTCGGGTTCCGATCTAACGATAATTAACCTACAGACATGGAAAAAGCTTAACAGACCAACCATGTTACACAAAATATTGCTAAGTCGGTATAGCGTATAAAATTCGAAGGAGAAATAATCGTAAATGTTAAATTTCACGGGAAAACAAATAAACTCAAGATATACGTAATGAAAGAGAAAATCTAGTGGGTACAGACTGGATGCAAAAATTCGACGTTTGGGACCTACCTATCAGCTCATTTTGCAAAACGTTAGACGGTGAACCAACAGATGCAACAAAGTTAAAGGAAGAATTACATAATCAATTTCCCGAGGTATAGCGGATTGGGACGATGCAACAAATTTACAGCTAGAATTGAATTAAAAGAAAACGTCTAACCAGTATTTAGAAAGAAGCGAAACGTACCGTTTGCTACTATAGAAAAAATCGACAAAGAATTAGAGAGACTTGAACAAACTGGGATCCTTTCAAAAATAGAGTTTAGTGAATGGGCAGCACCGGTAGTCTATGCAAAAAAGAAATCAGGAGAAATCTGTGTATGCGCAGATTTTTCGACGGGGCTAAATAAGGCTATAAAAGACCATCATTACCCATTACCGAGCCCAGAGGAAATATTTGCAAAGCTCAACGGCGATAAGATATTTTCCAAAATAGATCTAAGTGAGGCTTATCTGCAATCCCAGTACAAGAAGAAAGTACGAAAATTCTATGTATTAATACGCACAACGTGTTGTACAAATTTAACAGACTACCGTTCGGGGTAAAAGTTGAACCAGCAATTTTTCAGCAGACAATGGACACAATGCTCACGGGTCAGAATTTTGCGACAGCTTATCTGGATGACATTCTAATTAAGAGCGACAATGTTGAAGAGCACACATCACACATCACACATAAAGGAAGTTTCAGAAGACTTCAGGACTTTGGGTTTAAAATAAAAGGAAAAAAATGTGATTTTTTCCTAAATTAAATTAAATACTTAGGCCATATAATTAATGAATGTGACAGGAAACCAGACCCAGAGAGGGCATCGGCAATTAAAAACATGCCGGAACCAAAAAACGTTGCAGAATTACAAAGTTTCCGGGGCCTAGCTAACTACTATGGCGAATTTATTGATAATGTGCATAAATTGAGGGTCCCACTAAATGAGTTACTAAAAAAGGAGAATAATTGGAATTGGACAGAAGACTGTAAAAAAGTGTTTAAGGAAATAATACAAAAATTAACTTCGGTGTTAGCACTGACACATTTCGATCCTGAATTAGAAATCATTATTGCAAGTGACGCGAGCTCACATGGGGTAGGTGCGTGTATTTTACACAAGATGCGGGACGGTACAAAGAAACCTGTTGCGCACGCATCTAGATCATTATTACCGGCGGAGAGAAACTATTCAAAGATCGAATAGGAGGCATTAGGCATCATATCTGCAATAACTCGTTTTCACAGATGTATTTATGGGAGAGAGTTCACGCTCCAAACGGACCACAATTTCCATTAAGAGCACACATATTTGGATTTCGACAGTTACGGCTTTGTCCCTTCTTATTCCTTCCGTATCTTCTGTTACGACTTCTTATGTTTTCCTACATTGTGAATGGAAAGGTAACTTATTTTTATCGTATTCCTATGGAAAATCTTCGACAACTTCAATCCTTTAGGGAAGCGTTTTTTCAACAAAGTCCTGTCTTGTGTTTTATCTCCATATTAAATGGGGATATGAACCAAATAATGATTCTTCTATGCCTTTTTCCTTTATTTGTTGCTTCTCTTCTTTATATATTGATTTATTTTATGACTGGTTTGATATTTACGGCTTATCACTCCTTTTATGGGTCATTCAAAGCCGAAATATATTTTGGAGATTGTAATAATAATTTTTTTTCTAGTGAATATTACATTAATAATTTTGTGGGAATAGCACTGAACTTTCCAAATACAAGTCTTACAGTTTAACTTGGAGTTGAGGAGTGGAATATAAATAATCGTGAATAGATAAATGACAGTTCAAATGACTTATTTTCCGACTTGATGTTTCGAAGAGACGTATGACCGCTCTTCAGGGTAAGATAAATAATAAATAAGATAAATTTATTGCATTCAGTGGGTAGGTAGGAATGTAGGTATGAAACGAGCAAGGCAGACATAGATAGATAGATAGATAGATAGATAGATAGATAGATAGATAGATATCCATACATGTATATATTAAACTTTCCTGATAATAAAATTGTACTAAATTGTTGCTTGTGGATGATGACAATGTCTTTTTAGAGTAATTTGCTTATTCGACACTGGTTCACGTACGATCACCGAAGTTAAGCAACGTCGAGCCTAATCAGTATCTAGATGGGTGACCGCTTCGGAATACCAACTGCTGTAAGCTAGGATGTGCAGTTAGTGTAATGAGCATACGGCCATATCACTTTGAAGCACCAGTTCACGTACGATCACTGAAGTTAAGCAACGTCGAGCCTAGTCAGTATCTAGATGAGTGACCGCTTCGGAATACCAAATGCTGCAAGCTAAGGGTGTACGGTTGATGTAATTGGCTTACGGCCATATCACATTGAAACACCGGTTCTCGTACGATCAACGAAGTTAAGCAACGTCGAGCCTGGTCAGTATCTAGATGAGTAACCTCTTCGGAATACCATGTGCTGTATGCTAGGATGTACGTTTGGTGTAATTGGCTTATGGCCATACCACATTGAAACACCGGTTCTCGTACGATCAACGAAGTTAAGCAACGTCGAGCCTGATCAGTATCTAGATGAGTAACCTCTTCGGAATACCATGTGCTGTATGCTAGGATGTACGTTTGGTGTAATTGGCTTATGGCCATACGACATTGAAACACCGGTTGTCGTACGATCAACGAAGTTAAGCAATGTCGAGCCTGGTCAGTATCTAGATGGGTTACTGCTTATGAATATCAAGTGCTGCAAGCGTGGGTGTGCGTTGGTGTAATGGATAACAGCTCGTAATCAGAGAGCCGATTTCCAATTCCAGTCAGTTTGGTATACTCATTTACGCTCAAATACCCCTGTGAAAGGTATGAATCAACCCATTCTGCCCTTTTGTTAGTAAATAATTTTTACAGTCTGAAAAAATGTTATGGTTTTAAGTAATTGCAAAAGAAAAGAAAGATAAAGCGTAAAAAACAAAACCATCAATAAAAACATTGATTATTCATTGCTCTACGGCAAGTGCCTTGCAAATGTATGTATTTAAGTGTAACGCAGCAGTCGTGTGATGTGCTGAGCGCTTTTTCTATTCTGTAAGACTAGGATTGTTGCTAAGAGATTTTTTTAAACATTCATTGCCTGCTCTATCCGCCTATCACGTCAGTCTCACAAATCGAGATAACAATTCAAGCAGCAACAAAATATGAAATCCAACAATAGCCACCACCGCGAAATAATAGAAACAATGGAAGAGAAGGAAATCTATCTGGAAAGTGAAAGGAAAATGAAAAAGCCGTTCTTTGGTTTGTTTCTTTTTGACCATCTTGAGAATAACAAACAGCAAAAGAATATTTTGACCGCCGAGTGGAAAGAAAAGAAAAAGAAAAAGGAAAAGAAAAGAAAAGAAAAGAAAAGATAAAGAAAAAGGAAAAGAAAAGAAAAGAAAAGAAAAGACAAACACTATTGAAAATGAAGTAAATAATTCGAGAGTGAGTTGTGAACAAAGGCAGAAAAGAAAATAGAAAGGAACACGACATTGGTGATTGTTTCACTTGAGATGGAAAAAAAAATGATGCCCTAAGTCTCTGACATGCAAAGTAAAGGCGAACACACCCAACACACAGATGAATAAAACCACACACACACACACACACACACACACACACACACACACACACATATATATATATATATATACATATATACGTATAGTTTTTAAAATTTGTCATATTGATAGGTGAAAAGCACAATATTGGGGATAGAACGTTTATAGATATAGATAAGAAACAAATGAATCAACACTGTATGGTGAAACTGACATTTACTATACTATCTTGTTTCCTATATCCGTCAACATACACACACACTCTCATCTCTCTCTCTCTCTTTGTTTTTTTCTCTTTCTGTCTTTCTCCATATATTACTGACAAACTACTTATAAGTGATCGTGTGAGTAAATTACAAGCTTAGACGAGATTTTGCTTTTCGTTTAAAACAAAATAAATAATCAAATATATGTATTTTTCCCTCACTTTCTTCTTTAAATAATTTTATAATATTTTAAACTTAATACAGGTTAAATTTAAAATTGGTAATTTTTATTTTCAATTTTATAGTAAAATTTAAAATTAATTAGAATGATTTGTATTTTAGTCAAACCATGACATTAAGTCATTAATTATTATAACCAAGGTTCGTTGTCAAGTCTTTTTGAATTCTCATATACTTCTATTTTGATTGGTCATTGCAGCTTATGTATTTGAGGGGTGTTTGGTTGATTTGAACCTTTTAAAACTCTTTATTCTACATTCAATACCATCACTTGATAAGATACCAGAAGTATTAAAACAAAAGGGCTATTTTTGTATATATATATATATATATATATATATATATATATATATATATATATATATATATATATAAAAGAGATATTATTGTTGTCCCTAAAAAGTCTATATTTTAAAGAGAGAAAATCTCATAACTCACCATATTTCTTTCTAAGGTAACCAATGGCAAAATTGAACAAACAATGATATTAACATTTTTAAAGATTTAAAAACAATAATATTAACATTTTCTATAAAAATCAAATTCATTGTAACTATAAGTATGATGAAGCTTCTCCAAGAAACATTATAAAGTAATACAAAAATCTAGTCGACAAAAACAAGAAAATTAAATTAATTATCTGCTATAAAAATTTAAAATGCTAACCTCATCATCAGCAGTAATAACTCATCTGCAAGATATAAATTGCAGAGAAACAATATTATCTACAAAATCACATATCCCTTCAGGAACTAAGCTTCTGATTAAACCAAATTCATGAATAATTAGATTGAATATACTACAACATACGTAACACGAAGACTCAAGTTATCTCTGATCATAACTCAAGTAAGTCTTATTTAAATACACATAGAGTCTTTTCACAATCAATCCGCAACATACTAGTACAAATATAATAGCCTCGTCAACATGTAAAAAAGGCTAAAAATAATGGAAGCATTATTAATAAAAAAAAAGAAAAAAGCAACACTCAATAATTTCAAGTATGAACACAGCAAAAATGTGCTGACCGTGTTTGGAAAATAAAACATTCTTATAACTCTAGATACATACATAAAACAATGCAAACATTCAATTAAATAATCTTTGGTAAATGGCTAAATGTATAGCCGAAAGCGATCGTACGTACAGAGCATTCGGACAATTTCTACAGAATTTATGTCCAGAACTGAAGGAAATTATAAGAACAAGAAAAATTGAATTAGAAAAGTCAGTCATTTTTAATGAAACTATAGATATATATATTTAACCAAGTTGTGTTTTTAATTCGACGACCAGGTCTGTCAGTTGAATTTTTTTATTGCATTATTTCCAATTTTCTTGAGAAAATACAATGAAAAATTAAAGAGACAGACCTTGTCGGTGAATTGTAACAAAGTTCATTTAAACTTTTTCTACTAAAATAAACATTATATATATATATATATATATATATATATATATATATATATATATATATATATATATATATATATATATATATATATATATATGTCAGTTTTGTTCGCACGTTTTTAATATATAGCTACATTTGCAGGGCCTTTATACACATATATATATATATATCCAATTCCAAAAACACACACACATATACGCATGCATACATATATATATATATATATATATATATATATATATATATATATATATATATATATATATAAAGAAATATAGTCTTAAAGTGTGCTATATTTATGGGATAAAGTGCTCAATATCAGAGATAGAGCGTGTGTAAATGTAAAAGTGAACATAGAAGTCTCTGATATTGAGCACTTTATCCCATAAATATAGCACACTTTAAGACTATATTTCTTCATATATATATATATATATATATATATGTATTTATGTATGTATGCATGTGTATATGTGTGTGTGTGGAATTGGATATATATATATGTGTGTATAAAGGCCCTGCAAAAGTAGGTATATATTAAAAACGTGCGAACAAAACTGACATATATATATATATATATATATATATATATATATATATATATATATATATATATATATATGTATGTATTTATGTATGTATGCATGTGTATATGTGTGTGTGTGTGGAATTGGATATATATATATATATATATATATATATATATATATGTGTGTGTGTATAAAGGCCCTGC
>OZ038509.1:35391498-35416498 GCA_964036315.1 Acanthosepion esculentum | reverse complement strand
AAAAATATTAGCTACGTGAAACGCTAAGATGTTTGTATGCCACACGAGTTAAAATAAATGTACCTCAATTTAATATGACAATGATATCAGACTATTTTTTCCTGTCCTTCCCACATTCTTTCTTTCTTTCTTTCTTTCTTTCTTTCTATCTATCTATCTATCTCACTCTATTCATATCCATCAATTTATCTATCTCTATCTTTTCACATCTATCTATCTATCTCACTCTATTCATATCCATCAATTTATCTATCTCTATCTTTTCACATCTATCTATCTATCTATCTATCTATCTATCTATCTATCTATCTATCTATCTATCTCAGCCTATTCATATCTATGTATCTATCTTAGTCTATTTATATAACTATATCTATCTCAGTCTATTCATATCTATCTGTCTATATATCTATCTATCTATCTATCTATCTATCTATCTATCTATCTGTCTGTCTGTCTGTCTGTCTGTCTGTCTGTCTGTCTGTCTATCTATCTATCTATCTCCGTATTTGTATTATCTATCTATCTATCTATCTATCTATCTATCTCCGTATTTTTATTATCTATCTATCTATCTATCTATCTATCTATCTATCTATCTATCTATCTATCTATCTCCGTATTTTTATTATCTATCTATCTATCTATCTATCTATCTATCTATCTATCTCCGTATTTTTATTATCTATCTATCTATCTATCTATCTATCTATCTATCTATCTATCTATCTATCTGTCTGTCTGTCTGTCTGTCTATCTATCTATCTATTTTTTTTTCACTGAAAACTTTATTTGTAGCGGGTACACGTGTTTAAAAGTCTATCCACATTTTTTTTTATTAAAAAGGGAAAATAATAAGAATCAACCTAAATTTAATAATCCTATGAAAGACAAATTGTGACTCCAACAGAAATCAACCCTGCATCGCTATTTAACCCCCCTTATTAAGAGAAAGTATGCCACTGCCCCAAAATATCGGATAAAAATCCTTTCAGATATCATCTGTCAATCTCAGTCTAGTCATATCTATCTATCTATCTATCTATCTATCTATCTATCTATCTGTCTATCTATTTTAATACTATAAACGTTATTTTCAGTGGGTTCACGTGTTTAAACGGCTATACACTTTTTTTTATTCTATTAAAAGGAGAAATTAGTAACAATCGACCTAATTTAAGTAATCCCATCAATGAAAACTTGTTTCTCCGACAGGAATCGATCTTCCATCACTCTTGTCCCCTTCTTAAGCGAAAGTATGCCTCTTCTCAATAATATCGGTTAAAAATCCTTTCAAATCCTTTATCTGTCAATCCCAGTCTATTCATATCTGTCTATCTACTAAGATATCTCTCTATATCTATCTGTCTTTTTAGGAATATATTTATCTATAACACACGCATATAAACAGTGATCGCGCTCTGGTGCATATAATAAATTTTCTGTAAATATGGTGACCATATTGGCGTATTGTCTGCACTTTGCTGATAAGATATGTTATTGTTCTCAAAGTGGAATTCGCCATTAAATTGTAAAGACTGCGTCATTCCGAAATGTAACAGACTTCACTTAGCTGTCAAAGAAAATAAAATCGTTATCATGTCTTTCTCGCCTGGTGTGAACGGAAATGTTTTTACATTTTAAATATGACATTTGACTACAAAACCTATTAAATCATGTCCATAATCTTCACAAGACCAACTATAATATAGTCATATTATAGTTGGTCTTGTGAAGATTATGAACATGATTTAATAGGTTTTGTGGTTATTCTGCGTCAAGCATGAGACATGTATCTTGTTTAACAAAAACAATATTTCTCTAAATAAATTTCTCTCTTCCCGATCTGATATAAACCTACAAACAGGTTTATCATTGAATTTTCACAAGTAGCGACGTTGCCTCGCTCTGTCTTTTTTACAAATACTTTCACGGTAATTGCTCCGAGGAGCTGCTTTCGCTGGTTCCTAGGCCTCATGAATTTAAACGTCCTACGAGGCTGGCATCCCGTTCCCACCACTTCACCGTTGAAACTGTTAGATGTAGACGTCTCTTCTACTCCAATAGCTTCATGTCTCGCACATCTCGCCTGTGGAACTCCTTTCCTTATTCCGGTTTCCCTGACAAATACAATCTCCAACTATTCAAGTGTAACGTCAATCGACATCTCCAGCTGCCTTGATCTATCCACTTCCCTTCTCCACATCCTTTCACCTTTCATTCCTATCTGCTCTCGCTCCAAATCTTCTGTAAGCCCCTTGCCTTGATCGATCCACTATCTTTCTCCACATCCTCTCCTTTACCACTCCTATCTGCTCTTCCTCCAAACCTTCTGTAACCCCTTGTGTGCTAGTGGCCTCCAACCTTGTCTGGGGTGATAAGCTTAAAATAAAATGTGTTTATCGCTGAACGTATTTTTAGTGTCAGGTAATTTTTAACTGAACTTAGTTACGCTTAGCAAATTCTCACTTTTGAGATTTATTTCTTGCTTGAAATATCGCTAGAGTTATTAATGCTTAATAAATTTGAGTTAAATAATAGTCGGTATTAAAAAAATGTATTTTATTGATGCTTAACAGTCTCATAGTAGTAGTGTGTGCCGCTCGGGGCAACCCTTGATTTTGCCGTTCTCCAGCCAACTCAAAAGTATATATTGCCCAGTGAGCACTCTTAAAGTTATAAAACAAGACTGCTCAGAGATAATATCGTCCTTCATCCTGACCACATGGCCACTCCTGAGTTAAATAGCAGGGCAGACGAGACTATATAGACTTGGTTGAAAACCAGCCTAGTAGATAGAAAACTTTGAATAAAAATCGCGTGTAAGGCAACGTGGAACAACCCCCGCTTCTTTCCAAGAACAATCCATTCAATGCATATTATACAAATATTAAAATATGTTGGTCAATGATCACCAACGTAATGATCACCAGTGCAAATGCATAATAAATCAATTTATCATTTCATCCATTTCAAACTCATCTTTTTTTAGCATTCTCATTTTGATGCTCCGTTGCTATATTTATTATAAGGTTTATTTTTCCCAATTTCTTTCTATTCAACTATTTTTTTTTTGTTTCAACCATTGGTTTGAATTCAACCTTTTTCTTTAAACTTTCTCATGACTTTCGTTCATCTTTTACATTCATGCTTCTTTTTTCACTTTGATCTCATTCCAGAGAGAAAAATCAAATTAGCAGCCTTTTTTCTTCTTTCGGTTTCCTTGTAAGTCCGCTCCCCATTCGACAATAACGGAATAAAATGTCACCGGAACAATCCTTCTTCGTCAGCTTGTTCGGTTATCGATGCGAATGCTTATGCATAAATATTTATCTTTTCGCACTGTCAAGTCTGGGCTGATAAAGGCGAAAATGGCAATTAGATGGAGAATGTTATGGTCAGAGCGAAAGAAAGTGTAGAAAGGTATAGACTGTTGAATAAAGAAGCAGGTATAAGAGAGGGCATGATTTTAAGTAGAGTAGATGGAAGCATTGGAGAATTTACAAAGTTGCATTTCATTCTGTTTGTGTATATGTATATTGTTGTGGTAGGATCCACCTAATTTGCATAGTGGAGTACCGACGATATAAATATGGTTGGTACCGGGAAGACAGAGAGGCGAATCAAGAGATCCAACTAGAGACTCTGCCCGACTGCGACTTAGTCAACACATTCTCCAGGAACGGTCTTCCCAGAAATATACAAAAGACTATATGTAAATATTGTGTACACTTTCTTGTTTCAATACATTTTATTCTAAGTACATTTTGTGTTTGCATTATTATTCCATGCATTAGTCAAGTTTCAACATATATATATATATATATATATATATATATATATATATATATATATATATATATATATATATATATATATTAGTTTCGTGACTGCATGAATATTAATATAATAAGAATCGTTTCCCACTGAAAGAATATAGCAAAAATATTTATGCTTGTTGTATCAGCAACAACAAAATCACCCCCAACAACAACAGCAGCAAAAAAAAACAAAAACAACAACAATAATAATAATAATAATAATAATAATAATAATAATAATAATAATAATGACTAGTTTTAACACGTGCAAATTTCACGTTTTTCCTATTTTAATATTCTGATGATTGTTTAGCGACATCTGCTATGGATTATTTAATGTCGAAATCTAAAAATTTCGAACTCAGCTGCTTGCCTTCAACTACAGATAGAATGTATTTTTTCGCCATTTTGCTATAAAATGTATTGTTGTTAATTCTACTATAAAATCTATCGCTCGTCATTTTGCTATGAAAAAGGTATTTTTATACTTTCATAGTGTTTTGTTTTCGTTCACAATTTTCCCATACCAACCCGAGTCAGGGTGGACCTGGCAACACCAGCAATTAAGAGATGGTTCCGCGCTCCTCAAAACCCCCATTCTCCTTATCAGAGGTCTTGCTGCTGGATGTAGCTTAGTCCATTACTTATGAGGTATTGACAGGATGTTTCTGATCTTAATAGATTAGAGGTCTTAACATGTACATATTTTGTCTTGGTCAATAAAGATCAGTCAGTCAGTCGGGTTACGTGCCTTGTGTAGGCGATCATGTATCTTTCGATACATGACTGACGAGGCAAATTTTTTCCGCAGTAGATTGCCATTTCTTTCTGCGGTAGACTAGTTGCTATCCAAGGCTATAGAACCCGATTTGTCCCCCTACTTACCCACAGATGTGGGGAGAAGTAGTTTCCTTTCAATAGCCGTTCAGTATCACTTGTCAGTCACCTGACCATAACGAGTCGAACATGTGCTCTGGGGTTTGATGCACCGTGCATCATATCCGATTTACTGGAGGGTTAAATTTTAAGTCTTAATAAACACACAAAAAAGCCGACTTGGGGGTTACATCTAGAGATTTAAGAAAAATCTTAATCGGAGACTGTCAGAACGGATTGAATTAGCCGACCTGAACAAATTTCTAATTAAGGCTCACCGACAAGTTTATGGTCAAATTTTATCAAAACCTGTTATTACATCGCGAACATTTGGCTGTGGTCCATTTGCCCAATATTTCTTATCAGACTGAGTGTCATGATGGCATCTTCGCATATTTGGATCTCATCGCTACGTTAGTTAGATATTTAAATAAAGTTTTCCGTTCGTTCGTTCCAGTGAGAAGACACATCCTTGTCTTACATCCCTGTTTATTTTGTATATATACTGACTTTATATTCCGTTGGTATGCAGGCGGTTTCTTGTTTGCTTTAATAGATTTCCCAAATAATTCTAGTTTGCCTGGTATTTTAAACATTTTTTCTGAAGTATTTTATCAAACTTTTTGCATAATCTGTAAAATATAGTTATACATCCATCTGCTTTAAAGCCTCTAAAACTAAAAATGCTCTCTACCAATGATCTGAGACAAACCTCTGTGCCTCCCATCAGCATGGCTGATGCTGACCTCCAGGAGAATGACTCGTTGCTCCATCTTAGGCTAACTTTCTCAGCTAACCTCATATGGAAAGACTATATTGAATCTATTGCTAGGTCAGTTGCTAGGAAGGTTGGTTGATTTTTCTCTCTAGACTTGATTCTTCACATCTATAATTCTACCATTCGTCCATGCTTAGAATATAGCGGCGACATATGGTCTGGTGCTAGAGATTCGTGATAAAATCCAAATAAGAATCAGCAGTATTACTGACCCCGACCTGGCGTCTAAGCTTCAGTCAATTTACCACCGCCATAAGGTTGCCTCCCTTTGCCTTTTCTATAAATACTTTCATGGCAATTCTTCGGGTGACCTCTTCGCTATGGTACCTAGAAACATTGAATTTATGCGCTGTACTAGACTGGCGACGAAGTCTCATCAATTTACAGTAATTTCTAAGCTAGCAGTTTCTTTTCTCGTACTTCTCCTTTGTGGAACTCACTTCCGGCTCCATGATTTCCAGCAAGTTTTAATCTTCAAAATTTTTGATAGACTTTCAATCGCTGTCTACTGTCCTCCTATTTACTCTTCCTGTGTTCTCGATCCCTAGCAATTGTCCCTTTTTTAAACTCTTCCACACCCAGTAACCTTTGTGTCTAAGTGCCTTTACTGTCTTGTTCTAGTGTCGTTAACGAAAACCAAACTGTTCTTGTTTTATTTAAGATTTAATTCTGCTACGCCATTAATGAGAATTTTTTGATAGGTTTCGTTACGTGGCTCATCAGAGTGTTTGTCCGATGGAGTTTACATTCGTTTGCACCTGGCTTTTTATGAAAATAGATCTACTTAAACTTCCGGTATATCACCGTTGTTGTATATTTCGTTTATTATTTCTGTCATCCTATCTCGTCTTTCTCTTTTGTTCCTATTCAATTTCGCCAGTTCTGATTTCCATTCAGACTTTAATATTTCTGATACATCCATATCTTTGTGCATTGAATGTTTTCATCTTTCCTTCTACAAGTCCGATGTATTCGTTCCATCTTTTAAGTATTTGTCTTTCTCTATTATCAGCATTCCTTCTTTTAATACTATGCACATCCTGTCGATAAGCATGTCTTTTGTCTTGTTAGTTCTCTTATTTTTTTATGCATATCTGCCTTATCTGTGATGCTCATTCTTTCTATTTCTGTAAACTTTTCGTTAAGCAATTCCTCTTTATCTTGATCGCACATTGTTGTGAATTCCGGGATGAAACCCGGCATCAAATAATAACAAACGCCAAGAATGAATATAGGAAATAAATGTATTAACGTAATAATACAAACTGGTAATACAGGTTTAGTAGTTCCAGGAATGCGGGGTTAGTTGACAAATATATATAAAGTCTTTGGTATCGACGTATCGCTGTATGACTTCTTACTGAGTCTACGTGCTTGTTAATGTGACTCTTGCCGCTACGTTATTCTACCGACCGACTCAACGTTCACTACTACTCGACTACTACCACTGTCCGACTGTCGGGTATTCACTGGTAGTAGTATATGTATACCTTGGGTGAGTCCATTTGTGTAAAAAGGGGAGATCCTTCAACACATATTTTTTTCATTTTCATTGTCTAATATATCATAAGCTGCACCTATGCACTGTTTGCTGTCTCCTTTTCGTCAAGTGAAGAATTTCATCTGTCATCCACTCCTTTTTTTCTTGTCTAGTTTCTCTAGGGATTATATCGTTTGCTGATTTCACCAAAGCTTCTCTTAATGTGCTCCACTGTAAAGGCGGTTTGTTCCCGGCATGGGTGATTCTAATATGTTTCTCAAATAAATAAAGTTTTCCTAACAGTACTTTGTATTGTACGTTATCAAACGCCTTTCACTAATCTATAAGACATATATCTAAATATAAGGCAGATATTAAAACTTTTGTACTTATTTTATTTTGGCATCTCTAATTAATAATTCACATCTTAGAAGATTCCACTTGCTGATAACCCTATATTCTGTTTTCTTACAATTGATTCTTTGTTCTCACTTTCCTTTACTACCTTCTCAAGAAGTTCTTGCAGTTTATTTTTTGTTCCTCCTCCAACGCTGTGTTAATTGCATTTTATGCTAAGATTGTGTCCTCCAAGACTGAGTTAATCCTGGTAAGACTTCTGCTTCTCTCAAGATCGCCTGGCTGTGAAGGTGGAATAACTGGTGAAAAGACACATTCTTGTCTTTCGCTCTTTTCTAATTTTATATATTTACTGAATTCATTTTCTAACTGTATACAGGCGGTTTGTTCCCAGTAGGGGTGATTCTAATATGTTTCCCAAATAAATAAATTTTCTTTGTATTGTAACTTATCAAACGCCTCTGGCTAATCTATAAGACATAGATATACATACTTTTGTTTTGCTCTTTCTGATATCATTCTAAACATAAATATCGCCTTCCTTTTTCCAGTGTCTTTAACAGAACTGAAATCATCTAAGGCTGCAAGCATCTCTGTTAGAATCCCATCAGGCCCTGTTGCTTTGTTCCTGTTCATCTTGACCAGTGGTGATCTCTCTTCAGATATTCTGTACCACACGTTGATATTGTTTGCTGTCTCTTTTTCATCACGTGGAGAATTTCATGTTATCCACTTCTTTTCTTCCTTGTCGAGTTTTTCTTGGGACGATCTCGTTTGCTGTGGTCACTAAGGTTTCTCTTAATATGTTCCACTTTGGATTTCCATTCTCATTTATTTATTTATTCTTTTTGTATTTGCTTTTAATGCTGTCAATATATATCACTTTGCAATTCAGGTCAGGCAGGTGTCCGTGGTATTGTAATTTGGGTGATGGTTTGGCTCTCTATAATTTTCGTATTTTTGTTCCCAGATTACCTATCATTGGAAGATGGTCGCTAGCACAGTCGGTACTTAGGCATGGTGGTTTGTTCCCAGTATGGGCGATTCTAATAATTAAATAAAGAAGGAAGTTCTACATCTCGAAAACAATTTCATATATAGAAAAAAGAAAATTATTAATGGGGAAGGTGTAACAATAGAAAAAATTCACATATAAAAATATGAATGAAAGAGAGGAGTGCGAGGTTCGGCTGATACTATGTTAGTTGAAATTTGTTCCTGTGGCGACACTTGTGGGGTTGAAATAATATTATGTCAGTTGGAACTTTTTCCTAGGGCGACACTTGGTTACCAATTCATTCCTTTTGTTTAGTAGAATATCTTGATACTTAAATTTAATGATTTTATTTTTTTTCTTCAAACATTAATTACATCTACTCTTAAAGCTATTTGGAGTCCGAGCAAAACCTATAAATTCCCAGTCAACTTGAGGGTTCAAGTCTTTCTCCCTCAATTCCCACATACCATCTTGAAGCAGATACCAATTACCGTTGGTTCTAGAATATATTTGATAAGAATAAAGCATTATACGAAAATGCCCTCCTGTAAAACATAACAGTGCTCAATGTAAAGAGCCAAAATGAAAATACACAGCATAAAATATAAAAATAAAAAAAACTAATTAAGCCTCAAAAATGATTCCGCTACTGACAGTTTTATATACAGGGGCTCATTCTTCAGCAAGTAGTGAGTAACAGATATTTTTTAATTATTTTATACATACGTAATAATAGCTGGCAACTCGTATTCGAGGATCCCCGTCTACTAGGGCGGCTAACAATCCCGATTGCAGACGCCTACTCAGGCACATTTGTGTTTGCCCATCACCAACAGAGCCCACCTGTGGTTTATA
Source organism: Acanthosepion esculentum (assembly GCA_964036315.1). Classification (NCBI taxonomy): domain Eukaryota; kingdom Metazoa; phylum Mollusca; class Cephalopoda; order Sepiida; family Sepiidae; genus Acanthosepion; species Acanthosepion esculentum. The sequence continues at coordinate 35,407,334 of OZ038509.1, read as the reverse complement.
CTGTAACTATGCTGAGCAGATCTTAGTTACAGTTTCTGAGAGAGAGTGCGTTATTTAGTGTGATCAACAATCTGAATAGAGCCAGCACGCTCAAACCCTCGGTCACGATGACTTGTGAATTCGTGCTACGTACCGACTACCCAATTTCACTCTCACGGCTTCTGTTAACCCGTAGTAGGGTTTAAACCCCTTTTCTAATGGTGCCGCTTGCTGGAATCGTCCCCTCCAGTCCGAGAACACCAGGAAGTCACCTCTCTGACAAATCGACCATAGTTTCAGAAAGCGAACGTTCTAACCACTCGGTCACGTGCCCATACATACATACATACTTACATACATACATACATATATATATATATATATATATATATATATATATATATATATATATATATATATATATATTCTTATTCAACTATTCAACAGCTCGAATATCAAAAGGAAGCACACTACGTTTATAATCCCAAGGTTTTGACATTTTTTTGTTGCGAGGATTTCGCAGGTTGACAACATGAAAAGCATCGCTACTCACCCCAACGAACAAGGAGCCTATGCACGTGTTTCTGGTCAGTTCACGTTATTGTGGATATTATTTTTACACTTGAAATCATATTAAATGTAAGGATTGGTTGTTGTCTTTATATTACCACACAACCCTTACTTCAAGTAAATTAAGCCTTTACACTTTCATTGTAGCTGCTCCTCTATTTTTAAAGAATACGTCTTGATTTCTGATATTCATGCCCGTCAGCATTTTGAATACATAGATGCAGATATATATATATATATATATATATATATGTGTGTGTATTGATATATATATATATATGTATGTGTATATATATATATATATATATATATATATATGTGTGTGCGTGTGTGTGTGTATTGATATATATATATGTATGTTTATATATATATATATATATATATATATATGTTTGGATAATAAATAGCCTGCATTGAGGCAGAGTTTTCAGCAATTCGCTTAAATCGATTTTTTCCTTATCTTGAAAGCAACTGAGTACAATTCTTGTAACTCAATCCGATTTACACCCGCTCATATTATCAAATACGCACTTATAGACGAACAAAGACGCACACTCACACCCACTCATACACAAACGCACGGACGCACAAACACGGGCGCGCACACACCTACATCCATCCATTTTTATTTAATTATTTCTTCTATTAGCAATATGGGAAATTCAAATTGTTCTAGTTTTTATATGTGTTCATATCAATTATGTATTACTTTGCGATATTTTCATTTGTAGAAAACAATGATTCACTGCTCAATGATACCGACGCATACGAAAAAACAAACGAACAGAAAATAATTCCTGATACACAAAAGCTTAACAAGGAGATTCGGAATCTAATTAAAAATGAAAGCAAATCATGACACAGACTCCTAGAATATTCCCCTAGAACACCCAATCTTTACAGTCTCCCTACCCCCCCACACACACATTCTGGTATTATGAATAGAAACGTAAGCTCAGAGAGTGGGACTGCAAAATAGTATTGTTGTGTCTATAAACCTTTTAAATACAATTGCAAATGTAACTACAGAGCCTTAATTAATACTCGCTGAGCCTGTGTCAAAAATATCATTCGTCGTGAGCTCTATAAAACTGGATACCATGAGAGGTCTACAACTGTCAAACCTCTCCCATCACCCCGGCATTGATAAGTAGACAATATCGTGACTATCGGAAATAGTCAATGGAAGAATTCCTTGATCAATTACCATTCATTCCGATGATTTGTGTAGCCATTCTAAGGAATAATTTTGCCCTTTTAATTGGTCTACATAGCAGAATTAGCGTAAACGATTATCTGAGCATGTAGGTTATCTATGTCCATGCTATTGTATAGCAGTGTTTCAGGACACTGAGATCCGAAGACGTATTGGGATGGCCAGCGATGCATTTCAAATGCTAAGCAGTGTATTAAGAAACAGAAAAAGTCGTTAGAAAGAAAGAAAACGTATTGAACTGTTACGTAATATCTGTCGTCTTGTAGGGCAGCGAATGTTGGACAATCTCCGCAAAGATGATGAAAAGACTTGAAGCATCAGAAATTTGGTTCTACAGAAAGATGCTGAGAACACCATGGACGGAACATGTGAGCAATGAGGTTTTGGAGAAAATGGAAACAAAAAGGAAACTGATACTTAAAATCAGGAAGGGGCAGTTGAAATTCCTTGCGCACGTAATGAGGAAGGAGGGCTTCGAAAATCTGATACTCACGGGACAGATTGACGAAAAGAGCGCCAGGAAAGCAGAGTGTAACATACTTGATGGGCTTGTGTAAATAGATGATAGAACAGGGTTTGGGAGAAATAGCAAAAAGACAAAACTTTTTCAGAGCAACAATGGATAGGAATATGTTGGGATAGACTACGACCTGAAGAGACACGGCAAATAAAAGAAGAATGTCTTGGTTCATGCGTCTAATACTATTCTAACTGTTATAAGGAAAGCACAAGAGTAAAGAAGACCACATGTACTGACACCCACAAACACCGGATTCCAATATAAATTCGTGGTGCATTTTGGTGTAGAAAATGAGAAACCGAGTCCATCCAACAAAGCAGATTTTACTTGAAGAGGTTAGAATTTCTTTAAAACCAATCAGAACGTGTAAGAATCAATACCTCGATGTATTAAAGCTGGGGTTGATTTTAATATTTGCCCAATTTCATATGAAATAATATAAATTCAGGTAGCGTTGTATATGCTGTATATATGTTGTTTGTGCCTTAACACAGGCCTACACTTTTGTTGTATATATTCATACAAATAGCAATTTCCATTTTGAGATACATTATTTCACACTTATTTTTTTTTTTAAGCTTATCACCCCAAGCAAGGCTGGAAGCTACTGGCACGCAAGGGGTTACAGAAGGTTTTGAGGAAGAGCAGATAGGAGTGGTAAAGGAGAGGATGTGGAGAAAGATAGTGGATCGATCAAGGCAAGGGGGTTACAGAAATTCTTACATAAGTAAACGCAATATATCAAGCGATGTAGATAGGATATCTCCAAGAGACAACCGTTGTCAAATCACAAAAATATTCAATGAGTGACTGGTTTAGTATATGTATCTATGAGGTATAAGTATGTTGATTCTCGACAAATCTCAAAAAATGGTCGGTAATATTATCAGTCTTGACCTGGTATCTCGTCTTCAGTCACTCCCCCCCACTGCCGTAGCCTGGTTTCCCCCTGTTTTTTTTTCTATAAAGATTTTCATGGCAATTGTTCTAATGAACTCCCATCCTTGGTACCTCGAGTGCGTTAATTTAATCGTACTATTTTTTTTTTCTTATATTTTTTAAGCTTATCACCCCAAGCAAGGCTGGAGGCCACTAGCACGCAAGGGGTTACAGAAGGTTTGGAGGAAGAGCAGATAGGAGTGGTAAAGGAGAGGATGTGGAGAAAGATAGTGGATCGATCAAGGCAAGGGGGTTACAGAAGATTTGGAGCGAGATCAGATGGGAATGAAAGGTGAAAGGATGTGGAGAAGGGAAGTGGATAGATCAAGGCAACTGGAGATGTCGATTGACGTTACACTTAAACCGTTGGAGATTGTATTTGTCAGGGAAACAGGAATAAGGAAGGGAGTTCCACAGGCGAGATGTGCGAGACATGAAGCTATTGGAGTAGAAGAGACGTCTACATCTAGCAGTTTCAACGGTGAAGGGGTGGGAACGGGATGCTAGCCTCGTGGGACGTTTAAATTCATGAGGCCTAGGAACCAGCGAAAGCAGCTCCTCGGAGCAATTACCGTGAAAGTATTTATAAAAAAGACAGAGCGAGGCAACGTCGGGTCTGTGAGAGAGCGAAATTCTTACATAAGTAAACGCAATACATCAAGCGATGTAGATAGGATATCTCCAAGAGACAACCGTTGTCAAATCACATCTCCAAAAATATTCAATGAGTGACTGGTTTAGTATATGTATCTATGAGGTATAAGTATGTTGATTCTCGACAAATCTAAAAAAATGGTCGGTAATATTATCAGTCTTGACCTGGCATCTCGTCTTCAGTCACTCCCCCCCCCACTGCCGTAGCCTGGTTTCGCCCTGTTTTTTTTTTCTATAAAGATTTTCATGGCAATTGTTCTAATGAACTCTCATCCTTGGTACCTCGAGTGCGTTAATTTAATCGTACTATTTTTTTTTTCTTATATTTTTTAAGCTTATCACCCCAAGCAAGGCTGGAGGCCACTAGCATGCAAAGGGTTACAGAAGGTTTGGAGGAAGAGCAGATAGGAGTGGTAAAGGAGAGGATGTGGAGAAAGATAGTGGATCGATCAAGGCAAGGGGGTTACAGAAGATTTGGAGCGAGAGCAGATAGGAATGAAAGGTGAAAGGATGTGGAGAAGGGAAGTGGATAGATCAAGGCAATTGGAGATGTCGATTGACGTTGAAAGTCATGTTTGTGTCTCAGCTTTAGATCGTGTCGTGTGAGAAAAGGTTCCAGTGGAAGTACGAGTTTTCATGCGCAAAAACAGACATGTTATCCTGATTTCAATTGATGGTCATTTCGGAGAATTGCTATATATGTTAGACATGTGTAGCTGGTACGTTCATGTTGGCGCTCTTAAAATGAACATGCACCCGAAAAATATAATTTGACAGCCACCTCGTGCAGATACCTTTAGAAAATGCATCTTCCATTGTGTATTCCTTAATAACGAAAGGTTTCAACACCTCACGTGATGGTATGGTATACCATGTTACAATAAGGCAGGTCAGTTTTGGAACCATGAATGTAAAAGATGAGGTTTGACATGATAAATAATGACATAAAATATTTTTTTCCAAATCGTTACCGTTTTTTTTTTTTGTTTTGTTTTCAGGGAAACAGTTCAAAGATTAAGTTTAGGTTCAAAATTGGAGCGTTGGAATTTCATTCCGGTGATCAGTGAAAGATTTAACGCTGTCAAAAAATTCCGTACATGAAAACAATGGTGTAAATAAATTTTTAAAAATGTTTTCCAATTAACCACGTTCTAAATAAATCAAAGAAAAAATAAATCAGAATTATGAATGATATAAAAATATTCAGTATATAAAAGCAAAATAGAGATTAAGTACAGTGTATAATGCGATTAAAATCGATTCCTTTTTTTTACTCATATGGAATTTGTTTTTTATTTTTTCGATTGAAGTAATTCTCAAAATAGCTAATCGCAGAAGAACGCAGTTAACGGCCTTTTTTACTGATCTTACTCGTTTCAACTTGTCTCAACTGCTGCTTAAGGGAACTATATTGTGTACGCAATAATCAAGACAAGTGAATAATCCACTCATAGTTATTACGCAGTAAATATATGCAAACAACGCCAGCAATGGCTGCTGCGACGCGAATGAATCCGAACTTTTACTGCCGATAACTCTAAAACGGTAGAATTTATCAAATTTATCACGTCATTTTCGAATGAAGCATGTACATTTACACCTAAATGTAAGTATTCGGGAAATTTTTATTGCAAACTGATCAGTTATTGAAAACACCATAGAACTTCGGAAAAATAAATGTTTTCATTTTAATCAACATAGTATATTTTGTTTATGGATCATGTTCCGAAACTTTCTTCGACGGGTATTATTTAAGTTCTCACCGTTTTAAACATTTGCCCTCGAACACTGTTTGTTTGTAACTGTGAAATTAATTAATTCTTTTGTATTTTTATATAATTGACTTAATTATTTGAAACAGAAAGTAAACATTTTGTTTAATTTACATCATTTTTTGTTTCCGAAGTCAAGTGGCATTTATTTAAAAGTTCTATTTGTTTATTTTATTTCTGTGGAATAAAAAAATCCCATTTAGACAAGTAATACACTTTCGTTCTATTATTCTTATTTTAAATTTACATTTTAAATTTTATTTAAATAGGGTAATGTTTGCACTTGTCCTCTTCACAAGAAGTTAATGTAAATTCGATGCTTGTTTTACCTTTTTTTTTCTTTGTTTAATTTGAATTGGTTCCTATCCTGACTTTCAAAATTTAAATTAAATGAAAAATATAAATTTACTTCTGATGATCTTCCCTTCTCTGGTAAATAATATTCGTATATTTTCCTTCATATTTATCATGTATGCTAGATTTCTTTTTAAACATATACGCATTGAAATATCAGTTTCCTATTGAAGTAAGTGCATATTTAAAAGTACAGAGACAAACAGAAAAAAGGCAGCTTCCAATTTGAAAATATTGACACAGATGCTATAAAAGTACAGCTGTAGCAGAGAGATTCGACAGGTAAGATTTAAAGATAGCAACAATAAAATTCTACATATGCTCCCTCTACAATAGATTTTTTTCCACCAATATCTTCCAGTGAAGAAACAGCCTATGAGAGTTTCGATCCAGGGAGACAGTCTAAAGGAACTTAAAGTCTCTAAATATGCCATCGAAATTATTGAGGGCAATGTATCTTTCAACCTTTGGGCATGGCTTGCTAATGCCTTTTTTATTAGGTTGGTGCAAAAATAATGCCTTTTTTTGACGTTCAACTTCATGTGAGAAAACGACAATATTTTTGCACCAACCTAATATTAGACCTACAAGATATGGTCTTTCTTTATCTAAGCCTTAACTCAAAGGACATTATCAATGATAAGTCAAAAATAGAGAGGGAAAAGGCTAGAGTAAAAGTAACTACCCATCTGCATTGGTGTTAATTGCAGAGTTGATAAGGACACTTTGCATACAAATAGATTACAGAGGATAACAGGAAAATATGTAAGACAACCAAAAGACCAGTGCACCAGAGATGGACACGTGAAGTAGATATTTCAACCACAGAGTTATCCCGAACGTTGGTGCAACTGGTATTGTTCTAGCAGAGAATGTTACTGCTGTTTTAGAAGAATTCAACAGCGTAAATTACTTTAAGGCAGTTCTTGTGGAAAATACCAGTATAAACACTGGTTGTAAGGCAGGGATTTTTACAGCTCTAGAGAAAAAAACTTAAAACAAAATTGCACATCATTCGCTATTCGCCTCATCAATATGAACTTCCATTTAGAGCTTTTAAAAAATTGATGGAACTACAAGAACCCCTATTAATTTTACTGGTCCTCTTGAGAAATTTTGTAGAAATGAATACCAGGATTTGTCCCAGGTAGAATTTAACACTAACTGTGGCAATCTGGATAATATATTTTACTGCAGGGGCAGGGAAAGATTTGAGTAGTGGCCAGAGACTGACTTTAGGAATTTTAGATCCTTAGATTTATTGCATGGAAAATTGGATCTCTAAATCAAGCATGATGGCTAACGTTAGACATCAGGTTAATGTTTTTATGAACCAGAGGTGCCTATCTACCAGAACATTATGATAAATTGTACAGCCTTATAAAATTGAAATATATGCAGTTAGCTGGTTTGAAATGAAAAGGGATAATAAATTCCATAGCCAAAAACCATGACTTCGATCTAATCCGGAGAATAAATCAACAATCAGCTGAATGATATAATGTTGCTTTAAATCATAATTACAACATAAAAATATTTTTTTTGTTTTGTTTCAGAAGAAGCAAAACCAGCAGAGAAGAAATTAAAAAATTGCATTCAACTCCGAAGTGACACACTGGTCAAATTTGATTAACCTCCAATAAAATGGAGATTGAGAGACTACATTTACAGAAGGTTTTCCCATTAATGAGCAACAAGAGATTCAAATGAATGGAACAACGAATTTACCTGCGCAATCGCCAGAAAGAGCCGTTAAATTAACTGGAGAAGCTTCACAAATTTTATATGGACAAGGCGCAAGGCGCAAGCACATTATTACTAAATAATTGTGCCATCAATAAAGACCTTCATTTACTTCAAAGGAAAATTATACTGAACAATTTAGCTATATATATATATATATAACATGTTATACAGTACAGTAGTTTTATGTGATTTTCAATAAACAATGCAAATTTAAAACATTTTGTATTATAATTTGAGCTAAGCAGTATTAGGATGTTATATACACTTTTATCTATATTTTGTTTTTATTAACTATGACCTATCAAATTGCGTAACATCATATTTATTGAGTAGCCTTTTTGCGTAATTTTGTTTTAGAATTTTTACACAATTTCGTTTATCGAATACAGTAAGAAATTGCTTATTTTGTTTGTGGTGATTAGAATTCTGGTTTGAATATTATTTCCATTCAATCTAATTCAAAAGATATCAACATTATTTGAATTTATTCTTGAAATGTTAAGACAGTTTGTCCGCAAAACCTGCAGAAATTAGTTATTTGTCAGACGATCTTTAAAACTAAATGCTCAAAACTTTGTAAAAGTTATGAATTTAATTTTTTATGTTAATTCCTATAACATTCCAGCTTTTCTAAGTGCAATGTTGATTTTCTGAAATAGGTGAAAAATCACCCTGACCTAATTTTTCTACGCTCTCTCGTTTTTCATAATTGTATGGAGAGAAATTTGAACAGTGCCATTTAAGACAATATCAATCTGTTCCATGTGCTATTATTGCAACAAGAAGGCACAATCTTATTCCAGCAGGATAGTGCCCGATATTTTGAATCATTTCATCCCAAGCAGGGCGATAAAGCTACTAAGACGCAAGGAGTGAAAGAAAGTGAATATACTTTAGTGAGGAGAAAGAACAATAAAAGCACAAATTTCAGTGAGGCAAAAGATAGCCATTGACGTTACATTTAAATGTTAATTGTAGGTGCCAAAGAAGCTAGAAACCGAAGTTGAGTTTCACCGGTGAAAAGCACGAGAAAATAAACTGTTAGTAAAGAATTAGAAAATGCCAATTTAACAATAAAACGATGAGACCTAATTGCCAATCTGGTACTATGCTTCTTTAATTCAGGCGGCCATGTTACTTGTACTAAGAAATAATGCAAAGGCAATAATGTTACCCTTATTATTATTATTACTATTATGAGCATTAAATTTTTGTCCTAAGTTTATTAGACGTATTATTATAATTCTTACAAAATTCTACGGAAAAAATTTACTGCTGATTATTTCGCGAAGAGGAAATCAAGTTTTTCCCATTCATTTTTTTGCTAATCCCAACGATATATCGGAATATGGTGGTCGGCCTAATATTATCAGTTTGGGATTATTTCTTAGTTCAAATTATTAGAAGGATTTTGAAGATAGCCAGAATCCGGGAAGAGAAAGATAAATTGATGCAACAATATAATATAAATATCATTTCCAATGTTCTTCAGGCATTTGAATTAAAGTTAAAGCAAAAATTCAAACAACATTTAAAATGAAATTTCTGAAAATATTTCATTTTTTCTCACGTGCCCATCACTGTGTATCAAGCGACAGAAAGTCTCTTCGCGTCTATAACATTCGTCTCGAGATTCTCACAATAACGTGTCCTGAAAAACAGGTGTTCTGAAAAAAAAGAAGCTTTTTAACAACCACTGATGATCCTTATTTCCTTGCCTTCGTCCGATTGTAAAACATGTAATAACACCAAAGTATAAATATCTATCCATCTCTGAATTGTTTTTTTATGTTGATGTCAGTTCGCTTTCACAAAACATACATTCGTAAAAGCTTTTTCATTTTACGAGACCGTTTAAAAGAAGGACACGTGGCCCAACGTAGGTCGATTATCCAAAAATATGACTTGACCCAAAGAGTTGAGGTCAGTACCTGGCCACAGCCAGTAGGAAAAAAAACTTGGAAAGTTGAGTAACTAAAGGGAATTAACTAAAGCTGAGATATATAGAAAAGGCATGGCATGAAGAACTAGAACAATCTCTCCATAAACCACCTGCGGTAAGCGGCCATCGGTACATAGATACTGCGCTTCAGAAGTCAACGGCTTTAACGGGGTGGGTGGAGTAATTTCTAAGAGAAGAGACGGGGTAACATCTCCGGTGTAAAGGGAACCGGCAGGGTAATGCACTATTTTGCCTTGGATGCTCAATGAACAATTAAAACAGAAATAGGGGGAATGCTGACCACACACACACACACACACACACACACACACACACACACACACACACACACACACACACACACACACACACACACACAACTATGTCTTCCCATCTGAGCAATGGTGAGACAAAAAGGCTCATTCAGGCTTTCGGTAATGGTACTAACATCCATACTCTGGCTTCCATCTTCAAATCCATTTAAAAACCATCCTGAGAACGCTGAAAAAGTTTTAAAAAGAGGGAACAGTAGAGAGAAAAAATGGATCAGGAGGTCCCAACAGGAAGAGGATCATCATTTCAACTTAGAGCTAAATAGATCAATTAAAAAAGATTCAACTCAATGTATAAGACGCTTGGTATGCAAGAGTGCAGTTTCAGCAATGACAGTCCAAAGAGCAGTGAAAAAAGACTTGAAAATGAAATCGTACGTGAAACCTTTGAGGCACTTTGTTACTCCAGGACAAAAAGTTAGAAGGTTAGAGAGGGCGAAGATCATCTTGAATAAGTTAGAAAATTGTTGTGGTAGGATCCACCTAATCTGCATAGGTGACTACCGACTATATAAATAATGGTTGGTACCGGAAGACAGGGGAGTGAATACAGAGATCCAGCTAGAGACTCTGCCCGACTGCGACTTAGTCAACACATTCTCCAGGAACGTCTTCCCAGAAATATACAGAAATACTAGATGTAAATATTGTGTACACTTTCTTGTTATAATACATTCTTGTTCTAAGTACATTTTGTGTTGCATTATTATTCCATGCATTAGTCGAGATTCAACAATGAGTCAAGACTCAACAAAAATAATCCTGAAATAATATACACATATATATATATATATATATATATATATATATATATATATATATATATATGTATGTATATATATATATTTCTTTTACTTCAATCCTTTATGAGCTTCCGATCCTTAGCTATGATTAATGATGGACATGTCATTTTCGTTTATGATCGATTTCATCACAATTCTTTTGTTAAGATTGGAGTGTATTTATACATTCATATTGCTCAATGTAAAGTCGAATGGTGTTATAAAATTCTCAGAGAATTCCAGTAAAATATCTTTAATCTTTTCTAAGATAAACGGCTCAACGCTTAATCTAACACTTGGCCAATTTTGCTGTAACACGATTTGGACAATTTTGCTGTTACATCCGGTATATATATATATATATATATATATATATATATATATATATATATATATATATATATATATATATATATATAAAGAAAAATTATCTTAGCCGAGGGACTTTATCAAGACAACATTTACTTTGATAAAGGAAATGTGATGTCTACAAATCTGTATTTGCTAGCTTCAGTTTCGTACCTGAAACGTAAACAACACGATTTATTTTTCATCGAACATTATTTCTAATTAATACAAATGTTATTTTAGGTGAGTACACATATTTCTGTGTGTGCATGTGCGCGTGTGTGCGTGTATTATTATACTCTCGAAAAATTTCAGTTGAGCACTGTTGTGAGACAAGGTAATTCTAAACAGCAGTCGTTTCTGCTAACACCACACTCTTTATTGAATATGAGTTGAGCACTAAGGCGGTCTGGCAGTGTAGCAGTGTAGTGCAGTGCAGAGTGAGACTTCTGTAGTGATCAGTTACACTTCCGTTTCTCGACCGGAAGATACCGTTGGACTTTATTACTATTACTTATTGCTACTACTAACCTACGTTCGTTCTACTACTAATCTATCTGATGTAAATACCTCTCTGAATATACCAGTATTTTCCCTACGACTGTGTTTGTTCGTTATTGCCATATACTCACGTGGAAACACTCAACATCTCAACAATTTACATTCGTAAAAAATAATACGCTAGACTTTCCCTTTCCCGCTGCCGTGCACTGATAGAAAAACTAAAAGGTTCCAAATCCGGTGTATATCGGACGGACCAATCAAAGTCTGGAAACTCGCTTTACACAACACGCACCTGCTTATTTGCGATCTAGTGGTCAGAGTCGTATATATATATATATATTTTAATAAGGAAAAGCAATATAAACTTCAGCCAGTTGATGTGTGGTGTAATGGATATCGGTTGGAATTCGAATTCTAGTCAGGTTTGTTACATTCACTTACGCCCAAATACCCGTGGGAAAGGGAATAATCTATCTACACCCACGAGTTTTGGATTGAATAACAGGTCAGACTGGTTCCTATAGTACTGCTTGGCAATCTGTCTATCGCAGAAAGAAATGGGAGCCTACTGCGGTAAATATTCTGCTCAGCCAGTCACGAATCGATCTTGACAGGATCACCCAAGAGTGTATCACGTATGGTACTTGAATTTATAGGAGTAGTGTGCTCAGTATCGAATATACAGTTCCGGCCAAAATGTTCAGAACGGCATTGTTTTCGTCAGAAAAGTAGGTATAAGTTGTTTTATAATCTATAATTTTCACAGGCAATACATACGATATTAATTGTTATTGTCTGAGATTGTGGTGTAATTTGAGAGGATAATACAAAAGTTATGGATGATTTAGTGATTTATTGCAAAACCCAAAATGATCAGAAAAAAATAAAATAATTAAAAATGACAGAGAATACTGGAATTATTTAATATTTAGTGTGAAGCCCTTTAGCTTCAATCACACTTTGACATCTTCGACTGCATGAGGAAATTAAATTTTCAATTTCTTGCAGGGTGATCTTATTCCATTCTTCCTGAAGGGCATTCCGTAATTGCTCGGTTGTTTTAGGTTTCTGGCTTTCGAACGTTCTCCTAGAATATTCCACATATTTTCAATAGGATTGAGATCTGGGCTTTGAGCAGGAGAATCCATAACAATAACCTTTTCAGCCTTGAGGAAGTTCATGACCACCTTAGCCTTGTGACATGGGGCATTGTCCTGCATGAATACGGATGGTCGCTTAGTTGAATTTCTCAGCATTATCTTTGTTGTTTATAAATTCCTGCATTTACCTATCCATGTAATCGCACCAAAAGGCTCAACCCATCTCCAGATATCATCCCCCAAACCATGACACTTCCTCCACCGAATTAACACTAGCGTTAAGGCATTTAGGCGACAATTTTTCACCTACTTTTCAATGAACGTACCTTTACCAATCTGAGCCAAATAACATAAACTTAGATTCATCACTGAAATGCACCGTTTGCCATTTTTTCTTGAAACCACAACACATGTTCTGTTGCAAAGGTAAGACGACACATTTTATTCTTGGAGCTGATCAGTGGCTTCACTGCAGGTGCTCTTGCTTGTAGGTCATGTTCAACTAAACGACGAGACTGTTTTTCGAGATAAAGTTTTCTACAGTACAATGCTCATTTCCCGAGTAACAGCATCAGCAGATTTAAATCTGTCCTTTTTAACCAACTTTACCATAGCACGATCTTCTCTCTTGGTCGTTTTTCTTGGCCTACCTGTAGACTTTCTTGCTTCACACGAACCACAATCATCGTAGACCTTCAGAATACTGTGAACAACACTTTTTGACTTGTTAACAATCTTTGCAATAGACCCAATACTTAAATTATCCTTCTTTCGAAGCTTAATAATCTGCTGACGAATTGGTAACGGAGTAAGTGGCATTATATTAACAAAGTACACTGCAGATATTCTTACTAATGTTTAGTCAACAAACCGTCACGTAAACAAATTAAAAAATTAGAGTTCGCCGGTTAAATATACTAAAACACGGAGTAAAAGCAACCGTTCTGATCATTTTGGCCGCCATGGGTTTTGCAGTAAATCACTAAATCATCCATAACTTTTGTATTACCCTCTCAAATTAGACCAAAATCTCGGGCAATAAAAAATAATATCGTATTTATTTTCAGTGAAAATTATAGAATATAAAACAAATTTGATAAAAAATTATACCTACTTTTCTGATGAAAACAATGCCGTTCTGAACATTTTGGCCGCAACTGTAGAGCGTTCATTGATATGAACATAAAAATCAACACTGTATAGCGACTGTCAATTGCTCTCGTCAATGCGATCTTCATAGAGTGAAACTGACAGTCAATAGGCAGTGTAGATTCCTATGTCCATACTATCTATAAAATCTTTGTCTTCAATATTGAGCATTCTTCACATATATATACATTTTAAACACTATGGATACAGGATATATTTGTGTATGTACGCATATATATCTGCACACTGGAGATTTCCATATTTATAAATGTAATACGATATGAACAGACTGTGTGAGATATTTTTTATGTAATGCGCAAATTCGTCTAATTCAATTTATTAAGACGTCAGTCTATGCAAATGACTTAACAAAATAGAATGCGAATACCTGATGATTTTTCAATAAAACAATCATTACTTTATTAAAAAGGTAGAAAACTAATGTTTCTTGGAAGCTGACAAATGTTAATAATTCGAATAATTAGATGGTGGTGATGGGGCTGGTGGTGATGGGGATGAGAAAGATTAACCTTTCATTGTCATGATGAGAACGAGATATGAACCATTGTGATCAGTTGGAAGAGACAAGCAGTATTTAAATGTTCGGAGCTGTTCTTTGTTTCCAGTCTTCTTGGCGACCGTTCTCAAGTTGCTCTTCTTTAGAACGTGACTTTGATATCGGACGACACAAGAATTGCAATTGTTTTCATTACAAAGGAATTGAATTCATTTGCATTTAAATGGGCAATATGAACAATTTCTTTTGGCTTTTTAATGCTTTATTTTTACATCGCAGGTTGTTGATATTTATTTTTCAATATTGCTGGTGGATTTAATTTTAGCGGTTTCCAAATTTAGCGGTAATCATTTCGAGCCGACGTCCACACGCATAGAAAATGAAAATGTTTGATTTCAAATATGAATAAAGATAAACTTTGAATAAGAAATCTGTAAAGAATTCAGAAAGGAAAGAAAGAAAAGATAATTTTGCAGAAAAGAATTAAGAGAAAATCATTCCGTTTATTTTTGTCAAATCACTGCTTCTTGCATTAATTGTAATTAATTGGAAATTTTACTGCTTTACAAGGCAGCTTTACTTCCCCCCTACCTGCATATTCTCTAATCTCTCTCATTATCCGTCTCTCATTTTTCTCTCTCGCCCTCTTTTCCATTGGTTTTCTACCTACGTACCTACCTACGTAGCTACCTTTTTTCTTCTTTCTCCTTCACATTTGTTTCATTCACTCTTTGTCACTCCCTCACTTGTCTCCCTCTGTCTGTCTGTTTGCATGTCTCTCTCCCTCCATCCATCCTCCCTTCCTCCCAACTCCCTCTCTTTTACCCATAAATATAGTATACCAAAAAACTATATTTTATAATTATATGTATATATATATATATATATATATATATATATATATATATATATATATATATATATATATATATATATATATATATATGTATGTATAAGTGAACTTTGAAGTCAGCACTCAGAAGGCTGTTTCATGCTAGACAGCAGACTTGTCGCCTCTGAGTGTTGACTTCAATGTTCACTTTTATTTTTACACTTACATATGCTCTATCTCTGATATTGAGGACTTTCTCCCATAAATATAGCACACCTTAAAACTATATTTCTTCATACATATATATATATATATATATATATATATATATATATATATATATATATATATATGTTGTGTATTTCGGAAGCAATCCTTCTTTCATACAAGCTTCGTTAAATTCGACTGACAAGCTCTTTCGAATAAGCATTTTATTTAATTTTTATTGTGTTCGTGTTTTTTCTAGATATAAAGTGTCTAATAATTATCCAAATCTTCTGCATATCCGAGCACTTTCAACTGTTCTTTTAGCCATTATCACGGCCGATTTTACATTTTTTCAAATATGGCCAGCACGTTG
>OZ038509.1:35136498-35386498 GCA_964036315.1 Acanthosepion esculentum | reverse complement strand
GAAACGCAATGCTGGATTAATGATAAATATTCGATCCCAAAATGATGTCTAGTCTCGAGGTCATTAACTAGTGAAGGATTTTGGAAGGCTTTTGCAACAACAGATCTTAAAAGATACGTGTATTATACATCTCAGCGTGCGAGCTAAATCTACCGCCAACATAACGACGATCACTGAAGTTAAGCAACGTCGAACATGGTTAGTACCTAGATGGAGCGGTAAACCTGGATGTGCAAGTGGTGTAACGGATAACGGCTTGTAATTCGAGATCGGAGAGCCGAGATCCAATTCCAGCTGAGTCCCTTATATTCACTTACGCGAATCACCCATCGGAAAACTATGACTCCACCTATTCTCCCCCAGCTATGGGTAAATTAGGATCACTAAAACATTATTATTAATTGCATGATAAGTAGTTAGATTTCGGCATTAAGTAAACGATAGAGGTTGATGTGCCGCCAAACAAAACAACCAAGCAAATCTAACATCTCGTGATATGTAAAGAAGTATCAGGTGAAGAAGACAAAGCTTTTTATGCTGCGTGACGCATTCCTATCTGTTAGAATACGAATAAAATGGCAAGTCAATGACTCTGTGGAAGAAGCAATATCATTTCTTAGGATGTGATTGGCGCTGCGGTAGATAGGGGAATTTTCTTTTGTGTCGGTGGTTCAAGGGGAACACGGGGATCAAACGATATATGTTGGTTAGAAATGATCCAATATATTCAAGAGAACTGAAGCAGTCGGCGCTTCCGGGCAAGCAACATGACCGAGGTGAAAAGATGTCAAACGAAGATAACTTACTAAGTGTGACTTCGGACAAGAAGCTTTGTGATAAAGGTGTTATGTGATATCTCTACAACTTTAAATTACACAAGTCAATAAGGTTTGATACACTGCATGTAGAAAAACTTCTACCCTCAAGCACAACTTTACTGGTTGGGAATATTTTCTAAATCGACCCGTACAGACAAGATTTTTTATTTTAAATTTTTGAATCGGTATCATCCCAAGTAAGGCTGTACAGCCACTATAACTTAAGGGGTTACAGGATGTGGAGGAATTAGGAACAGGAACATTAGTGATGAGGAGAAAGAGCGATCAGGAAGAGAGTAGAAAGCGATTGACATTGCATTTAATTTTTTGCAGATTAAAGTTGGTTGGAAATCATGGAGTCGGGAGGGAGTTCCTCAAGCGAGAAGTGCGAGTTACGGCTACATCTAGCTAGTTCAACTTGTAAATTGATGAGATCTCGCCACCAGTTTAATATTGCGCATAAATTCATACAGTCTAGTTACCATTGCGAAGAACTCATCCGAACAATTACCATGAAAGAACTTATAAAAAAGGCGCAGAGAAGAAACCTTACGACGATGGGTCAAGTCACTGAAGACGAACCACCAGAGCAGAACCACTAATATTGTTTATTCTTCTTTGGATGTTATCAAGGATCTCGAGGAAAATAGAAGGAGAACCAGACCAAATATGGTAGCAATATTCTAAGCATGGACGAATGGTATACTTATATACTTATAGATATGCAAGATAGATATGCAGGATAGATTCCGGAGAGAAAGAACCGACTTTCTTAGCAGCTGATCTATCGTTGGATTTAATGTAGTCTTTCCACCTCATATCAACTAAGAATGTTACCACGAGAAGGTGCAATGAGCCACTTTCTTGGAGGTTAGCATCAACCATGCTGATGGAAGGCAGAGAGTGGTCTCTCAGATGATTAGTTTTGGAGGGGTTAAAATTGACAAGCCCCAGTTAAAAGCGAACTTAAGGTCGTTTGTATATCAGTTGCTATTTTGACCTTGTCTGACTGACCAGCCTTACTATCGAACCTGAAGTAAATGGTAGTGCCGTCAGCGTAGCTGTCAAGTTGAGAGCAGATCTCATGGGAAGCACGTTAATAAAGATTAAATCAGTGTAGGACGAAGGATGGAGACCTAGGGGTCACTCGTGTTAGTACGAAAGGATGTAGACGAGTGGCCGTTAAGGACAACTGTCATTTTACGATGGATCAACAGTACATCGGCATTTGATCTGGAAAACGAAAGCTTGTGTGAGAAGAGGCCCCGTGATGAGAGATGATGAACCAATTCAACATTGATTAGAGTCTCTAGGAGTTTTCCAAAAAGAGGCAGAAGATTAATAGTCCGATAGTTGGATGGATCAGATGGTTCACCAGACAATGACTTCCAACAAGCAGGAGAGTAGTTGGCAACGAGGCATTTATTAAACAGTTTAGTGAGATCAGGAGTTAATTCGGAAGTACACTTCTTAATGACTATAACAGGGATACCTTTGAGTTCACATGCTTCGTGGCGATCAAAGTTAGAGATGATAGCAGAAACAATGGAAGGGGTTCTATGCACATCACACAAAAGAGTCTCAGTTCTAAGGTGGAATTAGGCAGGAATATTACAGATGAATCAAGAGAAGAGTTTGAGGAGAATTTACAGGCAAAGCATTCAGATTTATCAGCAGAAGAAGATAACACATCAAATCGATCGAATAGATAGGGAACAGAGACCAAAGTACCCTATTACAAAAACGCTGGTAATCGCGACAGCCAAAGTTTTTAGAGGTTATGCGGTGTCTCATTATCTTAGCAAACAGGGACTTAGCTTTTTCGATGACTCGCATACATTTATTACGAGCAGTAGCAAATAGGTACCTATTATGACAACAGTTGCTATGCTGGTATAGCCGGAAATAGTGGTTCATGTAGGCTATAGCGGCTGTGCATGATGGTATGAACCATGGAGAGGATTTTGGTTTTACCTGGTATTTCTTAGAAGGGATGCAAGCGTCCATACTGGCTTTAACCCAAGTAAAATCCCGATGGCGCAATTTTCAATTACGAGGTTGAAGATGTCAGTCAAATGGGCGTCACGGAGTAAATCCCGGAATGAATTCCAATCAGCATGCTGATACTGGAAAGAGGTCTTATGGATAGTGTTTCCTGTTTAATGGATGCTTGGAAGGAGATAGCAATATCTACCACAGTGTGGCCCGAGATATCAAGAAGGCAGTATTGTGCAGCTTGGCAAGAGCGGGGAGAGGAGGTAAGTAATAGATCCAATAGAGAGGCATGTTGCTCGTTTTGGCTAAGGAAACGAGTAGGGAAGTCCACGATTTAGGTGAAGGATTGGGCAATAGTACAAATTTGATGTCTGTATACCGGCAAAATCAGTACATTCAAAATGTTTCAGATATGTGTCACAGAAGACAAAGATTTCGCAGATGAATGGCGAGAAAGTGCCTTTTCTATTCTATCAGCTATTGCGTCTAATATATTGCAGTCTTGGGAGCGATAAAAAAAATAGCTGACAGAGTTTAGTAGCGAAAGACGGAAGCACATGAAAGAGTATTCAGCTATCTCGAGAGACAATTCCCTGGCCATCAGAAGATTATCTCGGATGTAACATTAAGGCCATGCATGTGAATGCTGGAATCTTTTCGGTAAAGGGGAAGATACACTGGAACCAAAAATGCATTGGTAGCAATGGAAGAATTCAAGTTGGTTTAATAGGTCAAAAATATTTGGCCACTTTTCCAGTAAAAAGAATCTACGCTGTAGAATTTGGAACGGATATCACGAATACTGAAGAAAGAAAATTTGAAAGGATTGGTGGTTTTTTGTGAGCTTGTTTAGTTTTATTTCTTTTTGTTGTGATTTTTATGAGATACGTTTAGAGGAAAGAAAAAAGACAAACATAATTACTCTATCTGTCGTCAATGACAATAGAATCCAGCGTTGCTAAGAACAGGGGATATTGTAGTTCCATCATGCCGGGAATTGAATCTGTCATCCATTCCTTTTGTCTTTGTCTAGTTTTCTTTGACGAAGACTGAAAATGTTACTAAAGCTTCTCTTAAAGAGTCACATTTCAAATTTCCATTATCATTTTCTTCATTTTATCTGCTTTTAACCTGTCCATATATTTCCCCTTCACATTCGTGTACTTCAAGAATCTGTCGGGTTGTAATTTAGGTGCTGTATTGCCCCGCTACAATTTCCATTCTAAAGTTTCAGTGAAAGTCGGTCGCTCCTGCAATCGGCACTTAGATATGTTTTGCCGTGTAAAATAGCATTCTTAACTCTCTTATTGACAGTTTTTTAGTCAATTTGATATTGTTTCTAACTGAAGGCCTCTGTGCGTTTTTATGTCACGAGTGTTCTTGAAACTAGGTGTTGTTTACTATACTGGTCATTCGCCGTACAACAATGGATCTGTTTTTCTTTGCGTGTATCATGAATTCCTAGTCCGAAATTGTCAACTATTTCACCATCTTTGCCTACGTTTGTATTTAGGTCTTATATGACAGTTGTTATTTCTTATAATTTGCATTGAGCCTTGGCGTTGTCTAGCGTACAGTAAAACATTTCAATTTCTTCTGTACTTTGTACTGTCGGTGCATGTACAACTATGTTAAAAGTCTTCCCTTGCAGTTTAACTTAAAGATTTCTTTCATATAGATGAGAGTAAGACAGAACACATTTCTTCATGGCTTGGTCCAACTCATTTCGAGTTTTTCTCTCCGCCTGCATATATGACCCCGTGTTCGTTTCTGACGAAATCGCCATTGTTTGTCCATCCCGTTTCGCATAAGCCTAAAATATTATCATTTAACCTTTTCCCTCCTTTCGATTTTCTAATTATTTTGACATTCCATCGTTCGTAGATCTATTTTGTTGTTTGCCGAGAACAGTCTCTGGGTGACGGTTCGGTGACATGTATTCATTTACCGAGCGAATGATAGATTCCAAGGAGTCTGACCTCCTTTACGCCGTTGGGCTTTGCATTCGCTGGATGACGGACAGATGCCACCTGTTGCACATATTCTTACTTAGCGGGCGAGGAGTTAATTCTGATACACTTAACCCAATTAACGCCGTATATATTTATAATGTTATTATCGAAAGTCATGAATTTTATTGGGATTGATAGTGGAGCGGCCTTCCTCAAGGTGATTTTATTGGGACACCACCTTTAGTTTATATCGTAGAGTTTTCCCGCCCTTTTATCGGTCTTATTTTCCGTCATACAGGTTTGCTAAAAATCCGCCACACTCACAAGATATTGAAGTGGAGTGACAGTTTAGTCGCCGTCCATTCCGACAATAACCCCCCCACACACACACACACATATACATATATATATATATATATATATATATATATATATATATATATATATATATATATATATATATATATATATATACCTCTGTGTGTGTGTGTGTGTGTGTGTGTGTGTGTGTGTGTGTGTGTGTGATAACGATATATATTTTTATATATTAAGAACAATATTGGTGAAAATGTATGTAAGTTTTCTTGTGACGAGTTTCGTCCTTTTGGACTTTATTGGACTAAATTTGTTGCGACTACACATGCGCACGAACGAGGGATGCCGGGAATTATCAATTTTATTCATTTATTTTTTTAAAAACTAGCCGATTCATTTAAATTCTTTTTCTTTCCATTGCTTCTATTATCACAGTGTGTGATGATAGAAGTTTTGCCATAAATGGTGAAATGTAAGAGCCACGGCGTAAATTTACTGTAGATGACCATGCGATCAAGGCACTCTCTAGACACACACACACGCACACATATATAAGTTTTAACGTGTAATTTGTTATCTTTATTTTAAACACACACACATGTATATATATATACATATATACATACATAGACAACACACACACAGACACATATATATACGCATGTGTGTTGGCGTGAGGTTTTAAATATATTTTTAATTGTATATATATATATACACGATAGAAACATACATATTGTCGGCTTACACCCTACCCGATCGCCCAAGACGTGAAATACCGCACCTTATCCCACGTTGTGATTGGCTTTTATCATAAATTGGCCAAGATCGAATCGACGTCAGGTATCTTCGTATTGTGCTGGGCCAAGCAGGACGAAGACCTAATGAAAGAAAATAACACTCGAATAAATTAAAAAAATATATTTTTATATCAAATCCTTCGTACAGTAATTGGTTAATTGTAGTTAAATCCAAGAGTCCGCATTATCAGCCCAACCGCTTCTAACTCGGAGGTGACACTTTTGTTGACTTTTTTGCTTTGCTGATTTGGTAAAGTTCAGCAGAACGCTGATGTCGTAGGTTCTCGTCAGCAGATATTCACTTGGTATGTCTTATGTCCGGTGACTGGGAATATACATACATATATATATATATATATATATATATATATATATATATATATATATATATATATATACATATATATCGCGCTTCGGGGTACTCGTATTTTTTTACGTTCGCCTAAACCGGCGTGGAGCACGACCTAGTTGAGGAATTCGGTGTTTCCCCCTGCCTGTCATCTCCATTGTCTGGTTCCTGTATAATTTCATGGGATTCCTCTCTTCCACGGGTGATGGTTACAGGCATTACTTCGCCCCATAATTTCCACTGCCTCTTATTATCATCTCCTTCTAATCCTACAGAGTGGGCGTGTGGGTGGCTCTTCCACCTTCCTTGGTGACTCATCTGTGCCCGCTACCTCGGCCACCCTCATACCAGTAAAGATTAATTCTAAGTTCGTTGTTTACGCAGAGAATTTTCTCTTTCATAGCCCGTATTTTTACCCGTATGTGTGATCGACCAGGTGTCAATCATTGTTGCCATTTGACCTGCCGCTGTTCAAATCCATGTACACCCTATGTGTATCATTGTTCAAAACTCCGACAGACAATTCAGATGGCTGTCTACATGAGAATTAAAATCTTCAATTTTTCCCACAGGGTTTATTCATTAACTCTTCTTCATATATCGCTCCTTCGATAAAAAAAATATTTCTTCTGATTACCAGCAACAAATCGCGTCAGAATATAAACAATTATAAAATATCTAGATATGAACAGGCCAAGATAGATAGATAGATAGATAGATAGATAGATAGATAGATAGATAGATAAAGAATATATATATATATGGAACCCCGTTAAAGAGTTGGAGAAAATTACTATAGATTGAAGTACAGTCACTAGAAACTCATTTTTGTACAAAACAGAATCACATTAACCCGGACCGTGTACAAAAATGAATTAATTTCAGTGTGGTAGAGTTTTTACAAAAAATGGGTTTGTACTGACAGTACTTAAATTTACAGCATTTTTCTCCAAGAATTTGAATTTTATATTTATATATATTAAACAATTAGCGACGCCATACGAGAATCGCAGTATTCTTTAAATTTGCTGACAATAAATGTTTGTAACTGACTACGAAACTTTGGAAGATCACTTCCAAATATTATCTACAGTATTCTCCCTTAAAATGAATAATTTTAAACCGGAAAATATTTATTAACGAATAAACTTCAGATAAATAAAACTAATTTTTGTTTTTTCAGACCACAAGAATAAAAAAAAGATATATATTATAGAATTTTTGTTTTCTTTCCGGAGAGGGTGAAGAACGTAAACTTTTGTTTAACTTACGTATATGTGCTACTCCTGAATACTCGATATCCTTCGAGTCTTTCTTTATACTTAATCATTTTTGGCAGTCTTCTGATAATTTTTTTAGTGTTAATCCCGGCTCATTTTGTAGTTTTAAAAGCATTCTTTTGCGCATTTCGCTATCCTTAGCTGAGACTAACCCTTGTACAAAATTAAGACACTTGAAATTGTCCGGGGTTAATTCTGCCAACTTGAAGTCGTCACAATGTTTGTTCACGATTGTGTCGAACGTGGAGTAGTCCTCCTTTTCGTCCTTTATGCGCTTAAGGCATTTCCACATTTTGTGAAATAGTGACATCTTTGGACTGAATAGTTCTGTAAGTTAATATTTTTATATCAAATATTTAGAGTTTTTCAGGTAGGCTCAAGGCACTCTCTAGACATTAACTACAATTAACCAATTACTGTACGAAGGATTTGATATAAAAATATATTTTTTTAATTTATTCGAGTGTTATTTTCTTTCATTAGGTCTTCGTCCTGCTTGGCCCAGCACAATACGAAGATACCTGACGTTTTTCGTCAAACGTTAACTCATTTGTCTTTTTTGGCAAGATGTAATCCACAGATTTTGTGTATTCTTCAATTCCTAATTTTCTGAGTAACAGACATAGCTTCTTTGCTTCTGTCCAGTTTTCACAATCGATGTTGAAGATGTCTTCATGATATCGGAAATAATCCCCGAAATTTTTATCATCTTCTAGAGAGTAATTGAATGTTTCTATCGTATTCCACACTGCGTCTTGGGAAAAAGTCGCCTCTTTTTCGATATTTTTTTGTTTGTTACCCGCTACCTTTAATATTAGTTCCTGGAGTTGCATTTGTCTTTCTTCATTTTGCATTTGTCTTTCTTGATTTCCCTTCTGCGTTTGTAGTAATTGCTTTAGCCATTTCTCTTCCATTCTTTCTTGGAATTGGAATTGCTGTTCATTTTGTCTTTCTTGGAGTTGTAATTGCTGTTCATTTTGGTATTTTACAAGTTCTACTCAAATACTTTTAAAATCCTCCATGATAAGAGTCTTACGAAAAACTCGATTTTCCGTATTTTAATCCTCGTAAATCTTTTGTCGACAAGTTGTTGTGGATACTGGCAAAAAACGGCAATTTTTTCTTTTGAGTCTCCGAGAAGTGCAAATTCTTGTCGCCCAAGCTGTTGTGTTGAGAAGAGAGAATTTCTTTCTTTCCGTGTAGGTCCCAATTTCTCGTCACCAAGTTGTTGTGGTCGGCAAGGGAGAATTTTTCTTTTTTCTTTTTCCTTTCCCGTGTGAGTTCGAATTACTCGTCGCCATATTTTGTGGTCGACGAGGGAGAATTTCGTTTCTTTTTTCTTTCCCGTGTGAGTTCGAATTCTTCGTCGCCAAATTGTTGTGGTCGACGAGGGAGAATTGTTTTTTTTCTTTCTTCCCGTGTGAGTTAGAATACCTCGTCGCCCAAGTTGTTGTGGACAACGAGGGAGAATTTTGTTTCGTTTTCCTTCCGTGTGAATTCGAGTTCCTCGTCGCCAATTTGTTGTGGATTCCAGGATGAAATCCGGTAGCAAATAATAACAAACGCCAAGAATGAATATAGGAAATAAATGTATTAACTTAATAATACAAACTGGTAATACAGGTTAGTAGTTCCAGGAATGCGGGGTTAGTAGACAATATATATATATATATATATATTCTTTGATATCGACGTATCACTGTACGACTTCTTACTGAGTCTACGTGCTTGTTACTGTGACTCTTGTACCGTCTGACTGTCCAAACGATCTCTACTCGACCGATTCTACTTCTTGACTTCTTGACTCAACGTACTGACTGTCCGGGTATTCACTGGTAGTAGTATATGTATACTTTGGGTGAGTCCATTTGTGTGAAAAGGGGAGATCCCTCAACACTATCTATCTATCTATCTATCTATCTATCTATCAGTTTGAGGCTGTCCGTATCTGAATCTGTTTTATCTGTCTATCTATGTTTGGTCATACCTTTCTATCTATGTAAATGTCCTCATATCTATGATAAGATAAAGAACAAATAGGAAACGTTCATCAATCTAACATCTTTCGCTTTTATTAAAGCTTCATCAGAGAATGAGAAAAAGAGTAAAGAAATTCTTGCATTTTTACTTTTGTATTGTTTGATTTTCATTGATTAATCATTCTTCACGTGTTATAACAACGTTAATATAATTTGTGGCATTCCGAATTCAGGGAGAGACGACGCGTTCATCAAAAGTTACAAGAAATTAACAGATTCGAAGCCTACCTGAAAAAACTCCAAATATTGCTTTATGTGTGTCAGTATATAATAATTCTAGTTTCTCTATGTGGGATTCAGATGATCATGTGTATTCGTAACTGTGTGTATCTAGTAGACATTATGATTGTTGATTTTCCGCATATTGATTCGGGAACGTTTTTACGTACATACCGTTTGTTAAAAAAACACGTTAGATTCTTTAAGAATAGATTCATTAAAGATGATGTTCACTCTGTACAAGGCCCGAGGGTCACTCGAGGCAGAGGGTTTATGCGAATAGGAGGGCCAAATAACGATTAATTCTAGACTTAAACAGGTTAAGATAGTAGTGATCGGAGAAACATCTTGTATACACTGTGCCTATTCTTCATCTTATCATTCTATCGGATTCGGATATTTGATCCACGTCTTACCTCAAACAGTTTTACTCAGTATTACTAACTCTCGTATCTCCAAGATCACATAACAACCAGATAATACTCGTTTTGTTGTTTCCACGTCGTTTTTACGAGTATTTTGTATATATAAATGTTAGGAGGTTTATAATTATTTACTCAGTTATAACTCTCCCCCTACAAGTTATTAGGGTTTTTATTAAAGACCTATGAAGTTTAAAGAAGGATGTTCCTAACAAAGGTTTCGAGTTAAAAAACCTTATAAATGGCTGAAGTGTTAAGTAAATGATAGAATGAATGCCCAGAAATGACGGATCGTTAAACTTGTGTTTCAAATTCGTAATATAATATTTGATAACGACTGAGGATTCTTGATAAATTTTTAATAAAGACTGAGTATTTGTGATAAAATGTTCGTGTTTCTTCTGCATCGGTGAAAATTTTGTTTCAGATTCGTGTTTGATAAAGACAGTGAAATCATAAATCTCTGACTAGACAATATATTACAAATGCTTGTCCCTGTTGATGGATACACTTTGTGTATAGACAATTAGTCCACATGAACCAGACGGTGAAGATGTAGAGAATAGGAATAAAAAGTAGTTTAAACCCATGAATGGATGGCTTCATAGCTTTATAAAGGTTTACAGTGTCAGCAACCACAATATCACCGGGAACTGGCGTCGGATGATGAGAAGCATCACTGGAATTCACAGAAGTCAAAAATATAATCGTGACAAAGGCTATCCTCAGGATTATGTCTTCTACAAGGTTGAACTGAACGTTTTCTGGAAGCTGATGCCCATTCTTACTTATATGCATAAGAGTGCCTTCTGAGTTAAGAACTGAAATGAGCGTCTTACTTTAGTTTCTTAAAACCTATTGAAAAGACCCTCAAGAGCGAGCAGTGCAAGAGAATTTTAGAGTCTTGTCTGCTCCCTTCTGCTGGAAGGGTGCAAATCGACCCCACCAAGCTCATTTTTATGCAGGATAATGCTCCCTGTCAAAAATCAAAATTGATGAAGGAATACTTTGATGAGAAGCAGGTGACTCTTATGACATGGCCGCCCCAATCTCCTGACCTCAACCCCATCGAAAACTTATGGAGCATTATAAATTAATTAAATATTTCTAACTATATTACCTATTATAAATAAATTATACCTCTATTATTCTTTATTTAGAGCTGTTCGGTTATGTTTCTATTGATTACTAGTTGCAGGAAATAAGTGAGTCACTTTTTTGCACAGAGTTATTCCCTAAATCACATTTATATCCAAAATTATAATTATCAATAGAATACCTTAGGGTGAGTAAACTTTTTTACTAGGTGGTCGAGAAGGGGTCTTTATATTAGTAAGATTAAAAATTAGTTTGACCCCAAAAACAATAGGCGATAACATTTTTAAGTAAAAAAAAATCAGGTGATTCACTTTTATCGAAATGCACTGTATACTGTCAGGAATCATTGTGCATCAAAAAACAAAAGAAAAATATGATACCTTTATTCTGACAATGCAATTAAATATTCCGGCTACAGTCAAGTTTATGCCCGATTTGTTCCATCTGTAAATTATACCGGAAGTAAAGAAATTTCGCTGAAAAATATGGCTGCATCCAACATATCGACAATGATTGCGGGTATCTTAAAACTTTGATGCCTCCAGATACAATGCTACTGCTGAACCTATGTGATCAAGGATTCATGATATATGAACGCAACGTACACCCAGCTTAACTTCATTCGAATTTGTTCTGTGCTTGATGCTATCCAGGTTTGCAGAATCCTGGATTTATGGACCTTATTGATGAAGAAGTGGAAGAGATTTTGCATGTCGCCAGGGAAGTTGGTGAGGAAAGCTTATGCGAAATGACCGAGAAAGACGTTGATCAAGACATCGATCGAGCACCGAGAAGGCCGTGTTGTCGTTGTAGAAGCTGAAATCCATCCATGACTGTAGAAAATAGAGATTCAAGGCTCATATCTTTATGTCATGTATGTCACATGTCATACGTGTGATCACAGTTGACCTAAAACCATTGCAATAGTCATTTGATGAAGCCAAGAGAACGCAGTAACTATAAAGCTTCCTATTATTATGTTCGTTTAATCAAGAAATCTGCAGTTGTAAAGCCTCATCGCAATCGCCACAAAAGTTGCACATAAATACGCGCTTTGATATAAACCTTTGAACATAGGCTTTGTTTTAATAACACGCAAGATAGGAGGAATAATTTAATTTCCTAAGATGTTGGCCCATTTTATATATATATATATATTAATTAGTTAGGACAAAATTAGCTTACCATTTTAATATAACTCATGCGCAGAATAATTATTGAATATTTGTCGGAATATTTGAAAAGGCGCAATAAATACACAAAATTAAAAAGAAGCTTAAGACTATGATATACCTTCTCACCGGACGTTGCAGTGAAACAAACCTGAGTGAATTAAAATTAGTACCAGGATATGCTTTCGCTGACCACAGTCTTAACAACATTAAATATGCAGATGGCACATTATTGATATCAAACAAAGAAAGGAAACTACAGGAATTCATGCAGAAGGTAGTAAAGGAAAGCAAGAAGAAAAGACTAAGCATCAATTGTGAGAAAACAGAATGAATGGTTGCTGGTAAAAGAAAGAGCCCAAATGGGAGATAACAAATTTAAGCAAGTACAAAAGAAAATAAATATCTAGGAAGCGCTTTAAATGGGGCCATTTAAAATGTTACACCAAAAATGACGACGTTTTACAGAAAATGGAAGCAAAAAAAACACATTTATATTTAGCACCAGAAAGAGTCATTTGAAATTTCAAAGGAATGTAATAAGCAAAGAAGGCTTGGAAAATCGGATCTCTCTGGATATACTGAAGGCAGGAATGAGAGAAAACAGTGCATAACTTAACTAACTAGCTTGTGAACCTGGATGACAGGACAGGGTTTAGGAGAGACAGCAAATAGACACAATTTACTAAGAGTGATAAACGACAGGAAATCGAGGACAGCCATGATCGCCTACTTCCTCAATGGGGATGGCACAAGGAAAAAGAACAGGAAGAGTTTTAAAATTACCATTTCAGTGTCTAAATTTGTTTTAGTGGAAAATCCGAACTTTAGTTGAAACAATTTCTGATCCAATACTATTTTACTTCTATTAATGTTTAAGGACGTATCAAACGGTTCAGGAAAGAACTTTCGAACATTCAGCTTTTAATATATTTATTTGACCAATTCTGCGTAAGACATTGAAAGCATAAATATAGTTTTTTTTCTGGAAGCAATTTGAAGTTTTATTGAAAAAAAACTTTTCTTATTTTGTATATTTGAAAAAATAATTTCAGTTGTTGAGCCCAAATATTTTCATTTGACCATATATATAGGCACCGTGGAGTAATGGATAACGGCTTGGATTGAGGAATCGGAGAGCCGAGTTCGAATTCCAGTCGAATCCATTACATTCACTTACGTGCTAACACCCTTGAGAAACGTGTGAATCCTCTTCCTCTCCCACCAACAGGACAGACTGGTTTCTATAGCCTTGGATGGCAACTGGTTTAGGAGAAGGACAACTCTGAATTCAAAACCTGCGGAAGGTCGTTTGGGGACCTTGTGGTATTCGTTGCACCAGGTCCCTGTATTCGTCCCTCCAAAAAGTGTGGATGGCCCTGCACAAAGCCTTCACCACTATAATCAAATCCTGTGTGGGTGTCGGGCTTTCAGTTTCTGGGAACTGATCTGTCTGACCCTCATACGTCGAGTTCGACGGGAGAGTCCATCATCAACATATATATATATATACTGTTGGTAAAAATGTGTGAAACCTCAAATGTTATTTGAAGGCTGATAAAAGCATTAGTGAAACGTTAGCTCTATTTTAAATGACTATTGCTGGGCATGCTTTCGAGCCATCGAGTGGCGTTGAGTAGCACAGGCAGTTTAAAGAAGAGCGAGAAAATGTTTACAATGACACGAGCAGTGGTGAGCGTAAAACACAAAGACCAGATGCAAATATGGAGAGAGAGCGAACCTTGATGTGCGCAAATCGAAGTGTATACTAATAGCAGAAGAACCAAATATAAATAGGGAAACAGGGTAGTAGATTCTCACAAACTGACAATCAGCATGTTTATTTGAAAGTGTTGAAAGGGACAGAATAATCTATTCGGAGGACAATGCCCAATCATTGGCATGTCCAGTGGGTTTTCCGTCATGACAATATACCTGAGCATGATGGGTTAGGACTTCATACGTTCCTGGTTAAAAAATATGAGCAATCCTCTTCAGTCATCATACTTAGCCCGTGTGGCTTTTGGCTACTTCTAAAACAGAAAAAATGTTCTGAAAGGACAAATATAACCTGATATCGTTGACATGCAACAACACATGATTAAATTATTCAAAGCTATTCCGGAAAACGGGTTACAAGAATATTTAAAACAATGACATCATCATCACATAAGGGGGGTGTTGAATGGCACAACAGCCAATAATGAATAGGTAAGTACATTTTGCTTTCAGAGGGCGCAGTTTTTGCAAAAACAGTTGGATTTGCGTAATGCTTTTAACATGATGTTTTTTTTCTTACCATATCGATTCTACTATATTGTGCCACTTCAGATGTGAATTTTATGGTTTTCCTATAATTTCATAAAATATAAATTTTTTTTATAATTTTATCCAGAAAATTCATTATTCATTTTACTCATACTATATATATTAGGATTTGCGTGTGTCTAAAATAGTTACTTATTTCCACGAGAAACCGGGGGTTTAAACACAAACGTAACAAAAGAGCTCCGATTTTCCAAAATGTTCATGTTAAATGGTAATTGTAATGGTATTTTTTGCCTTTTCCTTATAAGGAAACATGTTGCATTCATTGATCGATCAGCCGGGACTACTCGAGTTACGCTTTTCTTTACTCTCTGTTCATATAGCTGGGGTTAAAGTGTACTATCTGTTCGTATCATTTTGAATGGTAATGGAAATAACAGCCGTTTCCTTATAAGGAAACATTCAGCATTCACTGACCGAGCAGTCATTACTCCTCGAGGTAGACTTTTCTTCACTACTGAGCTGGGATCATAGAGCTGGCATTAAAATGTAGTAGATTTTCTCTCAACCTCTTAAGATAAGTCATATTAGCCATTTCCTTATACAGAAACATTCAGCCTTCATTGGCCGAATAGCCAGTGCTACTATCAGTTGGCATTTATAATATATTTCAATTAAAACAGTTTTTCAGGAAAATAATTATTTTTGATGTTCATTAAATGTTATCGCTCTTTCCAATACTGATATGGGGCTTTCCTTCCTGACATTTTCTTCGAAGTTGTTTGCAACGTCAACATTATTTATTATACCTACTTTATCTCGGAGTTACATGTGCCGCCTCCATTTAGGACATAGGGGATCATGGCGTCTCACAACTTTTCTCCCTTTACTAAATCTGTTTGTCATTCATTCGCTTAGCTCGTCAATAAGGGCTTCGCTGCTTTCCCTATCTCTCTTGCCCGCAATATAACCCTTGAAAATTAAATTTTCCAATCCTTCCTTCCTCATTACGCGTCCAATTCTATTGTTATTTTCTTTAAGACTATCTTGTTGCTTACTCGCTCCGTACCTAGAATTTTCAGTATTTTTCTGTAGAAGTACATTTCTGCTGTTTCTAGTTTTTTTACTCATACGTGGGGATATTTTCCAACATCTGCCATATGGATACCACTTAGCAATCCAACACT
Source organism: Acanthosepion esculentum (assembly GCA_964036315.1). NCBI lineage: Eukaryota > Metazoa > Mollusca > Cephalopoda > Sepiida > Sepiidae > Acanthosepion > Acanthosepion esculentum. The sequence continues at coordinate 35,370,587 of OZ038509.1, read as the reverse complement.
CTTTTCTTTATTTCTTTTTAGCTTATCCGTTTCTTAACTTGCTTAGCTCCTGTAATGCTTCTTCCGCTAGTTCAATGCGTGTTCAGATTTCGGTATCGTTTCTCAGATATTTGAACATCAGCACCTGATTGATATTATATCTCCAATATGTAACTCGTATCATTTTTTTTTCTCTTGCTGAGACTATATTTTTTGTCTTATTTCAGTTGATAGTTTGTCCTTTTTTTCTCGCTTTCTTCTTTATTACTGTCTAGGAAGTTCTGTAGTTTTCTTTCTAATTCACAATATCGTCTGCCTATCTTATATTGTTAATATTACGTCCACGGATAATAAATGCCGGTAGGGTCTCCCGTTCCATTAGTCTAGCATCACTCTAGAGGTTGAATAGATCTAGAGAGAAAAGGCAGCCTTGTCTCACACCCCTTTCTATTTTTGTATAGCTATTCAGTTTATTTTCTATCTGCATGCAGGCGGTGCTCACAGTTTAATTTCCAGATCATTCTTTTCGAAACAGATCTATTTCAAATAGATCCTTGTGTCATACCTTGTCAAATGCTTTTGCGTAATCTATCAATTTTAGATGCTACTGCTGAAAACTCCTCAAGTGTTGCGGTTTATATTTCGTAAAGTTCTTCGCTTGCGTCAGCGCCATTCAATGAGATCCCATCTAAAACTTTCAGGCTTCATTTACTGAAGGCCATTTTAATTATTGATCTAAGAAATCGGTTTTATAGAGTTGACAGTTTTGATATTTCTCAACGTGTTTGGCGCCATGCCTGACATAAAAACAGGCAGAATTCCTTTCAAGTAAATTGTCGTACTTCCAATTTCGACTGAACTGAGGCGATGTAATATTTTCCTCTTTCTCTTCTAGGTGGGGAGGGGCTTCGAACAGCAATACATCGAGATCCTTGCTTTAAAAAATTCCTAGAGATTTTCAATTGTCCAGCGACAAATATAAATGAAATGACACTATTCATTTTAAAATTCATTCATTATTATGGATTATCTTCCCCTAAATGTTAAAAAATTTCTATAATTTTCAATTTATTTATTATTAAAAATGTATACAGACTAAACCAAACTCTGCAACAGTCTATCATGCCAAAATTTAGGTTTGGGAGATGAGGAATTTTATTTAGTGAGATGGCGTATCACGAAAATACTATCGCGATGCACGATCACACTTTGAATGGAATCTTGCCAAAGAGAAAGACGTGGTTCTGTAGAATATCTTGCCAATTGAAAGAACAGGTTCTGTAGAATACCTTGCTTGTTTACTGGACCTCAACCCTTTAGACTTTTTCTTGTAGGGATACTTATAAGGGAAAGTATGCGCTACAAGCCAGCAAGAATCGCTGAAACGAAAGAATCCATAGAGCAAGAATGCAGCCAAATAAATATGGGAATTTTGATTGCTGCTTGTGATTCCATCGCGTCGCGTTGTAAGAAATGTCTGGATCAATTTGAAAGCATGAGATGAAAATCTTAAGTGCATGCATTTATAAGAAATATTGTCATCATATACATCATTTAAATTAGATATAGTTGGTTCTAAATGCTTCAATTATTTCTTTAGAAAGCTTTAAAATCGGTATAGATGATTGAAACATCGTTTACACACGCACACACACACGCGTGTGTGTGAGTGTGTGTTTGTTTAATCTAGTTCACCTCAGGCAAGGCAGTAAAGCCACTAAGATACAAGACGTTACTGGGTGTGAAAAAAAATTAGAAACAGAAGTATTACTAATGAGCGAAAACAAGTAACCAGGAGGACAGTAGATAACGATTGTTATTGCATTTAGATTTTTGCAGATTAAAGTTATCTGGAAAGCATGAAGCCGGAAGGGAGTTCTACAAGCGAGAAGTTCGACAAAAGAAACGGTTACATTTAGCCAACTGTAAATTGATGAGATCTTGACGCCAGTCTAGTACTTCACTTATATATATAAAATATTTCTTCGAATCAAATATTCATTTATTTTTTAATCATTTCATCCAAAACAAAATAAAAAAGCCACTAAGACGAAGGGAATTACTGAATGCGAAAGAATATAAGAAAAAGAAAACATTTTTAAGGAGCAAGAAAAATAAAAGGACAGAAACTAAGAAGATAGGAATTAACGATTGACACTGCATTTAATTTTTGAAGATTTGACTGTGAAGCAAAAAGCCGAAAGAATATATTATCATACAACTAACGATTATATCTCGCCATTTCGACTGTAAAATGATGAGACTTTGCCACCAATCTAGTAATTCGTTTAAATTCATAAAGTCTAGGTACCATAGATGAAATTTCATCAGAAGAATTTCGATGAATGTAATTGTTAAGGGGTCTCCCCTTTTATACACTAATGGACTCACTCAGTGTATACTACTGCCAGTGAATACCCGAAGAGTCGAGACGGAACGACAGAAGAGTAGGAGAGTTCAGTAGTAGTAGAGTAAGTCACACACAGAGACGGCGGCAAGCGTCACAGTTAGCGAGCACGTAGACTCAGTAAGGAGTCAAACCGCGATACTTCAATACCAAGACTGTGTATATATTATTGCTACTAACCCGCATTCCTGGATCTACTAACCCGTAATACCAGTTTGTATTATTACGTTAATACATTTATTTTCCTTATCCATTCCTGGCGTTTGTTATTCATTGATATCGGATTCATCCCGGAATCCACAACAGTAATCATAGAAAAAGCACAGGGAAGCTACGTTATGGCGTTGGGAAAATGACTGAAGCCGAGATGCTGGGTCAGAACCAAAAGCATTACAGATTCTTCTTTGGATTTTATCAATGTTCTCTAAATATATAGCAGGAGCACCAGAGCATATGTGAGAGAAATATTCTGAGCATGGTCGAATGGTATCTAAAAAAGCGATAAAATAAATAAATAGAAGATTATGGAAATATTTTAACCATTTATTTTAATTTGACCTAAGTAAAAGAAAATGATTTTACATTAAGTTGTAATAAGTATCCTCTCAGCGTATTCGTACAAATGGTATTTTAATGAGATCTTAATCATTCAACGGCGCTTAGACTCAGTTTCTATGTTTCAATTTACTAATCTAAATATCGTGTTTCTCAGCATTCAATACTACAGTCAACGCTCATCATCACTTGAAGTCACTACTAACGTTAATTATTCTTCAGTAATTGTGCTATGATTTATTTCTTTATCAGTATCACCCCATGCAAAGCATTAAAACCACTATGACACAGGTGGTTACAAGGTATGGAATAATTAGGAACAGAAACATTAATTATTAGCGGAAAAATAAAAGAGTAATCAAGAGGACTGTAGGTAGAGATTGACATTGCGTTTAATTTTTTTAAGATTAAAGTTGTCTAGAAAACATAGAGCCGGAATGGAGTTCCATAAAAGAAACTGTTAGCATAGAATTTACGGTTACATCTGGCCAGCTCAACTGTAAATTGATGAAAGCTCGTAGTACTGCGCTAAAATTCGAAGAGTCTAGACACCATATCGAAGAATTACCATGAAACTATTGATAGAAAAGACATATAGAGGCAACCTTATGGCGATGGGAAACTCACTGAATCATTGCCGCCAGATCAGAACCAATAATATTGCCGATTCTTCTTTGGATTTTATCAAGTATCTCAAGGTATTAGGTTGGTGCAAAAATAATGTCGTTTTCTCACATATGTTAGAACGTCAAAAAACGACATTATTTTTGCACCAACCTAATAAATAGCATTGAGTTCGTACAAATGATTTTCATTGCTATCAAATAACTCGGCTATTATTATCCAAATTTCAAACAATCAAATAAGTAACAAATACATGTTTGTCTGTGCGTCCTTTTTCTTGTGTATCGTATCGCTGATCGCCTTTACATTTAATGACTGATAAATAGTTTCTGGCGTCAACGTGGGACCATAAATTTGTATGGGAAATGTGACTCTCTTTCTGTGGTGAAAAACACATTGATTTGAAAACTCTTACAAAAATCAGATAATTGTCGTATTTTAATGTACCTTAAAGACTTATTCAGAAATGAAAGAAATTATTTTTGAAACGTTACCTTTTCAGCAAATCTTTGTAAAATAAAAGTATTTCTTTTATATCTCTGTTAAACCACTCATCTGATTTTATGAATGTTCGGGAAATTCTTTTTTGTACCTCAAGAGTTTTAAAATTCCCATTTCAGTGTCTTTAAATTTGTTTTAGTGGAAAATCCAACTTTAGTTGAAACAATTTCTGATCCAATAGTATTTTATTTCTATTAATGTTTAATGACATTACATTAATTATAAGAAGAAGTTCACGAAGATTTTAACTCATTAAATATTTTTACGTCATATATGAAAAATGTATTTATGGAAAATGTTTCCTGAATCATAAAATAAAAAAGAAAATGCAATAAAACTAAGACATTATTTAATTAGAAAAACTTTTAATTACTTTTATGAATAAGATATATTATGGACACTTAAGAAATATTCTCAATTGTCTAAAGAAGATTTTTCAATAAATAATGTATTTTTACCATAATTTTTTTTTCATTTTCTTTAAATATTAATTTGAATGAATTATACATTTTTTAATATTTTAAAATTCACTATTAATTTGTAGTAATCAAGTGATATTGTTATTAAATTAAAAACGTATTCACTAATCATAAATGGAAGAGCTCACGACAATTCAAAGACACCCAGGATTTTAAGAAGAATTCAGAATTTTTCTTCTGTGTATATAAAAGTGTGTCTTTTGTAAATACGGATGTCCATACACGACATCAGAAAATAATATGCAACTATAATGAATGTAAAATGTATTGGTAATTTTATTCCATTTTCTCAATAAGCGTCTTCGTAGAGTAAGCCAAAGTACCTTAAATTCAATAAAATATAAGATGACTTAGAATATTTTCTAAAAGCTTTAAGATTAGTGGTTATATATATATATATATATATATATATATATATATATATATATATATATATATATATATATATATATATATATATATAAAAGAAGAAAAAGAACTCATGTTATCTTTGTCAAGTATTTTTACAGTTAGGTAAATTAAATTTCCTGAACATCAATCTGTCAATAGAGCTGTAAACATCTCATAAAAACACCCATTTTAAAAATACTTTTCTGCGATATTATAAATTAAAGTATGCGATATTTTAATTCAAATCAATTAAACTTTAAAACAGATAATCTTTCTTGAATAAAATTTCAGAAAGGTATATATTATTTTTTTAATACTTTTTCATAATGTTAATTACGTTGTGTTGACATAATTGTTAAAATTCAAGAAAACTTAAGTGATATGTGAATTCATAAATAATATTGGTTTTCTGTAACTTGGATCTTGCAGGTGTGTTGTTATTGTTGATAATAACGTTAGCTGTTTTAAATATTTTTATAGTAATTAATTTAATTTTCTTGTTCTGGTTGATATTATATATTTTTAAAGTGATCGATTTTTATTTATTAATTTGATTTTTAGCGCATTCCCATATTTGAGAAGACGCTCCATTTATTTTTATTAAACAGTATATTTATTTTCGTCTACCGACCGGAATATTCGAGAAATATTATTGACAAATATGCGTTTTCTGGCAGGATTAGAACCTGCATCTCTCCTTGCCGGAGAGCGCATATGATAGACTATGATGGTTTTTCAATCATTCATCTGGCAGAGGTCAGATTGTATTAATCACAGAAAATCTATGTGATAAACTCATATTTAAACACTCCAAATTTCAAATTCAAATTCCACCGTTACAATTGCCAATCTTGCAATATTCCCACAACAATTGAAAAGTATTTGTAACTTTAAAATTAAAATTTCAATTACAGTACTTAAACTCACGTACTCGCCGCTACAAATAATTTTTTTTTAAATAATTGAGTATACATCGCTACAAATATAAACAAAATAAAATTACTGATATACAAAAGTACCACAATAATATATCTATTTAATAATATTTATAGGTACCTTTCATTTTTTTAAATCATTTTAACCTAAGAAAGGCAATACAGCCACTTAAACACAAGTGGTTGCTGAGTTTTTAAAGAATATAAAAAAGAAAAAAATATTAAGGAGCGAGAACAATAAAAGAAGAGTAATTACGAAAATAATAGATAACGATTGACGTTACATTTAAATTGTTTGAAAACTAAAGTTGACCGTAAAGCAAGAAGCCGGAAAAGAGTTCCATGTGCTAGAAGTGCACGAAAATAGGCTGTTAGTATAGAACTTAGGGTGACATCGAGCCATTTCACCTGTAAAATGATGAGACCTTCTGGCCAACGTGTTACTGCACTTCCTAAAGGCAAAGGGCCATAGATGAAAGTTCCTCTGAACATTTACCATGAACGTATTTATAGGAAAGGCGATGAGAGCGAAGCTTGAGGCGGTGGGAGAGAGACTGAAGCGGAGAAGTTAGATCAAGAAAGTTATATTATATTATTGAATTACAGGAAACAAAATTAAAATATCAAGCCCAGACCGATTTCCATTCTAACTTTCATTGTTTTATTTATCTATTTATTTTTGACAAAGGAATATATAATTAATCACATTTTTCTTAAAATTACGGTGAAAATTATGGAATTTATTTTCTAACGTATTACCATATATACTCCAAATCAATTGATACATTTGCATGTATATTGTTGGCGCGAAATATAACAACAATTATACGACATTGATAACATGACTGAAAATTATACCAGAATTAATAAACAGGAGTGAAATGTTTTTGTTGTGCGCAATTTTAAAAAAATGTGAAAGAATATAAAAGATAATTAATGTAAATATTTTCTCTTTTCTCCTACGAGTTCTCTTCGATATCGTCTGGCAGATTTTTAACAGTAGCATAGTGTTTTCTATTGACCCGTTCCGCCATGAAAGCATCTTATATCGGTTTCTTTTTCAAAGTAAACAACATAAATAACAATTGATCAAGTACGAGACAATTGTAGCACGAACATTGAGCAGTTAGCTTGGCTAAGTTAACTAATTCCAAGAAGAGACTTGAGACAATTTTAGCACGAACATTGAGCAGTTCGTAACGCTAAGTTACCTAATTCCAAGAAGAGACTTCAGACAATTGTAGCCCGAACATTGAGCAATTTGCATGGCTAATTAACTAATTGCAAGAAGACACTTGAGACAATTGTTGCAGGAACATTGAGCAGTTTGCATGGCTAAGGTAACTAATTCCTAGAAGACATTTTAGACAATTGTAGCACGAAAATTGAGCAGTTAGCATGGCTAAGGTAACTATTTCCAAAAATTAACTTGAGACAATTGTAGCACGAACATTTAGCTGTTAGCATGTCTAAGGTAACTGTTGTGAGACCGATACTTCCTACATCATGGACTCTCCCAGTACTATATTATTATGTGAATCATGAGAGTAGCACCAGTAATGCGCAGGCGCGTACGATACCAATATCAGACACCACTGGATAGTAAGCTCTGCTTACACTATTCTTTGTAACCTTTCTGTTTAATATATCTTTCTTACCACTAACCCGTGTTCCGTGTTTTCCTTCCGTGGCCCCTACTTCGGGTCCACATCAGTAACTAATTCCAAGAAGAGGGTTGAGACAATTGTAGCACGATCACTGAGCAGTTAGCATGGCTAAGGTAACTAATTCTAAGAAGAGACTTGAGACAATTTTAGCACGAACACTGAGCAGTTTGCATGGCTAAGGTAACTAATTCCAAGAAGAGACTTAAGACAATTTTAGCACGGACATTGAGCAGTTTGCATGGCTATGGTAACTAATTCCAAGAAGAGACTTGAGACAATTTTAGCACGAACACTGAGCAGTTTGCATGGCTAAGGTAACTAATTCTAAGAAGAGACTTAAGACAATTTTAGCACGAACACTGAGCAGTTTGCATGGCTAAGGTAACTAATTCCAAGAAGAGACTTGAGACAATTTTAGCACGAACACTGAGCAGTTTGCATGGCTAAGGTAACTAATTCTAAGAAGAGACTTGAGACAATTTTAGCACGAACACTGAGCAGTTTGCATGGCTAAGGTAACTAATTCTAAGAAGAGACTTAAGACAATTTTAGCACGAACACTGAGCAGTTAGCATGGCTAAGGTAACTAATTCTAAGAAGAGACTTGAGACAATTTTAGCACGAACACTGAGCAGTTAGCATGGCTAAGGTAACTAATTCTAAGAAGAGACTTGAGACAATTTTAGCACGAACACTGAGCAGTTTGCATGGCTAAGGTAACTAATTCCAAGAAGAGACTTAAGACAATTTTAGCACGGACATTGAGCAGTTTGCATGGCTATGGTAACTAATTCCAAGAAGAGACTTGAGACAATTTTAGCACGAACACTGAGCAGTTTGCATGGCTAAGGTAACTAATTCTAAGAAGAGACTTAAGACAATTTTAGCACGAACACTGAGCAGTTTGCATGGCTAAGGTAACTAATTCCAAGAAGAGACTTGAGACAATTTTAGCACGAACACTGAGCAGTTTGCATGGCTAAGGTAACTAATTCTAAGAAGAGACTTGAGACAATTTTAGCACGAACACTGAGCAGTTTGCATGGCTAAGGTAACTAATTCTAAGAAGAGACTTGAGACAATTTTAGCACGAACACTGAGCAGTTTGCATGGCTAAGGTAACTAATTCTAAGAAGAGACTTGAGACAATTTTAGCACGAACACTGAGCAGTTTGCATGGCTAAGGTAACTAATTCCAAGAAGAGACTTAAGACAATTTTAGCACGAACACTGAGCAGTTAGCATGGCTAAGGTAACTAATTCCAAGAAGAGACTTAAGACAATTTTAGCACGAACACTGAGCAGTTTGCATGGCTAAGGTAACTAATTCCAAGAAGAGACTTGAGACAATTTTAGCACGAACACTGAGCAGTTAGCATGGCTAAGGTAACTAATTCTAAGAAGAGACTTGAGACAATTTTAGCACGAACACTGAGCAGTTTGCATGGCTAAGGTAACTAATTCCAAGAAGAGACTTAAGACAATTTTAGCACGAACACTGAGCAGTTTGCATGGCTAAGGTAACTAATTCCAAGAAGAGACTTAAGACAATTTTAGCACGAACACTGAGCAGTTTGCATGGCTAAGGTAACTAATTCCAAGAAGAGACTTAAGACAATTTTAGCACGAACACTGAGCAGTTTGCATGGCTAAGGTAACTAATTCCAAGAAGAGACTTAAGACAATTTTAGCACGAACATTGAGCAGTTTGCATGGCTATGGTAACTAATTCTAAGAAGAGGATGGGGACTCAGTGTTTCAATAATGAATAGTTTTTACAGCCAAAATCCCCGAAATTTATATTCACATTCATCATCTTATGAAGCCGTATGCACAAAATATCTCAAAATTAATAATAAATGTCGATAAAATTCATACCCTCCCATCTTTTAAAAAACTCTCTATATGTAGAATATTGCAAAAATAATGATATATGGTGCTATAAAATTCATATCCAAAATACGAAAAAAATAACAATACACGGGACGATAAAATTCATATCCATCCATTTTGCTAACAAAAGCCGTATAAACATAATATTACGAAAATAAAAATACACAGGCCTATTAAATATATATCTCTCCACTTAACAAAAACTCTATACACATATCACAATGACCATAAAACTCAGGTGTATAACATTAACGAAAAAAATATAATCGAATAGAATATCGCAGTATAAACTCTTTTCAAATACATCTAAATACAATTTTTACATTGATGGTCACCCTGTACAAGGTCCAACAACCACTCGAGGTAGAAGGTTACAGAGTATGTGGAAACAACCTAAGCTAGGAGATAATGACACTAAGTCTCAAAAGGCCACCGGAGGTGAAAGAGAAGAAATAGGTTTATAAAGAACCGGAACCGCCATCCTAAGCAGAAAACAAGTGATACACCTCTATTCCTGTTTAAAAGACCGGGAGGAGTGCGAACAGGATAATATGCGAACCTATCTACTCCTATTTAGGAAAAGATAAATCAATACTAAGTAAAAGTTCAAAGTTTTAAGCGGAGACTTTAGAAGTATAGAGTTCGAGTATATTTTAAAAAGGAATTAGAAGCCTAATCCTAAATAGAAAACAAGGTATAAGCCTCTATTCCTGTTCAAAAGACCAGGAGGAGTGTGAACAGGATGATAGACAAACGTCCTGCAGCAGTAGAAGGAACCAACTATTTTTCTAGCATTACTGGTGATGGTTCATATATACGAGTTCCATTCGAGATCTGTGTTGAGTCCGAATAGAAGTGACGGATTTATCCAGAGAGTGTAGTGGTGGCAGCAATTTCTTTTCTATTCTTTTTTTTATAAAGAATTGTTAATATACATATACTTCTCTGATTAAGTCCTATTATTGTTATAGATCTTATAATGGGTACAACGTTTTGGCCAACTACCATCTGGCCATCTTTATGTGGGTGGCCACCATCCTTAGCTGATGGTAGATATCTTGTATGTGTACATTTTTGTTATTTCTTTTTCCTTGTGAACCTGATTATGTGGATTTTGCTACATACAATATTCTACACATAAAAGACATCGCATACCAACGAAAAATTATGGTCACCTGAAAATGGCCAGAGGATACTTAGCCAAAACGCAGTGTCTGTAACACCTCCATCCAAGATGGAACAATAGTTCCACTACTGAACAAAGATTTTTTTCTCCATGAATTTGATGACCTCATCAGTAGCTTTCTCTACTGAGTCCCAGTCTTTTTCATCATCCTTCATATTTTCACCATTATCGGAAGAATTTGATGCTTCCTCTATTTCTTGACAATCCAAATCTTTTTGAAGCGGTTCTGCCATGGAATTCTATTGCAATTCATTAACGTCTCCAGTTTTCCATACTTTAAAGTCATCCGAAGTGAGACTGTTCAGTGGATCATCTTCAAGCAGAAATTGTATTGTTTTGTTCAGATTCAGTAATCCGTGTTTGTTAATTTGCAAATTCAACGAATTATTAGCTTCGTCCTGCTTTTCAATAATCTCTCATTTCTGACGTAACGTGAAAGCATTTCTTTTCCTTTTTCTTCCAGTTGAAGTTTCTTCTGTGCCAGACATTATGGGTTGAGACATTTCACTTTACTAAGAATTATCTGCAAAGAAAATTTAAAAAATATAATGTTGCATATTCTTACAACATTAAAATGGCAACACTGAGAAGTTCGGTTATGAGGATGTTCAAATGTGAGGATGCTCGTATATAAGGACTTTTCTGGTAATATGCATATTAAAAACCAACTTCTGCCCAAACTAGTTTTTATAGAAATGTAGACTTCTTTAATTTCCGGTCGTTCAGGGTTAGGATAACTCCTGCCTTTTCGTTGAATAGGTAGGACACAATATAACCTTCTCGCTGAACTAAAAGGGAAGGTTATACTACATCTTTGGCGCACTGACTTTAATTGACTAAGCAATTTTTGTCTATGTCTATACTTACACCTGTGGATGAGACATTAAACTCTATCTTGTATCACATCTTCACCCGCGAGCAGATAGATAAATAAATATAAAATTAAATTACTTTCTTCAGATACAGATTCGTTATACAGATTGTATTTTCATTTTCTAATTTTATTTTGTCATATAAAATTACATTATTTGCTGATTGATTTGCCAGTATTTTACTAGGTCTTATTTCTTCCTGTTTGAAAAGTGACAGCATCTAACCGACTGGAAAAAGAGCAACGTATGCAGATCCATTGCTAGATATACTCCCCGCGTTCTTTAGTTGTGTTTGTTCACGGGATTAAAATGGCAGAAGGTGTCATAAATAAATATGGAGTTAAAGAAATGTTTAAACATTTTCTAAAATCTAGTGCTCAAATTTCTTTCTTCATTGGAAATATGACTCTACTATATTACCTTTTTTCTTTTGAGGCCCAACATCACCACTAGAATAATACAATCTCCTTTCTCTCAGTCGGTACATTCCCTAACGTTGGCTGAGAAATAAAATCAAACTTGGTGACAATAAAGATTTAAAAAATTAAGAACTATCCAACGGCTTCATGTTTCTCAAAATGGCTCTTTGCTTACAGGTGTACATGGCTGTGAAATAAAATAGATAAAAATAATCAGATTTTCTTTCACTTAATAACGAGAGAGCTTTAGTATCTTAACGATAATTATTTCACTCTGTTTCTGTCTAGTAATATCAGACTATTTATACATGCCGATTGACCTAAAACTGTTCCTGACCATATCCAGTGGTATCAGTACATTCGTACCTATATATTGTTATCAACATATCCCTGTCTATATTTATTGATACCTGTCTATATTGATATCAGAAAAGTTATATCTGCCTATTGATATTAACCTTTCCTGCCTATATCTAATGATATCCACTATTCATACATATCTATTGATATCAAGCTATTCCTGTCTATATACAGGGTGACCCAAAAAACGGGAATTTTTGAAGTGCGCATTGCCAGACATGAGCGAGTGGCAACACTGCGAGACAGTGACCTTGAGCAAATAAACATTTCCCCAATTTAGTAACGAGAATGAAATTCACAGTATCGCAGCTGAGATGTTGCAGCAGTCAATGAGGAATCTCAACAGCAGATTTCAAGAATGCATTCGTACGGGAAGACGCCATGTACAGGACATCATTTTTAAAAAATGAAAATTCCATCATTGTTTCTTAAATGGCATGTTTTAAGATTTCAATTACTATGAATTAAATATTTTTCTTCCATCACTCTTGGTTTTATTGGATTGTTAAAATTTTTTTTTGGGTCACCCTATATATTCATATAGGTCTATTCATATATATCGATTGATATTAACATATTCTTGCCTATATTGATACCTCTTTATACCGGTCTTTTGATATCAACATATTCCTGACTATAACTAGTGATATCCGTCTATTCGTACATATCTATTGATATCAATATATTCGTTTTTATATTGATACCAATATATTCGTACCTATCTATTGATATAAAACTATTCCTGCCTTATATATACTGATATCAGTCTATTCATACATACCTATTGATATCAATATATTCCTGCCAATATCTATTGGTATCTGTCGATTGATTTCTGTCTATTGATATCAAACTCTTCCTGTCGATATTGATAGCAGTCTATTCATACCTTTTTATTGATATCAGCCTATTCCTGAATATGTTTAATGATATGAGTTTATTCGTACCTATCTATTGATATCATCGTATTTCTGCCTATATTGATAATGGTCTACTCACACCTATTTATATCAACCTATTCCTGACTATATCTACTGATATTCGTCTATGCTTACCAATCAGTTGATGTCAACCTATTTCTACCTATATCTGTTGATATCTGTATATATTTACCCATCTTTTGATACCATCTTATTCCTGACTATATCTATTGATATCCGTCAGTTCATATCTGTTTATTAACATCAACATATTCCTGCTGATCTCTATTGATATCAACCTATTCCTTGTTATATTGATATCGTTCTATTCATACATCTCTGTTGATATCAACGGATATATATTGAAAACCAATTCATACCTATTCCTGCTTATATAAATTTATATCAGTATTTAAGTCTATCTATATCAGTCTGTTCCGTACACCAATGACAAATAATATACACATTTGCTGAATACTTCGTGTTAAATCCTTAGGAAATTTCTCTCTTTATTACCTCATAAAACAGGATTCTTTTCTCCTCGAATACATTCCAATTTGTATAAGTTTTTTTCAGACGCCCAATAATGAAAGTTCATATTGATGTACTTGCGGGCATAACTAACAATTTACGAATCTATCGCTCAAAACCGATCCCTGCAGCTAGGGTGATTTGTGCAAGTTTGATTGATTAGGAGTCATCATGGGAACATCGCTGTGGGCTAATGTTTAACGATTTAATAGATCAAACCATTACTATTCGGCAGGAAAAATCGATTGTTTTCCATAAGCTTGTAATATTGCATGTTTTTGTACGGACGAACTAAAGGCCTGACATCACACATACACAAGGCGATTTCTCACAGCTCACAATACGAAATCCTCGATACCACCTCACGCACCTCGTGGCAATCGTAGCCTGATGAACTGGAAAAGCGAAAGTATACAAACTGGCGAATTGATATAATTTAACTTCTCTCGCTCTCAGATTGCTCTTTCTTCTTTTCCTTTTTTTTCCTTTTACGTATTTAATCATTGAGCACAGGTTTTAAATAAATTACGAAAACTTCTTGTTCATTTCTTGCCTATTAGTATATATACATGTATAAACACATGTACAAAGAAAAGGACAGACGGATATATAAAACCTGATGTATTTTCATGTGTGTTTATCTAAAAATAAATACGCTTAAATATCACCTTCTCTGCCGTGCGCCAACGGCTTCGGGGTAAAATTTCCGACTGACGCGAATTCAGCCGGTTTTCGATTCTAGCCAGAGGCAACCGGACGTCTAGCCACACTGATGAGCTGTGATACAGCGAAACGGTCTGTCTGTGGATGACAATATATATGCTCCTGAAAAATTTATTTCGGTTGAGCTCTCTGGGGAGGATGTGTGGGTTTGTATACAGAGACTATTACGGCTAATAATGCAAGACTCTTCGGAAAATCGAATCGAGTACTCTCAGTCACTGTGTGTTTATCTAAAAATAAATACGCTTGTGATACAGCGAAACAATCTGTCTGTGGATGACAATATATATATATAGGTCTGTGCTAGCACGAAGTCACAAGTCATCACAACAAGAGTTTAAGTGTGCTTTCCTTGATAACGCAAGATAACACGCTCTCTCCCAGAAACTGTAACTATATATATATATATATATATATATATATATATATATATATATATATATTATGTCATTCGCAGACAGTACTGTTTCGCAGCTCTTCAGTGCAACTAGACATCCGAATACCTCAAGCTAGGATTGAAACCAACCGATTTGGTGTCAGTCAGAGTTTCTACCATTAAGCTATCTTCATTCGACAGAATGAGCTAGCTAAATCAAGTGTATTGTTTTTACGAATGTAAACAGATGGCAATCAGCCATAGGGCTCGATACATTTCACTGAAGAGCTTTTCATTAGTGCAGGTCCGATGAAGCCTTAAATGAGGAAACGCGTCGCAAGAGAAATTGTTTCCACTCATATATATATATATATATATATATATATATATATATATATATATATATATATATATATATAACCTCGGTTCTCGAACGTCTCACATTTCGAACAAATCGGTTTTCGAACAGAAAATTCGAGATGAAAATGCTTCGGATATCGAACACAATTTCGGTTCTCGAACAACTTTGCCGAACCGAATTAACCCGAACGGAATAATTTATGAGTTGTATGCATCCGTGTGTTGTGACGTGTTTTTCTTTTCCAATTTTATTGTACTGCGACTTTTTTATTCTCTACATTGATTCCTACTGGAAAAATAGCTTCGGTTTACGAACATTTCGGGTTGCAAACGGCTTCAGGATCGAAATAAATTAGTGACCCTAGGTTACACTATATATATATATATATATATATATATATATATATATATATATATATATATATATATGTGTGTGTGTGTGTGTTTGTGTGTGTGTGTGCGTTTGTGTGTGATATTGAAGAGCATGAAAAAATATATTTCACTACAAGCAAGCCGGTAGAGCAACTAACACGCAGGGGGTTACATAGAGTGAAAGTGAGGAAAAAGACTGTGTATAGAGGGGAATGAGGAATGAATAAAGGAAGAACGGGTATCACGTCAACAGAAGATGGCGATTGATGCTGAATTTATATTTTTTTAAGAGTGTAGTTATCAGAGAAGCAAGTAAGGGAGGTACACTGTCGGGAAGCACGGAAAAGAATCTCCTTGAGTAGAAATGATTGTTGCATTTAACTAATTCAACATAAAATGGTGGGACCTAAATACCAATCTAGTAGCGCGCTTAAATTCATGCAGTCGGGACATCAGAGAATATAGCTTATCAGAAAAGTTGCCATATAAAATATTTGTAGAGATCGCAAAGGGAATCCACATCACGTATATGATAGAATGAATGAAGTCGAGATGTCAAGTCAGCGTCGATTACTTTGCGGATCTTTTTTAGATTTTGTCGAGGACGTCGAGATGAACAGCAGGGGCACCAGACCAGATATGGCAACAATATGCAAGGAATGGACGAATGGTAGATTTGTAGACGTTTAAGATGATCTCTGACGAGAAAAAAACCTCCTGGCACGACACAGCGAACCGACTTTCCTTGCAGAAGATGCAGCTATTGATTCAATATAATTTCTTCCACCTCAGGTCTTTGGGAAATGTGAGGCCAAGAAGGCACAATGAGTTACTCTCATGGAGTCGAACATCAACAATGCTGATGGGGGCAGGGAATTTTCTCTGTGGCGGTTAAATAAGAGCAGTTTAGTTTTTGGGGCATTATAGTTTACAAGTCATTTACTAGCCCATTTAACCACTGATTGGAGATCCTTTTCAAGAGCAACAGATTTATTATTGAGACAGGAGTAAATGCTAGTGTCGTCTGCATAGATGCCAAGTTGAGAACTGATTACATCAGTGAAATCGTTGATGAAGATCAAAGAGGATAGCGCCTTGGGGAACTCCTGCGTTGGTAAGGAACTGGAAAAGAACCCGTTCAAGTCGACCATCATTTCCCGATTTGAGAGGAATGACAGTATTAAACAAAATAGTCGTCCTGTAATAACGTAACCCTTAAGCTTACGTAAAACACCTGCATGTCAAACTCTGTCAAACGCCTTATTTAGAGACACAGCTCGAGATTCGCCGTTATTATCAAGAGCTTGATATACTTATTCAGTTGTGACTGTAAGCACATCAGCGGTAGACCGGGTAAAACAGAATCCATTTTGTTTGTCAGAGAGAGGTAAGATGCTTAACGACTTCGGCATTCATTAAAGCCTCGAAGATTTTGCCGAAAATCGGTAGCAGATTGATTGGTCGGTAGTTAGAGGGATCAAATGTTTCTCCAGAATTTTAAAAACAGGGATGACAGAGGTAGACTCCCAACAGGCTTGAAAGCAGAACGCAGTGACAATTATTGTATAGTTTGTAGAGAACTGGAGCCAGCTCAAGAGCACATTTCTTCAGCACGATTGCTGGTATCCCATCGCTTCCACTTGCATTAAGGGATTGGGGTTTTAGATATGATGTCCTAGACCAACGACGGAGTTTATGTCTATATCTCTCAGTAGAGTCTTAGTTCTAGGGGAGAGGTCGAGTGTGGGCACATCGGATGAATCAAGATTTGAGTTGAATGAAAATTTTTGAGCAAAGCATTCAGCCTTATCTGCCGTAAATGTAAGGACTTTGTATTGATTGGAGGAGGGATAAAGGACTTGCTGTTGTTAAGCACACTCTTTCAAAGTCGCAAATAATATCTTGAACTAAACTTACGAAATGCTACACGATGTTTAATTCTAACAGTAAACAGTAACTTTGATTCATTGAGCACCCGCTGGCACTTGTTACGGCCAAAGACACGTATGTTACGATCAGACATGTCATTCTGGTACAGATGGAAGAAGTGATTTTGAGCAAGCAGGTGAGAACCAAGGCGATGAGCGCTGGTTCACTAGGTATTTTCTTGCGGGAATGAAAGCATCGATGCCGGTTTTTACCCAGGAAGAAATTTCAGACGCGCGTTTTTGAACGGGGTGATTAAAAACTACATTCCAAGGGACGTCACGAAGAAGAAAAAATCTCGGAACGAATCTCAGAAGGTTCATAGATAACAGAAAGATGTTCTGTTTGTAGGCGGTGAGGGGAACGGAAGGAGATTTTTACAGACACAACCGCGCGATCAGAGTTGCCAAGAGGGCAGGTTGTGTAACGTGGTAAGTGTCAGGGATACAGGTAAAACAGAGAGCGAGGAGAGAAGCGATTCCGTCAGGGTTACTGGGGAAACGCGTAGCAAATTCAACCACTTGTGTGAGGGAGTGAGTGATTGAAAAGTTAAAGGTTTGGATGCCAGCGGAGTCAGTGATTTAAGCCACTTGGTGTGGTGGGCGTTGAAGTCCCTGAGCACGAATATGTTAGCAGATGGGTGTAGGGAGATGACCTTGTCAATATTATCGGAAATACAATCTAGCACGCAACAGTCATGAAATGAAGGTGATCGGTAGAGAACGAAGAGATAGCGGACTGAGTTAAGTAAAGGGAGACGGAGATATGTACGAATGGTCTGGATATTCAAGAGTTTCATTGACAGCGTGAGATGTTCGCAGATATAAACTCCCAGGCTAGGCATGTGGATTGTAGAGTCTTTTCTAAGGAGAGGAAGGTAGCAAGGAATCGAGATATCACAGGATGGAATTGAATAGTTAAGGTTAGTTTCACACACACAAACCCTACACATCATAGAAAGTGTTTGTGTATATATATAAACTATTTCCTTGTATTAAAATAATTTATATGTATAGTGAAGGAATATAAATACACATACTAGAACAGACACATGCACACACAATACACAAGAATGGGTGAAGGTCTGAAAAGATAAACGACGAGATAAAAAGATAAGAACAAAGACCTCATCCCTTCCCCTTGCTCTGACCAATATTAAAATTTGTATTACCCCTTAAGCAAAAGTACATTCTTCCGCCAATCCAAGATGAGTTTGGATTACTACTACCCACAAAAGACAAAAGTTAAAAGACTCATCATAAAAAAATTAATTCCATAAATTAATATGTGAAAATAAACATTTTTCACCTGATGAAGTTTAGGTGTAGCAAAAAATATGGAAAATAAAGCATGATATATATAACAAAATCCACATTATAACCAAAAACTATTCCCTGTTTTTTCTCTCTTTAAAATATACACTTTTTCTCTTATAATCTATAATCTCTCCTTCATATATATATATATAAATATATATATATATATATATATATATATATATATATATATATATATATATATATATATATATAATCATTTATTTATTTAAATATAACATAAATATGTTATAAAATCACTACAAAAATAGCCATTTTGTTTCAACACCTCTGGTGTCTTATCAAGTGATGATGTCGAATGTAGAATAAATGGTTTTAAAAGTTTCAAATTAATTAATTAACGATCCTTATCTAGGAGTAAACGCTGTTACATAAGCTAGAATGACCAATCAAAATACAAGTATATAGTAATTCGAAAAATTTGACAACTAAGCAGGGTTATCTGATCTACTCTGTATTGAGCACTCTTTAAAGAATAATAATTGTTGGTTATTGGAATTTACTCCGTATATACCAATCCCACACTTTGGTATATATATATATATATATATATATATATATATATATATATATATATATATATTTCCACTTAGGATAAAATCTCTTCCCTGGGAGCAGGTTTTCGCAGCGCCGCCCACGCGTATCCGACTCCAAGAAAGAATACTCTGACTTTAGAATTTTAGTTTTTCTGTTTCCGACTAGTCCTGTATATATCGTCTCTTCATTTAACTTAAATCTAATATAAATATGTCTCCATTAATCATGTCCTGAGGAAGGACTATTTGACCGAATCGTCTGACGTCGACAGAATAACAAAAACAAAATAAAAAAAACAGTAAACTCACATATTCGGATTTTGCTTTGTCTTTTCCACATTTTCATCATACCGTCGGATCTACATCCACACATTTGCTTATATATATATATATATATATATATATATATATATATATATATATATATATATATATATATATATATATATATATATATTAGTTATTGACATTTGGAAAAACGTTCATAAATGTATGTGTCGAAAATAATATCCGATAATGCATTTCTCCTAACTGGTTTCCTCAGAGGAATAACGAAAAATGTGTTGTGTGTGTATGCATTTGTGTGTGTTTAAAATAATTAATCTTATTTTATTTTGCCAAAGTTCTCTTTGGTCGAGACTAAAAAAGAGAAAGAAAATTAGAGACTTTTTAAAAAATCGCTTTAGCTTTTTTTTTTACTTTGTACTTCGAGCTAGTGTAATAGTTACCAATGTCGTCTCGCTAAATTAATTACGATTGAGTAATTAGTTCCATCTTCAGTGGGTACTATATACTTGCCTTCTTGTACCACATCTAAGCTACATTTACAGTACTATTTTATCGATGAGTTCCTGTTCATTGACAAGTTCCAGGGTATCAGTGTTACTAGTAGTTCATTCTTATTTTCATGTTTGCTTTGTTCTTGTTTATGATTTGATTTTCTCTCGCATTTTTCTCTACATAGAAAAGATCTGCTGGTTTCTCTCGGTTCTCTCAATGTTTATCTTCATATAAGCAATTGTATAACTTTTAGTCTAACTTTATATACGTTTTCTGTTTCTTTGGCAATTTCATATCTCTGGCCTTTTCCCCGCGCTTTTTAAAATCTCACGTTGCCATTTTTATTTTTCTAATGATCTTTTCTTGTTTGATTCCTCGGTATGACTTCGTTTGTCCCCATAACTGTCTTCCCAGTCACAGATGGGTGCCGGACAGCTCAACACCGTCAACTCAACACCTCCGACTGATTGCTGGTAAATCGTAAAGGAATTTATCTTTTAATAAAGTAAATTGACATACAAACAATAATTCAAAACACACTAGTTTTTAATTATATTTTTAATGAAGCACATCGAAAAATGAAAAACAAAATGAAGCAGTTTTGTTTTTAATTATTTTTAATGAAGTAAATCATAATGTAATTTATTTTTTATAAAGTAAATCGACATGCTTATAATGACAAACGTATGCAGGTGTAGCCTTTAAGAAAGCTTTATTCAACTGGGAATACAAGGTTCGCATATAATGTTCTTTCATAGTCCCAGTAAATAGAAATAGCTCTCTCAAAGAGGAGAGTAACGAAACAAGGGGAGGCCACTCTTAATTATTCTTAACATTGCTAAAAATATTTTTCTAAAAATAATTTAATAATTTACAATCTGGTTTATTAAAATAATTTAAAACAAAAATCTGGTTCATATTTTACATAATGTTGTTTCAAATACCTTATTTGAAGTAAAATATTTACTAAATAAGGTTTTAATCCTTAATAAATTACTTTTATTTGGTTATAACAAAAATGTCATGTTTTTCTGGTGCTGAGTTGTCTCGGTCCTGAGTTGTCCCGGCGCTCATCCGGCGGTGTTCAGTTGGCGGTGATGAGTTGTACTTTTCCGTTGCAGACGGTAATTCACTTATTTAAAACAGTAGCTTCAGCGACTGTTTCGTAAGTGGCAACACGATTGTATCGACCACGTCATCTAGTTTTGCCGCTCGACAGGCTGACAAATGTAATAATTCCCTAGACGAAAGTTATACGTTTGTACGTGACACGGTCTAGACGCCGTTTTTATTGGTTTCCAAGTGGTCAAATTTATTCGTTTAATAGATTCCTAGACAGCGCAACTGACTGTTTCAGTGGATTCCAATCGCAATCATAATGGCTTGCTATAATTCTTGTATAGACATATTAAGATTAATATATGCAATATAGAAGGGAAAATGGTTTTCCATTAATGAAATTATTTTCAAATAATTCTTTTAATAATCGAGGATTAAAGAAATGATTTCACACCGGTCTTAGCCAACCCAAACAGCAACCCCATCCTGAGAGAAATGAAAGACCGATCAGGAGTCCTTTTTGGCGGCCGCAGTCTTAAAAACGTAAGTCATGAATATGAAACAGTGTTGGAAGCAGATACGAAAAGGAAACTATAAAAACTCCTCGAAAAGGCAGTGAAGGAAAGCGAGAAGATAGGATTAAACATTAACTGGAATAAGACAAAATGCATGGTAGTTACAAAAAGGAAGAGCCTAACACGCAAATTCCAAATCGGAGATACCAAAATTAAACAAGTACAAAAATTTAAATATCTGGGAAGTGTTTTAACAGGGGACGGAAAGTCCGAAGACGCATTGGGATAGCCGAAGATGCTTTCCAAAAGCTAAGCAGGGTATTTAGAAACAGAATGGTTTCGTTAGAAACGAAGAAAAGAGTATTGAACTGTTACATGATATCACTCCTCCTATGGCAATGAATGCTGAGTAGTCGCCTCAAAGATGAAGAAGAGACTTGAATCAACAGAAATGTGTTTCAACAGAAGAATGCTGGGCGTATCATGAACCAGACGTCAGCGCAACGAGAAAGTTTTAAATGGAAACAAAAGGAAACATACTTAACATCAGGAAGAGCCAGTTGAAATTTCTAGAGCACATATTGAGGAAGGAAGGCTTGTAGAGACTGATACTCACAAGAAAGATTGAAGGCAGGAGGTACAGAGGAAATCAACGTATACCGTACTTAGTGAGCTTGTGTAAATCGACGGCAGAACAGTTTAGTAGAAATAACAAAAAGACAAAGCGTAGGAAGTCGTGGAGAGACATGGTTGCCAAAGTTCAGAAGAGACAAGACTCATAGATGTCTTGCAAATATAATCTTATGATTCTGCTTGTCCCTCCATTAGTACGACCATTACGCCTCACTGATACTTCATAAGTGGACTATTCCGTTTTGATCGTGTGAAGAAACGGAAAAGACATATCAGAGACGCTACTTAGTTTCAGTGAGAAAGAAAGTATGTAAGATACATGTGTTTAACGTCTTCTGCCTATACCTCATAAATAATGGACTGTTCTGTTTAAATCACGTAAAAGGACGGAAAAGACATATCAAAGACGCTACTTGGTTTCAGAAGAAAGAAAGAAAGAAAGAAAGAAAGAAAGAAAGAAGAGAAGATAGATATATTTAACGTCTACTTCGAATTCGTCATAAATAATGGACTGTTCTGTTTTGATCGCCTAGAAAGACGGAAAAGACACATTAGAGACGCTAGTTCGTTTCAGTGAGAAAAAGAAAGAAAGAAACAAAGGAGAGAAGATAGAAGTGTTTCACGTATGTTTCAGTGAAATTTTTTAAAATTCTCAATTATAACACTTTTCATTTGTACCCCCTTACTTCTTAAAATGTGATCAGAATTCATATTTATGATTGCTATTGCAATATTTTGTTGAAGTTGTTAAGCTCAAATATTTAACGATTCGATAGGAGAATTTCTACTGATATTTTATTGTCATAGAACTCACCATGAACTTATTCAATCATTTACTTAAGAATTAGGATCCATCAGAAAATTCAAATAGTAAAACCGTGAAATTTTCATATGTTCTCTGTCGCCTGTCAGCTTGCTCGATTCTTTTTGCAAGTAATCGTTCAATTTCAATCTCTTCTCGTCCTCTTCACTTTATTTATTTAATCAATTTCTTTATTCTCGTTTACTGTTACTAATTGTCTGAGTTTAGAATAATGATCTTTGATGCCGATGCGAATTTTAGCTCCCCCCCTCTCATTCATTTCAATCCTTATTTGGCGTTCTTTGTTTGAATATGAATTCCACGAAATAATCATGCTAGCATCGGACAGTTAACTCAACCTTGTAAATCGGCCATGCTGTGGCTTGACTTTCCTCCCTCCCGGCGAATAATGGTCAGCCTAAGTATGCCCTCCTTCTCAATTCTGATTAGTTAAAATAGTGACGCTTGCAAATGACCCTCAGAAGGTGTTGTAGGAAAAAAAAACCACTATCAGCATTTCTTTCGGCCTAATAGCATTTGGTATGTGTTCTCTGTCGCCTGTTGCTTACTCGATTCTCTTTGTAAGTATTCGTTCAAATTCAATCTCTTCTCTTCCTATTCATTTCATTTATTTAATTAATTAACTAATTAATTAATCAATTTATTTCTTTATTCTCGTTTACTATTACAGATTCTCTGAGTTTAGAATAATGTTCTTTGATGCCGATGCGAATGTTAGCTTCCCCCCTCTCATTCATTTCAATCCTTATTTGGCGTTCTTTGTTTGAATATGAATCCCTCGAAATAATCATGCTAGCATCGGACAGCTAACAGAGACTGGTATATCGGCCATGTTGTTGCTTAGTCTTTCTTCCCTTCAGCCGAAGTGTATGTTGGCACTTAAACTAAGTTAAAACTTTATATATACATATTTTTTCTGCGTGTGTTTTGCAATAGAAATAGATAAGTCTACTTATCGCCCGGTCAACACTCCCCCGCTTCTCTTGAATAGGTATAGAGACCCATTCCTTGTTTCCTGTTCAGGAAGAGGTTTCCGGATCTTTTCCTTTTCTATGGCCTCTGTATTAGTGCTGTCGTGAATTCCTTGTGATATGAGAAGCCTGTGGCAACGTCTCTTCATACTGAGGGTACCGGGTTGACAGTTCTCTGGTTGCTGTTGCCGACTAGTAGTTAGGAGTCCTAACTCTTGCGTAGCGTTCTGAGCGGCTGCTCTGATCAACAGTTGCATAATATCGGGGTGATTGTAATGGCATGTCGCGCATGGAAGGGTGTCCCTGCACGCATCTCCGGTGGGCAACCCCAAGGCCACACTATGTTGCAGGCTGCGCCAGCTTCGTTCTGCCTATGTTACATAAGGTGACCGTTCAGCTACAATTATTTAGGCCCTCTCACGTTCACTACTAACATTACCCATCACGAATACAAACAATCAAAGAAATAAACCTAAACCAGCTCTAAAAAAATCACCTAAACCCTTACATATTTACTTTACCAAGATCCGCGGTATTCGGACCAACTTGTGCAGTCTCCTGATATACTAGCTCTCTGCGAGACCAACCTTAATCTGTCAATCCCCTCCTCTGAATTCTCGATTCTCGGTTACCTTTTTCTCCTCAGAAAGGACTGTATTACCCATAGGCATGGCCTGGTAGTTTACGCACGAGACAAACCCACTGGCTAGAGAACTCTCTCTTCAATCTCCAGATCTTACATGTATCTCCGTCTATCTCTCCTCAAACCTATAAGCTATCTCTTCTTTCTCTATTGTTTTCTACCTACCTAAGACTGTTGTATACGCGATTGCATTTCCTGTAATACAGACAAGGCCATCTCTCTACATCCATCTGCAAACATATTTGTGTTTGGTGACTTCAATGCCCACCATACCAAATGGCTTAAACCCTCTGTAACTGACTTTCCTGGCAAAAAAAATCATTTTTCAATCACTCAATCTCTCACACAAGTGGTTGACTTCCCTACGCATTTTCTCAGTAACCATGATGGTAAGGCTTCCCTTCTTGATCTCTGTTTTACCTCCATCCCCGAGTCTTGTCGTGTCATGGAGTTCTGCCCTCTTGGCAACTCTGATCCTGCTGTTTTCATCTCCTTCTACTCCTCCCCCAATAAAGAACCTCCTACCAATAGAACATCTTTCTATTATCAACGAACATATTGCGACTCGTTCCGAGATTTCCTTTGTGATGTCCCCTGGAATACTGTCTTTAACCTCCCCGTCCAAAAATGTACGTCTGAAGTCTGATCCTGGGTAAAAGCTGGAACCGAGGCTTTCATCCCTACAAGAAAATATAAAGTGAAATCGCGTTCATCCCCTTGGTTCTCAGTTGCTTTTTCAGCAGCTATTTCCACAGGAATCACTACTTCCGTCTATACCGTAAAGACATCTCTGATTACAACAGACATCTCTTTGTCACTGCTTGTAACGAGTGCAAACATGTCCTTAAAGAAGCAAAGTTACTCTTTGCCAAAAGAATGAATCAATGTATTACGTCTTCCAAGTATGGTTCAAAAGATTATTGGCGGCTCTGCAAAAGCGTGCTGAACAACAGTAAACCCACAATACCCCATTTATTCAATCAATTTGCGGTCCTGACATCCTCAGCTGATAAGCCTAAATGTTTTGCTTGTACGTTCTCAGCCAATTCAACGCTAGACTCATATGATGTACCCACACCGGAATTTCCCCATAGAACTGAGGCTCTCGTGAGTGAGATGCACATAACCACAACGATGGTATTGGACATCATCTCTAAATTAGACTCCCATAAGGCTAGTGGTAGGGACGGGATACCGGCCATTTTCCGGAAGAAATGTGCTCCTTAATTAGCTCCTGTCCTCCCTAAACTTTACAACTACTGCCTCACCGACTCTTGCTTTCCAGCCTGTTGGAAGTCCTCATCTGTTGTGCACGTCTTTAAGAACTCTGGTGACCATTCTGACCCGTCTACCTATCGCCCTATCAGTCTCCTACCACTCTTCGGTAAAGCCTTCGAGGCTTTAATCAACGCCGAAGAATCGTCACATAATCTGCTCTCCGACAAGCAATGTGGTTTCCGCTTTGTCCGATCTACCGCTAACGTACTTACGGCCATAACTGAATTTGTATACCAAGCAGTCAACAATAATGGTGAAGCTCGAGCGGTGGCTCTAAACATCTCTAAAGGATTTGATAGGGTTTCGCATGCCGGCCTTCTTCGTAAGCTCCGTAAGCTTCAGGGATACGGTATTACAGGACGATTATTTGACTTAATACAATAATTCCTGTCAAACCGTGAAATGAAGGTCGTCCTAAACGGGTTCCCCTCCGACTTCTTTATCACGAACACTGGTGTTCCCCAAGGCTCTATCTTAAGCCCTACACTGTTCCTTATCTTCATCAATAACCTTCCCGATGTCATCAGTTCCAAAGTTGGCATCTACGCGGACAACAGGACTATTTATTCTTGCCTCAATAGTAAATCTGGTATCGTTGACAAAACTAGTATGGCTGCTGCTCTCGAAAAGGACCTCCAATCTGTGGTTGACTGGGGCAAGAAATGGTTGGCAAACTTTAATACCTCCAAAACGAAATTGCTCTCCTTTACCCACCACAGAGAACCCTCCCTGCCTCCCACCAGAATGGCTGATTCCCAACTCCTTGAGAGCGCCTCGTTACGCCTGCTTGGTCTCATGCTGTCCACTGACATGAGGAGGAAGAAATACATTGAATCAATAGCTTCATCTACCGCAAAGAAAGTTAGTTCTATGTGTCAACCACCCATCTTTGTCTGGAATATTGCTGTCATATATAGTCTGGTGCTCCCGCTGTACGCCTCGAGGTCCTCGACAAAATCCAGAGACGAATATGCAAGATGATAGGTCCTGATCTGGCATCTAGTCTACAATCGCTATCCCACTGACGTGCCGTGGCCTCTCTCTGTCTCTTTTACAAGTATTTTTACAGCAATTGTTCCGACGAGCTACTTTCGCTGGTTACCGGACTACATGAATTTAAGCGAGTTACCAGGCTGGCATCTCGGTCCCACCAAAACGGCTTAATGTAACCGTCTCTCATACGCAAACAGCTTCTTCTCCCACACTTCTCGTCTGTGTAACTCCCTTCCCCTTACCTGATTCCCCGATGACTATACTCTTCAAATATTCAAGTGTAATGTCAATCGACATCTGGCACTCTGAGCTTGTTCCCCGTCCTCCTCTGTATCCTTTCCTTAAACACGCCTCTTTACTCTTGTTCTGAATTTTCTGTAGCTCTTAGCGTGCTAGTGGTACTCCCTCCTTGCTTGGGGCGAATTGCCTTAAAAAATGGTGAAGTGGAGTCTTTAGGCGTGAACAAGAAATAAGTTTTGAAATTTTATAAATTGTTTTCCTTTTACGAGCTGTTGTAATGTTCCTTTCTTTGTTTTCTTCTTTTTTCGATGTGTCGTGCCCATTCAAGACGTTGACGATCATGGCTCTCCACAGTTGCCTTTCCATCGTAGCTCTTAGATTTTATCTTCTGTTATCTCTCCTAAACCTTGCTTCACCAACCATTTACACGAGCTCTCTAGGTAAGTTATGCGTTGTTTTCATCTGTCCCTCTTGCATTCAATCAGACTTGTGAGTATCAAATTTTCCAAATTCTCTTTCCTCATTATGTGTCCTAGAAATTTCAACTGTGTCTTTCTGATGTTAAGTATAAGTGTCCTTTTTGTTTGTATTTTCACTAAAACTTCGTAGTTACACACATGTTCATTCCATAATATTCTCAGCATCCTTCGACATTTCGATTGCTTCAAGTTTGTTCTTCATATTTGAAGAGATTATCCAGCATTCCCTGCCAAAGAGCACTCTTTTCTTTATTTCTAACGAAATTTTCTTGATTCTTAATACTGTGCTTAGATTGTGGAAAGCAACTTTCGCTATCCCAATGCGCCTTCCTCTTCAATTTCATCATTCTGTAGAATTTATAGGTGTATCATGTAAAAAAAAATATATTTCTGATGTAATAGTAATATGAACAGTTTCCTTATAAACGAAGCATTCGACATTCATTGACGTAGTATCCAGTGCTACTGTCTATTCAAATTCATAAAATCATTCTCTAAAAAGAATTTTCCAGTAAAATACGTTTCTCAAGTCCAGTCACTGTTATCGCTGTTTCTAGTTAGATTTTTGAACTTGTTTGATTTTGGCATTTTGGTAATTTGCATCTTGAAGTGTTCCTTTTGCTGACAACCATTATACCTGTATTCTTGCAATTTGTGTTTAGTCCTTTCTTCTCGCTTTCCTTCGCTATCTTCTGTAAGAGTTCTTGTTCTTTTCTTTCAGTGTCTACTGTCAACACTGTGTTATTTGCATATCTTATGGTGTTAACACCGTGGCTACGAGTAATGAATCCTTGTAGGATTTCTAATTCTCTCACAACCGATTCCCGGTTTCGGTTGAATCGGTCCGGCGAAAACACATATTTCGTGTTTATTTCACGGCTTTGTGAAAGGAACTTTTCTAATGGAGAAAAAATAACACAAGATATTGCAGCAACGTTAAGATGAGAATCTTATAACAGACTGTCTCATCATCTCGTGAGTCCCGTAACTTATTAGGGTCATAGGGCCACTGCATATACGGCAGTGGTGTGTCTATAGCAATATAACCTGACGAGTCCTACCTTTCTTCAACCGACATTTGTTTTCTTAATCCTACACCCGTTGTCACCTCAAGGCACAGGAGCCCAACCTGCTTTGCAATTTAAGTCATAGCTGGGGAGGTAACAATGGATTCAGATAATTTGGAAGAGTATTGGTACGAAAGGGATCATAACTACCTTGAGTGGAATTCGAATTGTAATCGCTTTTACCTCTTATTGTGTCGCTAACCATTAAACTAAGCGTACAATCTGAAAGCAGATACTATTATTTAAATGGAAATATAACATTATTTCGTTATAGTTGTACCTGCTATTTTTACTCGCACTTTAAGGTCCCAATAATATTCTTCAATTGAATAAAGAAATCATGAACCTCCAAATAAATGTGCGCAGTTTGAATTCTCGTAAGTGTATTGAAATTAAATGTAATAATATCATTTCCCAAGCATCTTACGATACTCTCTCAAGAGATAGGTTACTCTCTTTTGTTCTCCGTAACAAATAAACTTTTCTTTGCCAGTTTTATTTTGTTTTCACTTCTAAATAGCATTGAACGAATATCATTTATTTTTTTCTCGAGAATGTTTCGAAGCGTTTACCGTTGGTTTCGTCGAAAATATAATAAAACAAAATTTCAGTTTAAAGTTAATTTGAAACCAATCACATCAATGGGTTTTGTTTGTTTTTTTTTTTTTTTGGATTTTTCACTGGAATAGGAGAAAAGAAAGAATATTGACGAAATTGAAGAGAAAATGATGGCGATTTTCAGGGTTTATTTATAGTTGGTATTGTCTTCAACATTTTCTTACTAGTAGGCATTCTTGTTGCGTCTTCTCTTTTTATATGGTTTTTGAATATTTTCTTTCCATACTTTCTCTTAAAATGTCTTTCTATCTTTCAAAGTTTTCTTTCGATGATTGTATGAGTGTTTGTACGTTTGTTTGTTCACATTTTGATACAATTTTTCTATTGTTCAACACCGCTTTTTTAACGCTTTCCTGCTTTCTTTCTTTCTTTATTTACTTATTTCGTTGTTCTTTCTTTCTTTCTTTTAATTTCGTTGAATAACCCACCATTTTTCAGTTTCATCTTTTATTTCATCCACTATTCAAAAGTAACTATTCTTTAACTAAGAAGGTTTTTTTTCGATTTCGTTCAATATCCAATCTTATTTCTTTCAGTTTCCTTCAGTGTTCTACCCCGTTTTTTCTTTCTTTCTTTCTTTCTTATTTCTTTCTTTCTTATTTCTTTCTTTCTTTCAGTCTTTTTCCATATCTAAACCTTTCTTTTTTTCAGTTTCGTCAGCTATTCAACATTTTCTTTATTTTAACATCGTCCACAGATCAAACTTTCTTTTTCTTATTTTTTGTTTCTTTATTTCTTCTGTCACAATGAATTTTTTTAAATACCGTCTTTCTTTCTTTCTTTCTTTCTTTCAATTTCGTACCATATCCAAACCCTCGTACACTCTCTTTCTTTCTTTCTTTCTTTCTTTCTTTCATTTCATCTACTGTTCTATCTATTCTGTCTGTCTGTCTGTCTGTCTTTCCTTCGTTCTTTCATTTTTTTTCTTCTGCCATCATGAATTTTATTTATTTTTGACGCATTTTTTCTTTCTTCCTTTCTTTTTTTAATTCTCGTTCTATATCCAAACCTTTATGTTTTAGTTTCTTCCAC
The DNA here is from genome assembly GCA_964036315.1 of Acanthosepion esculentum. Classification (NCBI taxonomy): domain Eukaryota; kingdom Metazoa; phylum Mollusca; class Cephalopoda; order Sepiida; family Sepiidae; genus Acanthosepion; species Acanthosepion esculentum. The sequence goes on along the minus strand of OZ038509.1, from coordinate 35,340,108 downwards.
TATTAAGCCTTTATTTACTTCACACACACACACACACACACACACACACACACACACACACACACACACACACACACACACACACACACACACACATATATATATATATATATATATATATATATATATATATATATATATATATGTCGATGAAGTTTTAAATGATAAAACGTCATTTAGGAGTTCATCCGACTAAATTTATGTTCATACGACTATACATGCGCACGGACGAGGGATGATGGAAATTTTACATTTTGATTTATTTTCTTATCTATCCGATTTAATTCAGATTCTTTTTCTTTTTGTTTACATCATTTTTGTATATTAGATATCAAAAAGAAAAAATCTAAATGAAATTGGCTAGATTATATAAAAAAATAAATGTAAAATTCTCAGAATACCTTGTTCGTGCGTATTTGTAGTCGAACCACCATGACAAATTTATTCCGACAAAGTCCTAAAAGATGAAGGGAGAAACGCGTGACACAAAAAACTTTTTTCACGTTGCCATAAAGTTTTCCTTAATATTTTTGTTGATATATAATATATATTCTTCTTGATATTAATGATCTGCCTAAGAACATAATCTGAGCTTTAGTGAATATCTATGTAAATGATACAATGGTATATGGATGCACACCCTAAAATTGGGATGACCAGATTCTGATAGCTGATCTCTCCTCTAATCTAAGTCTAAAAGCTCAATGAGGGAAAGACTGGCTGGTCACATTCGGTACCTCAAAAAACAAACTAATAATATTCCATAATCACTGAGCAGACCTTGAATTTTCGATTATCGCGAGGAATCGATGTCAAGGAGAAGCCTTGTCTTGAACGCCTAATGGGACGATCTCATCCCAAACCGCAAGTGAAATTACTATAGACTATCCATCGAGAAAGATGCTGTTAATAGCGGTTCCCTGTAACACTCCAGTAAGTACTTGACACTTACTACCCAGTCCTCATCTTCCAGCATTGATAGAGTTCAAACGCGTCTATGCGGGATTGAGGGTGATCAATTATTTTCCATCCTGCACACCCTATCCCACAAATGAAACGCTACCTCCATGGTAACGAGTTATATCCCTTAGTTACATCAACTATAATCCTCACACGCTTAGAGTATTGCTGCCACATATGGTCCAGTGCTTCTGCTATCTATCTAGAGCCCCTTGATAAAATTCAACGGAGAATCTGCAATATTGTTGTCCCCGACCTGGCGTCTCGGCTTCAGTAAATTTGCCTTTTCTATAAATGCTTTCAATTGTTCGGACGGGAACTGGGTGCCTAGAGTATTCGAATGTTAACGCAGGACCAGAATGGCGACTAGGTCTCACCAATTTACAGTTGAGCTGGCTAAATGTAACCGTAAATTCTATGCTAACAGTTTCTTTTCTCGCACTTCTTGCTTGTGGAACTCCCTTCCACTTCCATGCTTTCCAGACAACTTTAATCTGCAAAAATTTAATTGTAATATCAATCACTATCTGCTGTCCTCCTGATTATTCATCCTCTGTTCTCGCTCCTTAGCAATGTTCCTGTTTCTCACTCTTCAACACCACGTAACTCCTTGTTGCTATGCTGGCTTGCTTGAGGTGAACTCGATTTAAATAAAAAAGACTCACCATATCCCGTACACTGAGGCGAACTATCCCCATTCTTATCGCAATCCATTAGTGTTGAGACTTGACTCATTGTTGAATCTCGCCTAATGCATGGAATAATAATGCAACACAAAATGTATTTAGAACAAGAATGTATTATAACAAGAAAGTGTACACAATAAGTACATATAGTATTTCTGTATATTTCTGGGAAGACGTTCCTGGAGAATGTGTTGACTAGTCGCAGTCGATCAGAGTCTCTAGTTGGATCTCGTGATTCCTCTTCTCGTCTTCCGGTACCAACCATTATTTATATAGTTGGTAGTCACCTATGCAGATTAGGTGGATCCTACACAACAATTAGTATGGAGCAGGTTCCACTTGGACACCTTCTTCCCACGAACCGCTGGAAATGGAAGCTTTCTCGGCCATTACACTCTTAACCGCTTCAAGTCTAGTGTTAACCCTTATCTTTTTTACAAATCCTCATAAACTGAATCTCTTCTTTCTCTTGTCGCTCATACATAAATTTCCTACAGTAAGCTTCTATTTTGAGTTTTGCAGAGATCAGCGAATAATAAAAAAACTGATGAAATTCTAAGTAAACTAAGAACTAGAAGGAAAGTAAAAAGCTTTAAAAATTTTGTCTCTTTTAAAAATAATGTAAGCTTACGGTCATATCATTTTGAAACACCGGTTCCCGCCCGATGGCCGAAGTTAAGGAACATTTAGCCATATCAGTGTTTAGATGGGCAACACCTTGGTAATACTGATTGCTGCAATCTTGGATGTACCGGTAGTGTAATGGATAAGAGCTCGAAATGAGAAATGGTAGAGTCGAGTTAGAATTCCAGTCGAGTTTGTTATATTCATATATGCTCAAATATCCTTGAAAAGAAGAAGAAAATGAATATATATATTTTTTTTTAAATTCAAGTTTTTGATTATCAGCTACGAAAACCTTTCGTTGATCGAAACACTATGGCGTGGAGATATTTTCCTCTCACACTATTAAATCTAGAAATTCAAGGTAAGAGGTTACCTTGAATTAAAAATAAACACTTCCTAACTATTTAATTTTTTGTATTTGCTTGTCTCCAAATCGAAGTTCACATACAAGGTCATTCCTTTTGCTGGCAACCATAGATCCTGTCTTCATATCTGGATTGTTTGCCTTTTCCTCCTTTTCTAAACAGTCTTTGCAACTTTGTATTACTTTGTTAATTTGTTACATTACTAAACATTGACAATCTGATATCTATGAACACATATTCTGTTGCCCTACCTCACATATCGAGGCTTTCATATATTTGGCGTCTACAGAATTGTTAGGACCGACTATTATCTGACCCGTGTAAAAGTTTCCAGTATTTTTAAAAAATTAAAATCAATTAATATCAATTAGAACATATATTTATAATTCATCAAAAGATTTTCGTTGAACATCTAGGACCTTACACCAACGTTCAACAATTTTTTATGCGACTTCTGCCTTCATAAAACGCTTCTATCTTCGATGTAATAAAATTATCAATGGAATTTTGAACATGGAAGACAACTTAAATTTTTTAATCAGATAAGGAATACGGTATTGCTTGAAACAAATCCGATGGCGCCAATCTGGGGAATATAACACAACGGGAAGAACATCCCCCACCCTAAATCTATTATATTTATTTTGTTCTTGTTGTTGTTATACTTTTTGTTGCTGTTTTGAATTTTTCTTGACTAAGCAGCGAGTGAAAGAAGGCTCTTCTACATTAACTCGGATCTGGTTGCTTTGTCATGTAATTTTGTCTTTTTTCTTCTATTTCCCCGCTAGCGTTTCAAAAGGAGGTCGTGGCTCTCGACACCTTCCTTTGTCGATTGAAATGACGTCATGTTAAAGATGATCAATCTTTTTGCTTTCTCTACGGTTTTGGATTTAGAGTAGTCTTACTCGGCCAGTTATTTAATCTGTAGTCGAGGGGGAAGAGATGGATACAAACCATAGCCGAGGGAATTAGTGAGAATGTAAACGAAACAGTATAAACGAGAATTTGAATCATGGGCATTGCCAAAATTTCTTGGAAAGATAGCGGTGTGGCGTCACGTTACCTTCTCCACAGTTCTGCATTCAGAGTTTCCCATCTTCTGAAATATCTCTCACCCAAGAATAAAGACCCCACCATTTAAACCATAGCTGGTGAAAGAAGAATTTATGAATTTCTTCCGGACACTAGTGCGAAAGCGAATGCAACAAACTTGGTCAGAATCGGAACTCGACACACTAATTCCACTGACTGCAGTGGTACCCGTTGCGCTGACTGTTCGTACACCTAACCTATCCTACTCAATTACAAAGCAATAACTCTATTTTTAAGAGACAGGCTTTTGCTGATCATGCTGTCTCTTTTCGATCCATGATTTCGACAATTATTACAATTATCACAATTTTCATCTTTTGTCACAATAATCCACAAAAGACATTATTTTCTTATCTCTGGCAAAAGCTGAAAAACAAATTTGGTGATTCGCTCTGTGTAGAATTCCGCTCGTCGCCTTTTTAAATCTTCTACAAACATCTTAATACTGTTGAGTAATCAACACCAAATTCTTTCGTAATGTTCACGTTGCTTGTGTAGGAAATTATCCCAAAGAATTTGTAAGTAATTAGCTCCATTTTTCGTATATTCTGCTGCTCTTTTACTGTGTGATTTGTGCATTCAAATTCACCTTTCTAGATCTATGCCAAAAATTATCAGCACAAAGTGTTATCAACTGAAGCGTTTCAGTTGATTCATTTTCTTTATTTGCTGTGTCCTTTCAATAAGTAGGCGATCATTTCCCTCCACAACTTCCTGTCCCCTGTAGCTCGTAATAAGTTTTGTTTTTGTTATTTCTCCCGAAACCTGTTCTGCCATCCATTTACCCGAGTTCATCAAGAATGAAACTGGATTTTCCTGTCTGCTTCCCATCAAAACCAAGACCAGAAATCGACTGGATGCTCAACACGACATGTGAGTAGCACTCAGCACCAAGACGCCAAGATTTGATGTCATCATAAACAGAAAACAACAGCAACAACGTCACTGCGTTTGATGCTCAACCAGAATCATTCGCAACACACTATGCATAGTACAAACACATGTTACTGTCATTTTATTTTTTTGCTTATATGAAAGTAATCTGGGTGTTTGTAATGCATTATTTTGTTGCTATGTATGAGAATATAGATGGAAAGAAACACAATTGTTTTGTTATTCACATATGAGATGAGTATTTTTACATCAATTCTGGAAGGGGATACGAGAACTGGTTTGAAAGGGGTGCAAACAAGGAAAACCTTTAAGAATCACTGCTCAAGAACATAGCCATGCGCCGACTTTGAGTGCACTCATCCCCCATGTCAAACGAAGTATACAACTGAAAATTAAAGAAACATGAGAGACTTGAAGCTACGGAGATCTGGTCCTTCCAAAGAACATTACGAATACCATAAAGAAACTATATGAGTAACGAGCAAAGTGTAAGGAAAATAACAACTAACATAAGTAAAAAACGACTGAAAATTGTGGAGTACATAATGAAATAAGAAGACTTGGAGGATTTACCACACACAGAGCACACCGAAAGAAAGAAAAACTGTGAGTAATCTTCTTAATAAGTTTGGGGTGTATGGATGGCAGAAAAGGGAGGAAGAGCAATTGTAAAAAAAATCAAAAACAGAACAATAAAAGACAAGAGGCTGTGGAGAGCCATTTTCGCCCACGTCTTGAAGAGATAGAGAACATAAAAGAAGTTTCAGTTTCTAGTTTTGAAAACGAAGAAAGCTTGGAAATTTTGCATACACTTAATAAAATTGTATTATTCATCGCCGCAATTAATGCTATTACCATCATCATTATTATTATTATTATAAGTAGCAATTGTTATATTTGACGACGATCCGTTTGCTCCGACGTCAAGTATTAAAAAATATATTTGTGGTATCACGCAGCATAGGACTTCAAACAGTTGGACTATTTTTGGGACTCAACTCTCACCTGTTCCAACAGCAGTCACACACCAGTAAACCACTTCGACAAGCAGTCCAACCAGTTGCGGGCAGTCGACGAGTCCAAACAATCGAAAAGATCAGGTCGGTGGGCCCTGTTGCATTTGAAGTCTGATTCCCGATGAAGAGTGTGGATTAGATTTCCTACAGATTCAACGGAGACTTTCACGCTCTAGACGATGTCCAGGTGACTAGATGACTAAAGCGTGAGAGTATCTGGTTGTAACGATTCCTCAGGACGAGAGTGTGGGATAACCCCAAATGCAAGGATTTTCTCACTATCAATCAGGTCTGTTTTGAAAAGTAATCCTGATCCACGAAGTCTTCGGCGGATCCATAAAATAAATTGCTATTCGATTTTCGATTATTTACGTAAATGGTCGCCAGTTCTGAAGATTAATCGAGAGAAAGTCTCCTTAATATTTTTGTTGTTTTTACAAAGCTGCATTTGAGTTTTCTGGTAGGATGGAGCTCGGGGAAAGAAGACCCTGATTTTAACATCCCCACCCCTCTGCTACCTTGCGGCCATATCTAAACACGGAAAACTGTATGAAAAATTCAAGGATTGGACTGTAAACATTGACAACCTTCCAGCAACACCTCTAACGAAACCTACCTAAAATGTAATGCCCAGTTTTCTTTGGATCTACGGTACAACCTAGAGTAGTCTGGGCAGCGACAGGGATCTATATACCATTACCCATGCCTGTAAATGTCATTCCCATCTCACCACCAAAGAATTGGATCCTGACCAAACAGTGCCCTACCACTATCTCGCGAGATATACAGATGTCTACTACTATTAGGTTTGAATGGTCCCATCTCTTCCTCTAATGTTTAATTCTTTCAGCGCTTTTCGGACTGCTTCCAGCACTCCGATAACAACCAACGCCAGTTCACCTCATGCAAGGCAATAAACCCACTAAGATACAAGGGGTTACTGGGTGTTACAGGGTGTGTAAAAATTAGAAAATATAAACGTTACTAAAGAGCTAGAACAAAAGATGACTAATCAGGAGAATAATAGATAGCTATTGGCATTCAATTTAAAGTTTTGCAGATTAAAGTAGGCTAGAAAGAATGGAACTTACCTGAATCTTACTTGCATCTAACCAATTCAACTATAGATTTATGAGACCTCGCCGCTAGTGTTGTACCTCGCTTAAATTCTACGTACCATCGCGAAGAGCGATATTTTATTCTATAATAAATACAAAAAATATAGCACAACGCCAAAGGAGAGATAGGGAAAGGGTGGTATTCTTATGTCTTATGATTAAACATAGCTAGCGACATCAACTGACCCAAACATATTGCAATATTCCTCGCGCCAAAATAACACATTCTTACTATTCTTATTGTATCCACCATATTACCTCAGAATCTCCATGAAATCCTAACCAGACCCTCTATGTACAATTCGTTTTTTTCAGGAGGTGGAAATAAAATAACAATTTAAAAAAATCTAAATCCCAATGTGTACCTGTGGTGAAATAAAAAGAAAACGGCCACCAGCGAGTAAATTCGAGCTCTCCCAACTGGTAATCCAACCTCTGGTCGTTCCTTCTTGAGTTCTGTCTCAAAATCGCACAGTCTTTTCCAGCCGCCAACCGTGAACGTCACTCCAAGCCTTTCCGAACCGGGAAAAACTAGGTGCTTTTATATTTGTCCATATACCCATAATCCCTTGCGTCTTCATGCGATCCCATAATTCATTGCGTCTCTGTCCCATAATGCATTGCATATTCATTGCATAAAAAGGCAATGCAAGTCCCCCCTTATTCTTTTACGTTATCTGGCCGAGGACGGATTACGGCAGAGCAGTAAGTGCTTTTTTCTCCTTCATTTCAACTGCAGTAGCCCTACATGCTAAGCAAATACGGGCTCTTTTTTGGCGGGGAAAAGGCAAGTCGCAACCAGTTGTGCTCGTCCCAGGTTCTGCCTCATCATGTCTGCCACAGTACCATAGCGAAGAGCTTATCGGAACAGATGCCATGAAAATATTTATAGAAAAGGCATAGAGAAGCTACCTTACAGCGGTGGGAAAGTTACTGAAGCCGATCGGCCAGGTTAGGACCAATAACATCTTCAAATTTCTGGCAAGGAATAATTTGTTTATAGTTTCTATGTAAATAATAAGAATGATATTAACGTATTTATTATCATTATTGTTTATTTTGAATTGTAGTTTACCAATCCTTCACCTGAGGCTTAAGATGAATAAAGGTTTTCTTATGAACTTAATGGGCATATTGGATCGAAAGGTGTTTCCTAAGTACACATTTAGTACTCATTAACACAATCTTTTGTATTTCTGATAAAGGTAAATTTCCTGGGATTTTTTTAATGTGTGTCTTATTATCATACATCTTAATCATCCTGACTCTGAAACTACTTTTGTAATAATGGCTATTTTAAAATGATTCATTCTTGTAATTTCAAGATCCTTATATTTGGAAAGTTTATCAACATCTTTTGCTGAAAATTTTTTTAGCGACCGCCATGATCATGTCGATATAATAGTACTTATGTTGTTTGAAGACATTCATTACAGTCTCTTGCCAATTAGCTTATATAGTATAGTAGGGATGCATGGTGCTCTCCCAGAGCAATAACACTTTCAACTTCGACAACCTGTGGTGTTTGTACTCATTTCTATTTCATATTATGTCTCGCTATGGCGTAGGTTATAATGTTAGCATTTCTTCCAGTTACGGTATTGTCGTATGCGCCATAGTTTTTCATCTACTTCTTCTTGTGGTTGTATGCGCCATGTTTTTCTGACTACTTCTTCTTCTTCTTCTTCTTCTTCTTCTTCTTCTTCTTCTTCTTCTTCTACTACTACTACTACTACTACTACTACTACTACTACTACTACTACTACCCTCATCCCATCCTCCTCCTCCAGTTATGACGATAAATTACATCTGGAAGCAAGACCTCTGATCGGGAGAATGCAGGTTTTAAAATGCTGTTGTTCCCAGGTCCACCCTGACCCAGGGTATTAGCATCTGTTAGAGTCACAGCTATGGGTAAATAGTGAAAACCAAAACAAAACACTATGAAAAATACAATTTTATAGAATGACCAACAATATATTTCATCTGTAGCTGAATGCATACCATTACGTTTAAAGTTGTGTCCAAAATATTCAGATTTGGGCATTATAGTTGGTAATATACCACTAAACGAAATCAACCAACAAACATGAAAGAAATCTTTTATGACATTACTCCATATAATATCCTACAATTTCTTAAAGAAATCAAACTGTATCCCAAAATATAACTTCAACAAAACTGAAACATAAAACATGCCTTTCAACCTCTCTAGTAACCATGTTCCCACAAACATGTACATGTACAAAAGCTGAGTATCATCTACCATGTATTCAATTGGGAAAATAGAATAACATTTTTATTACTTCAAAATTAAATATCTTTTCAACTTGCTTATTTATTTATGAGACGTAAACGAGTTGATATGTCGTTAAACAAACTTACAAATCAAAATCTACTTATTATTATTATTATTATTATTATTATTATTATTATTATTATTATTATTATTGTTCAGTAGTGTCATATCCGATTATTAATCAAACTTCTTCACATTGTTCTTCATTGTCATTCTATGATGATTACTAAAATATAACGTGATAGAATGCAAAAATGGCCTCACCAGTGATAAAAAACAACAAAAATGAGATGAAAAATTAATTATTTATCCATTGTTATTTTTTACATTATTTATTCTGCTCATCGTAATAATCATGACCATTATGACTATTGTTATTATTATTATTAGTGTCGGTATTTCTTCCTTCTTTTCTTCAGTTTGCCTATTTACATTTCTTCAACAATCTTATCTCTTTTTTCTTCCCTCAACGTGTCTATTTATCATTATTTCTTTAAGTTACCTATTTCTCTTTTTTTTCTTCAACGAGCTTATTTCTCTTTCATTCTTTTCTTCAACTTGCCTCTTTCAGTTTCTGTCTTTCTTTCCTCAACTTTCCTCTGTCTCTTTCTTTATTGCTTTCTTCAATTTGCCTAGTTCTCATTCTTTCTTAAACTTTTGCTTTCCTGTTTGTTTGTTTCTTTCTTTCTTCAAATTATTTATTTCTCTTTCGTATCTTTCTTTCTTTATTTCTTTCTTTCTTTATTTATTTATTCATACAACTGGCTTTTTTTCTTTCTTTAAGTTTCTTATATCTCTTCCTTTCTTTTTCAACTTGCCTATTTTTCATTCTTTAACTTGACTATTTCTCTTTCTTTCTTTCATCCTCAGTTTATCCATTTTTCTTTCTTTTTTTCTCTTACTTATTTATCTTTCTTTTTTCAACTTGCTTATTTTTCTTTCTTTATTTCTTCACCTTTCCTCTTTCTTTCTGTCTTTCTTTCTTCAACTTGCCTATTTTTCTTTTTTCTTCCACTTGGCTATTTACCTTTCTTTCATTTGCCTATTTCTCATTCTTTCTTTCCTCAACTTGCCTCTTTTCTTTTTTCTTTCTTTGTTTCTTTCTTTCTCTATCATATTCGTAATTTTTTTTGTCTTTTATATCAGTCTGTTCGTTTCTCCTGTATTCTCTCAATGACATAATAATAAAAACACTTACGCACTGATCCTCGTGTTTATTTCTCGGTCTTTTCTTTTATACTTTATCGAATTTCTAATCTATTTGATATGAATGTGTCTGATAAAAAAATATCATTAAAAATCAATTATATTAAATCTTGGAACACTTTTATAATCTCCGCTATGATTAATCGACCTGAAAATGGGTATTGTTCCCATTTGTTTCCTCCAGATCACCGAAGGTAAGCATTGATGTCCTCCCTGTCTACTTAGATGGATGGACATTTAGAAAGAGTAGGTATCGTAAACAAACTGATAGATAGGTCCCTGACAAAACTAAATTCAGCAACTATCAACTATAGGCAAAAGCAATTTATTGCCTAGCATCATTCTTGCATATAAACCAGGCGGTACGTGGTGCATAAGAAATGATTTGCTGACCTCGGGTATTGAAGAAATATTACACAAAATAACACTTTCCCGGCTCAGGTACGAGCAAGTTTCTGGGGCAGGCTCCATAACATGCCACGCTAACAGAACTGTCATATCAAAGTATCGTGTGCAAGAATTATGGCCATAGGTAATAACCAGGGCAATATGGTTCCATAAGTTCATGTGATAACGCTTTCAGATAAATCCATGCTTCATTCGCTTTAACTTCAATGTAGCACTGAAATGACTTAGCGACATAGGGATATGTTGACTGTCAAATACATGTGAATACGTCATAAATATTAATATATTCTTATAGAAATGTAATCACGTAGTCTTTGAATTTATTGTTCAAGAGGCGGAATTTTTCACCAGGAAAATTGCTTTTTCCAGTGTTCCAGCTGTTACTATTGATCGGAGTAATGTTTCTGTAATTATTTAGATATTTATATCTTGTCCAGTATATGCAAGAGGATTCGGCGGCATGTCAGAAATATGTTTAAAAAAATTTACTTACGATATACACTCGCGTATCATGCGACTTTTGAAGACCTAATTTTGAAGCTAATTTTAAGCAGGTGACATCATAAACGAGATATAAAATTAGCGTGTATCCTGCTGGCCCTGGCTACGCCGTTGACCAAACTATATATCTATTTACGGTAGTTAAATTAGCTTCAAGGTTAGGTCTTCAAAGGTCGCATGATACACGAGCATATACGGTATATATGATATGTTTTCTCCAAAAGAAAAGAGAGATCTGCATACCGAGATCGAATCCTGACCGATTACGTTCCGTTCACTTTCGTACGAATACTCTTGAGAAATATATAAATCCATCTCTTCTCCTTGCAGCTACAATAAGTATAACGCAATGTATAGAATATTCTATAAGTTAAGTAGGCTATGTGTATTTGTCTAGCTTTGTAATCTGTTTAGAGATGGTTATCCGATAAAAAATACCACACGGATGACTAAATATTATTATTATTATTGTATTTCCGTTGATTCCTGATGTACACTCATTTCTTTCCGAGTCCTGACCAGAGACCTAAGGTCAAAAATGGCATCAGGACATTTTCCACTGAGCAGTTTTGAATAAAAATCGCACATATTTTACATAGATAAAGCTCTTCCTAAGGTGTGGGCTGTACTTGTGAGAACATTTTTTTTTATTTCTTTAAGACGTGGGCTACCAGGAATTCCTTGAATCAGTCTATTGGACTCTTTTCAAGTTAATCCGAGGGCTTCAACTACAATTGGCATTGTTGATGTCCTCATGAGCCACAGTTTTGAGATGTTATTATTATTATTATTATTTTTATTTCCTTTGATATCTGGCGTTTACACATTTCTTTCCGGGTCCCGCCCAGGGACATAAGGTTAGAAATGGCATCATGACACTTTCCACTGCAAAAAAAATAATTACATAGATAAAGCCCTTCGTAAAGTGTGGGCTGTACTTGTCAGAACAATTTTCTGTATCTCTTTCAGGCATGGACTTCCAGGGATCCCTTCAATCAGCCTACTTGAATCTTTTCCAACCAGTCCAAGGGCTCCAACTACAACAGGAATTGTTGATGTTCCCATGTGCCACATTTTTGATATTTCTATTTCAAGGTCCTTGTATTTTGACAGTTTTTCGAATATCTTCAAAGACACATTGCAGTCTGCAGGGACTGCCATATCAATAAGGAGGCGCTTATTTTGCTTGTGGTCTTTAATAACAATGTCTGGGCGGTTGGCTTTGATTGTTCTGTCAGTGTGTATTGTGTAGTCCCATAGAATTGTAACAGGTCCTATCTCCGTAACCGGGTCAGGGTGGTGTTCTTACCAATTTCTTCCAGTTTCCTTCCCATAGGAGTTGCAAATTTTCCAGTGCAGATATTGGCCCACTCTGTCATGCCGAGTTTTATATTCAGTGGGTGCCAATATCGTGCAACCTGATATAAGATGATCAATTGTTTCTGGATATTTGTCACAGAATCTGCATCTTGGGCTAACACAGTATTTTAGTATATGTGCTTGATAATTCCTAGTTAACAAGCATTGGTCTTGTGCGGCAATGATAAAACCCTCAGTTTCACCTTTCAACCCTGCACTACGTAGCCACTGATGGGTGCGGTTTTTGTCTACGTCTGCTTGTTTGGTACAGGCAGAGTATTGGCCATGGAGCGGTTTATTTTGCCATTGTTTCTTTATCTGGTTTATTTATTATTATTATTATTATTATTATTATTATTATTATTATTATTATTATTATTATTATTACTATTATTATTATTATTTCCTTTGACTTCTGTTGTATACACATTTACTTCCAGATTTACTTTGTCGTATCTATGTTTATAAAATAGTTTATATAAACCATTGTGCATGCAACCAGATTTCTTGTGAAAATGGATGGGTTAAAAAATATAAAACTTTTCAAAACGATGCTATTGGTATTTAGAATAAAACTTACTAAACTTGATGAGATTCAGGATAGTTGTTTACATATGTGGTGCCACTGGTTCAGCAAAGAATGTTTGAAAGAAAGTCTCCCTGTAGCCAACGTCAAATATTACGTTTACGAATCGAAATCGCCAATTTATTTTAAAGGATAAATAAAATGAAATTGGTATCTGTGTACTTATATAAAACGGAGATACTAACACATAACACAGGGAGAAAATAAATATTGTATTGAATTTTGTGGAAATATTTGGATTAAAACAGGAAAATATATGTCTTCGGTATAACAATAAACTACATCCGGTCTCTGGTCATTGAAATGTTCAGAAGAGCGTGGAACCACCTCTTAATTTCTGTTGTTCACATGTCCGCCCTGACTCGGGGTGGGAGAACATGTTAGGGGGTCCTACCTATGGGCAAAACACTATGAAAGTATAAAAATAGATTTTTATAGTAAACATACCAGCAATAAATATTTGGAAAAATATTACTAGCAATACTCTAGACTATAGACAATAACTCTCTTTACAAAAAACGTCAATGAAACCTGATCTACAAACTGATTTCTTACAAAGAATACATATTCTATTCATACGAACCTATCCTAAAAATCTTTTTGGCATTAAATAGTCCATTGTGGTTGATATGCCGTAAAACAAAATAAACCAAGTCAGGAAAATAATTTTTGTTCATATACACGGTCCTTTTATTTATTTATTTATTTCATAAATCAGCTTCAAGCTTCAAGCAATATTCTAGAACTTTCTGCCTGGATATTTGCTATCAGTGCTGCTGCAGTTGCTGATTTCGTAATGCATGTATTTCCTTTTTAAATACGTGAGCGCAAACACCATGGCCATTAGGTTTGGAGGAAAAGGCTGCGAGTCGAAATTTCCGGAATTTCATATTGTGCATTTTATAAGAAATTTTTTTAGAAAATCGATAGGAGCAGGATTAACTGTGACATTAGCCTGTTAGCGTTCAGTTCGTGCGAATTATATAGTGTCGATTTTATGAAATTTAATAAGAGTGGAAATAAAATATTCGTTTCTTAACAAAGTGAACATAAAAATTTCATAAGAAATATCAGTCCTCCTATATGGCAGTGAATGCTAGAGTATCTCTTCGCAGATGAAGAAGAGACTTGAAGCAACCGAAATGTGGTTCCACGGAAAGAATGCTGAGAAAACTATGGACGATGAAGTTTTAGAGAAAACAAGATACTTATATTTAACATCAGGGAAACTTGAAACTTCTATGACATATAATTAGGAAATAGGGTTTGAGAAATTTGATACTCCAAGGACAGATTGAAAGCAAGAGAAGCATAGGAAGTCAACGCATAAAAACGAGTAAATGGATGATGCCACCAGTTTTAGGAAATATAACAAACAGATAAAATGCATTATGGGCTACAAAGAACAGGAAGGGCGTGGAGAGTCATTACCCATATACTGATATATACCAGTATATCTAAACTTGGATCCACTTGAACAACGACGCCGAATTAGACCTAGTTGCAGTAGGTAGAGTTATTGTGGTAGGATCCACCTAATTTGCATAGTGGAGTACCGACAATATAAATATGGTTGGTACCGGGAAGACAGGGAGGCGAATCAAGAGATCCAACCAGAGACTCTGCCCGACTGCGACTTAGTCAACACATTCTCCAGGAACGGTCTTCCCAGGAATATAATCATCATCCCATATAGGAAGCCAGATTGAAATCCAAAAGGGATTCCAAGGCTTGGGAGGGGGTGTTGTGGTAGGATCCACCTAATTTGCATAGTGGAGTACCGACAATATAAATATGGTTGGTACCGGGAAGACAGGGAGGCGAATCAAGAGATTCAACTAGAGACTCTGCCCGACTGCGACTTAGTCAACACATTCTCCAGGAACGGTCTTCCCAGGAATATACAAAAGACTATATGTAAATATTGTGTACACTTTCTTGTTTAAATACATTTTGTTCTAAGTAAATTTTGTGTTGCATTATTATTCCATGCATTAGTCAAGTTTCATCATAGAGGCAAGGAGATATTCTGATGACTATTTTAAAATCTTTAGACGGTGAAACGTTCTACAATCAGGTCCTTCCCCCAGCTATGAGTAAATAGTAGGACAGACTTTGGTCTAGTAGAAGGAAAACTCTGAATTCAAATCAATCTGGAGAGGCTGTCTATATTTCTGAGATGAGGTATTATGTACAGTATTTACATTAGTCGGACTATTGTCCTCATCTTTGTCGCCATATTTGTCACAACGTTTCGGCCGTTGTACGCTCCGGTCTTCTTCAGGTGGTTGGAATTTCCAACCTGGAGAGGGTTCGGCCCAGTCAGGCTGTCTTCCCACTTCTATTGCGGCTACAGTAAATATTGTGCCCCTTCAACTCTGATGAGCAACGAGAATGTCGATCGTAGTAGAAAACACCAATGTGAGTAGGTCTCCTTGTCACAGAAATGCACATGTAATCCTTCTTATAAATTTGAGAGGGGAGAGATTGTCAATCATTGGAGCGGTCGGATTGTCGTTTCGGAGAATTGCTGCACATGTAGAATGTTACGCATACGGGGTAATTCAGTATTGAAGACGTTGTTCGAAACAAACACCCATCAAGCTGGATGCATTGCAAAGAAATCAGTTCTAGGTGTTGGGGAATAATTATTTTCCACTCTCCAACCTCTCTCTCTCTCTCTCTCTCACAGGCAGGATGAGGCGAGTCTCTCACTGCTCTGTCGCTACTTCCATGAATAGTGCTCGGACGAACTGCATTCATGCTAGAGTTAACAGTTATCTTCCCCTCCTATCCATATAAACTAACCCTTAACGAAACCCTCTGCCTTATTTAGAGGATCAACTTTACTGTAAAAAAAAAGCATGAGTTGTTAGCATTGATCAGATCGAATGTGGCACCAAAACTCTTAGCATGGACCTTTGATCATCTTTTAACCACTTAAGAAGTATAGACATGTTTGCAGCTAAACATAGATTTCTACCTAAATATAAATTTACGCCACAAGATACTTGTGCACGCCTCCAATGTTGTAGAGAGATCAAACAGCACTCTCGAATGTGATGAAAGATACTTAAAAACATTAATTTTATATACATTTTTGTTTACATTATTCTGCTCATTGTAATAACCAAAAATAGTAACAATAGTCATTTTGACTAATGTTACTAATATCAATTTCTTTCATTCCTTCCTTTTTTAATTATTTATTTCTTAATTTATTTTTTCAACTTGTCTATGTACATTTCTTCAATTAGTCTAGCTCTCTTTCCTTCGTCAACTTGACTATTTCTCTTTCTTTCCTTCTTTCTTTAACATACGTATTTCTCTTTTTACTTTCTCCAACTTTCCTATTTCTCATTCTTTCTTTCCTCAAATTACCTCCTTCCATTTCTTTCTTTCTTTCTTTCTTTCTTTCTTTCGTCAACTTGCGCTTTTTTCGTTCTTTATTTTGCATATGTCTCTTTCTTTTTCATTTTGCCAATTTTTCTTTTTGTCTTCCCTAATTATTTTTCTTTCTATTTTCAATTGTCTAAATCTCTTTCATTTTTTTTCATCCTTCAGCTTATCTATTTTTTCTTACTTTTTTCTCATTCTTCCTTTTTCTTTCTCTCTCTGACATATTCACAAATATCTCCGTCTCTCTTCCTTTTCCCAACTTGCCCATTTCCCATTTCTTCCTTCCTTCCTTCCTGAAACTGACACTTTCACTTTCTTTCTTTCTTTCTTTCTTTCTTTAAATTACCTATTTTCTTTCTTTCGTTATCTTGTGTAGTTCTCTTTCATTCTTTTCAAATGTTTCTTTCTTTAAGTTGCCTACTTCTCTTTCTTTCTGTCTTTCTTTTTTCAGTTTGCCTATTTCATCTTTCTTTCTATTTTCAGCTTGCCTATTTCTCCAACTTTTTTTTATTTCTTTTCATTTCTTTCATCCTTTCATCCTTCAACCATTTCCTTCCTTTCTTTATTCTTCCAAGATTGTCTCCAGAACAAATAGCATCCTTAAATGTACAGTAATGTCAGACGATTCCTGCTTCATGCATGATTGACTGTGTCAATTAGAACCGGGTGTTAAACTTTTCCAATGTGTATTCGCTCACAATACACAAGGCCAATGGCGCTTTGGTTTGAGTTGCTGTAAATTGCAAAACGAGTTCAAATTTGGTGTTTGTGACTAAAACTTTCGAAAACGCATTCAGCTTGTCTTGAAATCATTCCTTCAGCTATGAAGCGATATGCTGTTTCAGCAGAATAAGGCTCACTCATAAATGTGTCTACGCCACTCAGCAAGCTCGACAAGGTTTACAACAACTCTGGTTAATACAATTAATTGACAAATCGGCCATTAAATATATATGAGGCATGATGGTGCCACAGCTGACTCGTTCATTTATCCCTCCTATAATACGCGCTGTACTATGTCAACATGTTAAAGAAGGAGAGATATTCACTATTTGTAGATCGTCGGCATTTTTTAATTAATGCATCCGAAAGAAGGCGATAACGCCACTAAGAGCAAAGGGGGCTACTGGAAGTGAAAGAGAAGGAAACGACCTTAGAAGAAACCGGAAACCCAATAGTGGAATACACCTCAGAGTTTAGGCGGAGACATTAGAAGGATAGGATTGAAGCAGAATTTAGAAGGAACCGGAAACGAAAATCCTAAACCGGAAACAATTGATAAATCTCTACTCCTGTTCAAAAGACCTGGGAGCAGTGTGAACCAGATGATGCTAAGTTAAATGTTTGTGCAAACTCCCAAAGAGGATATACAGTTAAATGATACTGATTTTGTTATTGTAGATATATGAATTATTTTCGTCTGTGTAGGTATATTTTAATTAATTCAGCACACATATATATATATATATATATATATATATATATATATATATATATGTGTGTGTGTGTGTGTGTGTGTGTGTGTGTGTGTGTGTGTGTGTGTGTGTGTGTGTGTGTGATAAAATCATTGTCTATCTCGCACAAAATATACGTCGACCTTAGTATTTCTGGAAGATACCGCCAGTAAGATAAATGTGTCTTTGTAATTAATTATTGTCAAGAGATAAAGCATTAAAAGTTATAAAAAAAAGACTGTTAAAAGTCATCTGGAGCACCAAAATGTGGTTCTACAGAAGGATACTGAGAATGCCATGGACCAAACATGTAAGCAACGACGAAGTCTTAGAGATTATGGAAGCAAAAAAGACACATACTTAACATCAGGAAGAGATAGTTAACATTTCTACGGCATATAATAGGGAAAGAGAGCTTGGTAAATCTGATACTCGCAAGACAGATTGAAGACAAGAGTGAAAGAGGAATAACAATGTGTATAACCTAACTGCTTTGGTTGGTGGAATAAGTTTGAGGAGTGATAACAAAAAGATACATTTTATTAAGAGCTACAAAGGACAGGAAATCGAATCTTGAAGCAATGCAGCACATAAAACACCGGTGTCAAAATTAAATGAAATGTTTATCTTTTGTGTACCTACTCAGTAATTTGCAGAAATCATGTCTACATGTAACTAATGTAATTGAAAAAATATTAATAATTTGAAGAAATATTATTAGCAAGAGGTGTCTATGCATAAATTCAGTTTTACTATCAAGCCTCCTGTTGAGTGATACAGATAAGCTGAACATTTAATTTTATTTGCTACTCTCCCGCTTTTTTTCTCTCTGCACACGCACACACGCACACGCACACACATACACACACACACACACACACACACGTCATCGACTATTTCGCTGTATCACAGCTCATCAGTGTGTTTAGACATCCGATTGTCAGGATCGAAACCCAACCGATTTGGTATCAGTCGGAGATTTCTCCCCTGTGCTATCAGCTCCCGGCAGAGAGGAAAGTGATTTTTTACGTATTTATTTTAGAATAAACACGCCAGTCATTCTGCGCTCAATTTACAGAAGAACTTTTATATATATAATAATGAAGACAGAATTCTTAAAAATCCATTCATGTGATAGTTTATTTCGTAGACTCAGACATCCATCTCTTCAGACGAATTTTTTTCGGAATAAATGCAGTTCAATTTACTCAGGCACAACAAAAAGAAAAAGAAAAAAGGAAGAAAAGGGAAAAGGTTTTAATATTAAAAGGAGAAAGAAAAAATGGGGGAGAAAGACAGAGATTTCGAGGTTTGTTAGGGGGAAGAGAAAAAGAGATAGACATGCGAAGAGGAACGAGGAAAAGAGTGAGAAGGAAAGAAAGGAGTTAAGCCAGTCGCTATAAAATGATAAAATTCATATATATATTTTACACACACACACACACACGCACACACACACACACACACACACACACATATATATATATATATATATATATATATATATATATATATATAATACACACTTTCGTACACCCACGCACGTATCGCACGCACGCTGCATCCAGGCACATATATGTAACTGTTAAGTGGTGTAAGTAATTAAAATAACTGTATGCTTAGCTCATTTGTTATCGTTTATTTAATGATTCATTTTTATTTTTATTTAATGTTTAGTAGTTTTTTTTTTTTTTTTAATATGTTTCTTTAAACTTTTTTCTGTAAATATTTTACGATGTTTTTATATATTATATATATTATGTTTTTAGTTAAGCATTTATTGTTAAGTGGGCAATTTTCTTTGTTTATGCAGTTATATTTAATGATGCTATTTTGCTATATATTATTGTTATTGTTCTTATATATATATATATATATATATATATATATATATATATATGTGTGTGTGTGTTTGTGTGTGTGTCTGTGTTTAGTTGTGTGTGTACATGAGTGTGTGTATGTGTGTGTGTGCGCACATGCGTGTGCGTTGTATGTATGTGAGCGTATGTGTAAAATTTGAGATATAACTAAAATATATTTAAAATGACAATCTGAGTAAAGAAAAAAGGAAAACTTATCATAGGCAAAGGTAAGTTTCCTTTTGTCTTTATTTATAAATATACGTCTCTGTGTGTGTGAATGTGTGTATGTGTGTGTGTGAACCAGAGCACTGACATTTTTAATTACGCGCGTGCACACACGCTCACACACATACAATAAATAAATATACTGTTTAATAAATAATAAATAAAGAGATCGTCTACTCAAATATGAGTATCCACTAAAAATAACGATTAACAATAAAGTTATACAAAACTGAGCAGATATGATAATTTCGAGTAATCTATGAAGGCACTGTTCGGACCTTACTAGAAGAGCAAAGCTTCTTCGGGACCGAGTTGCTTAAGGAACGTCTCATTTCGTGGTGGTTTCCCAATGCCCAAGCGGAACGCACGTTTGTATCCTGCCAGAGAGCATAAATTTTTCTTTAGTAAGATTTCTCGAATATCCAGGCTGGTAGACGAAAGTAAATATACTGTTTAATAAATAAACGAAGAATCTCCTCAAATATGAGTATTTACTAAACATATCGTTTAAGTGACACACACGCGCGTGCGCACACACACACACACACACACACACACACACACACATATATATATATATATATTTGTATATTTTGGTAACAATCCTTCTTTTATACAAGTTTCATTAAAAACGACTTACGTAAGTATTCTCTCAGTATATTCAAAGGTGTGTTCTCTTCTATAAGAATGAATAAAGAAGAAAAAATATGTCTTTTTAAATATATTGATTGGATATTCAACAGAATCTAAATCTGTATCTCGCTTTCTTTTTCTTTTAAAAATCATATTAATGATTTTTATGACGCCATTTATTTATTTATTATTAAATATGTAATTTAAATAAAGTAGAATTTTGAAATAATTTTCATGATGTAAATAAAAAGTTCCATTCAAAAATTCACCTTTTAAAAGCATTAACTTAACCTACAGTTTTATAAATTGTTATAATTTGCAAATAGGTAATTATTTGATTATTATAAAATATATAAATTAATATAATCATTCATACCTTTTTTAAATTAGTTTATTACAGATCATTTTAATAGAAAATGAATACAGTTTAATGAATATACACTTTAAAAAAATTAAATCAATAAAATATTAAAATAAACAAAAATCTTTATATATACATATATAAAATAAGAAAAAATGAGATATATCATCTCATTTTTCAAGAGAAAATTTTATATCAAAATCTTTTTAATGGGGATTGGTAATGTTCAATTTATTTTTGAGCAACGGAATATTGTGACTTGATCCAGTGTTTGAGTTGGAGCTGAGCCTATTTTAAATTTTAAAACACGGACTTCCTAATTAAAGAATTCATAAAAAAGATAAACATGGCTTAAACATAATCCTGTTTAATTTTTTCCTATCATCTTAATCCCCTGCTAAATCGTAGAAATAAACAAAGAAGACTGGAATTTAAAGATTTTGGTATTCTTCTGAAGAAGACACCTGCCTGTCTTTCCTTAATTCCTTCCTAATATCGCATGCAATCTGAAGGTTGGGAGACGCGGAAGTTTATATACCTGAGAAGCGTATTGACAGAAGACGGTAAATGCGATACTGTGATCCATAGATGTATTGGGGTGGCCAAGGACACATTCCAAAATCTGGGGAGAGTACGGCGGGACTGAAGAATATATTTGGCAACAAAGAAAAGAAAACTGAACTGTTACGTAACATGTGTCCTTCTTTAAATCAGCGAATGTTGGACAATTTCCTCAAAGATGAAGAAGAGACTTGAGGTGACTTGTGATTCTACAGAAGGATTCTATGGATATCATGAACCGAGCGTGTGAACAACGATGAGATCTTACAGAATTTGCAAACAAGGAGGAGGCTTATGCTTAATATCAGGAAGAAGTATGTAAAGTTTCTGGGACACATAATGAAGAAAGGAGGCCTGGAGAATCTGATACTCGCGGGTCGAATAGAAGGAAACAGAGACAAGGGAAAACAACGCGTGACATACCTGACTGACTTAGGCAAGTGGATGACAGAACGTGGTCTGGGAGAGGAAGCAGAGAGAAGGAACTTGTTGAGAGTTGCAAGGGATAAAGGGAGGGGGAGAGCCATGATCACCTATGATCTGAAAGGACATGACACATAGAAGGAAAAAAAGAAGCACAATGTTTCAAACACACCATCTTACTCTGTTATTTTTTTTAATTTTTTTTTTTTAAGCGTATCACCCCGAGCAAGGCCGGTGGCCACTATCACGCAAGGGGTTACAGAAGGGTTGGAGGAAGAGCAGATAGGAGTGGTAAAGGAAGGGTTGTGGAGAAAGAGAAGGACGGAGGGCCGATCGAGGTGGGGAGGTTACGGGAGATATAGAGCGAGAGCCGATAGGAATGGAAGATGTCAGGAAGTGGATAGATCAAGGCAACTGGAGATGACGATTGACGCTACACTTAAACCGTTGGAGATTGTATTTGTCAGGGAAACAGTAACGGGGAAGGGAGTTCCATAGGCGAGATGTGCGAGACATGAAGCTATTGGAGTAGAAGAGACGTCTACACCTAATAGTTTCTACGGTGAAGGGGTGGGAACGGGATGCCAGCCTCGTAGGACGCTTGAATTCACGAGGCTTAGGGACAAGTGAGAGCAACTCCTCAGAGCAATTACCGTGGAAGTACTTGTAGAAAAGGCAGAGTGATGCAACATTCCGTCTGTGAGAGAGCGACTGCAGACGAGATGACAGATCAGGGCCAATCACATTGCATATCCGTCTCTGGATCTTATCAAGAACCCCGAGGCAACACGCAGGGGCCCCAGACCATAAATGGCTGTTATGAATTCAATTGGAAGTAAGTTTTAACACGGTGGAGTTTTCCTTTGGGTAGTGTTTGAATTCTCAATTATCTTTCTCTTTACTTACTATCAAAGGCTAGAGAGTTCTGTCTCCCCCCCTTTCTTTTCCTTATACCTAGTAGAAGTAGACGAAAGAGATTTTTGTCTTTTCGAAAGAAGTAAATAAAGTTGTTTTCATAAATATTTATAAACAACGACAATATCTAAATTGTTACTTCATTAAATTTTCAAAAATGACATTTCGGTTTGTCTATATTTCATATAAATATTGTAATCATTTTTTTTGCATTAAGTCTCTTTAAAAAGAAAAGGTAACTCTACTTCAAATTTGTTCTATTTTGAATAATTCTGTACCCCAAAATATTTACATTCCTTCTCATAATTTTAGACTCAGTGTCTCCTCCAATAAAGAGTCTTTGTTCTCATTTAGAATGTTAACATTATAATTCAATAAGTAAGCATCATAAACATACCCTTCTCTTCCACATTATCTGACCACTGAATTCAGAATCATATATTTACAAACTCCGCTTTGCAAATTGACGTAACTGGAAGGTTCGGTCAACAGATTCACATGGTAACGTAGTTTATCAAGATACTCGATAAGTTAATGAGCGGATATAGAGAAAAATGGCTGCCATTACATAGTGACTGCCTGCTACGAAGAGGGAAGAGCCAGAAAGGTGTGTTTTAATTAGCAAACCGAAAAGAAAAGAGAGAAAAACATACTGTTTGTAAAAGTTTTCGAATGGAAAAGCTACTCCCCGCTCTTGTGGACTGTTAAAGGTCACTAAAGTTCTTGAATTTTTGTGTATCTCCTTGGTTACCAAGAGATGCTTGAAGCAGATGAGTTGGTTTCGTGCTAAACGCATCGAACCTAATATCGTTTGGTTAAGTTAATTTGTCTTTTCTCTCTCTTCTTTTCTTTCTTTCTCTTGCTATCCGGATAAGATTCAGTCATCAAATGGGCGAAATTTGATTAAGTCTTTCAGTTCCCCGATCGGATTCTCTTCGCATCTTTGAGACAGCGTGATAATCATCTCCTTTAAACCAATAATCAACATTTCCGACTTCGATAAAATTGAATAAATTTGATTTTTCCCATTTCTTTCAAATTAGAATAATGTGTATTTTTTTCTTGTCATATTTTAAAATTACAGATGGATATGTGGATCGGAATTCATCACACCATCTTTCCATTGGTTACGAAGAGGAGACAAAAGGACGGTCTGATATGAGGTGTGTGAAATATTTCATGCGAAATAAACTCGCTTACCTTGAAAAGTGCTATACCACTATTAAACTCATATTTTTCATCAGAGCTGACATATATCCTTAGCAACCTATTCGAAATCTCCAGCTCTTTGCCATCTTCCTAATGCTTCTGCTTGGATTTCTCTTCACTCTCTTCTTGACAGCTTTTCCTTGAATTGGATTTCGTGTGGTTCTTTCTTCCGGTTGAAATTTTTTCCAGAAATTAAAAATATTTTTTGCAAACATTGAATTCTTTTACACCTTACAAATTTTCATACCAGCCATTTTCAGTGAGACAATTCGATCACGTTTTGTTTGAATCAGTATATTCAATTATACTGCAGACAATAAAATAAAACAATGTTAAGATGTCTTATTCAAAATGTGAAGCTATTTTTACAAATATGTATGTTTCCTTTTATGTTGGTAATAATAACGATGGGTAATTATTTATGTCTCGCCCGGTAGAGCAAAGATAAAATCAAAATCAGGATTATAGAATTCAATATTGTGTTTAAGATTATCGGAAGAATGCACTTGAAAAATATTTTGCATCTGGCTGACCAATAGACGGAAACTGACAACACTTCAATATCACATTCAGACTCTGTCTCAGAAGATATGCCAAGTATGGAAATTTATTGAGGCAGGATGGGCACTTTTTGACCATTATAAAGGAATCGTCGAGCCATTAAATTATATTCGATTCTTTTTCGGTATTATTTTTAAATTTTAAGAAACCAGATACGACACGATACAAAGTTTATTTTTATCATTAATAACGCGGTTCAGTTATTATCTATTAGTATCGCTATATATATATATACAAGGTAACCAAAAAAGTTCTGTCCGTTTTTAAAGAAAAAAAAAGAAAACGCTTCACAGTATGTGTAACTTATATTTAGTCTTCGAAGTAATCGCCATCGGCATCCAGCACCTTCTGCCAACGTGTCTCCAGCTGTTCAATGCCCTTGCGGTAGAACTCGGGGAGTTTTGACGCAAAGAAGTCCGTGAGGGCTTTGCGCAAGTCTGCTTCATTGGTGAAGGATTTCCCACGAAGATGATTATCCAGGGAGTGGAAGAGGTGGTAATCGGATGGCGCAAGGTCAGGTGAATAAGGTGGATGGCACAAAGTCTCCCACCCAAGTTGCTGTATGGTATCCCTGACCACTCGCGCGACATGCGACCTGGCGTTGTCATGGAGGAAAAGCACACCTATGCGATTCACCAGTGCTGGCTCCTTCTGGCGCAATGCCTGTTGCACACGTTTCAATTCCTGCGAGTATAGGTCTCTAGTGATCGTTTTGCCCGTTGGTAGCAGTTCATAATGAACCACTTGACGACCTGTCCACCAGACACAAAGCATAATATGGCGTGGGTGCATACGCAGTCTTGCGGTGTGAGGGACAGCATCCTGAGGAGACAACCAATGTCTGGAACGCTTGGGAGTTTCGTACAAAACCTATTTTTCATCACTGGTAAGCACTCGATTGAATAAGGATGCGGTACGGTGGCAAGAAAGCAGCGATACGCAGGCTGCCACTCGTTGTCCCTTGTGGACCTCCAACAGCGTTTGCGGACCCACTTGCTCAGTTTGTACGTCTTACCTAGACGGTGCAGGTGAAGTCTAACTGTTTCATCGGAAACGTTGAACTGTCTTGCAATTCACCACAGGTTAGACTACTGTCCTCTTCAATGGCCGCCTTCAGGACTCCGTCATTCAAGACCTGTGGTCGTCCACTGCGAGGCTCATCATGGAGAGACAAATCTCCCGACTTGAATTTTCGAAACCAACGCCTTGCAGTACGTTCATCCACCGCACTATCCCCAAACGCTTGACATATGCGGCGACTTGATGCAGCTGTTGATAAGCCCACGTTGAAGTCGTAAAGCAAACAGCCCCGAACAAGATCTCTAGACACTTCCAACCTTCTCACAGCTGTCCGGCTTATAACTGATGGCCAGGCACGGTGCGCGTGTTTTTTTTATGACGTCTGATGTTCCTACTTCCGGCTGTCCGAATTTGAAAACAATTGCTACACGCATTTCGTATATATTTCAACTTCATTCAATGACTAATCAAAAAACGGACAGAACTTTTTTGGTTATCTTGTATATATATATATATATATATATATATATATATATATACATACATACATGCATACATATATATATATATATATATATATATATATATATATATATATATATATATATATATATATATTCAAACAGTTTTGGTTAAATTATTTAGACATATCATGCCAATTTATTTTGGTTTCGATGCTTTTAAGTCCACGAATTAATTTCTTGGTAGCTGTGCAAAACTGATTAAGAAAAATACCAAAATTTTCTTTCAAATAATTTTTTTCCAAGTACATTCAATCTCCTCTGAGAGCGTCTTCAGTGGGTTAAATCGTTTGGGAATGTTTATGTGTATTTATGTAAATTCAAAGCATCAGATTTTAGGTCACTTGTGAGATCAGCTGCCATTTTAATCCTATCAAACCTATCAGAATTACTATTATCATATATTCCACTTCAATTTTATTGAGACTTATCCAGTTTTTAATAGATTGTCCTGGGTATGACTATGAACTAAATCCGGACTCTAATCTCGAAGTTTTGAGGTGCGTAGAACACCTTCTTACCTGCAATACATTTAAAAAATGCCAGCTATATATTTTTGAAAAAATATTACCAGCAATATATTTTTGTAAAATAAATTACTAATGCTCCCAAGAAAATTAAATTTCAGCTAAAATGACCCATAAGGTGTTGATATGCCGTTAAACAAACAAAAAAGAGAAAAGTAAGCAATTTTCAATAAGGAAAAGGGGATTGGGCTCTAAATATGTGCTACAGATGAAACCAAGATGGTAGCAGAGAAAATACATTTAAAGCTCAAAGAGACAGTCATTTTGAAAATTAATTTACACTATTTCTCCGAAATTTCTATAGGTAACAAATGAAGAAAAATATTTTAACCCTCCTTAAGCCGCCAGCTTATTACATCAATCTTTACCAAAAGACACAGGATATAAATATAAAAAAAATTAAAAACTAGAACGAATTTCACAATAAAAAAATAAACATTTTAAAACGTTGTTAAACGACTTCTAAATTTATGAGAGAAAGAAAAATTCTCATTACTAACTGAAGGGAATGATTTCTTAGTGTTAAAAGCTAGGCGAAAATTCACTGCTGGTCAGCATCGAGTAACATAGTCCTGGGTAGGGACGATAAAAAATCTGGCAGCAAGGCCCCAGTGCAGGAGATTTGAGGAGCGTGGAACCATCTCTTAATTGCCGTTGTTCCCAGGACCACCCTGACTTGTTAGCCTCCCATATATGGGCAAATACTGAACCCCAAAACAAAAGGAAATCTTTATGCATGTATAAAAATAGTAAAAATACCAACAATATATTTTTATATGAGAAATTACCAAGATTATATATTTATAGTAGAATCACCAATGCAGTAATCTTTATAATATCCTACAATTTCTTAAAGAACTCATACTGTATTCCAAAATATAACTTCAACAAAGCAACAACATAAAACACGCATATCACTGCTCCTAGGAATTGTGTTCGCACAAACACGTACATGCACAAAAGCTGAGTATCATCTACTAGGTATTCAACTGTGAAAGCAGAATAAAATAATTCATATTTTTTATTACTTCCAAGCTCCTAAGAAAATAATTTTTGTATTAAATGACTCACAAGGAGTTTATATGACGTTAAACAAACAAATCAATCAATCTAGTAAGAGACGTAAGAACTTATTGGGGTAACTGAGGCAATGTAAGATATACAGGGCATTAAGACCGACCAAACTTTTATCAATAAAAAATAACTTTCTTCTTGTTCAATTCAAATATTTGGTTTCTCGTTAATTAAATAAGGTTACGGTTTTGTCATCAACTGGCAGACTGATGATCATTCGCAAGGTAATCGTGTAAAATCACTATATCGGTGATGCAACTGCATAACTGCTTCAAAGATAACAATATCTCGTTCTACTCCTTTTTCTTGTTTAAGGAAAACGTACTTCGTTCTAAGACAAATACAGCAAATCCCTTGGAGTCATTTATATAGAGAGAAGCTTAGGGTACCTCGAGGTGCTATAATACAATTACAACTGAGTAGTAATCACTAGGTGCCCCTTACTTTCGGCCTTGTGCCATATCCATATATCACTATATATAGAGAAGCCACTTGAGTTTGTGATTGTGAGTAAGACAATCAAAAAGGTTCAGAAATATATAAAAATATTTCCAATTAAAGATATGTCAAAGTTCAGTAATCTGTTTTTGATATATAAGGTACTTTTGTAGTCAAATAATTTACTGAATGTAAGACAATGCGAATATATTTGTTCTACATTTAAAGTAGCCGTTTGAAAAATACAAAACCTTAGCGGAATCAAAAAGAACATGATGCAGCAGTTGAATGTCATTGTTACAAGTGTACATTTTTTAAATTTATTCTAACCCAGTAATTTTAACTTCCAGATTGAGCAGCGTCTTTCCTCCATTTTCGCTCATATAGAAATGATGACAGCTTTATATTTGAGATCTGGTAACACTCAGTGAAGAAACGTATCTTCTTTTACAAAAAAAAACAAAAACAGAACAAAATTTACGGATGGAAGACAAATAAAATATAAACAACTAATATTAGATGCATCACTACTTAGACCAGCAATGCTCATCTGTTTTGCTATACGCACAAGATTTCGGCAGTTATATTCTCTTGCTTCCTTTATCTCTCTCTCTCTCTCTCTCTCTACAAATTCGGTAAACTTTGGGGAATTTCGAAGTAAAGCATGGCATAGTGGATTAAAAGATATAGAGTACCCTAGTAGTTGTGTCTGG
Source organism: Acanthosepion esculentum (assembly GCA_964036315.1). Taxonomy (NCBI): domain Eukaryota; kingdom Metazoa; phylum Mollusca; class Cephalopoda; order Sepiida; family Sepiidae; genus Acanthosepion; species Acanthosepion esculentum. The sequence goes on along the minus strand of OZ038509.1, from coordinate 35,311,095 downwards.
TGCTGCTGAGATAATGTTGTTTGTGTGCTGATTAAATGATATCACGAATCTTCATTGTTTAAAATATAATTCGCTCCAGTATTTCGCAAATTATACTCGACGAGCCTCAATCCGGTACGTGGACCTTACGTTCTGTCTTCCATGTGTGAGAGTCTGCCTGAGACTACCTTGGGCGCTTATGTAACCGTCTGTATTCCAAAATATTTCCTACGCCTGCAAACCGGATACCGTTTTTAGCTTACGTGCAGCAGCCGAGATTGATGCCAGGTCACCCACACCGTCAGGGCACACGGCTTCGTTGAGTGCGAATTGTGTGCAATGCCCATTCCCTTCAAAGTTACACACAATGGTTGAGTGGAAGAAACGGACAAGCAGCACATAGGTAAATAAGTTTAGATAATAATAACTAAAATTAAATCTCGCCAAACGATTGAGACCAGAATGAGAATTACTTACTCTGTGGATTGAATAAAGGGTTCACTTTAACATTCGAAGGTTACCGAGAAAAAGGGACACCTGAAAAATTCCACAGATCGATATGTTGCCAGTATAATGACCAAGATGTGAATGCTGGTCCGAACTGCAAACATGTATTAATATTTTTCATCTTAAAAAATTTCGAAAAAAAAAATTTATATAAAAAACGGATATTTTGGGATGATGCAGGTTACTATTTCAGCTTACCTTATCCATATGCATTACCGTTTCAACCGTTATACTCTCCAGCCTTTACAGTGATTTTTAGATTTTCTCCGCAAAATTACGTCATGTGTTGGTCTATAGCAGCGTTTTCAACTAGTTCACCCGGGCACATTAATGCGCCCTGAAAGGTAGCCAAATGCGCCCCAAGTTAACACAAGTGTAATATATTAATTATTTTTATATTTAAAAGAGGTTTATTTTTTTTAAAAAAAGCTTATTTGTTATTTTCCGATTTTCAATCTTTCTTTATTAAAATTCAAACTGAGCCTAAGAGTTAATTGTTATTCTTCAATTGAGCCCTTAAGTTAAAAAGGTTGAGAAACACTGATCTACAGCATGAGTAGTCAGCGATTTACAAGTTTTTGATGATTCGAACAAGAATTACAATACGTAAAATTTTAAAAAAAATACCCCCTTTATCCACGGTTTCTCTTTCTGTGGTTTCACTTACCTGTGCTCAATCCCAGAAATAAACAATTCATAGATTTTTCTTAATAATGGGCACAAAGTTATGCCGGCAATTCGGATGTGCCAATGAGAGGTTATAAACTGCTTCATCTAAGAGACAAGCGACATAGAAAAAGTAAACAAAGTATCCTGAGTTTGGGAGCTCTACGGTAAGAACAAATCATTTGTCAGTCTCAAATATTATGCTGGTAGGAAAATGCTATAATAATTATATTTGATTACTATTGGTATTAACACTGTTATTAATAATCATTAGTTTATCATAAATTTATTCAGTTATCACGTTTTGTGCAACTGTCGTCACCACTCTCCTCCATCTCACAATTGTCGTTCATAGTGACATTCAAGGCATAATGAATGACATACCAGTTCCTTTTGCACCGGGGATGTTAATGTTACCACGTCCCTCATCTCAGAAGTGGATTTGTTTCTGAAATTACTTGCTTCTAACCTTTGCCTAAAGAGGTAGAACCTTCATGACAATAAGTCAGTGTTTCTCAACCTGTTCAAGCAACGGTACGCCTAGAAGTAAATGAAAATATCACGGCAATATTAGCAAAATTTTTAAAGGCTATATATTTAAATTTTATGAAATAAAACCATAGATTAAAAAATACACACACCAATATGAACTTCCTTTTTTCCAATGTTTCTACACAACTGTTTGTGCAGCTTATTTAGTGTGGAACATGTGGTGATTTTCGCGATTTCATGAAGATTTCGCGGCACGCTTAAGAAGCTCGCACGGTAGTTGAGAATCCCTGCAGCAAGTGATTTGAATTCAGAGTTTCCTTCTCCTATATTGGTGTCAGCCAAGGCAATAGGACTGTCCTGCTATTTCACCTATAACTGGTGAGGAGAAGAAAGGGACACATACATTTCACGGAAGTGAATATAATGAATTCGATTTCGAATTCGAAATCGGCTCTTCGATGCCTCAATTCAAACCTCTAACCGTGCCTTCTAATAATTACTATTACACCTATTTTATAAATTATACACGAGAAGAGGAAGAAAACATCTCGGCCAAGCCACGTCTGCTGACAAACCCACGTAAACATGACCAACCTACTAGACCTGACCAACACACTTCAAATGACCAAATATGAGTGTTTTCTTGTATCACCTCTTGGTCAAATGAAAAACTTATCAGCGCACCTGGTGTATAAGAAAATGATTCGGTATTATTCCAAATTTTAGGATCGACTAAAAATATATCCCCTGCTGATATAGAGGGATGGTTATTGCACATTTCTACAAAATAACAAGAAAAGAAAATATTTTAAAATTTCATGTCTACGTATTGATATATAAAACTATTTCTGTGAAAAAAATTATATATCTGTTAGAATAGAGCGAGAGAGAGAGAGAGAGAGAGAGAGAGAGAGAGAGAGAGAGAGAGAGAGAGAGGCTGAGACAGAAATGTGCACCACATAACAACTGTGCCCATAATCTCAAGAGCACTGGAAACTTCCCCTAAAACTTACAAAAGCACTATAGCATAATTTCTCTACTTTTATGACCCGGTTTTTTGCCTTTGCTAATAAATATCAATATCCAGCAAAGATTATATTTTGTTGATATTCCGGTGTTTATTTGCATCCTCTTCAGACACATTAAAATGATAATGAGAAAAAAAGAAAAAAAAAAGAAAGAAAGACAAATGAAACTAATTCTAACACCTCGATGTATATTTTCCTCATAGTTGTTGGCCATCACTGCGAAAAATTCAAAGTTTATAATGACGTTTCTAATCCAAATTGAACAAAATGGAGCCGGGAGAATAAAAAAAGAGAAAAATACTACGTTCAACAAAATTGCGACCAGTATGAATAAAAACACGAACAGAAAACGTAACAGCCCAGTTAGAAGGAAGAGAAACAATTATTACATTGATATAAAAATTCTCAGGACCATCTTGTAATAGACGTCTTCTGATAATGCACATTATTGTACTGTCCAAAACTAGAAAGGAGTTGGAAAATTAAGATTTGTATCCATTTCTTTTCCTAGGCGCCCCTGGACCAAAATTTCTCTAAGACGAGTGATGATTGCTAGTCTAGCGCCGTCCTCATTAACAATATTACAGTCTCTGTCATTCCCTTGTTTTAACTAATAATAATAATAATAAAAATAATAATAATAATAATAATAATAATGATAATAATAATAATAATAATAATAATAATAATAATAATAATAATGAGAATGTTGGCGTTTAACAGATAAATTCCCAATAATTATAAATAATACTATCACTAATAAGGGGGTTAAGCATTGTGTATTTCTGCAATCATGATTGATGGCATTTTAAAATCCGTTATTGGAAAAGGTATAAAACACTTCCATATCGCCATTATAACAACAGTAACAATAAAAACAACAATAATATGAAAAAATATCGTAGAACGGAAGAAATGGGGTTGTTGTTGCATTGGCGCTAACATTAAATTCATTTTATTCTTTTTTGTGTTTACGATTTATGGTTTCAAAACTCAAAATTAAAAGGAAAAAATCAGAAAAATAAAAACGGAAAGTTGGAAATGAAATATTTTTGTTAAGTGACAATTGAAAGCGAATCGGATTTAGCGAGTGAAAATATGGCGGTGAAGAAAAAAAGTAAAGAAAGGAAGGCGGGAAGAATTTGTGAAAGGAAAGAAGGTGAAAAAATAAGTACAAAATTTTTGATAAAAACGGAAAGATGACGAAGATAAAAAAAAAAAGAGAAAGGATTCGACACAAAAAGAGTTGCAGAAAAAAATGAAGGAAAACAGGGAAAAAAAGAAACAAGAAAAGATTAAAAACCAAAAAGAAAGCGAAGTGTAAGTTAAAAAATGAGATGATCGAGTAAAACATGGAGTATTCGCTGGCAGAAATGTTTCAAGAATAAATGAAGCAAAAATGCATCATGGCAGATGTTCCAAGCAATCAAAAAATATGCATTCTACTTTTTCAAAGCAAATGTAGAAACTGCTCTTATAATGAATATTTTATAAGTCACTCTCAGCATTTCTTGCAGTTATTTACAAATAATTAATTTTTATCATTTTTTATTGATAAAAAAATGAATTCAGCCTCTCAATGTAAGCGTTAATGATAAGTAATATATATATAGCAAGGAATAAGCGTAATTTACAAGGCATTTTTAATGTAAATTTTAATAGCTAAAAAACAACCGGTTTCTTCCCAGTCTTATCAAGTTTAATCCTGGGAATTAAAATAAGAAACGCGTAAATTAAATTGAAGATTACTAATGGGGAAAAAAATCAAGGAAAACTAGAACTCATTAATATTCAGACCCAGCAAACAATCCCTCTATTTACAGAGGGAAGGCTTGATATATAAGGACTCCAGAACCTTGAGATGATATAAAGAAAAGATAGATAAAACAGTCCACACTAAACCTGATAAAGGTTCCGGTGTTGTCTTACTGGACTATTTGGATTACGTCTTAAAGATGTATAACATACATGATGATACATCTAAATTCTTAAAATTAGGTCCAGTTGAGACCCATGATTGCACTGCTTCTATTGAAGCTAAGTTTCAAAGACAATTTTTAAAAAGGGTCAAAAGTGATTTACTCTCCTCTGAAATTTTTCAGTTGATTAGACTCACTTGGTCTATATGTCCGCGTTTGTATGGGCTTCCTAAAATCCATAAGGATGGTGTCCCATTACGACCCATCTTGTCCATGATTGGGTCCAAGCATAAAATAGCTAGTTGGCTCTCGACAGTGCTACAGCCAGTTTTGTCGCACTTTAGTATTTATTGTATTAAAAAGATTCCTTCTCCTTTGCTGAAACTATACGTAGTTCTTCTTCCAGTGGTGGGCTCATTTGTTTTTTGACATATGCTCCTTGTTCACCTGTGTTCCCTTGTCTGAAGCAATTGAGATGTGTTGCGATATTCTGTATCGTACCTCGTTGTCCCCTCAGGATTTTCCTGAGAGTGTATTTGTTGATCTCATGAAGTTCGCCACCGCATCTGTTGCATTTAGTTTTGATAATATTATTTATCGGCAGATTGACGGTGTAGTGATGGGTTCGCCTTTGGGTCCTGCTCTAGCTAATATTTTTGTCGGCTTTCACGAAGTTTCTTTACTTTCTCGTATTGATCGTCCTTCATCGTCCTTGATTGATGTATCATCGTTATGTGGATGATACGTTCTGCCTCTTTAATAATGAGACGTAAGCCGATTTATTTTTCACTTTATTAAACTCTGTCCATCATCCCATTAAGTTTACCGTAGAAAAAGGAGTCTAATTGTTGTCTTTCCTTTTTGGAAGTTCTTGTCCATAGGACTAGTGACAAGTTTTTGACTTCTGTATTTAGGAAGGCTACTTTTTCGGGACTTTATACACGACAATGCAAGATAAACCTGATTAAGACCCTAACCTATAGGGCGCTTATGATTTGTTCCGAAGGCTTTCTCTGCGGTGAAAATGATTTTATTAAGATGACACTTTCTAAAACTGAATATCCTTCGGATATTTTAGATTCTGTTATCCGTGATGTCATCAATGATTGCCATAGGGTTAAGCCGCATCTTGTTAAAAATTGTCCAATTTATTTGCGTCTTCCCTTTATTGGTTCAGAGAGCGAGTCTTTAGCTAGGCGAATTTCGCGTGCTATCAACAATTGTTATTTTTCGCCTAATGCTCCAGTAATATTTGGTACTCGACCAATTCTTTCTTCCATTCGTAAGGATGTCCGCCCCCCCTCATCATGTTAATTCCGTTCACAATAGGTGTAATGGCGCATTAATATCTTCCTTGATAGTAGTTATCTTCAATCAAAGGAATATGCCACAGAAAAATAAATACTTAAAGATATTTTTTAAAGATTTCATCCCAAACAATATAATAAAGCCACTAAGACGAAATGGAGTACTGAGTGTGAAAGAAAAACATTATTAAAAAGAGAGAACATAAAAACGGCGGGAAATTAAGAAGACAGAAGATTATGATTGACATGGCATTTAAATATTTGAAGAAGCCACTAGAGAGTTCCACAAGCGAGAAGTGTGAGAAGATAAACTGTTATAATAGAATTTACGGTTACATCTAGCTATTTCAACTGTAAAATGATGAAACCGAGCTGCCAATCTAGCACTGCGCTTAATTTCGTAAAGTCGAGGTACCAAAGAACAATTACCATGAGAAAAATTACCTTTGAATTAATTATAGAAAAGGCAAAGGAAAGCTACGGTGGGAAATTGACTGAAGTCGAGATGTCAGGTTAGCACCAATAACATTGCCAATTCTTCTTTGTATTTTATCAAGAATCTCTTAATACTTACTAGAAGGACCAGACCAGATGTGGCAGCAATATTCTAAGCAAGGACGAATGGTAGACTTATAAATATGTAAGATAGATTCTGGCGAAAAAGAAAATGTTTAGCACGACACAGTGAACCAACTTTCCTTGCAGTATACCGAGCCATTGTTTCAATATCCTCTTTCCAATTCAGGTCAGAAGGAAACGTTAGCCTGATAAGGCGCGATGAGTCACACTCTCCTGGAGGCTAAAATAGCGCTTATGGACGGCAAAAAGTGTTTTTTTAAACGAGTAAATGAGAGCAGTTTAGTGTTGGAGGTGCTCCAGTTGACAACAGACTTTAGTTCATTTTTTATGAGCTACGAATCTGAAATTATCAAACCAATCAGACTTACCATTGAGACAGGAATAAAAAGTTGCGTCATCAAAATAGATAGCGAGAACTGATGACATCTGGAAGCCGTTGATGAAAATTTTTTTATAAAATTTTATAAATATCAATTCTGTTATGAAATAGTTATTATAATTATTGTTTTACGATTAATTTTCTACTCTATATCACAACAACAGAGCTGTTCAGTCGTCAGTTGCTAAATTAGAATCATGTCTTTGTAAATGATGAAATAACTACTCGCCGCATTTGAAATCGCTTTGAACACATCGGAGAAATCCGGAGAATGTGTAACGCTAGGAATATTATTAATTAAATGTCCCGTTTGAAAATGATTGAAACGTCTCCCATCTGTTATTTGTAGTTCTCATTCAACGATTTTGTTAACTCTGAAGCCTTTCAATTTTACGAGGCTATAAACTGCTAATTATCTGTACAAAAGATAGGGTAGATCGCCGCCATTTTTTTGATACATGTTTGAATTATCAGCCATGCTGACCAACATGAAAGGCCACGTGATCGTCTGCGCAGACCATAAACCAATACTTTCGGTCAACACCGACAGCAAACTTCCTTTGTTTCTACTGGTTTTAAAATTGAATCATTACAACGAATACATTGCAGTAAATAAAAGCATCGAATTATACTTATCTGCTCTCAAAAAACTTTAAAAAAATAATTTCACCCCCAAGGAAGATAATAAAGACACTAAGATGCAAGGGGTTACTGAGTGTGAGAGAATATGAGAAAAAGAAATCATTATTAAGGAATAAAGAAAATAAGGCTTTAAGAAGACAGATGATAAATTTCGATTTTTGAAAATCAAAGTTGACTTGAAATGAAAATCCAGAGGAGAGTTCCATTTAGTGATAAATCCGAATGAAGAAACTGTTAGCATAGAATTTATGGCTGCATCTAGACATTTCAACTGTAAAAGGATGAGACCTTGCAGCCAATGCAGTACTGCGTTTAAATTCATAAAATCTACCAAAGAGTAAAATTCATCAGAAGAATTACCATGAAAATATTTATAGAAAAAGTACAGGGAATCTACACTACGGCGGTGGGAAATTTACTAAAGCCGAGATGCCAGATCAGGACCTATAACATTACAGATTACTCTTTGATCTAGCGAGAGAAGTTTGCTAACCACTACACCACCTCGAAGTGACTACGACAAAGAGATTTACTAAGTATAGCTTAGAAGTGGCACAAGGCCTAAAGTGTGGAGCAACCAGTGAAGATTGAACTCACGCCACATTTCTAATGGTTGTAGTGAGACAAGCATGAAAAACCTTACACCACGTGAGGATCGAACTCACTACACAGTCGTAATTGATGTAAGGAGACAAGGTTACTAGTAATTAAATAAATTTGAAGTGCCTAATAAATGATTTGCTAAGCGTAGGTTAGATGTGGCACAAGGTCGAATGTGTGGAGCACCCAGTGATCAGCCATCTCACTACATAGTTGTAATTGATATAGTGAGACAAGCTTGCTAACCATTACATCATGTCGAAGTACCCAAAGATTTTCTAAGCGTAGATTAGATGTGGTACAAGGTCAAAAGTATTGAGCACTCAGTGAAGAAGGATCTCACTATTCAATATTAATTGATCTAGCGAGACAAGTTTTCTAATCATTACATCATGTCGAAGTTCTCAAGTAAAAAACAAGAATGATTCGTAACAGCCAGCATTAAACTCTTGTGGATACTAATCTCGATACATAAACATATTTATCAAAACATAACTATTTGCAAAAGATCCTGGGAACGAATTTTAAAAATTACTGATTTAGCATCTAGGCTTCACCGTTACTTTCAGACTAGCCATATGAAACTGGCTCACAAAAACCTCCGCTCTTAAAGAGTATCAGTGAAAATTATAGCAGCAGTTCGCGTCTTCTGTTAAAATTCCTCAAGATTTTTTTTACATCTATCTTATTTTCTTCATATCTGTCTATCTATCTATCTATCTATCTATCTACGTAGCAGTCAAGTAATATCTATCTATCTATTTTTCATATTTGTCTTAATTTTTTCATATCTACCTATGTATCTTACTTTTAAACGTCTCATTTTCTTCATATCTATCTAAATATCTATCTATCTATCTATCTATCTATCTATCTACGTAGCAGTCAAGTAATATCTATCTATCTATCTATTTTTTCATATGTCTTGATTTTTTCATATCTACCTATGTATCTTACTTTTTTACGTCTCATTTTCTTCATATCTATCTATCTATCTATCTATGTAGCAGTCAAGTAATATCTATCTATCTATCTATTTTTTCATATGTCTTAATTTTTTCATATCTACCTATGTATCTTACTTTTTTTACATCTCATTTTCTTCATATCTATCTATCTATCTATCTATCTATCTATCTATCTATCTATCTATCTATCTACGTAGCAGTCAAGTAATATCTATCTATCTATTTTTCATATCTGTCTTAATTTTTTCATATCTACCTATGTATCTTACTTTTTTACGTCTCATTTTCTTCATATCTATCTAAATATCTATCTATCTATCTATGCTAAGCTTATTCTGTACATATTAATCTGTCTTACACTAACATATCTCTTCAAATACTTCGGCCACGTATTCAGTTTTTGTTTTATAAGGATTTATATATGCATTTTTATTTCCGCTCTTCTCGATTCTCCGATATATATCTTACTTGCTACACATTATTAATGCTAAGATATTGTCCTCAAACATTCAGCTAAAACGTAAGCATAAAAAACAACATAATTAATCACACTTAATTCGTCTAATCAAGTAACTTTTATAAATGCGTCTGTCTCTTTTTTCCAGAAGCGCCCATATTTTTGTAATGTATTCGCAGCCCAGATTAAAACTCCAAACATTGGTAGATTATTACGCCAATTAAATATAATGAATGATATGCAAACAGTTTCATTAACCTTCCACATAATTTGAGAAGATGGCTTTTAAAACTTCTAGTTTCAACTGATTAATTTTCCCACGCAGATGCGGCTACAGCAGAAAACATCATCGACATAAAAAAGAAAGCCATGCGATAGCAGACATTCTCCCCCTCCAATATCTACTTGTTAGAAATTTATCTTCACTAGTTTTACTTATGGTGCCTCTAACCGATATACAAGAAGACCAATCATATTTATCGAACACATTCCCCTCTATGCTACCTCAATAAAATGATCGCTCTTACACTCTATAAATGAATGATTTTGTAGCATCGACCTACTTAGTAAAGCACAAAGTCTTTAGTAATTAAAATAATTCGCTTACATTAAGATAAACAGAAAATGTTATTTTTAGGCAAGTCACAACTTCAAGTTGTCAGTCAGTTATGTGCCATGCGTGATACACGCTTAGACGATCATGTATCTTTCGATATATAACTGACGCGACAGATTTTTTCCCGCAGTAGGTTGCAATATCTTTCTGTGGTAGATCAGTTGCCATCCGAGGCTGTCCTGCTATTTGCCCATAACTCGGGGAAGAAGATGAGGATTTATACCTTCCCAAGTGTAATAGCATGTAATGGAATTAATGGACCCGACTGGAATTCGAACTCGTCTCTCTGATTCCTCAATCCGAGCCGCTATCCGTTACTCTATTGTGCCTCCTATGCAAGTCGACGAAGCCGTTTAAAAATATTCCCAGCCTGCTTTGTTCTTTTAATTGCTTTGTTGTTTTTTATTTTGGTTGTTTTTTTCTTCTTCTTTTTAATCATGTCCCTTCAAGTCTCGAGGGTGATCATGTCTCTCCACGCATCCTTATTTTTTTAATAATCTATAAATTATTTGAAAACCTCGTAGAGTGGTTTCCTGTGACCTTTTTTTTAATTTTAGAGTTCTTCTTTTAGACCGATTGCCAAAAGTAGATAAACCATTCATTTTTACTATTTTATTGGGGTAGGGAGATTTTATGTTCTCCGCATCAATTACCATGGCAATAACCTTCAACCCGATTGCATGGCTATTTTTTTAGAAGAATTCATAGTTCAGGAAGAAATAGTTCTCAAATAATTAATTCTGGCTCTTCTTAAACGTTTTGGGGCAAAATATTTGATGAGAGTCTTCTGAAAGTGTTTCGATTCTTGCGAAATCAAAATATTCCAAATTCTATTCATATTTTTGCCATATGCATTTCCCTCCAAAAGTACTGGAACGCCAAGGCCAACTCCTTTGTTTTTGATATTCACTGAAAACATTTGTATTTAAGATCAAAATATAAATATGAGACAATAAGAACAAAATCATTTATCAAAATAAAAGCGAAGTATTAGGGATGCACACATTTGGTGTGTTTGTGCACCCGGACAAAAGGGAAATAAATTCTTGAACAAGTAACTTATTTTTGCCAAAATAAGGCTCAATGGTAGTTGTGGGAAAAAGATTAAGTTTATAATCAATATCAATCAAATAACATGAGATATACAAAACAATGCAAATTGCAAGGAAGAAGGTACAATAAAAGAGTTTCAGTGAGTTCGAACCTAGTGAAAAGGGGATATTTAATTTAAAGGTATAAAATGTGAATGTTCTTAATAGTTCTTGTGATATGATGTAAGATGTCAAAGTTCGTGACAGAAACCGTTCTTGCCTTCAGAGTTCAATGTCTTCAACGTAAGCGTTGATTTTAGAATAGTACTTGTTCTCTGTTGTGGAAACGACTATTTTTGTTCGTAGTGAGAAAATATTTTTTAACAATAGTTTCAACAGTTTTTTAACGTCTGCGTGCAAATCATCTAATTGCTAGTGGTTTTCGCTACGCTTCAAAGAAAGCTTTGATGTCCGGTCAAATTGCGGAATCCAATTATTCACGCATTCAGATGTCCTAATCAAGTCAATGAATTGACCGGCTCAATCAAGGATTTCTTTTCTTAGAAAATAACCACTTATTCTTTTATCTTTTATGTCTGACAGACCCTGAGAGTATAAAGCTTGTGTCTCTATTGCTTGATATTATTTGATTAATCTTTCTTACTTTTACTCAGATAATAAAGCGGACAGGAGTCAATACACAAGATACCTGGGGCGAGAAGGGACAACTCAGCACCGCCGACTCAACACCGCCGACTCAACGTTTTTAATTATTTTTAATAAAGTAAATCATAAAGAAATATATTTTTAATAAAGTAAAAATATTCACTAATTAAGGATTTAATACTTAAGAAATTACTTTAATTGGTTATAAAAGTTATGTTATTCTGGTGCTGAGTTGTCTCGGTCCTTAGTTCTCGGACCTCAGTCGCTGGTGTTGTGTTGCCCTGCACCCACCTGGGCAGAATACAGAATGTGTTTGCTTCAAATCATTTTCACCTAATTTTGAAATTATGGTATACGAAACGAAAATTTATTGTTGAGAAAATGGTTTGAATAACTACCCTTGATTGATAGAATTATGTGAATTCTCTTTTTTTGTGACTTCAAATCCGCAAACATTTTGTTGTCTATTCCATTGATTTACGATGTTGCAATGTTCTCGACTAGACTTCTCTTAATATGATCAAATAACCAAACATTAGAATTGTTTTTGGGAAGCTTTCTTGGTCGGGCCAAGAAGAACCAGTGGACTAAATGCCGGGCATATATGAAAATATTCGCTGATATTTTAAGAATTGGTATGACATGGTTAAACATGAATGAGAGTGCATGCACAAACGCTGAAACATGGTCTTCGTGGACATCGAAACACCAGCAATTAAGAGGTGGTTCCGCGCTCCTCAGAACCTCCAATCTCCCGATCAGGGTCATTGCTGCCGGATTTACGTTATCGTCATACTTAGGAATATCTCACAGATGAAGAGGAAACTCAGGGCAGCAGAAATGTTGTTCTACAGAAGGATGTTAAGAATATGTGAAAGGAGCATGTGAGCACCGTGAAAGTTTTCAGAAAATGGGGAGAAAATGGCAACTGCGCTTAGAATGGGAAGGGTCTGTTGAAACTTAATGAGGAAAGACAGCTTGGAGAATTTACCACTCGCGTAACCTACAGAAAGCAGGAGCTTATAGTGAAAGGGCGAGTAAGCTAATTAAGAGAGAAAGAGCGAGTAACCTAAGAGAGAAAGCGCGAGTAACCTAACTAAAAGAGAAAGAGCGAGTAATCTAACTAAGAGAGAAAGAGCGAGTAAACTAAGAGAGAAAGCGCGAGTAACCTAACTAAGAGAGAAAGCGCGAGTAACCTAACTAAGAGAGAAAGCGCGAGTAACCTAACTAAGAGAGAAAGAGCGAGTAATCTAACTAAGAGAGAAAGAGCGAGTAAACTAAGAGAGAAAGTGCGAGTAACCTAACTAAGAGAGAAAGAGCGAATAACTTAACTAAGAGAGAAAGAGCGAGTAACCTAACTAAGAGAGAAAGAGCGAGTAACCTAACTAAGAGAGAAAGAGCGAGTAACCTAACTAAGAGAGAAAGCGCGAGTAACCTAACTAAGAGAGAAAGCGCGAGTAACCTAAGAGAGAAAGAGCGAGTAATCTAAGTAAGAGAGAAAGAGCGAGTAAACTAAGAGAGAAAGAGCGAGTAACCTAACTAAGAGAGAAAGTGCGAACACCCTAAGAGGGAAAGAGAGAGCAACCTAACTAAGCAGCTTTTGTAAAGAGATGGAAGAAAAGGAAGTTGGGGGATAGCAAGGCGGCAAATATTACGACAGATAAAAAGTTGTTGGGAATTATGACCGCCCACTTTTTGTAGGAAAAAGGAAGATCAAAAATGATTTTATTAGTTACTGACCATTAACGATCTCTTTTTTTTCCTTATGTGCAACATACATAAACTCAGTTTTATAAAACAAATTTTTAGGTAAGAAATAATTCTATACTTTTTATAAAATCATATCTTGCCGAGCTTTAGTTTTTGTACAGAAAAGTTTTAATTTAAAATTGAAAGATTAAAGGGAAACAGTTAACACGTGACATTTTAAAAATGAATTAATTAAACAGATCAAAAATAAAATAAAAAATGCATAAAAGCAAATAAGCAAATAAAATTGCATAAAAATATCAATAACAACGATGTCAACTTCCTTTCGTTTCATAGGCCAAAAATGACGTCATTTAGCGCTCTCCATAATATACCTTGCGAACGCTAATTCAAAATTTGAAAACTTACAGCTATTCTCTTCACGCTACTTCTGTGTATTAATACAAGTTTCTTTTCTTATATATATATATATATATATATATATATATATATATATATAATTTTACTACAAGGCGGTAATGCCACTAGAATGCAGGGTTACGTTACAGGGAGTGACAGTGAAAGAGAATGAAAAGGGAGGACAAAAATCAACGGGGTTCAAGAAAATAGACAATAACGATTGAAGTTGCATTTAAATTTTTGATGACTTTTGTCAGAGAATCAAGAAAGAATGAGTTCCACAGATGGGAAGTGCGAGAAAAGAAACTGTTGGATAGAAGTGACGGTTGCACTTAGCAATTTCAACAGTAAAACGGTGGGACCTAGATGCCAATCTAGTAGCACGCTTCATTTTATGTAGTCGGGGCAGCAAGGAAAAAAAGATCGTTAGAGCAGTTGACATGAAAATATTTGTACAAATTACATAGGGAAACCACGTCACGTCGGTGAGAAAGTGACTGAAGTCAAGATGCCTGGTCAGGACCGATTACATGACAGATCCTTCTCTGGATTTTGCCAAGAATCTCGAGATGTGCAGCAGGAGCACCAAACCAAATATGGCAGCAGTATTCAATGCATGGAAGAATGGTAGATTTATAAATGTGTAAGATGGATTCTGTCGTGAAACATTTTCTGGCACGACAAAGTGAACCAAATGTCATTGCAGGAGATGAAGTAATTAATTCGATATAGTCTCTTCACTTCATGTCAGTTGAAAACGTGAGGCCAAGAAGCCATAGAGTGCTTCTCTCTTGGAGTCTAGCATCAGCTATGCAGATGGAAGCCAGAAAACATTCTCTGTGGTGATTAAACGAAATCAGTTCAGGTTTGGAGATGTTAAAATTTACAAGCCATTTCTTTAACCCCAGTTAACCACTGATTGGAGGTCCTTTTCGAATCTTGTTTATTTAGTTTTTCTTGCGTTCGTATATGTTTTCTTTTCTGGGCATAAAGAGTGGAAAAATTGTTCAAATGTTCTGCATTCAGGGCAAGTGAATTCATAAATAATATTGATTCTCTGTATTTTAATTTTATTTATGCATTCTCTTTCCCCTTAAAGAACTACGGTCCTGATCAAAACAATCTCATGAATAATTATATTGCACACACTACTACATGCCTGTCTGGAAGAATCATATTTCTCATATCTGACCATAGAGCAGAAATACAGAGATCCCCCATACGTGACGCGACTTCCTGTATATGCGTTTCCTCTATGGTCACGTGATCTACTTAATTCAATAATGGGATTATGTTTGCTCCCTGGCGGTCTATGTTCAAACTCAAGTGTCGGCAGCGACATTTTATTCCTATATAACACTACCACACACCATCCGCAACATACAAGTAAAATAGTCTCATCCACATGTAAAATATGGCTAAAATAATGGAAGCAATAATAATAAAAAAAGAAAATGTCAACAAACAGTTACATCAACACGGCCACAACGTGCTGGCCATGTTTGGAAAATAAACAATTCCTATCACTCTAGACACATACATAAAAAAAAAACATACATTCAGTTATAAATAAATCACCCTTGATAATGACTAAAAGCGCTAAGATATGCAGAACATTTGGACAATTTGTACGCACTATTATTTTTTTTTGTAACTATAACCGATCGTATCTATATCGACAGAAATAGAAACTTGTGAGGACTGAGTTTTCTTTTCTATGCTCACTGGAACTATTTAATTTAGTTTTTGCCATTTTTCTTCCACCTTTTAATAATAAATCGTATTTTAGTCGTAGTTTCTCCTTGCCTCTTCGGCTGTTTGTCACTTTGCGAATTTTGTTAATATTCTGTTTAGGTTGCCAATAATTCTTCTGACGAGGTGTTGGCCGAAAAGATTACCTTTAAAGAAAAATGCGGTTTGGTTTGTACAAAACAATTTACAAGTTCTGTGGTATAAAACTTTTGTTTAATATATATATATATATATATATATATATATATATATATATATATATATATATATATATATATATATATAATACAGTTCAAAAGTTCGAAGCGACCTCCAGAATTAGCATGTGATGAACTTGACAGAAGATTAAAAAAAAGGGGGAAAAAGACCTCCTATAGGTCCTAACGGAATCAATTAATATAACTTATACATTTGCAACAAATGTCAAAAATTTGTGGTGCAGTCAGTTATGTGCCATGCGTGATACACGCTTAGGCGATCATGTATCTTTCGATACATGACTGACGAGGTAGATTTTTTCCCGCAGTATTTCTTTCTGCGGTAGATCCCTGCTATTTATCCATAACTGAGAGGAGGATTCATACCTTCCCAACGGCATTAGCACGTAAATGAATGTAATGGATTCGACTGGAATTCGAACTAGGCTTCCAGATTCCACAATCCGAGTCACTATCCATTACTCCAACGTGCCGTAATCGTAGTTAAAAGAGGATATTTTGACGAGAGCATATTCTAATCATAAATTTTTTTTTCTTTCTGTCATAATAAAACTTCTCATGCAAATAAATATCTAGCTTTTTTTAACCGTGTATAACATTTATTTCAATTTAAAGTACAAAACAATTATTTTTAGGGCCAATTTTAAAAATTACGACGGGTGGCCACAAATTTTTGAACTGTAGTCTGTGTATATATATATATATATATATATATATATATATATATATATATATATATATATATATGTGTGTGTGTGTGTGTGTGCGTGTGTGTGTATGTGTGTGTGTGTGAAAGGATTTAACATCTTGATAAGTAAATAATGAAGAATTTTGTGCCACATATTTTTGGTGATACAGTGTAACCCGGATATAAGAGACCCGGATATAAGAGAAACCCGGATATAAGACTGATTTACTCTGGTCCCAAATTAGAGCCTGTGTTTATGTATATATAATAGACCAAACCCGGATATAAGAGAAACCTGGATATAAGAGACTTCTTCTCCGGTCCCAACAACTCTCTTATATCCGGGTTACACTGTATTTGTTCAGAGTATTAATCAATGTTAGAATCGAGAGCAGTTCGTTTACATTTTGCCTTTCAACATATGAGTGCGAGAAAAAACTTGTATTATTATGTTCTGACATTGATATTGAGCGCTGTCAAGTATGCAATTCATAGCATGTTACGTCTTTTCGTTCTCTGAAACGAAAGTTTGCTTATGGCCTTGCTTATTATTGGTTGCCTTATTTATTTGATCAACCAATGAAACTAAATTCAGATGGTGGATACAGCAAGCGGGACAGGAGAGGGGGTTTCTTCATGAGATATTTATAGTATAAAAACATAGCCAGCTAGATGTTTACTGATTTCAATAAATAAAATCAGAATACTTTTTAATAATATATATATTTCTGTCTATTGCATGTGTGGATTCTGCAATGGATAGCTGAGTAATTGAAGAGACGAGTTCGAATTAAAGTCGAATTTCATTGCATTCATTTTCACGTGAATACCCTTAAGAAAGCTATGGATTCATCTGCTCTCACTCAGCCATGGGTTAAATAGTAAGGCAGACTGGGATCCTTAGCCTTGTTTAATAATCACACTGAGAGAAGGACAAAAATTCAATTCAAAACTTTACGTAGCACTCGATAAGTATATACTATGCAGCTACTAATAGAATCTTCGACTTTACAAGGACTAAGTTATCAACAATCTGGTAGGTACATTTCCGCGTTTTTATTCTTTAAAAAAAATCTGTATATTAATACACTTGCACGCTTACCCGAGAGGCAAAGATCAAGAGAGAGGGACGTACAGAGTAAAACAGATATATATATATATATATATATATATATATATATATATATATATATATATATATATATATATATATATATATATATATATAGTAAGAAGGAGATACACAAAAAGAGATTGGAGGAGGTGTCATCTTAGGTAAAGACCGTTTTTTTTCATTTTTGCAGTGAGGAGTTAAATCATCTTTCTTGACAGAACGATCTGTTGAAGACAAATTAGCTGCTGAATTGCAAATGATCTTTTCAAATTAAAATAGTTCTTTTATTTGTTTTCCTTTCATACATTTCATTACAATACAATTATTCTTAAAATATATTTTAAATAAATTTTACGTAATTTTAAATAAATCACAAATGCTACTCATAAATCCCTAATCCATGCCTGTGCTTAATGTGGTGTGTAACATGTCCGTAAGATCAGTGATGGCCCAAGGATTGCTGGCACATTGGACAATTTGAAGTTCGGGGCTCTTACATGTATAATTCTTTCAGGGAGAAAAACTGAAACGAGTTTATTACAATATACAACTTAATACAAGATAAATAAAACCTTCATTATAATACCTAAAACATTTTTCTAGCCTTTAGGTCTGTAAATCTTTTTTTATAAGCTTTAGATTTGGAAGATCCCAAACACATGATATGGCGGCATGATGGCCCCTCTGGCCTAAAAGCCATCCCAGACAACTGCCTTGAAGGCACCCGCGGACGACTGCCCTTGTTGCCGGCCCTGCATAAGTAGCCAACCCAAAACTAGGACACTTGTTATGCGTGTATGAGTTAAATACTTAAACTACAATATTTATACAAAAATATATAGAACTGAAAAAAATTCATAGGCAAAAAAAAAAAAAGAATCTGTATATTAATACGCTTGTCACGTTCGGTGCCGAGGCAAACCTAAAGAGAGAGGGATAGCGAAAGTAAAAGACAGAGAGAAAGAGAGAGACATAGAGAGTACACAACAGAAAAAGAGAGTAGGACGTAGAAAGACAAAAAGAGAATGCAACACAGAGAAAGACTGGAGTGTGTCATCTCAGATAAAAAGGCAGTTATTGGTTGTTCGTAGTTAAATCATGTTTCGTGATCTAACGATCTGTTGAAGACAAATTTGTTCCTGAACAACAAGTGACCATTTGGAATTATTAGGATGGTGCAAAAATAATGTCGTTTTTTGACGTTCTACTTCAGTCAAAAAACGACATTATTTTTGCACCAACCTAATAAAATATTTATTTAATCTTATCTTTGCGAATTTGTTACAGATTAAGGTAGTTTTTTTTTTTATTTTACATATTGAAAGGAGAACCCTTTCAGATTCTCGTTAACTTAAAAATGGATCACCTAACTGAGCATTAGAGAGAGAGAGAGAGAGAGAAAGAGAGAGAGGGGGGAGAGAGAGAAAGAGAGAGAGACAGAGTGTGTGTCTTGGAAATTCAAAGAAAAACTCATCCAGACGGAAGCAGTACTAAAATAATTTTGAACGTTAAGGAGAACACTGGAGAAAGAGACTTGCTTTCATTAAATGTTCACTGAAAAGTCAAATTGTATAATTAATCTACCATTTGTCCATACTTAGAATATTGCTACCACACATGGTTCGATGCCCCTGTTATTCAATGTGAATCCTATCTACTGTCCTCCTGATTACTCTTTCTTCTTCCCGCTCATTATTAATCTTTCTGTTCCTAATAATTCAACACCCTAATGATAACCATTTTAGGGCGCACGGATTCACAGGAGTGGTGAGCCATCTAAGGCTGTGTCAATATTGGAATTGGCAAGTTTGCTGAGAAACGTGCTGCCACAAAATCACCAGATGCATCCAGGAGATACACTGGTGCAAACATGCAAGTGTATGAATAACAATAATGATAAATTAGTCGCAGATTAACACCAATGCTTTAGCTCAATTTCATATCATTTTAAATAGCAACTGCAACAACCCATGCTACCTCAATATGTCCATACTACGTTCATTGTTCTCCATCGACCTCACTCTGTATGTCAGTCCTTACAGATTATTTACGAGTGGGTGCAGAATGCTTGAGTTATGTCTTTCTGTATCGGCCATTCTCTGGTAATTTTTATTTTGATCATTTGGCTTATTCGTTCACTGGTTATAATCCAAATAAATGAGTCAACAGTAGTAGAAACCATTATGACAAAATACGTTAATAAATGTCGAAAATGCTCATAATCCTTTCCTAACTACATTTGTTAGTAAGATGAAGGCAGTTATCTTTTTATTAGGCGTAAATTGAGTAAATAAAGACTGGTATGAAAAGGAAGATGATGCTTTATCTAATATCTGAATTATCTATTCATGATAAACCTTGCCAAAACTATGATCTGGAATTGGAACGAAAGCAGTGATGGAATATATCACGAATCCATTATCAAATTCAGGGCGGGGAATTAGTAAATACTAAACACTTCAAATACATCAGTGTATTGATCAGTTATAACAATTTTAGTATAGGGAAAAAGAAAAGGGAAGATAAAATAGGTTGTGCTGCAGGTAGTTTTGCCCAACATCACAACTCGCTACCAAACCATTAACTTAATTCACGAGTCATCTTCTTAAATAGCCTCGTCAGATCGACACTTTCATATGGACATCATGCATGGCGCAAAACCCGTTTAAAAATATCTAAATTATCATCTCTGTCCAACCGCTTTTTAAGATCAATGGTGAAAATGGTTTTGAGCGAGAGAAATCTGTGAGAATAACCCTTCTTGAAAATTTGTGGCCGGGTGAAATCACAAATCACCAAATAACATAAACCACACCACTTGCGGACATTTAACAGTAACAACAGCTAAAATGGATACTACGTGAAATTTGGAGAGAAAATAATGACATAATCAAGAAGAGAACATTCCATATAATTCAAATAAACAGTCCTGTATAGGATGATAAACTACATCTTGCAGCCATGTCTCTGATGGGGAGAGTGGAGGTTTTTAGAAGTATGGAACAACCTCTTCTTTGCTGTTGTTCACAGGTCCTCTCTGATTCGGGGTAGTAGCACCTATTAGGGTCCCCGCTGTGAGTAAATGGTGAATCCCTAAACAAGAATCAAAACACTAGGTACTTATAAAAATACATTTTCATAGTAAAAATACCAGCAATACATTTTATAGCAAAATGAACAACAATACATTTTATCATAGAATTACCAACAATATATTTTATAATAAAATGATCAATAATAAATTGTATAGCAAAATGATCAACAATACATTTTATAGTAAAATTGAAGACATGATATACATTATAAAAAAATAACTTTTCTATATTTAATCACATTTCTTGTAAGCAGAAACAAGTTTTAACTCCTCATTTGATTTTGTAAAAATATTTAGTAAAAACGCAGTTGAGTAATTGTAATTTAATCATGAAATAATGTCATTCTCTTAAATTAATTATAAAGTATAAATTTCCATATATAGATTTCGCCATTAAATAACCCATACGTGTTGATATGCCCCTAAACAAAAAAGAACGAAACAAAAAACAATATTCAAGTAAAAGTTTTAGATGGAAAATACCATCAGTACTGTTAGTAGCGATAAAAGCTACTAGTCTTCGGAAACCTATGTTCCAGAAAAATTGTTTTAATTAAAGATTCTATAAATTTCAACTGAAAATCAATAAATCTTGAATGTTTCCTTATTAGGAAACGGCTCTTATTAGCATTAACATTGCATTTTGTCTATGGATATTAACTACGTAATGAACATCCTAATCTAGCATACTTGTGCTTTTATTGAGACATTAATTGCACGAATCTGATGCATTATAAAGATTTTTTTTTTAAAATGTCATTAAATGTTTCTTTGCTCAAAGCTACTTCGCGACGCCACAGGTGAAGCTGAATAAGATAGAGAACTTTCCTTTTCTTCATCAATGAATTGTACAAGCGGTTCACACCTGAATCATGTAGAATTTTCAATTACGATGCTACCTGATATTAGCGTATTTCACCTCGAGATTGGCTGACACACTTCTCCATTTTCCTGGATAACGAGATATTACTGACACATTCTAACTTTATGAAGACATCAAATGATGATTAGCATAGAGCTTTACACACACACACACACACACACACACACACACACACACACACACATATATATATATATATATATATATATATATATATACGAGGGTCATTCAATAAATAAGGTGAATTTTTCGGTATAAGGACTTCTAATACAGATAGAAGCTTACTCTTTTTTTATTTTTTTGTTTTATTTCTTTTTCACATGGATTTCATTTCTTTTACAGATTTAAAAAAACTTTGAGAGTTTGGGCGATTAACAAAGATGGCCGACCAAGAAGCATGCTCCAGGATTGAACAGCGGTCAGTTATCAAGTTTTGGGTTGCTGAAGGGTGCAAACCAGTTGAAATTCATAGGAGAATGTCAACTGTGTATGGTGCCACATGTTTCAACAAAAAAAATGTCAACAAGTGGGCTAAATTGTTTAAAGAAGGACGGAGCAGTATTGAGGATGAAGACAGGCTTGGGAGGCTTACAGAAGTGAGGTCTCCTTAGGTGATCGAATCAGTCAATGACCTCATTCAGTCAGACAGAAGGGTGACAGTGGATGACATTGCAAGGACTTTGAGCTTATCTGTTGGGACAAAAGCAGGGGTCATCAGTCAGAAGAAGTCATCTTGCACCATGACAACGAAAGGCCTCACACAGCAGCCCAAACGGTGCAGACCATCAACAAGCTGGGCTGGGAACTGCTCCCTCATCCCCCCTTACAGCCCAGACCTTGCCCCTTCAGACTTTCACCTGTTTGGTCCCTTGAAAGCGTTCAGGAGAGGCACGTATTTTAAAAGTGACGATGAAGTCAAATGTGTTGTGAGCGACTGGCTGACACTTCAGTCCAAAGATTTTTACGCTGTGGAAATACGGAAGCTTGTGCACAGATGGGAAAAGTGTGTGACAGTGTGGGAGACTACGTTGGAAAAAAAAAGTAAGCTTCTGTCTGTATTAGAAGTCCTTATACCGAAAAATTCACCTTATTTATTGAATGTCCCTCGTATATTGTTGAGATGTTGAGTGTTTCCACGTGAGTATATGGTAATAACGAACAAACACAGTCGTAGGGGAAAATACTGGTATATTCAGAGAGGTATTTACATCAGAGAGATTAGTAGTAGAACGAACGTAGGTTAGTAGTAACAATAAGTAATAGTAATAAAGTCCAACGGTATCTTCCGGTCGAGAAACGTAAGTGTAACTGATCACTACAGAAGTCTCACTCTGCACTGCACTACTACACTGCTCTAGAACTACTGTTCTATTTATAATAATAGGATCAGTCTATTATGGTTGTGAAGGTGGGTGCGCCCCAGCATATATATTCAGGCTTACGGTGACACCATGCTTAAACATCAGTTCCTGTAAGATCACCGATGTAACGTCTAGCCTGGTCAGATGGGCGACCGCTTGCAAATATTAGGTGCAGTAAGCTTGGATTTGTTGGCGGTTTATTGTATAATGGCACTGAATTGGAAATCGGAGAGCAGAACTTCAATTCCAGTCGTGCTCGCTATATTCATTTACGCGCAAATGCCCTTGAGGAAGGTATGAATCCGCCTCCTCTTCTTCCCATCTATGGATTAATTAGTAAAACGTGTATCACTAAACCACTATTATCCCCGAATATAAACATTGCGTACAGAATATTTAAATTTCGACAGTAAATGACCCATAGAGTTGTTGATATGCCGCCATACAAATGCAACCAACCAATCATAAATTTATCAAAACGAAACTTTCCTCTTTATGTGTTTATAATGGTGTGCATGCACACATATAAATGATTTATATAATATAAAAGTGAACATAGATATCAACACTTAGTCTGTTTTATGCTAGAGGCAATCATCGGGCCACTGATTTATATAATATATATTTTTTATAAAAATAGATCAATTTTTTTAATACCATGTCCCTCCAGTGGGTAAAGCAATTATGGCTCCTCTACAGATTCTTTTCTTTCCTTCTTTCTGGGAATTGTCACGCATTCTTGAGAAATACAGTGGACTGGGTTCCTGAGGTCTTCTCCATTAGAAACATTACCACCAAAGGCTGGATACCTCTGTTTACCCTAATATTTAACCAATAGACAGTGATTCTGAGATTGCTTCATACATTTACCAATGGCATTAATGAGAAACTGAATGTATCATACAGTAAAAAGGAATTTGAACTCGGCTAGCCGATACCCATTTCAGCGTAAATGGATAGATAGATAGATAGATAGATAGATAGATAATGAAAGTACAGAGATAGATAGATAGATAGATAGATAGATAGATAGATAGATAGATAATGAAAGTACAGAGATAGATAGATAGATAGATATATAGATAGATAGATAGATAGATAGATAGATAATGAAAGTACAGAGATAGATAAATAGATAGATAGATAGATAGATAGATAATGAAAGTACATAGATAGATAGATAGATAGATAGATAATGAAAGTACAGAGATAGATAGATAGATAGATATATAGATAGATAGATAGATAGATAGATAGATAATGAAAGTACAGAGATAGATAGATAGATAAATATATAGATAGATAGATAGATAGATAATGAAAGTACAAAGATAGATAGATAGATAGATAATGAAAGTACAAAGATAGATAGATAGATAGATAGATAGATAGATAGATAGATAATGAAAGTACAGAGATAGATAGATAGATAGATAGATAGATAGATAATGAAAGTACAGAGATAGATAGATAGATAGATAGATAGATAGATAATGAAAGTACAGAGATAGATAGATAGATAGATAGATAGATAGATAGATAGATAGATAGATAGATAGATAGATAGATAGATAATGAAAGTACAGAGATAGATAGATAGATAGATAGATATGAACAGACTAAGATAGATAGTGAAAGTAGGGAGATATATTGGTATGAACAAACTGAAATAGATAATGAAAGTACAGATATAGATAGATAGATAGATAGATAGATAGATAGATAGATAGATAGATAGATAGATAGATATAAACAGACGAAGATAGATAGATAATGAAAGTACAGAGATAGATAGAGAGATAGATTGATAGATAGATAGTTAAATTACAGAGAGAGAATGCTAGATAAAGAAAACACATAAACAGATTTTATTATTTTCACAAGAGTACATCATAGCATTAGATCATTGAAAGTCATCTTAAACACAAGATAAAACAACAAAAACAGCTCAGAATAACGGGACGTTTATCTATGATAAAATCGTCATAACCACTTTTCCAGAATATGATCAAGTCTCACAAAAAAGATAATTATTTTTATGGTTAGGGTTAGCGTTGCAAGTGTTGGCAAAAAATAAAGGATTCTTATTCAAAATTATAAAATTAAAAAGAATAAACACAACTATCAACTAATAAATTTGCAGTGGATATTGTCTCTTGTTCTAGGTCTTCCCTTATTTGATTTATATCTGAAAAAATGTTATTTTATCTAAAGAATTATTTCAATGTTAATGTCCTCCCTTAAAATTATAGAAAATGCAAAATTGTTCGTTATTTGGAAAGATATTCATAACTTATCTAGAAATGTGATCCAGTTATTCCCATTTAAGCCCCTGTTTTTTTATTGTTGTTTTTTATACAAGTTCCTTTCATATCTCCTTTAACTATTTTTTTCGGGTAGCATATGTTGAAATAACTTTTTAATACTCAAAACCCTATATCACCCACCAAAATGTCCGATCGCCCGGCATTTTTTTGTTCTGTTAATCATCGCCCACGTAACAGTTAAAAAAGCCCATCAATGGGCAATATCTTCCTTGGTGGGAAACCCTGCACTAACCAAAAGAGCTTCAGACCGGATAGTCACCATAACGCAATGTTGATTCCTATGTCCATGCTCTCTATATCTACAGACTCTCTATATCGCTTTAATATAGCAAATCTTAAACACTGTGGGAATGAAACAAATGATATTTACAGATCAATTGTAAATAAAAGTTTTAATTGAAATAAGAACATAACCAAATTATGCCAAGGAGAAGCAATTTATAAAGCAATAATATATACATATAGGCGTAAAATATATTTTCTTCCTCTTAAAAGACAAACAATTTTGTCCATGTTTAGAATATTGTTGTCATATATGGCTCGGCCCCCCTGCTATTTTCCCTGAGCTCCTTGATAAAATCCAAAGAAGAATCAGCAAAATTATTGGTCCTGATCTGGCAGATCGGTTTCAGTTACTTTCCCACCGCCATAAGGTTGTTTCTTTGTGTCTATTTTATAATTTATACTTTCATTGTTCGGATGAGATCTTCGCTATGGTACATAAACTTTTTGAATTTAAGTGCAATGCTAGATTGGCGGCAAGGTCTCATCAATTTAATGTTGAATTGGCTAGAAGAAACAGTAAGTTCTATGCTAACAACTTCTTCTATGGAATTTGTCGCTTGTAGATCTCTCTTCCAGTTCTATGTTTTCCAGCCAACTTTAATGTGCAAAAAATTAAATGTAATGTCAATCGCTAACTACTGTCCTCCTGATTACTCTTTTCTCTTCCCGTTCATTATTAATGTTTCTATTTCTTATTCTTCCACACCCACTAACCCCTTTGTCTTAGTGGATTTATCGCCTTGCATGGGGTCATAGCGATTTAAAAAATTAAGACGAGAATCGTTAGAATAAATTAATTTCTCAATTATTAGAATAAATTAATTTCTTGGTTAAATCAACAAAGTTTCAGTACTCTTACGTATATAAATGAATAAATCAAAATATTAGAAATTGTTTCACCAGTGCAACACCAAGTAACCGTGTAGAATGAGTTGAAGGAGAACAAATGAGGTTTAGATAATATAAATGGTAAGAGGCATGAACAGAAAGAAATTCCACTTTGTACATGGCTCGAGCGACACTCAATAAATGGGCTACTGTCAAAATATACCGTTGAATAAGATATATCATCTAAATGGAAGATAAGGAGGTACGAAGTTAATATTATTAGGATAAATTGATTTTACGGTGATCGGGCCTTGATTGATTTATTGATTGATTAGTTTCTTGACTGTTTATCAACTCATTGAAGGTTATTTAAAGCCAGAAAATATTATAGATTGTAAGAATTTTGTTAAAGATAATAATGGTTTAGTGATCCAATTTTACTCAATAGTTCAGAGCCGTCCTGGGTATGACGATAAACTACACTCGCGTCCTGAGTAAGACGATAAACCACGTCCAGCAGCAAGGAGGTTTTGAGGAGCGTGAAACGACCTCTTAATTGCTGGTGTTCCCAGGTCCACCCTGACCCGAGGTGGTAGCACCTGTTCGGTTCAGAGCAATGGGAAAATAGTTAACTCCCAAACTTGTGTAAAAATAGGTTTTAATATCAGAAATAGTTTGTCATAAAAAAAAGTTATTACCAGCAATAATTTTTGAAGGAAAAAATATTATCAGCAATACTTTAAAAAAATACCAGCAATACAAACAGTTATACATTCTTTGGAAAAATATGACCAGCTATAGATTTCTTCAAGGAAAAATATTCCCAGAAATAGGTTTTTGAAGAAAAACATATTACCAGCAATATAAATTTTGTTGACATTAAATAACCCATTGAGGATGATATGCCGTAAAACAAAACAAACCAAACCAAACCAATAGTTCAGAGCTGGGGTGAGATGAAGTGAATTCACATATTTCAAAATGGTATTTGTACATAATTAAGTATAACCCAACAGAAATTGGAACTCGGATAATTGCGAGTTCAATCCGTGGACGTTGTAGTATCTAGTTGGACTCAGCGGAATATGGGTGAGTACTAACTGAACAGTACTAAAAAGTGAACGAGATATAGGCAGTGGAACGAGAAAATATACCCAAGTAGATTACAACCAACCGCACATTCAAGCTTACAGCACCTGGTATTCCCAAGTGGTCCCCCACCTAGTTACTGACAAGGCTCAACGTTGCTTTACTTTGGTGATAGTACAGGAACTGCCGTTTCAACGTGATGTGGCCGTAAGCCATGGAAATTTGAGTTGAAGAGACAAAAATGGAAATACCCAAAGAAGGATCCGCTCTAGAGACTATTGTAAGTCCTTTATATATATATAAAAAAAAATATCTGTCTGGAATTGTATGTCCTTTATGTAAAAAAAAAGCTGTCTGAACTTACCTCTTACTTTTGTTATAAGGGGAAAATATGGGTGATTCGATTCCGTGGTAGTAGTATGATGTTCCCTAATTGTAAAGTTCTGAACTGGTGAAAATAAACAATGGATCTTATCTAAATATTTGCGATGGGTAATAACGAGAGAGTTATGATGTTGCGTCTGTAAGAAAGCAGTCGCAAAATGGTGAATAAATATTTTTCAACGAAACAGCGTATAAATTATTATGAACTCTATGAAAGCTGCAAAGTGAGCATTGGAAAACTCCAGTCCAGCAATGGCAACAATACTCCAGCTCTGAAGTTCACATATTAAAGATAACACAAGAAGTGTAGGAAATTAGTGATGCTATCAGTTAGTTCGTTAACATGGAAGCAAGCTAACAAAAAACTATAATAAATACTCTTTATAAAGTTCTTATCACAAAAATATTACGAGAAACTCCATCTGGCAGAAAAATCTCTGATGGGGAGATTGGAGCTTTTGAGGATCGTGAAACCACCTCTTAATTGCTGATGTCCCCAGATCCACCCTGACCCGGATTGGTAGCAACTATTAGGGTCCTTGCTATGGACAAATAGGAAAATCCTAAATTAAAATCAAAACACTAGGAAAATATGAGAATACATTTTTTTTAGTAAAAATATAAGAAATTTGTGGAAAAAATACCAACAATATATTTTCATAATGACCTAAACACTAAAAACGATGTATAAAAATACATTTTATAGCAAAATTACGAGCCATATATAAACATGAATTGCTGGTAATTTTACTATAAAATGTATTTATATACTTTTTTAGAAACTGTATTGTGATGGAAGCCAACCATAATTGTCTCCCCCCTTGACTCATAAGTTCCCCCTGTTTGTTGCCAGAGTTGAGTCATAGTTGAATAATGCTTCAAATGACGTTCCTACTTCGTTTGTTTTTAATTATGTGTATATGTTTATATACAAGCTATATATCTAACATACATACATTTACATTGATAGTACAAAATTATGTATACAATATCTGAAGTTGAAGGCATAACATAGAGTTCAAGACATGTGAAGCTGATGTTATAAAATTGCATAGCCTTATTTAGAGTTCGGCGTTAAATAACCCGTGGAGATTTGATATGCCGCCCTAAAAAATCAACCAAAACAAACTAAAGAAAAATGGGATGTATGTTATAATACTTAAATAGTTGTATGTTAAAATGCTTAATCCTAACTCGTTGCTATTTCGACTTCATCAATAAGGAGAATTGTCTTTAAATTAAGAGCATAAGGACTTCAAAAAGGTTGGAAAGAAGAATGACTTTCGGCAGGCTGCAATTAAAAATTAATTTCGAATAATCCCAAGCTGGATTATAAATAATTAATTTCCAAAATCCATTGCAATATAATAAATATATAAGAATAAGATAATTATAATTTTAATTCAAAATACGCTTTTAAGTAGGCGCCCGATGGGGGTCGTCAGTGATGTTTTGACTTGGTTCATCAGGGAGTTTCGGGTCTTTCAACATCATACTCCCCATCACCAAATCGACCCAATCAGGGGAGATCAAACCCTGATTCCCCCATGAACGATATAAACAATATATGTAAAATATTAAATCACGATGAAGAAAATAATAACAATAATTGAATTAATGCTAGCAAATTAAGGGCAGAATGTAAAGTCGACGGCAAAGATTTGACTTCATTCCGCATCGCAGAGCGACACTTACCTGGTGCAATGGTTGGCAAGCTTTTCTCGCTAGATCAGTTACGACTGAGTAGTGAGTTCGATCCTCACCGGCTGTTTTACACATTCGGCCGTTTACTGCATCTAAGCTGCACTTAGAAAATCACTTTGGGCACATCGACGGGGTGTAATGTTTAGCGAGGTTGTCTCGCTAGATCAATTAAGACTGAGTAGTGAGTTCGATCCTCATTAAACGCTCCAAGCTTTCGGCCGTGTATCGCATATATGCCTCCGCACGACCGATATCTTTTATCTGGTGGTAACATGGCTCATACAGTTGCTTGTTACATTTTTGAAACGTTGTGAATATGGCAATGAAGATGAGGATAACAGTCCGAATAATGTAAATAATCATAATACCTCATCTCAATGATATAGACAATGTTTGTAGTAACTTTAACTTCATCTTGTCAGGCTCATTGCGTGACCGCATTAATTCTATTGTTAGTAATAGATCCAAGGAAGTCGTGTGGTTCTTCCTCCCCCATTTCTTGAATCTTAGACCTGCCAGTCCTACTCTTCTTTTTGCACAATGTCCTTTTCTTGAATACTTTCGGCAATTTGTATTTTTGGCTGGACAGCCGTTTAGAGTGTGTGATGGAATATTGCCTCATTTATTTGTACTTCTTTTCTGGCGTATTGTATCTTGAGGCTACTTTTTATATTTATTTGGTGTTACTCTGCCAACTTTTGTTTCTTTTGCATTTGTGCCTAAAGGAATATTTTGAGTTTGTTACATGGAAGTTTCATAGGCTCTGCCTATATTTATATGTCTGTCTCGGATAATCCTTTGATCATTTAAAAACTATCCCCTGACTGTATCCTCTTTAACCCTTATTTGGTCTCAAATTAGCATGTCTTGCATTTCCTCAAAATGAGCGCAGCAACATTTGTCTCTGAAGATTCTTCATTTCGAATATGAAATCTGTAAGCTTTGTACGCTTCCTGAGTTTCTCCAACAAAAAATTCTTCGAATTTCGTTATTACTATTCCAAATTTTCTTTCTACTCATCATTATCGAATTTCATCCCCTCGTAAATGTCGTATGCATGTTCTCCTATTATTAACAAAAAGACAGTTGTTTGATATATACTGTCAGGTTCTTTGTTGAGTCGACTAGCTTTTGAAGAATTTTGAAAAAAAAACTTTTCCAGTTAGTTGAAAAATTCCCTGATAAAAACATTTTTGCAGGAGGTTGGACATTTTCCGCAAATTACTTTTGATTATCGTGTCCTTGTTCAGAATGTTGTACATTAGACACGACTTTAATTGGAAAAAAACATCTGGGTTTTTTTTAATAAAGAGAACTAATTTGTTTTTCTTTTTACTTTATAAACTGTTCGTAGTTTAAATACAAAGAAAAGATTTTATTTTGAAAAAAATAAATGACTTTACTTACAGTTTCTTGCAATTTCAATTTATTTTAGTTCCCTTACATAATCCAATGCCTGTTTTTCGTGGTAACGTTTTTTTTCTTTCGGGCACTATGTATCGTAAGATCATTCTAACACCCTGTCGCGTAATTTAAGTGTGTTAAATTAATGGAAGGAGATAGAAGAGAAGATGAAGTCTTTAACTGTTTTTTTTTGTTGTTTTGTTGTCCAAACTCGTTAACGCAAAGAATTGAAAATTCCCCGATTAGCATATATATATATATATATATATATATATATATATATATATATATATATATATATATATATATATATATATATATACCTATTTAGCTTCCAATCATATTGGATCTTATGCATTCAGTATCAAGGCCATAGATCTTCAACTTTCGAGTCTACAGATATTCATCATCAAAAAAAGATGATGAATATTTTTAAATACATCATTTTTTTTTTGCCTTTGATGACGTGAGTCATGAAAAGATATAGAAGAGCAATTCTTAACTGTGATAAATGTATCTTATCAACTGCTAGAAATAATTAAATTCTCAATTCCTGATTATATGCTTTCCCCTTCGGAGGAGTCTGAAAATATTGGTGACTACTTCACTCTTTCGTTTACAAGACTAACTGAATAAAAATATTAGGTGTATTAAATGGAAAATGTCCAAAAGTTTCCTTTCATACATCCATAGACCATTTCAAAATATAACAATATTTTCCATATTTTCAGGTGTGGGGGTCATTATCTCCAGTAACACTAAACACTTTTGCTTATTTTCATTTTCATTGGTCCGAGTCTTCTCTTCTGTTTAATCCATAGCTGGGGAGAAGAAAATGACACACCTTTCCAAGAAATATTCACGTCTCTCCGATTTCTCATTCGGAGTCGCTATCCACTATACCACCTACATATATCTATATTCATGATTCGAATCGGGGATAAAGCGATATCGGTGGGTCTCGAATCATCTTCCAGACATTTCTCGGAAGCTAGCTACCGGTGCGCAACTCATCCACCCTCATTCACCCTCATCACAAGGATGTTTAAGGTGGCTCACCCACTCCACTTTTGAAATCAGAGTGATCTTTCACTTGCACAGACTGCCAACCAACTGTCTATCCGTTAAAAGCACCAATCAGTCAATTTCATTTCAATGACAGGGTTATTTTCTTTCGTTATTTTCTTTCATTTATTTACAGCGCCCTTTCTCGAAATTAAAATGTTCACATTTTGTAGAGCAGTACCTTCCATGGCAATGTGAAAAGTTTTAATATCCCGATGGGAGAAATTTCCCAGAAGAATATATTAAAATATGTAGATATCGCTAGACTGTTCCAGAAAAAATCAAAATG
Organism: Acanthosepion esculentum; assembly: GCA_964036315.1. NCBI lineage: Eukaryota > Metazoa > Mollusca > Cephalopoda > Sepiida > Sepiidae > Acanthosepion > Acanthosepion esculentum. The sequence continues at coordinate 35,278,665 of OZ038509.1, read as the reverse complement.
GTGATTCATCTGACTATACACGGATCGATTCATGATTGCTTTGGAAATATTTTAGCCATTCCAAGTATTTAACCCTTTATTTTAAAGATTTTAATTATTTTTTTCTTTCGAGCATGCGCAATTATCAACAAACGCCAACGAAGAGATGTAAGTTAATGATCTCGTAAGGTTGTAGACCTCTGCACTGAAAAAAATCTTTAAGAGATTGTTATGTGTACAAAAGCTAACTTTTACCAGCGAGTTTAATCAGTTTTTTCAATAAGACCACTAATTCAATCAATGCCTGAATAAAAAAAATAAAATAAATAATACGAATTATTATTTCAAAAATTAAGAATGGGATGAGAGAGGTGTTTGATTGGAGTGGCTTCACTTCATGTCACATATGAAAAATAAACGAATCACCCAATCAATACGCTCCACAATTTGTTTAATATGTGGTCTGATTTGATTGAAGTCGCTTACTGTTGCAGTCTTAGATATGTCAATGAATGAAATAATGGTAGGAAGCAATTATGTCTCGTTAATAAATATTTTCCTTTCATCATTCTTTATCGTTGCTTTAGTTATTATATTTACCTTTTTCTCTTATTATGTTGTACTTATTTTCCTTTGAGTATTTACTTTCGAAATTGCGTCTACTTTCACTTTCATTTTCACTTTTCGCCTGCGTTCTGTGACGTTATTTAATGCTTCTATTCTGGACTATTGTTTTTCGCTTATGACGTTTTGCGTTATTGTTTTTATTGATTAAATTCCTGCTTTTCAAATTAACCTTCTTTTTCCTCTGTTTCCATTTCTCGCTTTATCCTTTTCTCTTTTTACTATTATCTCTTTTACACTATTTTTACAGCCTTCTTTTCGATTTTTCTTTACACTTATTTCTCATTTTTCCTCCAGTTATGCAAATGAATACATTGGGATTCATGTCGCATAAGCATGGAACTTACGTATGCACACATTTTCTGATTAAGGTGGGAATAGAAAGATTGTATTGTGCCTGCTTTCAAAGTCCGTTAAACTTTACCATTCCCAGTCCTTTGTACTAAGCGGGACCATGAAGAATTCTGCGCAAATACCAAGCCGGTTTAAAGTATGTTGCTACTAAACGCGCGAACCCATTAAAAGAAAGAAATACTGGGTCGAGTCTTGTTTTTAGTATTGAGAATTTATGCAGTAATATAAGTAACAAATTTAGACCTTTAAAAATAAGAAAGTACTATTTCACCGCAATACAATGATTAGGATGGAAAGGATGACTGAGGGTGAAAGATGCATAGACAAAATGATTCAAGGTGACAAATGACGGCGATTGGCATTGCATTTACATTTCTGAAGATCATGGTTGACAAAAAAAACAAACAATAAGAAACTGGAAGGGAGTTACACAGGCGAGAAGTGTGAGAGAAGAAACTATTAGTATAAAAGTTACGGCTGCAATTTATCAATTTCAACGGGGAAATTATGAGACCTAGCTTCCAATATGGTACTATGCATAAATTAATGGAGTCGTTTTATAAAAGAGGAAAGCTCATCAGAACAATAACCATGAAAATATTTATAAAAGAGGTAAAGGGAAGCTACGTGACGGTAGTGGGAAAATATTATGCCAGGTCTGAAGGTGTTGCTGATTCTTCTTTGGCTTTAGTCAGGAATCGCTAGGAAAAAAACAGAAGCACCAGACCTGATGCTGCAGTAATATTCGATACACGAACGAATGGTAGACATATAAATGTGTAAAATAGATTCTATCGAGAAAAGATATCTAGTACGACGTAGTGTGTGGTCGGCAAGTCACAGCAAAAAGTCATGGAAAAGAGTCACAAGGAAAAGTGGCACAAAGAATTTATGGTGTCCAGTGAAAAATTCATCTATTTCTATCGACACGCTCTGTTTGCAATAGTAATTCATAGTAAATCGACCCAACCTCTAAAAAAACGTTTTTTTAACTATACTACGGTCATATATTCGACTTATTGATGTTATCGGTATGTGGAGGAAACCCCATGTTATGGTATATTTGAAAAGCTGTTGCGTCAGAAATTGGGTAGAAGTGACTGTTTGGAACAAAGCTACCGCATTAAATAGAAGCAAAATCTTGTTTCTATGAAATCTTTCGTTACCCCTTTATTCTCCAGACCTGACACTATTTGATTTCCATTTTTCCTCAATCCAAGAAGTCCTATTTTAAAGGTAGAAAATTTCATAATGATGACATACTGATTAATGAGGTACCGTAGTCCAAATCGACACAGTTCTGAAAGAAAGGCCTCCAAGATGCACCAACGATATATGTGGAGAAGTATGAATCAATATATCAATTTTCATGTCTGTCTATCCACTGACAATGGGACAGGACGAATTTTAATTATATATATATATATATATATATATATATATATATATATATATATATATATATATATATATATATATATATATATATATATATATATGCGTGTGTGTGTGTGTGTGTGTGTGTGTGTGTGTGTGTGTGTGTGTGTGCATGTATTCTCAAGGGAGTATATCTATAGAAGAGACAAAATGATAGAGAAGAAAAGAGTAAAATTATACTTAGTTTTTAGCCGAAGCTTTTCGTTATCTGACCAACTTTAACAAGGCAAATGTGATGATTTTATTTTACAAGTGTCTATTTGAGAGTTACGTAAAATTTCTAAATTTATGCACGCTCATAAATATTCATCAGGTTAACTGAAAAGTTATGGTGTTAGAACCTAGGTTACGTCATATAATATATCCGAAAAAAAATTAAAATTTAAAGACGCTCAAAAATATTCAGACATTTAGACCTTATATTACGTCATCTACTCGAAAAAGAATTATAAACTTTTAAAAATTGAAATGATGGATTCAAACGTTTTCCTTTGAATTTTCAATACATTTGTTGTGTATGTTGGCTTGGGAAAGTAGTAATTCCTTCAGCAAAGGTGAGATTGGGAAAAAATCGGGCGTAGATTGATATTTTGATAATATTCGATGGCGACACTCTCAAGTATTTTCCTTCTGAGTAAATCACTTTCTCTCTTGATGAATGTGGCATTTTTAAATCAAATGTTTCTGTGCAATATATATATATATATATATATATATATATATATATATATATATATATATATATATATATATATAGGTAATTACACGCGTCTCGAAAAACCTTCGAATTCTTGATTTGGCAATAATCAAATCAATCTCGAAGGAAAAAAAGTTTTAAAAAAAGAAAGAGTCAGGTACATGAAAGTCTGTCGAAAATAATCGCACAGATACAGGTTCAAAGCCTAAAGAAAAAAACCCGACACGAGTAAACAACTAACTAAAAAGTGCTCGTTACAAACATAGTGCAGACCTAGTCAAACCTAGTGAGCCAGACAAACCTACCAAGGTTTCACTTAAGCAGATCGTCAGCTTTACCTGACGATCTGCTTAAGTGAAACTTTGGTAGCTTTGTCTGGCTCACTAGGTTTGACTATATATATATATATATATATATATATATATATATATATATAGATAGATAGATAGATAGATAGATAGATAGATAGATAGATAGATCCCGCTATGGTAATAGGACTCGAGTTTTCCAGAAAAATATCAAAATAATCTCAAGCGAACTGAGAAATCCCCGCTTAAAACAGGAAATCTGTTTTTCTGATTGCGGTAACTGTGTATGTATATTTCGTAGTTTGACTGCACACACAAACACACACACAGATTTGTGAAAAAAACGCTCATAAACCTGATTGGGTTTTTCAGCTGTGATTATTATTGCGTATCTAAAGTCAGCAGTAGAAGTCGGTTTCAGTTAGAAAGCTGGGAATGCAAATACTGATTTTTAAATTAGGCAAATCAACTTCACTTGAAAGACTAGCGCAACAACATCGTCTAATGAACCAATGAGCCTTGTGACTGACTCACCTAATTTGTAAACGTAAATAAGTAGTTAATCAACCATAATGAATTGAAAAACGTCGCAAAATCATACTGACGGGAAAAGAATTACCACAAGTAGACATTTTTAGGCAATTTTATAAAAATTTAAGAAGAAATGGAGAAAATTTCATCTCTTGGGAGCAATAAGGATTCTTCCACTGGACACACTTAGGACATGACAGAACAATTTTAACGTATGTTTCTTAACATCAATGAATATATTCTGGCCACACCTGGCCTGGTGCTTCTGCTATATATTTAGAGATTCTTGATAAAATCCAAAGAAGAATCTATCTTACATATTTATAAGTCTACCATTCATCCTTGCTTTGAATATTGCTGCCTCATCTGGCCTGGTGCTTCTGCTATATATTTAGAGATTCTTGATAAAATCCAAAGAAGAATCTATCTTACATATTTATAAGTCTACCATTCATCCTTGCTTTGAATATTGCTGTCACATCTGGTCTAGTGCTTCTGCTATATATTTAGAGATTCTTGATAAAATCCAAAGAAGAATCTATCTTACATATTTATAAGTCTACCATTCATCCTTGCTTTGAATATTGCTGTCACATCTGGTCTAGTGCTTCTGCTATATATTTAGAGATTCTTGATAAAATCCAAAGAAGAATCTATCTTATATATTTATAAGTCTACCATTCATCCTTGCTTTGAATATTGCTGTCACATCTGGTCTAGTGCTTCTGCTATATATTTAGAGATTCTTGATAAAATCCAAAGAAGAATCTATCTTACATATTTATAAGTCTACCATTCATCCTTGCTTTGAATATTGCTGCCACATCTGGTCTGGTGCTTCTGCGATATATTTAGAGATTCTTGATAAAATCCAAAGAAGAATCTATCTTACATATTTATAAGTCTACCATTCATCCTTGCTTTGAATATTGCTACCACATCTGGCCTTGTGCTTCTGCTATATATTTAGAGATTCTTGATAAAATACAAGGAAGAATCTGTAATGTTACTGATCCAGTCCTGGCATCTCGGCTTCAGTCACTTTCTCACCGCCGTAAAGTTATTATAAAATAATAATAGTGAAAATAAATATCTGAAAAGTACTAATAATAAAATGAAGTCTAACTAGTAATAAAAGTATGATAGCGAAAATTAATAAAATCAAAAGTAATAATAACTAATATAAATAATGGTGAAACGGTTACTCGGTAAAGAGACTTTGATATGAAGTAATACTAGTTATGAAATAACAGTAGCAAATATTCATTTAAAAAGTAATATTAATAGAATGAAGTGCAATCAATTTAATTCTCGGATGAGGAGTTATCGTTATTTAAATTCGGGCGAATCTCCTCATCTTTGTTGTTATTATCACAACGTTACGTCCGTTTACCTTCCGTAATTCCTTGTAGCTTATCCGGGATTATATGCACCTAAAGAAGGTCGTAGGGCACAACTGACGAAACATAGTGATAATAACAACAAAGACGAGGACAATATATCCGAATATAAATACTAGTTGTCACACATGAAATGACGCACTTTATAGAAAATGAATTCTGAAATGTTAAATAACTAATTCATTTAGTTGAAATAGGCAGCATGTTGATGAATGACTTCTCCAAAGTAACTCTAAATTCTTGCCCTCATCTTGAAGAAATCATCATCATTTAACAGCTCAATTGCTTGATTAACTTCTTCCTCATCGGAGAATGTTTTGTTGCCCATGAAAAGCTCAAAAAGCTCAAATAAGTGATAATTAGTAGAAGAGATATCAGATGAATACGGATGATGAGAAAAAATTTCATAATTCAGGCTATGCAGCTTTTAGACAGTCGATTGCGAAGCGTGTGGCCGTGGGTTGTCGTGCAGCAAAATTGGGCCACATCTATTCACAAATCTAGGATGTTCCTTCTTCAATTTTTTGTGCATACACTCAATTTCTTCACAATACGATGTTGCTGTTATTTTTTTCCTTGAGACAATTATTCTTCGAAAGACCACCGTACAGTAATCATTAACTTTTTAGGCTGCAGTAGAGGTTTTGGGTACTGTTTTGGTGATTCCCTTGCACCTAAGCGCTGGCCCTCTCTTACCGTTGTCAAAGAGTATCCATTGCTCATCGCATGTAATGATTCGATGCACAAATGGTTCTTTTTCCCAGTCTGTACTTATACAGTAAGATTACACGACATTATTTCATTGTAATCATTTTCAATGGGCTTATGAGTAACAATATATTGAAAAGAAAATTATCTGGCATGAAAAAGAATCCGGAATAAGTCAAGATTTTTTATATATTAAGAGGTTTCGAGAGACGATCGGATCAACAACGACCCCCAAAATGAGTCATTTCCTGTGGCAACTTCATAGTTTAAATAATAAAGTGAAATTATTAAAAAAAAAACACAAAAAAAACACGAATAATAGTGAAAATATTCATGGGATATGGACAACAATCTGGAATGAAACTAGTAATAAATTAATAATGGTAAATATTCTTCATTTATATGGTAACAATTTAATGAGCATTCTTTACTTAAAAAAAGAGAAATCAACAGTGGAGTAAAACATATAACAAAAATATAACATCGAATCGTCCTTGGTATGACGATTAACTACATGCGGCAGCAAGGCCTCTGATCAGGATGTTTTGAGAAGCGTGAAACCACCCGTTAATTGCTGTTGTTCCCAGGTCCACCATTACCCAGGGTAGTAGTACATGTTAGGGTCCCAGCTATGGGCAAATTGTTAACACCCAAACTAGGATCAAAACACTATGAACGTATAAAAATACATTTTTGGAAAAAAAAGGAAAATTACCAGCAATACAATTTCTTAAAAGAAATCACAGCAATGCATTTTTGAAGAATAAATATTACCAGCAATACATTTTGGAAAACATAATATTAATACATATTCTATTCATACGAACCTATCCCATAAATCATGTCGGCATTAAATAACCCATTGAAGTAGTTATGCCGTAAAACAAAATAATCCCATAAACTGGACAATTACTAAGGAAATTGTTAACGTCTGATATTTCCATTTTAAAACAAGCAAAAATAAATTCAACAAAACGTTTCAACTCCAATAAAAGTTTCTGTGTTTATTTTGCCATCAATTTAATTTAATGATTAAAAGATTTTCTCGTAAGAAAATACACTGAAATCGTTTTACTTTAATGTAGAATACCTCACCTTAATTATTTTGTGAAATTGAAAGTTAATTACTCGGATGCCGATGATAATTTATTTGCACAAATCAAGAAACAAATAATACAGATATGTTTGATTGTAAATTGAAAAATCGTCGAATCAAAATGAAAATTGACAATTTTTGTTCGTTTTATTAACAAGTAAATATAGCAAGACTATACTTTCGGCCAACATTTTGAAAAAGTAGATTTTGCTTAAGAGTAGGGATAGCAGAAACATTTCGAAATTCCCACCCCCAGGCTCTATCTTTGGTCCTAGATTCTTTTTAATACTCATTAACGACTTTCCCAATGATATCAGCTCACAACTTGGTATCTACGCTGACACAATCATTTAACCTGTCTATATAGTAAGTTTGATCAGTTCTTTAAGGTCAAATTCGCGGCTGTTGTAAAAAAAGCGACTTTCAGACAGTTGTTAACTAGGGCAAGGAATGCCTTGTTAATTTAAAGACCTCCAAAACTAAACTGCCCTTCATTAATAATCAGATACACCCCTTCCTGTCTTCTATCGTCATACCCAGGACTACCTCTAGGTAGTCCTGGGTATGACGATAGAAGGTTTGATCGGGAGGTTTGACGACAATGGAACCATCTCATAATTGCTGTTAATCACAAGTTCTCCCTGACACGGGTGGTAGCACCTGTTAGGGTACCAGATATGGGCAAATTCTGACCCATCTAAAAGAAAAACAAAACACTATAAAAGTATAAAAATTTATAAAATATATAATAAATATTTATAGTACTCTTACCAGCATTACCTATTTCTAGTAGAATCAACAATATTACATTTTAAGCAAAAGGACCAACAATACTTTTTATCTGTAGCTGAATGCATGTAATTGCATTCAAAATATTTCGATTTCGGTATTAAATAACCCATAGATGTTGATATGCCGCTAACGCTCTTTCCTGGTATTAATCCATATAATATCCTACAATATCTTAAAGATATCAAACTGTATTTCAAAATATAAATTCAACAAAACTACAACATAAAACGCATATCACTATCTCTAGTAATTATGTTCACACAAAATGTACATGCACAAAGTTGAGTATCATCTACCATGTATTTAACTGTGAAAGCAGAATAACATATATTATGCTTTTATTACTTCAAAGCTCACAAAAAATAAATTTTAGCATTAAATGACCCATAAGGAGTTGATATGCCGTTAAATAAAATATAAAAAAACAGACCTCTAGGAGAGCGACTTGTTGCACCTTCTCGGGCTAAAGTTCTCTGCTGACATGAAATGCAAAGACTATATCGAATTCATTGTTGAGGTCAGCTGCAGAAACGTTGCTTCACTCTGTCATGCTAGACAATTTTTCTCTCCAGAATTTATGTTACATATCTATCAGTCTACCATTCGTCCATGCTTAAAATATTGCTGCCACATATGGTCCGGTGTTCTTGTTATATATTTAGAGATCCTTGATAAAATTCAGAGAAGAATCAGCAATTTTATTGATCCTGATGTGGCGTCTCGGCATCAGTTACCAGCGACGGCATCAGCGACCGCCGTAGAGTTGCCACTCTGTGATTTTTTTGTGAATAGTTCCATCTAATTGTTCGGATTAGTTCTTCGCTATGGTATCTAGGCTTTTAGAATTTAAGTGCTGTACTAGATTGGCAACAAGATCTCATCAATTTACAGTTGATTTGGGTAGATAGAACAGTAATTTCTATGCAAACAGTCTCTTTTCTCGCACTCCTCACTTGTGGAAATTTCTTCCAGCTCAATGCCTTCCTGTCAACTTTAAACTCCAAAAATATAAATGCAATCTCAATCGCTATCTACTGTCTTCCTGATTACTCTTCTTGTGTTCTAGCACCTTAGTAATGTTTCTATTTCCTGATTCTTTTAGACTTTGTAACCCAGTTGTCTTAGTGGCTTTGCGGCTTTTCTTAGGGAGTACTTGATTAAAAAATAGTTTTATGAATAATTAACTGGTTAGATTTCTTTCATATCTATCCAGTAATGTATTCCTTATATTTCAAAACGTCGCACCAGCCTCGTCACCAAGGGAAGAGACTTGTGGAGTGTGGACGTTTGGGGAGTCATTTATATAACCTTTGAAAATGATTTGAACTAATTTTAGTGTGCAAATTCTTACTTTCCGCCAACCCCTGACATAAGGATCGTACTACCTTAAAATAATCTGCATCGGGCGTGCGTTTCACTGCTATTCAATAATTTTAAAAATACTAATACATAATTATTAGTGTGGCGATAGGTTAACCAGTACCAGTAGTGTCTGTCTATATTTCTGAGATGAGGGATTGTAATTATTTACATTAGTGTTTTGGCGCCTTTTTTTCACTGATGTGGAAACTCTTGAAAAAATCAAAAAATGTTTGATTTTAATGAAACCTCCAGGACTTTTTCACAAATGAATGAAATTCTTTTGAAATTTTTTTAGAAAATTTTGGTAAAAATATTTTTACACATGTTACTCCCACCCCATCCCTACTTACGTAATTTCATGAAATTTCGAGAAATTTCGGACTCATTGGAAAATTTAAATCATCAGTTTTTTTTATAATACAGGACCCCCCAGTTACTAAAAATCTGCTCTGAATCGTAAAATAAATGCAATAAAACTATGTCATTATTTAACTAAGAAAGCTTTTCTTTGCTTTTATAAATAAAATATATTAAGGTTACTATTATCTTAAGGAAAAATAATTTTTCAGTTAATAACGAATTTTTACAAGAATTGTTTTCATTTTTAAAAATTTTAATTATAATAATTTATAATATTATAAATTGTTTAATGTCTGCATTACTTCAATCTGGTGGGGTGATCTTGTTATTAAGTGAAAACTATATTTACGAATCAAATATTGAAAAGCTCAAAAAAGTTAATAAAAGCCGTTATTTTTTTTTTTAAAGATTATCTTTTTTAAGTATATAAAATATTACGTAACTTGCAAAATATAATCGACCATAGATGACATAATCAAAAAATAAGATCGATGACTATTAAATTTAAATTCAGCATTCCTAAAATTAGATTACGGAGGATATATTCCAACGTTTTTAAGATTACTGAGTACTTAAAAGTTATATAAAAAAGGCACTCACCTCTCATTTTCGTAAATTATGTTTTAACAGATGTCTCTACAAACAATAAATAACACCTTATCAAAGCCTATTAAGCTATCTTCGAATGACAAGCGACCGGGAAAAGCGCGTAATCACCGCTATTGTTTGTTTTAAAGATCCATATCTATTACTTTAAACTTAAAGTAAATAATATTTTTTTTAAATCGGATTAATTATACTTTAAATCAGCTAATATTCCTCAATTAAAGTTTCAGAAAAAATATATTTTATTTTTGGAAGATGTTTAAAACCTAGAATTAACTTTTGTTTACAACTGTGCCAAAAATGGGCGATATTTATAGATTTTTATCGATGAAATTCCAATCAGTATAATTTCTATTTGAAATAAACCAGAATATTTTGCTTACTGAAAATAGTACATTTAATAATTTATTGTTCAATTAAAGTTAAGATGAAAGCTTCAAGAATGCTTTTTTCATTTAAAAAATTCATTTTAAATCTCAGGTATCGAAACTGTGTGGAGGTACCTATTTTAATACACTTTATAAAAGTTGGTGATATAATAAAGAGCGCTTGACGTGTGTTTATAGAAGGTGAAATATTTATCCCTCGAAATGTTTCCTGTGTAAAGAATTATGTTATTTTCTAATTAAGGTGACATTTTTAAAATCGAAGTTATAGTCGGTTTGGTTTCTCTGCAATACGTGCGAGTTTAAATTCAGATATAAGAGACAAAATAAAGTATTTCAACCCTCGGCAATGTTCTATCTAATATTAATGAAAAATTAACATATTTCTAAAATGTAAACAAAATACTGATCTCAAATAAGTGTTTATTTTTTAGATTTAAGCTACCAACCGTTAAATCTTGTAGCTCAAAAAACTTTTACAGCAAGGCAGGCTTCTCAAATAAAAAGAGATCAGATTTTGAGGTCGAGTCAAGCTAAAAGTTGTTTTATTTATTTCCACTCTGCGTTTTTGTTTACTAATAACCGCAAAATGGTGAGCAAGAGGAATTGAAAATAAAAATAAAATAAAAAGTAACTGAAATTAAGATGAAAGAAATATTCACAAAATGATTAATAACCATTAAACAGCGACTCAGTTGTTAATGTCAAATGAACGCTATTTTTGTTTTCGGATTGATTTCTGGCTGAAGTCCCAATATGGTAGAAGAGAGATGACATATCTTCAATCACAAATCAAACAAGTGCAGCAATTTAAATATCTGGGAAGTGTTTTAACAGAGGACGAAATGTGTGGCACTGAAATCCGGAGACGCATTGAGATAACTAATGGTGCCTTATAAAAGTTAAGCAAAGAATTAAGAAACAAGCCAATATAGTTAGAAACAAAGAAAAATTACTGAATTGTTAGTTATATCAGTTATTCTACATGACGTTGAATACTGGGCAATCACCTCAGAGATGAAGAAGAGACTTCAAGCATCAGAAATGTGATTCAAGAGAAGGATGCTGCGTATACGATGGACCAAATATGTAAGCAACGACGAAGTTTTAGAGAAAACGGAAGCAAAGAGGACATTTCTTTGTAACACGAGGAGGAGGAGTTGAAATTTCTAGGCCTTATAACGAAGAAATTAAGCTTGGAAAATTTGATACTCACAAGAAAGATTGAAGGAAAGTGAGACAGGAAAAATACGCATAACCTATCTTTTGTTTTGTAGAATTCTTCTATAGAATAACATCTCTGTTGGCGCAAGTCTCCTCTTTATCTGTAAGGAAAATACCCATCATCCATTGCCATATTGAAGGATTGCTGTTTCATCAGCATTCTTTGTATCTCATTAAATTTTCCTGTTTCGTAATACTTTGCTTAGCTTTTCGAAAGCAGTTTATCTATTCCAATCGAATTTAGGCGTCACGTTTTCCGTCATCTAATAAAATACTTCCCAGAAATTTTTCTCATTCTATGGACAATTGCAGCTCTTTAACGAAGAAAGAAAAGAGGAGAGATGCTTCATATTTTAAGATAAAGCATATTTCCTCCTTTTTATTTCACCTGCGTTAACAAATGAAAGTCTGAGAAGAGAAAAAATGGATGCTCTTTCAATGAAACTTTAATACGTTATGTATGTGTAAAAGTTTCCGGACACCTCTCTTTTGAAAATTAGACATTGAATGGTTTTTAAAGGTCATGTCCCTTCAAGACGTAGGTGACCATGGCTCTCCACAGTCACCCTTTGTATTATCTGTGAATTACCACGATTTCTTCGCAAAAATAACAGTGTGCTTTTCTTTTGCCTTCTCCACGGTGAGAAATTCAGAATTTTATTTCTCTTAGAGCGGTTGCCACCAAAAGACTAATATACCCAACTATTTAACCCATAGTTGAGCGGATACGAGACGGATTCATGCCTTTCTCAAAAGGTTTAATACAAAAGTTAATTCAACTCGCTAGGCTGTAATTTGAACTTGGTTCGCCGAATATTCTTTCCGCGCTGATAACCGCTAAGCGAACGGCATATCCATAGACACTGAACACAGAGTTGCAAATTGTCCTTTTAAGAAACAAATGCTCGAATTATTTTGCACATGCCTAGTATGTTTGAGATAATCAAATTTCTTTGGTAATTGATTTACTTTCGAAAGATTTCTTAGGCTTAAAAATTTAATTTTCAATAAATATGGCGTCAATGAATTAACTATAAAAATATAAGCAGTGAGTAATGATTTTTGTCACAATGGTTTCAGGCAAGTCTCTTGCCAAGAAGAAGTCAACTTAAAAGCAAATTTAATATTATGGCAGTTTGATTTTGTAAAAGCAGCGTAGTAGAATTTACTGGCTTCCAAATTTAGCATGTTCAGCGTTAATCGATTCTTCTGCAAAGAATGCGGTGGCCGCTGCCAACCGGTAAAGAATCGGCTCGAACGCCCATCTTCCTCCATTCAAATATAATCAGAATTAACGGTTACATTTACTTATATGATTGGAGAAAAAATTTTCATGAGAAAACAAGAAAGATTGCGAACAAATTTAATATCGAAAATGTGTAAGTAAATAAAATCAAATTACCGAGCCAATAAACTGTCACTGATCGTCTGAAGGTAAAAGAGGAAAACTGAAAAGAAATTTGAGAAGAATTTAAAAAAAAAAACTAATTGAAAGTTAAAACAAGAGAAAAATGTAAGGAAACGATGGTTAATTTGCGCTCAGTGTCCATGTCTGGCTAACAATGAAAAAAAAATAGGGAAAATGGTGCAGAATATATTAGCGATGTTTTGCAAAGAATTTCATGAGGTGTCGTCTGCTAGAAAGAACAAAAAATGTCCGCCTAATATAAACAATGAAAATGCTGTGAGGAATCCAAATGGAAATAGATATGCCCTGGAGACGATAGATTGACTTTCAATTACATTTTGTTTATTGGGTTATTTTCCTGGATTTAGAAATTGCTCTTCTTGCACTATTCGTATTTTGAGAAGTGGTTTTAAAAACAGGTTCTTTCATATTTTAGTTTTGATGTTTTATTTTATTTAGTATGTAATTTTCTGTTTCAATTTCATTTCGCAGGCTTTATTCCTTTTTATACTTCTAATCCTTTCTAATCTTGATTCATTTATTTTATTTTTAATTTGTAATTCTTTTTCATTTTCTTCCATGTTTTATAATTTCTTCTTTTCCTTCTTTTTCATATTCATGTTTTCTTTTACTTTTTTCTTTTTTTACTTCCCTGATCTTTTCATTTTTCTTTCACTCTACTTTATCTTTTTATCTTCCAGTCCTTTTCGTTCTGCTTTCATTCTAACTTTTCTTTGTACTTCCCTTATCTTTTCATTTATTTCTTACATTCTAATTTATCTTTGTATATCCCCGTTCTTTTCATTTTGCTTTCATTCTATTTTATGTTTGTATTTTCCTGTTCTTTTCTGTTTTTCTTTCATTGTATTTTCACTTTGTACTTCCTATATTACATTTCTTTTCCTTTTACTTTCATTCGACTTTTTATTTGTTCCAAAACTCTGACGTCACTTTCGTACTTCTTCGGAACATCCGTTTCTAATACTGGGGCGACCCTACTCCATCGACTCTGTACTTGGCATGTTACACATTTTTTACATGGTTCACAACATCATTAAACAACTTAGGCCAGTAGTAATTTCTCATTATTAATCCATACGTCGTATCAATTCCCAGGTGTCCTAACCTCTTATAGCATTGGTCTAGAATTTCAGCTCTCAACTTATCAGGTATCACCATTTTTAGACTTACTTCCTCATCTCTTTCTGAAATGTAATACAACACTCTATCGTGCACCATATATTTGGAGGTACGCCCTGCCTCTACCCTGGACCTGATAGTTGCTATCTCGCTATCTATATATATATATAAGTTTATATATATATATATATATATATATATATATATATATATATATATATATATATATATATATATATATATAAACTTATATAGGTATATAGATATAGACTGCCTGAAATAGATAGATATAGAGAGAGTGAAAAAGAAAGAGAGAGAAACAAGGATATTCCGATATAGAATGAGATAGATAGATAGATAGATAGATAGATAGATAGATAGATAGATAGATAGATAGATAGATAGAAATGAACAGCCTGAGAAAGAAAGAAAGAAAGACAGAAAGAAAGTTGGCGTTTGTAGAGAAAACTCCTACGTTTTCATCACGTTTAGAGCATGTTTTCATCACGGTATGCTGATTTTAGTGATTTCATGGAGTTACCCACTTTAAATGAATTTTTAAAAAATTCTGTTATTTCCTTTCTTAAGTTCTTTATATTTAACCACTTTTGCAACAGATTCGTAGAGTTGCCACATTACTGTGATCGTATCCCAATGAATTAAACTTAGGAAATATGTAATTTCCTCATCAATCAGTAATGGTAAATGATCCCTGTCTCATGAAAACCTATGAATGTAATGAGTTTAATCCTCACTGAGTATCACAATTGTTTAATTGTGGCCTCATGCTTAGACAAATAAACATCCATTAAAAACATTGTGTTTGAAATTTCCGTTTTCTTTCTGTGTAAAGCTTCTGTATATCTTTTATTCCATTCATCGTCCTTTCATTATTTTATTCCTTTTTCTATATGGTAATTTTTTTTTCTTGCGGTCTTGTCTTTTGTCCCTCATTACAATTTGAATACTTCGCCTCCTTTATAGTCAAAGTTCACGGACATCTTATAAACCTTCTCCCGTCATTTATTCCATCCATCCATCCATCATTCATTCATTCAATTTCTTTTCAAAAACATGCTCTTACTGGTCTTAAGCGATCGTAGATTCTTTTCTTTAATATCTGTAAATCCTTGAATGTGCTTGCGAAAAGCTCTACTGTGGTTTTCCATTGCATTTTTTGTCATGATTTTCCGTTGCATTTTCCATGAATTCAATTATCTTTCTCCGAGACTGTGAGAAAAGATGCTTTTCTGTCTTTAATAAAGGAATAAGTGCAAAATGAACACAACAGCTTCGGTCAGAGTTTGGGTTCGGATTTATTTTGTGTTATGGCATATCAACCTCAATGGGTTATTTACGGCACAGCAACCACAATAGGCCACTCAGTGCCGGCAAGACCCCTAGGATAGGCTTGTATGTATAAAACATGTACATTTTGCTAGAAACCAGCTTGTACATCAGGCTTCACTTATGTATCCTCGTAAAAAAAGTTATTTCAGTATCTGTCTATATTTCTGAAATGAGGTATCATGTACACTATTTACATTAACTGATATCCATTAAACATGGCACGTGGAACTAGAACAGTCTACCCCAGTGAGCGAAATAAAGGGTTCAGTTCGACATTCCAACCACCTGAAGAAGGCCGGAGCGTACAACGGCCGAAACATTGTAATAAATATGGCGAGAAAGATGAGGACAATAGTTCGAATAATGTAAATAGTGTACATAATACTTCATCTCAGAAATATAGACAGATACTGAAAGGCCGAAACATTGTAATAAATATGGCGACAAAGATGAGGACAATAGTCCGAATAATGTAAAAAGTTTTTTGTCAAAAGTCAAATGTGTTGATGGTAATATACTTTTTCTCAAAAATATATTGTTGCTAATAACAACTTTTTCCTTCAAAAATGCATTGCTGGTATTTCTACTATAAAAATGCACTTCTACATTTTCCCAGTGACCCGACCCTAGTTTGGGGGCCAATTAGCCGCCCATAGCTGAAGCCGCAACGAGTGCTACCCCTCCAGGTCAGGTCAGATCCTAGAACAACAGAAATTAAGAGGTGGTTCCCTATCTCCTGATCAGAGGCCTTGCTGCCAGATGTAGTTTGTTGTTATACCCAGGACGAGGTCAGAGTTTGAACAAATTCACTGCTGATTATATCTTTTGTGCTGTTAAACAGTGCACTCTCCCTTATAAAAATATGCCCCTACACACCAATATACCCCCGGCATCTACAGTAATTTTCTTCTATGTAGCCGTGTCCATTCAGGATGTGGGTGATCACGGCTCTCCATAACTTCCTATCTATTGTAACTCTTACTATGTTTTGTATTTTCGCTATCCCTCCCAAAGCCTGTTCAGTCATCCATTTACACATTTTGTTGGGTTTATTACTCACTGTTTCCTCTACCCCTCCTGTCGAGTGTGTGTCAAATTTCCCAGTCCTCTTTCCTCATTAAGTGTCCGAGTAATTTAGACTTTCTCTTGCTAATTCTAAGTATAAGCATCAGTTTTTTTCCCATTTTCCTTAAAACTTCCTCTTTACTCACATGTTAAGTTCGTAGTATTCTATTCCTCCTTTTTTCTAACCATATTTCTCTTGCCTCAACTCTCTTCGTCTGTGAGGAGAATTACGAAAGTAATAATCGATCTTGTTTGTGTTTCTGTAATCTTATATCAAGAAAGACAAAAAACTAGTGACACTTTATCAGAAGAGATAAGAACAAAAAGAAAAGCATTTTCAGCTTTGGCCCATTACTATCTGAACAGAAAATTAATAAGTTATCTAGAATTGAACAATCAAAGCAGTCGATCCATTTAATAGAAATAATTGACTGTTGGCTACAAAGAATGAGGAATTAACAGCCACGTTTTTCGATCGTTCGCCATACATCAGTGTGGACAGGCGAACAAGTAGAATCGTAATTCCTCTGTTTAGGCGCCGTGTCTCTTCAGAACGTGATCGATTATGGTTCTCCACAGCTTTCTGAATTTTACGACTTCCACTAATATTTTCTCGATTGTGACTACTATTTCTGCAGAATTTGTACCGTTATATAGGTATTTTTTCAGCGTTTTTATGTCGCTACAGAATGTGACACAAGGCTGAGGTGTGAAATGGGTTTAACGACAATTCCGCGAGAAAACTACCCGAACCTCGTCGGCACTCCCAATTTTGTGTGCGCCTCAGGCGCCGGGCAATAAAACTATAATATATTTGTTAAAATTTGTCAAATATAGTACTCATTTCTTTCCTCTATTTTTTTGCTATTGATGCGTCCAGTGAGAGCTAATTTCTCCAAGCCTTCTTTCCTTATTATACGTACTTTTTTCTGATTTTTTATATTTTTGTTTTTTGTTTTTTGTTTTCACGTTAATATTTACTTTTTCGGCGTATTAACGATATTCACAAAATTCGTCAGTAGAACAACATAGACATAACATGAAATAGTTTTACATTTGGGATCACGCCGTACATGTATGGGTGGTATAATAGATAACGGCCTCTAACGCGCAAATACCCTTGGAATAGGTACGAATCTATTTTTCCCCAGATATGGGTTAAATAGTAGAAGTTGTTTCTGGAAAAATCATTCTTAATATTTAAAAATTATTAATGCAATATTCAAATATTTGAAAAAAAAATATTCTTATAATCAAAAATATATTTCTGCATTGAATAACCCACAATAGATTGACAAGCCGTAAAAAGTGAAACAATCTGACAACGGTTGCGATATAGTCATTGCCGAATAGGAAACAGTATTCCGCATCGGGCCATGACTATTTTTGTCGAATGTTACTTTTATGAATTTAAGAAAACCAACATCAACGTTTTTTTTTTCTAAGTACTTAACATGTAATTTCGAACAGGTTAAATAATGGAGATGAAAAAAAAGTTATGTTAAAACAGTTATGTTACAAAGGTGCATAAAAGATATCTAAATCGGACGAACAGAGCATCCGAGAGGAAGAACCTATGGTGGTACTATATGTGGTTTTTGGTGTAGCTATATCCCCGGAAAACATACGCTCGAGTAAAAGAAAGAGACAGCCAACAGGCAACAGGAGTGTTGGATCATATTCCAAAAAGAAAAAAAATTACAACTTCAATAGGAAGTAAGACTTAAAAGAGGTGATGTTGTGGCATGAGCCAGTTAACCTCCTTATTATCATGAATGGACTGATTCATTCCTGGGTAATTGTGGAGAGAGAAGGTAATAAGACTATTGCATTAACTTGGCTAGCTGAGTATTAAATACAGTGTAACCCGGATATAAGAGAGTTTTCGGGACCGGAGAAGAAGTATCTAATATCCGGGTTTCTCTTATATCCGGGTTTGGTCTATTTTGTTTAGGTAAGTATGGCTCTAATTTGTGACCAGAGAAAATCTATCTTATATCCGGGTTTCTCTTATATCCGGGTCTTATATCCGGGTTACACTGTATATATATACAGTGTAACCCGGATATAAGAGAGTTGTCGGGACCGGAGAAGAAGTCTATTATATCCGGGTTGCTCTCATATCCGGGTTTGGTCTATTTTGTTTAGGTAAGTATGGCTCTAATCTGTGACCAGAGAAAATATCTCTTATATCCGGGTTTCTCTTATATCCGGGTTACACTGTATATATATACAGTGTAACCCGGATATAAGAGAGTTGTCGGGACCGGAGAAGAAGTATCTTATATGCGGGTTTGGTCTATTTTGTTTAGGTAAGTATGGCTCTAATTTGGGACCAGAGAAAATCTATCTTATATCCGGGTTTCTCTTATATCCGGGTTACACTGTACTACTATCCCGACTGATTCTGTTGATTTAAGTGTGTGTTTTTGCAGACCCCACATCACAGTACTGTATGAATAAGGATGAAATTAAGAAGAAATAGGAATAAAATATAATAAAGAAATTGCTGAAACTTAAATGATTAAAAATTTAAGTGTGCGTGCGTGTGCATATATAAACACTGTAACAGAATTTCTCCCTCATCTTATTGTTCCAAGGAGAGGGGTTAACATTTTTGCTATGGCTCTATTTGGGGGATGGCAGTTGCCAACTCCTGATTTTTTTTTTTTTTTTTTTTTTAAGCGTATCACCACATGCAAGGCTGGAGGCCGCTATCACGCAAGGGGTTAAAGAAGGGTTGGAGGAAGAGCAGATAGGAGCGGTAAAGGAGGGGATGTGGTGAAAGAGAAAGACAGTGGGTCGATCAAGGCAAGGGGGTTACAGAAGATTTGGAGCGAGAGCAGATAGGAATGAAAAATGAAAGGATGTGGAGAAGGGAAGTGGATAGATCAAGGCAACTGGAGATGTCGATTGACGCTACACTTAAACCGTTGGAGATTGTATTTGTCAGGGAAACAGTAATAAGGAAGGGAGTTCCATAGGCGAGATGTGCGAGAAATGATGGGGCGGGTAAGAATACCGTCATTTGGGACTTAGGGAGACCGTACAGTTTTGGTGTTCTACGGTGATATTCTATGAATGTTCTAGGGTGATATTCTATGAATCTAGACCACGATTTGTTTTCATTTATAATTATTTTTTTCATTGAATTTTTGTGTTTCAGCAGTTATTTTTGTGTTTCAGCAGTTATTTTTGTGTTTCAGCAGTTATTTTTTGTTCGTTTATTTTGGTATCGTTCAGTAGTGATTTATTTTTTTCTGTGTGTGTATTCTTGTTCATGATTACAATCGACCCTCTCTTGTCAGAGGGCGAAATATGGATTTCCTTATTTCTCGCTAGCTTCTTTAGGCGTCTTTTTGGTGCCTCAATAGTAATGTAACTTCATGTTGGTTTTTATAGTAGCAGTAATTATGCCTTATATGAAAACTTTGCCAAATTCTGCATCGTTTTGCATTATGATTATTTTTACAATATTGTCTACTATGTTTCATTTTCGGATTCCGGTGGCAAATTTTAAACCGAAGCTGATGGTTTTTCATTCTGTACTGGAAAACGTTATATCCGATAGATTTTCTATTAAATTAGACTTTCCGACACTTTTCTATTTGTTGTTGCTGCATAGGTTGATGATTTTTTTGTCTCAGTTTGTCGTTTGGAGAGTCACTCATGCGTTTGATAGTTTGGTGTTGTTGACTCATTTCCGGTTTTGTTATAACGTACTTTTTGTTGCATTCTAGCAGTTCTGTTTTTTTTTTATTGTTTAGTTTATCCACTACTTCTATTTCTTTAGCAGATGCTTTTAGAAAATCGCATGCGTATATTAGAAAAATGTGATGTGATGTTCTAAGTATTTTGTGCGTGCATTGTGGGATCGCGTTTTCATCAATGCATTTCATTCCACGATGCACACACAAAATATAAGGTAACCAAAAAAGTTCTGTCCGTTTTTAAAGGAAAAAAAGAAAACGATTCACAGTATGTGTAACATATTTAGTTTTCGAAGTAATCGCCATCGGCATCCAGCACCTTCTCCCAACGTGTCTCCAGCTGTTCAATGCCCTTGCGGTAGAACTCGGGGGGTTTTGACGCAAAGAAGTCCGTGAGGGCTTTGCGCAAGTCTGCTTCATTGGTGAAGGATTTCCCACGAAGATGATTATCCAGGGAGTGGAAGAGGTGGTAATCGGATGGCGCAAGGTCAGGTGAATAAGGTGGATAGCACAAAATCTCCCACCCAAGTTGCTGTATGGTATCCCTGACCACTCGGTATGGCGTTGTCACGGAGGAAAAGCACACCTTTGCGATTCACCAGTGCTCGCTCCTTCTGGCGCAAAGCCTGTTGCACACGTTTCAATTGCTGCGAGTATAGGTCTCCAGTGACCGTTTGGCTCGTTGGTATCAGTTCATAATGAACGACTTGACGACCTGTCCACCAGACACAAAGCATAATCTTTTGTGGGTGCATAGGAGGAACAGCATCCTGAGGAGACAACCAATGTCTGGAACGCTTGGGAGTTTCGTACAGAACCCACTTTTCATCACTGGTAATCACTCGATTGAATAAGGATGCGGTACAGTGGCGAGAAAGCAGCTATACGCAGGCTGCCACTCGTTGTTCCTTGTGGACCTCCAACAGCGTTTGCGGAACGCACTTGACCAGTTTGTACGTCTTACCTAGGCGGTGCAGGTGAAGTCTAACTGTTTCATCGGAAACGTTGAACTGGCTTGCAAGTTCACCACACGTTAGACTACTGTCCTCTTCAATGGCCGCCTTCAGGACTCCGTCATTCAAGACATGTGGTCGTCCACTCCGAGGCTCATCATGGAGAGACAAATCTCCCGACTTGAATTTTCGAAACCAACGCCTTGCAGTACGTTCGTCCACTGCACTATCTCCAAACGCTTGACATAAGCGGCGACTTGATGCTGCTGCTGATAAGCCCACTTTGAAGTCGTAAAGCAAACAGCCCGGAACGAGATCTCTAGACACTTCCATCCTTCTCACAGCTGTCCAGCTTATAACTGATGGCATTTCGTATATATTTCAAGTTCATTCAATGACTATTCAAAAAACGGACAGAACTTTTTTGGTTACCTTGTACTTAGAACATCACATCACATTTACTAAAATCATCCGCTTGTTCAGCCACAGAAAATTTGCGTCTAGGATCTTACGATGTATCACTTTTCTTGGCAGATTTTCTGTTATCACAATATGGGATAATCAGGGATAAAATTGATGGAGAGAAAATAAAACGAATATAGATGAATTTGGTTTGACTGAAAAATATTCTTTCAAAAATATTTTCAAACAATATTCTTTCAGAAATATTCATTCAAACATTTTGAAACTACCAGCATCTCTCGTTTCGTGCGCATATTTAATCGTGATAACATAAACAAATCACAGACCATTAAAACGGATAAAACGCGTCACAAAATCTTTTTTCCAATCTGTCAATATATATATATATATATATATATATATATATATATATATATATACATATATATGATAAAACATAGTTTTCAGGTATGCTATATTTATGGGATAAAGTGCTAAATATAAGGGATAGAGCGTATATAAATATAAAAGTGGATATTGAAATAAAAAAACAGAGGCGACACTCTGTTTCATACTAGACGCAGTCGTCATGGCCTGACGATTGCGTTTTAGCATGAAAGAGATTGTTGCCACTGGGTGTTGCCTTCAATGTCCACTGATATATATATATATATATATATATATATATATATATATATATATATATATATATATGTGTGTGTGTGTGTGTGTGTGTGTGTGTGTGTGTGTGTGTCATTATAGTGGATATTATGTTCAACACCAAGTCTGTAATGGCCTGAAGATTGTGTTTAACCATGAAACAGACTGCCGCTGGGTGTTGATCTTAATATCCACTTTTATATTTATATACGTTCTATCATTTGACAATTTTAACCGATAATAATATAGCACAACCTAAAACGGTCATTTTATTACATATATATATATATATATATATATATATATATATATATATATATATATATATATACTTAAATTCCCAGATCAATTCTGTGGACAAAACATATTGGTATAAAATGACAATTGGAAAAATCTTAGATTTTGCCGACGCGTTTCGTCTTCCGACTTTTTCAAGGTAAAAATGAAATCGAAATATCTCTGTTGCTATAGTTACATGAAAATCCAAATTTAAAAACATAGACGCTTCTGTCCAAGACTCTTTTTTTTCTGGTTAATGTAAATTACTTTTATATATATAACGAATTCTTTTACTCATTCACATTTAATAGTACATAATAAGAAGACATTGCAAATAACGGC
The DNA here is from genome assembly GCA_964036315.1 of Acanthosepion esculentum. Lineage (NCBI taxonomy): Eukaryota > Metazoa > Mollusca > Cephalopoda > Sepiida > Sepiidae > Acanthosepion > Acanthosepion esculentum. Next base: position 35,255,492 of record OZ038509.1, on the reverse strand, counting down.
GACTATATAATTGAAGAAAATATAATTGGAATTCATAGTTATTTACGTCTCAGCCAATTTCTTTAGGATTGGATTAGCGCAGGACATCTCTACCAAATAAAAAAAGGAGAATCACATGATAGAAAATAAAGTAGAAAATGGCATTTTACAGTTCGTTGCCGGAAATGATGAATAGGTCATCAATTCTATCAGAATTCAAAATAATAAACCAATACACAGGTCTTCGAGAACTACAGATTTTTTTTTTAATTGTATACCCGAGACTATTCCTGCATCAATTCATATGATTTGGCTCGAATATGTTTTTTTTTACTTTGAATTATTAATATTAAACAGTATTCACGTGCGCACATTTTGCAATTTCAACATTTAAGTCCGTATATGTTCCATGTCAGCATTTGTACTTTAGATGCCTTTCGTATTCGTTAACAAATTTGGAATTTCTAACATAAGCATCCATTCCGTCTATATAGTCAGCACCCGCTCGCATCGAGATCCTCATCCTCACTTCTTGTTCCTTTTATTCCTGCTAGTCGCGGTGATGATGGTGGAGATGGATGGGAAGGCCCAGCCTACACCTGAAGAATCGTGGGCAGGAATCACAGAGGAGTGTCTGTGGTGGACGCGTGTGAGCGAGTCCGGCCCACCTGACAGTACGTCGAAGATCCTCTTCATGTTGACAGTTGGACTCGAAAGTCTCGGTCCTATTATCCGTTGTTGATTTTATTATCTCCCATTATTTATCCCATATTGTTCTATTATGTATTATTTTCAATAATCTTCTATTATTTATTATATATTTCTTTTTTTATGTTATTTATTTCCTTGTCTTCACTTATTTATTTGTTGAGATCAATAAAACATCCTTCGTCGCCACTGTTGAGATGTGGAGTGTTTCCACGTGAGTATATGGTAATAACGAACAAACGCAGTCGTAGGGAAAAATACTGGTATATTCAGAGAGGTATTTACATCAGAGAGATTAGTAGTAGAACGAACGTAGGTTAGTAGTAACAATAAGTAATAGTAATAAAGCCCAACGGTATCTTCCGGTCGAGAAACGGAAGTGTAACTTATCACTACAAAAGTCTCACTCTGCACTGCACTACACTGCTACACTACGATATTTAACAACCGTCCCACGTGGGTCGAATGCGGCACAAGGCCGGTTTAATGTGGGCTCCCCGAGCCCGTAGGCTCGGCCAAAAATATGCCCATTTAGAACCTGTATAAACGGGTTCAGGGACTGTCTACCTCCCCGGACGACACTTTGCCCTGCGGCAAAGCCTTGTCCGGGTTCCTCTCTGCCAAAGCAGAGAGTTCGACAGGAGCAGCGCACAGTCAGAGACTGCGTACACTGCTACACTACGGTATTTAACAACCCTCCAACGTGGGTCGAATGTGGCACAAGGCCGGTTTAATGTGGGCTCCCCGAGCCCGTAGGCTCGGCCAAAAATATGCCCATTTAGAACCCGTATAAACGGGTTCAGGGACTGTCTACCTCCCCGGACGACACTTTGCCCTGCGGCAAAGCCTTGTCCGGGTTCCTCTCTGCCAAAGCAGAGAGTTCGACAGGAGCAGCGCACAGTCAGAGACTGCGTACACTGCTACACTACGGTATTTAACAACCCTCCCACGTGGGGCGAATGTGGCACAAGGCCGGTTTAATGTGGGCTTACCGAGCCCGTAGGCTCGGCCAAAAATATGCCCATTAGAACACGTATAAACGGGTTCAGGGACTGTCTACCTCCCCGGACAACACTTTGCCCTGCGGCAAAGCCTCGTCCGGGTTCCTCTCTGCCAAAGGAGAGAGTTCGACAGGAGCAGCGCACAGTCAGAGACTGCGTACACTGCTACACTACGGTATTTAACAACCCTCCCACGTGGGTCGAATGTGGCACAAGGCCGGTTTAATGTGGGCTTACCGAGCCCGCAGGCTCGGCCAAAAATATGCCCATTTAGAACCCGTATAAACGGGTTCAGGGACTGTCTACCTCCCCGGACGACACTTTGCCCTGCGGCAAAGCCTCGTCCGGGTTCCTCTCTGCCAAAGCAGAGAGTTCGACAGGAGCAGCGCACAGTCAGAGACTGCGTACACTGCTACACTACGGTATTTAACAACCCTCCCACGTGGGTCAAATGTGGCACAAGGCCGGTTTAATGTGGGCTTACCGAGCCCGCAGGCTCGGCCAAAAATATGCCCATTTAGAACCCGTATAAACGGGTTCAGGGACTGTCTACCTCCCCGGACGACACTTTGCCCTGCGGCAAAGCCTCGTCCGGGTTCCTCTCTGCCAAAGCAGAGAGTTCGACAGGAGCAGCGCACAGTCAGAGACTGCGTACACTGCTACACTACGGTATTTAACAACCCTCCCACGTGGGTCGAATGTGGCACAAGGCCGGTTTAATGTGGGCATCCGAGCCCGTAGGCTCGGCCAAAAATATGCCCATTTAGAACCCGTATAAACGGGTTCAGGGACTGCCTACCTCCCCGGACGACACTTTGCCCTGCGGCAAAGCCTCGTCCGGGTTCCTCTCTGCCAAAGCAGAGAGTTCGACAGGAGCAGCGCACAGTCAGAGACTGCGTACACTGCTACACTACGGTATTTAACAACCCTCCCACGTGGGTCGAATGTGGCACAAGGCCGGTTTAATGTGGGCTTACCGAGCCCGTAGGCTCGGCCAAAAATATGCCCATTTAGAACCCGTATAAACGGGTTCAGGGACTGCCTACCTCCCCGGACGACACTTTGCCCTGCGGCAAAGCCTCGTCCGGGTTCCTCTCTGCCAAAGCAGAGAGTTCGACAGGAGCAGCGCACAGTCAGAGACTGCGTACACTGCTACACTACGGTATTTAACAACCCTCCCACGTGGGTCGAATGTGGCACAAGGCCGGTTTAATGTGGGCACCCGAGCCCGTAGGCTCGGCCAAAAATATGCCCATTTAGAACCCGTATAAACGGGTTCAGGGACTGTCTACCTCTCCGGACGACACTTTGCCCTGCGGCAAAGCCTCGTCTGGGTTCCTCTCTGCCAAAGCAGAGAGTTCGACAGGAGCAGCGCACAGTCAGAGACTGCGTACACTGCTACACTACGGTATTTAACAACCCTCCCACGTGGGTCGAATGTGGCACAAGGCCGGTTTAATGTGGGCTTACCGAGCCCGTAGGCTCGGCCAAAAATATGCCCATTAGAACCCGTATAAACGGGTTCAGGGACTGTCTACCTCCCCGGACGACACTTTGCCCTGCGGCAAAGCCTCGTCTGGGTTCCTCTCTGCCAAAGCAGAGAGTTCGACAGGAGCAGCGCACAGTCAGAGACTGCGTACACTGCTACACTACGGTATTTAACAACCCTCCCACGTGGGTCGAATGTGGCACAAGGCCGGTTTAATGTGGGCACCCGAGCCCGTAGGCTCGGCCAAAAATATGCCCATTTAGAACCCGTATAAACGGGTTCAGGGACTGTCTACCTCTCCGGACGACACTTTGCCCTGCGGCAAAGCCTCGTCTGGGTTCCTCTCTGCCAAAGCAGAGAGTTCGACAGGAGCAGCGCACAGTCAGAGACTGCGTACACTGCTACACTACGGTATTTAACAACCCTCCCACGTGGGTCGAATGTGGCACAAGGCCGGTTTAATGTGGGCTTACCGAGCCCGTAGGCTCGGCCAAAAATATGCCCATTAGAACCCGTATAAACGGGTTCAGGGACTGTCTACCTCCCCGGACGACACTTTGCCCTGCGGCAAAGCCTCGTCTGGGTTCCTCTCTGCCAAAGCAGAGAGTTCGACAGGAGCAGCGCACAGTCAGAGACTGCGTACACTGCTACACTACGGTATTTAACAACCCTCCCACGTGGGTCGAATGTGGCACAAGGCCGGTTTAATGTGGGCTTACCGAGCCCGTAGGCTCGGCCAAAAATATGCCCATTAGAACCCGTATAAACGGGTTCAGGGACTGTCTACCTCCCCGGACGACACTTTGCCCTGCGGCAAAGCCTCGTCCGGGTTCCTCTCTGCCAAAGCAGAGAGTTCGACAGGAGCAGCGCACAGTCAGAGACTGCGTACACTGCTACACTACTGTATTTAACAACCCTCCCACGTGGGTCGAATGTGGCACAAGGCCGGTTTAATGTGGGCTTACCGAGCCCGCAGGCTCGGCCAAAAATATGCCCATTTACAACTTGTATAAACTGGTTCAGGGACTGTCTACCTCCCCGGACGACACTTTGCCCTGCGGCAAAGCCTCGTCCGGGTTCCTCTCTGCCAAAGCAGAGAGTTCGACAGGAGCAGCGCACAGTCAGAGACTGCGTACACTGCTACACTACTCACAGTCTCTAGAACTACTGTTCTATTTATAATAATAGGATCAGTCTATTGTGGTTGTGAAGGTGGGTGCGCCCCAACATTATTATTTTCCAGTGATACATTGTTTATTATCTATTGTTTACATATTTCCTTTTATTTAGTATCTATTCTATATTATTCTATTATTCATTGTATATTCCGTGTTTTTACATTATTTATTATTTATTTCATAATTTTCTGTATTCTTTGCATTACTATTGCAGGATTCTCTATTATTTTTTAATAATGCCATTGTGTTATATTACTTATCCCATATTTTTATATTATTTATTCCGGATTCTTCTATTTAATTATATATTTTTGCTATTTCTATTATTTATTATTTATTGATATTGTCCTATTATTTATTTTATTATGTATTATTGATTTTATTGATTTTATTTTATTAATTCCCTATGTCGATTATTTATTATCTATTTTGTAATATCTTGTTATTTATTATCTTATCGACACTGTTCTTTTATTTACTGTCTATTCCAAATAGCTCTAAGTGTATCGATTCCATATTCTTCTTTTATTTTTTATCTGTTCAATACAGTTTTGTTATTAATTGTTCCATAATGTCCCCTTTTTTATTACCCACCTCATACTGTTCTGTGAAAAAATATATTCTTGAGTTCAATCGATTTATCTCATGATACGCTTACACACAGGACCGATACGTTCGCATGCCTGTGTTGAGATATAGTCATATGTTAATCCTCTGATGACTGTCTATTGGTAGATAATGACTCCGAACTGAATATAGCAAATCTTTTAGCCTCTCACGGTACGTAAGTACTTAATCACCATCTCGCATATTAATTCCGATAATTTAATTATATTTCACAAGTGATAAGAATCCCTAGACTGTAAGAATTCATTAATCAACTCAGTCTGGGCAATTAACTTAATGAGCAAAATAGTTTATCTATATAAAAGTGGTTCAAAGAGCATTATGCTGTTACTTATATTGAAAACTGATTCAGCTGTCAACATTATCGCGACAGATGTGTCTGCGTGGATACTATATCAATTTATTCATATTTATCTTAATCAGTAGTGATTTGTCGGTAAATTGCATCCCCATTCCTAAAATAAAGAATTTAATAATTTAAACATTTTCCTTGGAGTCAGTTAATTGACAAACGTGATACACACGCTATTTCGGTGCATGACTAACTAGACAGAAGATTATCCCGCGGTAGGTTGCTGACGATTTTCTAGAGACAATGGCAGCAAAAAGGACACATAACATAACATAACATCAAGCATTTCTTGAGTACATAATGAAGCAATAGGGCTTAGAAAAATTGATATTCACAGGACAGATTGAATGTTCGAGAAGAAAGCAACGCACAACCTACCTGGCGAGCTGGAGTGAATAGATGGCGGGGCAAGATTTGTGAATAATGGCAGAAAGACAAAAGTTATTAAGAGTTACAAATGACAGGAAATTGTGGAGAGACATGATCGTCAACGTCCTGAAAGTACACAGAAGAAGAGATGATCTTGTTGTAGGGATACAGAAATGTGATTATGTCATTTTGGTGGAGCTAGGTGACATGGGTCACGTCACAGCCGTTTAATGACGTCACTCCATACAGTGACAAAAGCGGCAGTCAATTTTAGTTTGTTTACAGAAGCCAAACTGCGCGCTTGCTTTTTTAGCCGTTTCCCCTTCCATTTGAATCTGGATTTCTAAACATGGATTCTCCTGAAACACTAAAGAATTTCCATATTATATGTAAGACTCTTCCTTTTGTTTCTCCTTATATAGTTTTGTGTATGTCTTAGTGTTATAAAAGTCTCTCTTAGAACAAATGCCCATAACGGGGAGCTCTCCATTAACCACCAGAAGGATCCATCCCTGCATCCCATTAGAATGTCTGAAGACCACCTTCTCGAAAGCTCCTCTCTGCGGCTGCTCGGTCTCACGCTGTCTGCTGATCTGAGATGGAACAAATACATCGAGTCAGTTGCATCAGCCACCGCAAGGAAAGTTCGTTCTCTGTGCCGAGCCAGGAAATTTTTCTCCCCGGAATCGATCCTCCAAGTCTATAAATCGACCATTCGCCCTTGCATGGAGTATTGCTGTCATATATGGTCTTGGGCCCCTGCTGTTTGCCTCAGGGTTATTGATAAGATCCAGAGACGGATAGGCAACGTGATTGGCCCTGATCTGTCATCTCGTCTGCAGTCGCTCTCTCACAGACGCGATGTTGCCTCGCTCTGCCTTTTTTACAAGTACTTCTACGGTAATTGCTCCGAGGAGCTGCTTTCGCTTGTCCCTAGGCCTCGTGAATTTAAACGCCCCACGAGGCTGGCATCCCGCTCCCACCCCTACACCGTGGAAACTGTTAGATGCAGACGTCACTTCTACTCCAATAGCTTCATGTCTCGCACATCTCGCCTATGGAACTCCCTTCCCTATTACTGTTTCCCTGACAATTACAATCTCCAACGGTTTAAGTGTAGCGTCAATCGACATCTCCAGTTGCCTTGATCTATCCACTTCCCTTCTCCACATCCTTTCATTTTTCATTCCTATCTGCTCTCGTTCCAAATCTTCTGTAACCCCCTTGCCTTGATCGACCCACTGTCTTTCTCTTTCTCCACATCCTCTCCTTTACCACTCCTATCTGCTCATCCTCCAACCCTTCTTTAACCCCTTGCGTGATAGTGGCCTCCAGCCTTGCTTAAAAAAAAAAAAAAAAAAAAATATTGTTAAATACAATCTCCAACGGTTTAAGTGTAGCGTCAATCGACATCTCCAGTTGCCTTGATCTATCCACTTCCCTTCTCCACATCCTTTCATTTTTCATTCCTATCTGCTCTCGTTCCAAATCTTCTGTAACCCCCTTGCCTTGATCGACCCACTGTCTTTCTCTTTCTCCACATCCTCTCCTTTACCACTCCTATCTGCTCATCCTCCAACCCTTCTTTAACCCCTTGCGTGATAGTGGCCTCCAGCCTTGCTTAAAAAAAAAAAAAAAAAAAAATATTGTTAAATACAATCTCCAACGGTTTAAGTGTAGCGTCAATCGACATCTCCAGTTGCCTTGATCTATCCACTTCCCTTCTCCACATCCTTTCATTTTTCATTCCTATCTGCTCTCGTTCCAAATCTTCTGTAACCCCCTTGCCTTGATCGACCCACTGTCTTTCTCTTTCTCCACATCCTCTCCTTTACCACTCCTATCTGCTCATCCTCCAACCCTTCTTTAACCCCTTGCGTGATAGTGGCCTCCAGCCTTGCTTAAAAAAAAAAAAAAAAAAAAATATTGTTAAATACAATCTCCAACGGTTTAAGTGTAGCGTCAATCGACATCTCCAGTTGCCTTGATCTATCCACTTCCCTTCTCCACATCCTTTCATTTTTCATTCCTATCTGCTCTCGTTCCAAATCTTCTGTAACCCCCTTGCCTTGATCGACCCACTGTCTTTCTCTTTCTCCACATCCTCTCCTTTACCACTCCTATCTGCTCATCCTCCAACCCTTCTTTAACCCCTTGCGTGATAGTGGCCTCCAGCCTTGCTTAAAAAAAAAAAAAAAAAAAAATATTGTTAAATACAATCTCCAACGGTTTAAGTGTAGCGTCAATCGACATCTCCAGTTGCCTTGATCTATCCACTTCCCTTCTCCACATCCTTTCATTTTTCATTCCTATCTGCTCTCGTTCCAAATCTTCTGTAACCCCCTTGCCTTGATCGACCCACTGTCTTTCTCTTTCTCCACATCCTCTCCTTTGCCACTCCTATCTGCTCATCCTCCAACCCTTCTTTAACCCCTTGCGTGATAGTGGCCTCCAGCCTTGCTTAAAAAAAAAAAAAAAAAAAAATATTGTTAAATACAATCTCCAACGGTTTAAGTGTAGCGTCAATCGACATCTCCAGTTGCCTTGATCTATCCACTTCCCTTCTCCACATCCTTTCATTTTTCATTCCTATCTGCTCTCGTTCCAAATCTTCTGTAACCCCCTTGCCTTGATCGACCCACTGTCTTTCTCTTTCTCCACATCCTCTCCTTTACCACTCCTATCTGCTCATCCTCCAACCCTTCTTTAACCCCTTGCGTGATAGTGGCCTCCAGCCTTGCTTAAAAAAAAAAAAAAAAAAAAATATTGTTAAATACAATCTCCAACGGTTTAAGTGTAGCGTCAATCGACATCTCCAGTTGCCTTGATCTATCCACTTCCCTTCTCCACATCCTTTCATTTTTCATTCCTATCTGCTCTCGTTCCAAATCTTCTGTAACCCCCTTGCCTTGATCGACCCACTGTCTTTCTCTTTCTCCACATCCTCTCCTTTACCACTCCTATCTGCTCATCCTCCAACCCTTCTTTAACCCCTTGCGTGATAGTGGCCTCCAGCCTTGCTTAAAAAAAAAAAAAAAAAAAATATTGTTAAATACAATCTCCAACGGTTTAAGTGTAGCGCCAATCGACATCTCCAGTTGCCTTGATCTATCCACTTCCCTTCTCCACATCCTTTCACCTTTCATTCCTATCTGCTCTCGCTCCAAATCTTCTGTAACCCCCTTGCCTTGATCGACCCACTGTCTTTCTCTTTCTCCACATCCTCTCCTTTACCACTCCTATCTGCTCATCCTCCAACCCTTCTTTAACCCCTTGCGTGATAGTGGCCTCCAGCCTTGCTTAAAAAAAAAAAAAAAAAAATATTGTTAAATACAATCTCCAACGGTTTAAGTGTAGCGCCAATCGACATCTCCAGTTGCCTTGATCTATCCACTTCCCTTCTCCACATCCTTTCATTTTTCATTCCTATCTGCTCTCGTTCCAAATCTTCTGTAACCCCCTTGCCTTGATCGACCCACTGTCTTTCTCTTTCTCCACATCCTCTCCTTTACCACTCCTATCTGCTCATCCTCCAACCCTTCTTTAACCCCTTGCGTGATAGTGGCCTCCAGCCTTGCTTAAAAAAAAAAAAAAAAAAAATATTGTTAAATACAATCTCCAACGGTTTAAGTGTAGCGCCAATCGACATCTCCAGTTGCCTTGATCTATCCACTTCCCTTCTCCACATCCTTTCATTTTTCATTCCTATCTGCTCTCGTTCCAAATCTTCTGTAACCCCCTTGCCTTGATCGACCCACTGTCTTTCTCTTTCTCCACATCCTCTCCTTTACCACTCCTATCTGCTCATCCTCCAACCCTTCTTTAACCCCTTGCGTGATAGTGGCCTCCAGCCTTGCTTAAAAAAAAAAAAAAAAAAAATATTGTTAAATACAATCTCCAACGGTTTAAGTGTAGCGCCAATCGACATCTCCAGTTGCCTTGATCTATCCACTTCCCTTCTCCACATCCTTTCATTTTTCATTCCTATCTGCTCTCGCTCCAAATCTTCTGTAACCCCCTTGCCTTGATCGACCCACTGTCTTTCTCTTTCTCCACATCCTCTCCTTTACCACTCCTATCTGCTCATCCTCCAACCCTTCTTTAACCCCTTGCGTGATAGTGGCCTCCAGCCTTGCTTAAAAAAAAAAAAAAAAATATTGTTAAATACAATCTCCAACGGTTTAAGTGTAGCGCCAATCGACATCTCCAGTTGCCTTGATCTATCCACTTCCCTTCTCCACATCCTTTCATTTTTCATTCCTATCTGCTCTCGCTCCAAATCTTCTGTAACCCCCTTGCCTTGATCGACCCACTGTCTTTCTCTTTCTCCACATCCTCTCCTTTACCACTCCTATCTGCTCATCCTCCAACCCTTCTTTAACCCCTTGCGTGATAGTGGCTTCCAGCCTTGCTTGGGGCGATACGCTTAAAAAAAATGCTTGAGAGAATAACCCTTTCTACCATAACTCTCTCCCGTTATACTGATTCTAGCAAGATGGCAAGTCGTCTGGTCCTATGGCTATAGCGACAATATTATGTTTAACACTAGTAAACGGGTTGCTGAGTTCATCAATATTTGTGAGAATAGCCAGGCTATCAATATTATTTGCTCTCGTTGAAGAAATGAGTTCAGGTTTCAATTTATTAGGACGTGACAATTTTAAAGAATTTAAATAGGACGACAACGATGATGTAAGGCAAACTGAAAGAATGAAGAAAAAGAAGAAAGAGAAAAATAGGAAAACAAAACGAAGATTAGATTAAAAAATAGATGTTCTATCAAAATTCAGAATAGAATTTTTAAAAAGTGCGACAAAAGGACGTGAAAAACATAAAGGAAGAAATAAAAAATGGCAGATGTTCAATACAGGAAAAAATAGAACAGACATAAAACAAAAAAACGATAAAAGGATTAAACAAGAAAGAACTAGAAAATGAAAAATGACAAAATCGAATAAAAGGTATAATGACGAAAATTTGCTATAAAAATCAAACAAAAGAGAAAAGAAAAAAAAGAAATATTTTACAAGAATATTAGAGTTTCAGTCTAAATGATCGCTGGCAAGAATGGGATAATGTCGTCTTTCGATAGACAGTATGTTGTGGTCTTACGCCATACATAAATATACGAGGTCAAGAAACACATAAATCTTACTAATGGCAGAAAAGCTGCCTTTTTACCACTGGCGCTAGTGGCCAGTGTTTAAAGCTAGATTGCTTTTCAAGACATTTCACTCCTTGGAAGATTAGCGTTACACAATTGTACCATTGTCATTTTTCTTTTTGTCATATGTATCTTGTCTTTGTAAGTTAAAAAAAGAAATAAATCAAAGAGGATAACATTAAAAATATTTAAGGTGGGAAGTGAGGAAAAACGAAAGAAAGAAAATCTCTACAAAAACGGAACAGAGAATTTCAAATAAAAGAAAATGATAATAAGTAGAGAAAAAAAGCTGGTTAGAATCGTTCCGATGTAAATCTGTCTCGTTCATCACATTATCTGCTGGTTGAGTTCTTAGGCTCAGTCATTCCATCGGTAAATAAAGAGGAACAAAACATTTTCTTTAACGCTCTTTTATTTTTGACTTGTCTGGGGAGCAGGAAGGCGGGAAGCGTTTTTTGTTTTCGCGTTCTGGTGATTTTTCAGAGAATACTGTGGAAACAGTAAATTGACAATAGAAGCAGTACGGGTCGAAGGGTTTAAAACGAATTTTTAAGATCTCACCACCCTAAATCTACACGCCCAAGCACAAAAGTAGTCACACGTCTTATTCACTCGAAAACAAACACATACAATAGCACGCATTCACACGAACATATCTGAGGGTACAAATAAATATGTGTTATATGAGTAGTTAGCATATTTGCACAATATGTTTCAACATACATATATATATATATATATATATATATATATATATATATATGTGTGTGTGTGTGTGTGTGTGTGTGTGTGTGTGTGTGTGTGTGTGTTACATATATATAATATATAACATATGAAAGGATAGCTCTGGTCGTAACCCGAGTTTCCCGCGAACGCGAACTTCAGATGACTTAAACGGAGTTCAGTTCAAGTATACTGAAGATTGCATGAGCGTGAAACTCGGGTTACGACTAGAGCCATCCTTTCATAGGATTTAACGTTGTGAAGAGATTTGCTCGGTCTAGGCAGTCTAGGCTTCGAGCACTTTACTGAGTAGGTAAGTTTGCTTTTAGGCCTTTTTTCTCTTTCTTTTTTCAGTATTGTTGCTTTTATTCAAGACGTTATCTGGATAAGAGTTTTAGGTTTTGGCAAGTTGTCATCAACGGTTTTTGTTTTCCCTTAATATATATAACATATGCATGTGAGTGTGTGATTAATTATTGAGTTTCTCGTGCTGTCTTTTATCGCTTTTATGAAGATTTGATTAAAATCCACGATAGTTAAGTGTTGATTATTTTTATAAACTTTTTCAGTAATTTTTTTTTGGGGGGGTGGGGTATTTCCGGTTTGTTTTGGCAAATAAATCATCCTACATGTGAGTACTTTTGGCGAACAAGACTCGCCATTTTCAAAGATATTTGTTATTTGATAGGTTGTCAGTTTCACTTTTGTTAATTATAGCGTTTCGCTTGTAGTATTAGACGAAAGTACTCAGATATGGAAAGTTTCATTTAACTGTACCTAATGAAAATCAAAAATCTTATTAGAAATATTGTAAAAGTAAATTTGTTTTAATCATTTCATCCCAAGGAAGGCAATAAAGCCACTAACACGCAGAGGTATACTGAGTCTGAAAAAATATGAGAAAAACATTAAAGAGTGAGAGTAATAAAAGAACCGAATTTAAGAGTACAGAAGATGACGATCAGCATTGCATTTAATTTTTGAAGATCAAACACGAAGACGGAAGGGAGTTCCATAAGCGAAAAATGCCTCATACTAACTTCGAGGAAAGAATGGCGAAAAATGTCAGCAAATATTCCTGTTAATATAACTCGAGATCCTTGCTGTTGCACAATATGTGGGCTTGTATGCAGGTCACTAGCGGGACTGAAGCGTCACATACGACACAAAAGATAAAATCTAAATAAGGTTATCGGATCCTCATATTTCGAAATCGACGGGAGAGTCCATCATATAAATACATACACAAAAAATATTTTATTGTCCTTTCTACTAAATACAAGAACTCTAGCGTCACGGCATCGCACGCTCCAAAACATATATTCAACTGTCAATACATAGCATAATTTTTTAAAAAATCTTTCGGTCAACACATATTTCGTCTAAGTGTTTGGCTGTGTATAGGAAAACTGCGCCCCGAAGATGACAATTTGAAATTGTCGTAAGTAGTTTGCATGTGTCTTCCATCTGACAACAACTTGAATATAAGGATCTTATTATTCAAGGAATTGATAGTAAGTTAATGTCTCATTAAATCTTGTTAGCGAAGTGATTTCGTCTTTAATCACATTAACATGGCTATTTAATTCTTTGTATAAGAATTAATAGATTAATTTTAATCCGACATATTTCTATTATTTCAAACTTTATTTTTAGTGGATACCTGTATTTGAGTAAACGCTCTGTTTATTTTAAACATTAATTATTTCCTTTTCTCAGCCTGCTTACTCGAAAAAACATAATAAATCAAATGTGCCGACAGAATTCGAACCTTGCAGCAATGATCGCGTGATTCAGAGGATACATTCGCTTTATTAAGTTCTCTCGAATACGGTGGCCAGTTGACGAAATAAATGTGGTTTAAAATAAACTGAACTTCTACTCAAATACGGGTATCCATTAAAAATGACGTTTGATATAATAAATAAATATGTGCGTGTGTTTGTATGCGTTGGGCGGCAGTCTTCTAAAAGCTTTTACCCATTTATTGCTCATGATATATCAGAATTACAATTCTTTTGTTTTATGATAAGTTTATTTCTCGGTCGATAATTTTATTTTTCTATAAAGTTTGCCTCCCCTGGCCATCCTGACGGCGTTTTATCTTCAAAAGATCAACTCCCTAAATATGCCTCAGCAAAGTCAACATTTGATCATTGTATACAATATGTATGCCTCTTGAGAGATACGTTGCATGCAATCATATATAACTTGCGGTGGAATACATCCTAGGCTGAAAAAAAAATCAATAAATTCTTGATAATTCAATTTCTGTTTGATTTTTCGATAGTCTTTGTCGATTGCTTCATTTTTTCTTATTTCTAAAATGTAACTTGCACAACAATATCGGTAGCAATGTAATTTGTTGAAACATATAAGCAATATAATTTAATATGATAATGAAATAAAACAATAATTTCTATTCACTGTAAAAGAAATAACACACACACACAATATATATATATATATATATATATATATATATATATATATATATATATATGCCAACCGGAAAATTTAATTCCGGTCGAGCACTCTTGAGAGAAAGCGCGAATTTGCAAACAATGTCTACTAGTGCTAATAATGCAAAGCTTTCCTATGAATTGAGCCCTCTCGGACATTGGCGTGTTTATTTGAAGAATAAGTACTTAAAAATCCGCCTTCCTCTCTACAGGGTGCTGATGCCTAATCAGTCAGGTTTCGATCCCGGCTTGAGGCAATCAATCTGTGGATGTCAAATATGTATATATATATATATATATATATAGGATGTATCAAAAATAAATGTACAAACATTGCGGGCGGGTTCCGCACACCAAAACAAGGACAAAAGTCGACATAAACATGTCCGCAAATCCTTCATTCGAAGTAAATTTCCAGTAGATGAGGCTATATTAGCTTGTAGACACACACACACACACACACATATATATATATATATATTAATACATGTTTCATTAAATAATATAGATAAGTGTTGTCTATATATTTTATGTAACCTGAACAAAATAAACTATGAAATCTCCAAAAATATCCTTAAATGCCTATAATTAGTAACAGAAGTCATTGGTTCATACCAACGGCTTTCCATACTCAATACTCATCGGATTCACTCTCGCGTGGTCATGTGTGACGTCATGAGCTGTTGTGCGATTTTCGCTTTCAGCGTTTTATATGCACGTGTTTATCGTTGCTTGGAAATCATTCATGTGAAAAAAACATCAATTTCTTGTTCGTGTATTGCTTAATATATTGTGTAATTGTCATCTTCGATAATGGCTTATGTAAGCCGAAAGCTTAGATTGAATTAAAAATATGTATCAATATTGTGATTTTCTTTCATTGTTTAATGATAATGTTATTAAGCTTATCAGACGATATGAAAGGAACTTACATAAAATATATAGACAACACTTATCTATATTATTTAATGAAACATGCATTAATGAAAAAATGCTGCCTAAATACACACAATATATATATATATATATATATATATATATATATATATATATATATAATGAGTTTGGGTGAAAATAAAATCCTTACAAAAGTCCATCAGTCCGCGTCGGCTTCGATAATTTTCCCTTTATTCATATTGTTCTTTTATATATTTTTAGTTGTATCTGAAATATATATATATATATATATATATATATATATATATATATATATATATATATATATATATATGCTTATAGGAAGTATGTTTGAGCATTGCATAAAAAAGGAATGGCTCTTGGAAGATATTTTCCTTGCAACAATATTTATTCAGCCACGTAGTCTGTCACAGAAGCAACACTTACGTATCTTTTCGTTAGTCCTTGTCAATTCCTTGACTTTCCTTAAATGAACATATCGATAGCAATAAAAACATCTGAAACTTTTCTTCAAATATATTTTGATAAGACAATGAAATAACAACTAACATGTTTGTATGAATAGGAAGACATCAGTACAGTATTTACATTAGTCGGACTATTGTCCTTATCTTTGTCGCCATAATTGTCACAACGTTTCGGCCGTTGTACGCTCCGGCCTTCTTCAGGTGGTTGGAATTTCGAACTGAACCCTTTATTTCGATCACTGGGGTAGACTGTTCTAGTTCCACGAGCCATGTTTGATGGATGTCAGTTATCAGTTATCTCCTGCTTATTTTCCCTCTGAAAGTTCTCCACTGCCTTAACCGGGTATTGAACTCACACTCTTTGGGTCTGTCACAGGATCTAACCAACGCATTTATCCACTGTGCCATGTGTCATTGAGGACATTAAAATTATTCCAACCACCTGAAGAAGGCCGGAGCGTATAACGGCCGAAACGTTGTGACAAAAATGGCGACAAAGATGAGGACAATAGTCCGACTAATGTAAATACTGTACATAATACCTCATCTCAGAAATATAGACAGACTCTGAAGACAGAAGTGTTTGTAAGAAAATAAGAAACTTGTCTAAATTCTTAATGCCGCTTTTAAAAGATTTGTCAGGAATAGAATGAACCAGTCAATCCAATCGTAAGGGTGTCTATATACGGTTTTGAATTCAGAGTTGACACTTTTTTGATTGGTTGCCATCCCAGGCTGAAGTGTGTCAGTTTTACCATTTAACTCATAGCTGGGGGATTATTACTATTCCCAAAAGTATTTACGCAAAAGTGAATGTAACGAAATTCGACTGGATTGCAAATTTGGCTCTCTGTTTTCGCGTTCACAGTTGTTAATATTACACCACCCACAAATTCGGGAATATATATATATATTTTTTTAATCGTATCACCCCAAGCAAGGCCGGAGGCCACTATCACGCAAGGGGTTAAAGAAGGGTTGGAGGAAGAGCAGATAGGAGTGGCAAGGGAGGGGATGTGGTGAAAGAGAAAGACAGTGGGTCGATCAAGGCACGGGGGGCCACAGAAGATTTGGAGAGAGAGCAGATAGGAATGAAAAATGAAAGGATGTGGAAAAGGGAAGTGGATAGATCAAGGCAACTGGAGATGTCGATTGACGCTACACTTAAACCGTTGGAGATTGTATTTGTCAGGGAAACAGTAATAGGGAAGGGAGTTCCATAGGCGAGATGTGCGAGACATGAAGCTATTGGAGTAGAAGAGACGTCTACATCTAACAGTTTCCACGGTGTAGGGGTGGGAGCGAGATGCCAGCCTCGTGGGGCGTTTAAATTCACGAGGCCTGGGGACAAGCGAACGTAACTCCTCAGAGCAATTACCGTGGATGTACTTGTAAAAAAGACAGAGCGAGGCAACATCGCGTCTGTGAGAGAGCGACTGCAGACGAGATGACAGATCAGGGCCAATCACGTTGCCTATCCGTCTCTGGATCTTATCAAGAACCCTGAGGCAAACAGCAGGGGCCCCAGACCATATATGGCAACAATACTCCATGCAAGGGCGAATGGTCGATTTATAGACTTGAAGGATCGATTCCGGGGAGAAAAATTTCCTGGCTCGGCACAGAGAACAAAACTTTCCTTGCGGTGGCTGATGCAACTGACTCGATGAATATAAGCATAATTTATATTTTTCCCATTTTAAAGCTAATGATTGATAAATAGAAACATTATTACAACTGCATTCGCTCAAACATCTTTTCATCGCAAACTCTGTTTTGTTCCAGACATTCATAAATTGTTTTCACTTCTAGGGTTTCTTGAAATGGAAATATTGAAAAGAAATATTGCCTGAAGGAACTGCTGTTGCATATCTTATTTCGAAACCCTTGGAACCATTAATTTCCTTGAATGATCTATCCATACCTGATAAGCAATTATACTGTTAATAAGATTATTCAGTATATGTTTGTCTGAATCTTGGACTTTACTAAGATTTGAAATTTCCCGAAGAAACAGTCAGCAGAATTAATAATTTAATCTGTCTGTTTTAGTTTCTTTCAAAGGTTACTTTTTGTTCTACTCATACAAGCATGTTGAAGTTGTATCACTCAATGATACTTCTGAGAAGACTGCAAGGGATTGAATCACATTCGTTAATTCGTTTGCGGAGAAATCTAAAATATTAAGCAAAGAGAAACAGTGGTAACTGGAAATTCAAAATAGGAACTAACAGGAAGAATTGTAATCCATTTTTTAGATTTTCCTTATAAAAGACATAAGAAAAAAATTTAAGTCATAGGCGAAAATATTAATGGCGCGAATAATTATAAAGACGACTACAAAGGGTTGTGTATAAACTTCTTTTTCTTTTTCATTTATATATAAATAATGGTCAATTTATAAAATATTTAAAGAAGTATATACATATATTAGAAATGTGATATTATTTGTCGTTGCCGCGGTCAAACGGAAGAAAGTTTTATTAAAATATAAAAAGTGTTATGTACTGAGGGATATTGAAACGAGAAGGGTTAATACCGAAAACCCGCGGGAAGAATTGAGGATTTAATTCACACCTAAACGACTTGAATTGTACGTCGAGCAGTTTGAACAATGGAATAGTGACCCAGACTTAGAGGGCAATGTTGATTGACACACAGCTGCAAATGAGGGTTGGAAAGCGAAAACTTAATTTTCGTAAACAACGATTTTGGAGTAGATACTCCTTGTCGAAAGGGATTCGAGACAGGAGTGGGGTGGATAAACCACCCACGCTCACTGAGGAGGTTTAGTGATTGGAAGAATAGAATTCCCCCAAAATTATGTCAATAAATACGAATGCGCGAAGCGAAATCGCGAGTAGTAGGAGACGAGTCGTAGAAGAGAGAAGAGAGACAGAAGAGACGAGACCAGAGACAGGAGAGAGGCCCTCGTGATTATCTACCGACGAAAGCCTCCGAATTCAGCCTTGTGCCAAACTTTACCAAAGCATCAAACCAGATTTTACCAGGTCAACAATAATATCTCTTCCGATTTAGATGCGGGTTGGGCTGATAATTAACTGCATGCGAACTCTGATATAACCAATTATTGTACGGGGGACTGATATAAAACAGTATTTACTTTTGTTCACTTTACTCGAGTGTTATTTTTTTTTCTTTTATATCATCGCTCTGCTTGGACCAGCCCGACACGAAGATACCTGCGACGATTGGATCTTGGCTGCCTTATGATCAACCTTAAATCACAACGTGGGATGAGGTTAGCTCGGGATTGAAGCGGTCACTTAAGCGACCAGCCGTGGTTTTAGAAGTCTTCGGCGGCTTCCAAGGGTGGTGTATGATTACAGGAATTATGGGTCATTTAATGCCGAAATTTAAGGTTTTTTGGGGAGCAATAGTAATTGCTGTTGCACAAAATGTATTTCTGGTAATATTTGTTTTTGTGTGCATGTGAGTTAGGATTAAACATGGATCGGAATCCGACTGAATGATAAGATAAAGAAACGTTTCCTATTTGTTTCTTTATCTTATACATATACATATATATATACATATATATATATATATATATATATATATATATATATATATATATGTCTTATACATATATATATATATATATATATGTCTTATACATATACATATATATATACATATATATATATATATATATATATATATATATATATATATATATATACAGTCACACACACACACAGACATATATATATATATATATATATATATATATATTATTATTATTATTATTATTATTATTATTAGTTGGTTATATGGCCAGCCTCTCTCTGTTATGCGTGTTACGTAAAAACAAAACAACGCAATAACAGCTGTTAAGACGTCCGCAATGTTAAGCCATATTCTGCAATTTGAAATAGGCTTACATTTCAGCAACATGTCATTTACCATAGCCGCTACAACGCATTTAGAGTTTGGAAAATGCCTAATGTATTAACCATAGGCGCTTTAAACGAATAATCATTTGAAACATTTTTCAACACTGTCCCAAAAAGAATTATCTTCTTTGCACACGAGAAAAAATCAATAAAAAAAACTTTAATAGAGTAAACAGAAATACATTTTAACGAAATACACATACACCCAAATGCGCACATGCACACACACTCATACATATGTGTGTGTCGCCACATCTAAGCTACCTTACAAAATCACCGCATATATATGTGTATGCGTGTGTGTGTGTGTGCATGATGTGTGTGTATTTGTAATTCCTTTAATAATTCTGTAGTCTAATAAAATAAAACAAAGTATACCAAATACATAGTTTTCATGATCATATTGTCAATTTACCTAAATACATAGTTTCTACATTCATCATTTCTGGGTCTAACATTGTCATCGTGCGATGGTGAAATTGTGGCCATGTTATATTTTAAATTTCGTGCATGCGCGTCGTTTGTTTTTGATTTTGTCAACTGCACAGTATAGTAGGGTCAGTTGAAAACAGTCTGTGAGAAAAAGAGCCCAAAGACGCAATTCACTGCACCAGAAATTTGCAAACAGTAAACTATACTCTGTCTATATTTCTGAGATGAGGTATTATGTACAGTATTTACATTAGTCGGACAATTGTCCTCATCTTTGTCGCCATTTTTGTCACAACGTTTCGGCCGTTGTACGCTCCGGCCTTCTTCAGGTGGTTGGAATTTCGAATCGAAACCTTTATTTCGATCACTGTGCCATGTGTCCTCAAGGACACATGGCACAGTGGATAAAGGCGTTGGTTAGATCCAGTGACAGACCCAAAGAGTGTGAGTTCAATACCCGGTTCAGGCAGTGGAGAACTTTCAGAGGGAAAATTAGCAGGAGATAACTGATAACTGACATCCATCAAACATGGCTCGTGGAACTAGAACAGTCTACCCCAGTGATCGAAATAAAGGGTTTTGGTTCGAAATTCCAACCACCTGAAGAAGGCCGGAGCGTACAACGGCCGAAACGTTGTGACAAAAATGGCGACAAAGATGGGGACAATAGTCCGACTGATGTAAATACAGTAAACTATACTGTTTTGGTGGATATATCAAAATGGTCAAGGTTACTTCCTTGCGTGATTATAACATTTACATCAGAGTTGAGTCGTTCCAGCATAGTGATGCAAACTCCAGATTGAAAAATACTTTAGCATTTTCAATCACTATAAATTTTTGAAAATAGGCTGACCCTGGTTGAAATCTTCCTTGTTGAAGTTATCGTTAACACTTTTTTTCTCGAGATTTACAAACTCTACATTTCGTTCAATTTCGTAAACCAATCGATGAAATTCGAATAAGCTGATTTGTTTGGGAAAATACTTTGACAAAAACCCTACTTCGCGGTATAATAATTTCTTTAAATTAATTTAATTTTATAGGACTTCATGTTAAGAAATATTTTTAAGAAAATTTATTTTTTTCCTTTTTAATAGCGAAGAATAAATTCTTAGGATTTCTTACTTTTGAAGATGCAACATGCAGAGACATGTCTAAATATTTCTTTCTGGAGCCAAATTCCAATTTTTTGTCTTGTGATTGTTTGTATTTCTCGCAAACGCAGGGGGAACTGGAAAATGGATTCTTGTATATAAATAGTTAAAGAAAAACATAAAACAATATTGCATTTTTATTAAATAACTATTAGTTATTTTAATCATTAATTTGTTTTTAAAATAGTTGGGGTATTTTGTACGTTAAATAATAAAACTTCTAATTTTTCAAAACAAATCAATGAAAACTTGTTGTACTAAACTACGCACCCTAGTAAAACCAATTATATTTTGTACCCGTTTACCAGTTTGCATGTCTCCCCAAAATTTGATTTCGATCGGTCAATGTATGGCTGTTTTAGAGGGTGTCACGGACTAACGTATTTTAATTTTAAATGTTGATTTCAAATGTTTACTCTTAGTTAGACATGATCGTTTTATAAAATGTTAAAATGATTTGCCTCCTTGTTTGGCAATTGAAGTCAAACAATATGTATTATATGATTACTAAAAATACATTTGTATATAATAAGTAATCATCAAAAAGCTACTTTTATTATTAAATGCTATTTGGTCAAATATACTTAGTCTTCTTAACGTTGAGCAAAGTTACATGCATCTATGTCAGTTTCAAGAACTCAACCGTGATTTTTGGGGACACTTTCTTTATTGAAAACTCTGTCCAATCAAGTTTTTTTTTTTTTTTCACAGAGCCTTTTTTAGCTTCTAATAAACGTTGAGTCATTGAATTAGAGTTGAGATTTCGGGACCGGCTAGAATGATTAATTCATTTAATATTACGATATTTGTATATATACCAACATCTCTGACGGGTTACTTCTGGGTGTGTGTTTGATTCGAACAAAACCTACGTTTTTTTTATTGATCTGAGTAGATCTTGATCTTAGTCAAATCGTTTTCCCGGCTCGTCAATATTCTTTATTAAAAATCTATTTATTCGCAAAAACTGGTGAGAAATGTCTTCGAACTATGATTTTGAATCGGGACGAGCATTTCAATAACTTCCAAGCAGAAAAAAAACATGTACACATATTTTCCTACTACTCAAAAATTCTGTGGTGATACTCATGCAATTATTCGTAACCCAACGGTTACAGCTGGTATGACGCTTGCGTTGTATCTAATCGGTCCGGGTTCGATTCTCGGTAGTGGATTTGCACTGCTGATGAATCCTAAATAGGATGAAACGGCCGTCCAGTACTTTCTGCATTCCGTTGAGGAATTTGAATTCTAAATTTGATGAATTATTATTGTGATTATTCTCATTCTTCAAAATGCTATTATTATATTTATGAGTCAACATTCAAGTATATCTATTTCAAAGCTACAAAAATCTTTCGGAGTGCGTCGTTTTTATTTTTAACTTCAACTGGATCCAACATTTTGGGCCTCAAAATATTGACCGAAATACATTTCTTTGATATTGTTCATAATAAAGAAGAAAGAAAGAGGAAAGAAAGAAAAAAAATAAGTTAAAAAAGAATGAAATAAAATTATCTGGGTAATCGGGCTGCGTAGATCTGTGCCCTATCGAATCTGGGGGCATGCTTAATACGCAATGTATTTCTTGCTTTAATTTTATAAATAATCTTTTAATATTTCTAATTACTTGTATGCCCTGTGTTCAACGAACGCATTTTTTCTTTTAACTTATTGTTTTCAAATTTTCATTGTAAGTAATTTATACTGTATCGTATACGTGTTTTCAGAGGAATGGATCATTTGAGAAAGGGTAAATTACATTTAGTTCGACTTAAATTCAGTGAAAATCAAAGAAAGTGGCAGCCTTAACTTGCGGACTGGTAGGTTGGGGTGAGGAGTATGGCTGGGGTAGTGTTGAGGAAATATGGTATCAGTCGGCAGTACAATAAACTAAACTAAAAATTCACAGACAGAGAGATACATAAACTCAATAACGCATAGACTTAGATACAGACACAAACTCTAACAACACTGATTTGATAACCAGGCTATAAAATAATAAAAAATGCAAAGGAGACAATAAACAGACAAACATATCAAAGACATTGTCCTCACTCTTTTTTCTTACATGTTTGGAAAAATGTTATAAAATAGATGTTTATTTTTATAGAATTATTGCAATTAATATTAAAATGCCAAAATATGTTAGTTTTTTTTTTAATTTAATGAGTTTTTTAATAATTATATATTTCAGTTAGAGTAGGGGAATCATTTAGTATCTATCTAGTATATTTTTTTAAAGATTGTAATGATCCCAAGAAACTGTGATAAGCTGAAGTCGCCACTGATATATATATATATATGTATATATGTGTGTGTGTGTGTGTGTGTGTGTGTGTGTGTGTGTGTGTGTTTCGTTAAAGACGCCTTACAAGTTATTGCGATTAAGTTTTTTATTTAATTAATCTTGTATTCGTCCAAGTGTTTTCTTTTGTGGACAAAAATTGTTAAAAAGTTTCCATCAATTATGAAAATAGCCACAATGTGCTGATCGTGTTTAGAAGATAAAACATTCATATATCGTCAAACACATACATATAACAAACCACACATTCAGTTAAAGATGATAAATAAAAAATAAAATCGTTCTTGATAATGGCTAAATATATAGCTGAAATCGCTCGGATATGCAGACTTTTTGGACAGTTTTTACACACTTTGTTTCTCAAACGAACACAATAAAAATTAAATAAAACGTTTAATCGCAGTAGCTTGTCAGTTCTATTTAACGAAACATGTATAAAAGAGGAATTGATGCCCAAATACACAATTATCATATATAAACATTTCTTAGAAAAACATAGCCATGTGCATAATATTAGACAGATATTAATTGATAACACAATAATACCCACACATACACGCAGTAAAAAGAACCTTCAAATATTAACATTAAAACGAAGCAACCTACACTCAACAAAATTACATTTCAAACTAGTCACAGCACATTGTATTAAATTGTATGTAGACATTGGCTTTGTTGTAATACTTCGGTCTATCGCGTGGTATGACGTCATAGAACCGCATCTTGAACTTACGATCTGCGTCTGCTATTCCGCGACTGTTATCGTCGCATAGAAATCTATGTCAAAATAACGAAATATCATCTTTGACGTTGGATATTATTGTTTCATGCCTGTATAACCACTATGAGGATGGTTCATGTGAGCCAAAAGGTTAGGACCGACTTAATCCAAACGTTAACTATCCAAATATATTAACTATCCAATCGTTGGACAAATTTTGTCTTTATTTTCACCAAAAATTAAAGCAAGCATGTGAACATATGAGAATGGCTCATGATCAGGCATAATAGATATTCATTGTCAGTTATATTTATTTATATATGTTTAAATTATCATATATATATATATATATATATATATATATATATATATATATATATATATATATATATATATATATATATATATATATATATATATATATATATATATATATTCTACACGGACTTCAACTGATATACTATTCGGCTTACCGTGAATATAATTATCTATGGAATGTCGGATCTATGATAATAAACTTAAATACATACAACTTCCGTCTACATACCTGTTCGTATGTCCATTTACACAGACGTGTGTTTTTCTATGTTCATGAGAGTACAAATATTTTTTACACCTATCTGAAAATATTTTAGAATCCGTTAATTGATTTTACCTGTCACCAGATGGTTTATGTAATGTCTCTTTTTTTTTTACCTTTCTTTTCTTTTTTTGTTCATAGTGCAGCATTTACTCAGTAGCAATTTTCAACCATACTCTAGTCATTAATCCACGCCGAGGTAACGCTGCAAAAATGGTGTCTGCATGAGACTGTACACAACTGAAAGACTGTATTTTCAGATTGCATATGCAGATAGCAGGGTTCTTTCTTTATATAAATAAGCGATGTTCCTTTTGTTCGCAATCGCACAAATGGTTGCAAGAAGGCTTGCATTTATTTAGTTCGTTGCAAGGATAATTTATTTGCTTCATGTTTTGTTAAATATTACTTTTGAACTTTCCAAACACTGTATGGTTGCATTCGTCATAAAACTTTTATTTCTGATCAAACATTTCAGACGCTATGAAATTAATAATCGACTACAACATGCGAGATGGAGATCACTCACTGCTTTTTTTTTCTTATAGAATCGGTTAGAATCATTAATTTTCTAGTGTTGTTATTATTATTATTATTATTATTATTATTATTATAACTTTTCATTTATTCTTTTTAGAAACAGGTATTTTATTTTAATATTACATTTTCCCAAATGAAAGTTGTTAACGAAATAATCAATTTTCATATTTCACATATAAATATCACCATTGCCAATGAAACTTTATTAAAATAGACATTTTACCAATTGTTTCTTCTTCTTGTTCTTCTTCTTGATTATTATTATTAGTAGTAGTAGTAGTAGTAGTAGCAGTGATAGTAGTAGTTGTTGTTCTTCCTGTAGTATTTAAATGCTATTTCTCAAAATTATTACTTATTTCTATTTCTTCATTTTCTCATAATTACTACGTCCATTTCTTCTTTTCATCTACATCAAAATAATAATAATAACAATAATAATAATCATTATTATTATTATTATTATTATTATTATTATTATTATTATTATTATTATTATAGTTTCTCAATTCAATCACAAAAGCAGCATAATAATAAAATTGTTCTCAGTTCACAGAATTCGATATCTTCACGTGACGAAGAAAGGAAATCAAGCCAGACAAAATTTTGGGGCGAAAACGACGTGGAGGAAACCGATTCGAATAAATAATCGACTCACGGAAAAGGCATTTGTCCAATCTGTCAGTATTTACAACAGAAATTCATTATGGCTTAAGTAAGAGGAGAAATGTGCAGTCGTTGGAAAACAACGATGGTCGTGATGATCATATTTTCTTGCCGGCGAAGCCATTTGACCAAACGATGAAAAAAGGAAAGTTAAAAGAAATTGTTTACTTATTTTCGTTTTAAATTTTATATGTCTGCTATTTTTCTTCATTAATAGAAATTAATCAGAAAAATACGCAAATGGAATTTAAAAAAGAAACGCAGAATCTGTCAGCTGTCTTTTATACTGAATAAGAATCCGGAAATTATTGATCCGCTAATTATTTCATTGTAAAAGCAAGAACAATTTTTAAACAAAAATATCAATTCAATAATAATATTTTATATGAATTCCCATTGTAGCATCATATCTGTAGTTCAAACTTTGACCGTATCAATTTCGATAAGTTTGCATTAATGACTAAGTAAAAGGCATGAATCCATACATACTTTAAGTAGCACTGTATGGTTAAGGGTTAAAGAAACAAAACGAGAAAGATGTGGAGGGCCATGATCGCCACTTCCTAAAAGAACATAATATATAATTCATTAAAAATAGACTTCTTTATTTCAGGTGTGGTCAGTGAGCTCAGGTTAATTTTTGGTCATGTTTTATCATTAATGCGACAACGGAGCCTCTTCAAGTTATTGGCATATAAGGAGGTTAAATTTGAATTCCATAGTCAACAATAGTTTTTGGACGAAATAATAATAAAAGTTGGCATAATACAAGGATGCCGCTTTGTCAAAAGAAATAAGATAAAGAAAAGGAAAGGAAACGACAATAAGACCAACTAAGTTTTATAGCAAACAAAAAGTGTTCATTATAATTTTAGTGATTTGGTCAGTGGCTAAAATGGAAAAATGTAAAAGCTTACCTGCAAGAAGTTAGAAAAACTTCAAAATTAAATTCATTCGGTAGTTGCTGGGTTTTGACACATGATATAAGATTACTTGTGAAGTCAGAGAATGGTAGTAAACGGGCTGGTCTAAATCAGCTTTCTACAACAATAGACTTAGACAGCCAACTCATTTAATTTTGGCGGATGATACCCGAATGAAATAGCTTCACTTGTAAGGTCATCCAGCCTCATCAAAGAGTTCTTTGAAGTCTTTAATTTAAAAGACTCAGAACTCGGAGAAGTTCCATTAATGAAAATAGATTCTTTTAACACTCTTATCACAGGATTTATTTAACCTATACAACGAGGATATATGAGAGAGCTAGGCAACCATCTGACTTACAGGCAAATCTCTGTGAATCACCTGTTCTCGTTTGATCATCGAAGAACTTAAGTGTAAACTATCTTACTATCTCATTCCGTTCTATCTATCTATATATATATATATATATATATATATATATATATATATATATATATATATATATTGATTATCTTTCTTCCATTCTTTCTTTCTTTCTATCTATCTATCTGTTCGCCTATTCATATCTATATAGTGTAATCAATCTATAATTCTATATATCATAAATATATATATATATATTGATTCTCTTTCTTCCATTCTTTCTTTCTTTCTTTCTATCTATCTATCTATCTATCTATCTGTTCGCCTATTCATATCTATATAGAGTAATCTATCTCTATATATATATATATATATATATATATATATATATATATATATATATATATATATATATATATTTATAGATAGATTACTATATATATATATATATATTGGCTATTATAGATGGATTACTATATATATATATATATTGGCTCCTGAAAAATTAATTTCGGTTGAGCTCTCTGGTTTGAGGTGTGAATTTGTAAATAGTGACTATTTAAGCTAATATTGCACGACTCTTCGGCAGAATTGAGTCACTGTCAGTCACTGTGTGTTTATCTAAATCTAAAAATAAACACGCTAAAATTCACCTTCATCCCTGCCGTGCGCCGACGGCTTAGTGGGAGAAGTTCCGACTGACGCAAATTCAGTCGAGTTTCGATCCTAGCTAGAGGCAACCGGACGTCTAGCCACACTGATGAGCTGTGAAACAGCGAAACAGTCTGTCTGTGGATTACATATATATATATATATATATATATATATATATATATATATATATATATATATATATATATATATATATATATATATATATATATATATATATATATATAAAATTTTATGATGGCATTAAAAACTCCAAGGCGAGCTTAAAAATTGCTATTTTTCCCCCAATGTGCGTGTTGTTTTCTCTACCAGGTCTCCTTGGGTGTCTGCTTGAAAGGACGTTCTGCCTCCCCACCATATTAATAATGTGATATACCAATTTGGATGTAGTTGCTGAGCCGACTACATAAGTAGTCGCTTATTGTTAAACGCACACATAAATCAGCATGTACCCGGAAAATTAGGAAGGGTACGTTCCAATCTGGTGACAGGATCAGGAACACATACGGCTCCGTAATTGTTAAGCACCTTATAAACAATCCAAGTTGTGCCACAAATTTCAGCATTGACTCATTTTCCATCCTTAGTCATGCTCATTCTGTGTTATATTTAAAGGTATTGGAAACTATCTATGTCAGGCCCAGGCAGCCCTCCCTCTGTAAACATTATTTTCATCTAATCTTTCCACCTTTATTTCATCACCTGCTTTTTATGTTTCATATTTTATCTTGCAATATTTAGTCTTCCCTCGATTTCAGCTCTGTTGAGTGAGGGCGAAACCGGTCGGCTGGTCATTTTTTTTTAAATCATGAATGGTAAAGCGAGTTTTGCTGTTTTTATTTCCATAATATATATATATATATATATATATATATATATATATATATATATATATACTTTAAAAATCAGGAGATCAGTTGAATCCACTACCTTACGATATCATCAGGCGATTTTTATCAAATGACCTCTTTACCTTATATTATTAAAAAAAGGAACGCTATATTATTTTTTTTTCAATACAAAAATAAGAAAAAAGCTATTTTTTTCCCCAATAAATAAACAAACGCACGACGTTGGGTGCAATAGAAAGGGAGGGGGAGAATGTGAAGGAGGAAGGAGAAGAAGAAGAAGAAGAAGGGAAAGAGAATAAAAGCAAGGGCGTTATAAATGTATCAGTGGGGGGGGTTCATTGAAATGTACTTTTTTTTTATCCATCCTCATATGTGCAAAAGAGAAATTTCTTGATATGTATGCAAGGACTCAAGACATTCAGTTTCTGGTTCAAAAGCTTCTTTTTATTCTTTGGATATCTTTTTCTTGTGTAAATAATGTAAGTTTGTTTTTTCATTTCTGATTTAGCGTAAGTGAAAATAGGTTAAAGAACATATATATAATCTTAAATTTCCCAAAGAAAGAGAAGGTTTCCATGTTAGGCTCTATATTTTTTAAGAAATATTAAATCTCTTGTTTCACATATGTGGTCTCGAGCCACAGACCTGCGAACAATGACCGACCGCAAATAAATGTTGTATGCATTTCCAAAGATTCTTCAAATAGTTGGGAAATTTTTATTTTTATTTTTATTTACTTATTTTTTTTTTGTGAAAATCGGTATTTTATATCCCCTGATCTCGTTCAAAATATTACAATGTGGGTAACTGATATGTAGATACGATGCTGGCACCAATTAAACTCATACAACCAAGATGGGAATGTCGAAGAATCACCATTACTTGAAAACAAAAAACAAAAAAAAAAAAACAAAAAAAAAAAAACAAAGAAAATCAAAAGGTATAACTCGGAAATATTAATTCTCTGCCATTAATTATCTGCCATTAAATCTCTGCCATTAATTCTCTGCCATTAATTATCTGCCATTAAATCTCTGCCATTAATTATCTGCCATTAAATATAGCATTGGGCTGTGTATCCACGGCGTGCCTTTGTAGCATTCTCACTTAGGAGTTGCTTACTTTGTACTTTATTTAACACGCGCGCGCGCTCGTGAGTGCGTGCGTGCGTGTGTGTGTGTGTGTGTGTGTGTGTGTGTGTGTGTGTGTGTGTGTGTGTGTGTGTGTGTGTTTACGTGTGTGTGAATAAATAAGGTCATAACTGAGGGAGAACTGCACAATCCCCACTTTACAGTTTTCGATAGACCAAAATCATTTATACGTCTTTAGGATGAAGACAATATCCACTCCTCAGCCTCTTTCAAAAGACACAACATCGCAAGCCTACGACTACCTTAGCGTCATTTTCATGGTAAATGTTCAGATGAGTTCCATTCCAATTGCTACTTCCGCAGTACGGAATCCTCTTCACTTACTCCGTATTAACCAAATGGAATGAGAACGTTGCACTCAGATTTCTTTTGGAAACATACTCCCGCGTGTGTACTTCTCTGAAAAGTAAAGTTTTAAACTTCTTAAGCTGTTATCTATTTTCATCATCTCGACTTTCTAAGTTTTTCTTTCATAACAGCTTTCATCTTTACGATTTTAACTGAAATTATTTTGCATCTCGAGCCTTTTTCTGGGCGAAATCTAATATATATATATATATATATATATATATATATATATATATATATATATATATAATATCTGGATCAAATAAATGAAACAAAATTGGGTGATTTTTATGAAAGTATTTATTTCTGTGTTTTTGTATATATTTATTTATTTAATATTTCAGACGACCTAGGTCTTTCCTCAGAAATCAAATGAGATACTGTGTTTGTGTGTTTGTTTACAGCGTTTGTTTACAGCGTTTGTCGTGAAGCGTGCATGTCACGTGATGTGCAATGCGACTTTGTTTGAATTTTGAAATATATACAAAAACACAGAAGTAAATACTTTCATAAAAAAACACCCAATTTTGTTTCATTTATTTGATCCAGATATTATATACATATCAAGAAAGTATACGTGGCCTCTCATTATGCTATATATATATATATATATATATATATATATATATATATATATATATATATATATATATATGTTATAAATTTGGGTAAATGATCCAGACAGAGTTATTCATTAAATGAGAATTGAAAACAACGTTCATGAAAGTATAATGTTTTGAAAATGCATTTCTCCCATTCGAAGAAAAAAAGTGAATTGCGCATGTATGTATTATTTGAGCTAAACACACAAATACGTACATGCGCATGAAGCACAAAATGGGCGAAATGCACTATTGAATATTTTTTTCGAAATATACTTTCATGAACGTTTCTTTAATTGTCATTATATATATATATATATATATATATATAATTAAGTAATTCATTGAGTCTGAAAGAAACTTCAACAGAATGCGGAAAGCACTGGATGGCCGTTTCGTCCTATATTTGGGACTCATCAGCAGTGTGCATCCACTACCGAGAATTGAAACCCTGTCAGTTAGGTTGTCAAGCAAACATCATACCAACTGTTCCAATGGGCATCAGTGACGAAAAGATAGCAAATCAGACTCAATATAGCGCCGCTCTCTCACATATTCTGTGGTGGAACTCAACTGCAATTCTCTGTAACCATAGGACTGTGCCCCCCGGAGCCACGACTACTATCAGCAAGCCGCTCAATCTGAAGTATTAGAAACCGGATCAAGCAATGATATACATATGATAGAAATTGTAAGGAGAATTTGATAATTATAATTAAGTAAGTCTTAATTCATTGAGTCTGAAAGAAACCTCAACAGAATGCAGAAAGCACTGGACGGCCGTTTCGTCGTATATTTGGGACTCATCAACAGTGCGCATCCACTACCGAGGACTGAAACCCTGACAGTTAGGTTGTCAAGCAAACATCATACCAACTGATGAGTCCCAAATATAGGACAAAACGGCCGTCTAGTGCTTTCTGCATTCTGTTGAGGTTTCTTTCAGACTCAATTAATTACTTAATTATAATTATCAAATCCTCCTTACAATTTCTATCATATATATATATATATATATATATATATATATATATATATATATATATATATATATATATATATATATATATATATATATATAGGGAAGCACACAGAGAGAGTGGTTTCTATCGATTTGTATATTTATTCTATTTATAAATGTGCTTATATGAAATTGATTTTCAAAAATGGTTTTCATCCATTAAATTATTTTCCATGCACATAATATCTAGAAGTGTTTTGCATCAGGTTGAATTCAGCAGTCGGCTGATCCATTAGACATATTTGCCTGGAAGTGAAAAAACACACATAGTTGATCAGTTACAGCCGGAAAAATGACGCATTAAAAAGTAGATGTACAGTTTTGTTGAAATATTTGAAACAAAACTTTTGCGGAAAATGGAAAAGGTTATAAATTACAATATACGAAAAGTGACGACTTTTATTATGTGTTGGGCGCAATTGAGCGGGAGACCAACAAATGTCCTTGTAACACAAAAGATTAAATGAAGGCAAGGATTATGACAGCGTTCAATAATTTAAATAGGAGACCGTCCAAAAGAGTTGCAAGTCGTCTGGAGGCCATGGTTGATGCTAATGGCGATTTTATAAAATAAACTTACACTTTAGTATTTTAAGTCTATTGGACACGATTAGAGGCTCAAACATTGTTTCGTGTTTAGGAAGTGGTTCCCGGATCTCTCTCTCTCTCTCTCTCTCTGGCTTCTGTACTGGTGCCGCTGTGTTTCTCCCGTGATGCGTGTAGTCTGTGGCATTGCCTGTTCATTCTGAGGGTACACGGTTGACAGTTCCCTGGTTGCTGTTTCCGACTGGTAGTTAGGAGCCCTAACTCTTGCGTAGCGTCTTGAGCGGCCGCTCTGATCAACAGTTGCATAATATCAGGGTGTCTGTAGTGCCATGTCCCTGGGCAACCCTGAGGCCACATTATGATTCAGGTTGTGCCAAACCCCCTGTCTGTCCGCGTCATGGGTGATAACCGTCGGCTCCCTTTAACTCAGGCCTTTTTGTTTCCAACACCAATTTCTCCACATCATCTCATTTACCACTCCTATCTGCTCTTCCTCCAACCCTTCTTTAACCCCTTGCGTGATAGTGGCCTCCAGCCTTGCTTAAAAAAAAAAAAAATATTGTTAAATACAATCTCCAACGGTTTAAGTGTAGCGTCAATCGACATCTCCAGTTGCCTTGATCTATCCACTTCCCTTCTCCACATCCTTTCACCTTTCATTCCTATCTGCTCTCGCTCCAAATCTTCTGTAACCCCCTTGCCTTGATCGACCCACTGTCATTCTCTTTCTCCACATGCCCTCCCTTGCCACTCCTATCTGCTCTTCCTCCAACCCTTCTTTAACCCCTTGCGTGATAGTGGCCTCCAGCCTTGCTTGGGGTGATACGCTTAAAAAAAAAAAGTTATTTTTGTGTAATTTTGGTGAATATATCTGTTAAAGTGAGATGTCAGTGTTATTTTAATTCTTGCATAATTTAGACAACAATTTATCCATCGCAAATTTTACACACACACACACACACACACACACACACACACACACACACACACACACACACACACATATATATATATATATATATTCTCATAACTATAAATGTTATTTATAATTGGATGTTATTTTATAGTTGCCGATTTTTTATCACAATTTTTATTTTTTAAAGTTAATAATGGTTTTAGCTATACAAGTCTTATTAATTAACCCATAGGTGGGGAGAGAAGCGTTGGATTCATACTTTTCACAAGGGTATTTGCACGTAAGTGAATATAACGAAGCCAATGTTAAATAGAATTTGACACTCCGATTAATAATACGAGTTATTATTCATTATACCACACACACAAGATTACAGTTCCTGACATTCCTAAGCGGTTACCCACCTAGGGACTCACCAGGCTCGATATTGTTTTGGTGATCGTACGGGAACCGGTTTTTCAACGTGTTGTAACTGCAAAATATGTTATTTTTATTGGGTACCAGTGGAGATGTCAACTTTAGCACGTGTGTTCCCACTAAAAATGACGTAAAAATGTATGCACGCTAAACTGCATAACAGATAAAATTATTTCAGAAATTATCTCTGAATTTTATTTGAATAAATGCAGATTTTAAATAAAATAAGGCGAGTTAAATATATCTTCTCTGAAACAAATTTGTCGTGTAGTTTTCAAAATAGACACACACATACCCATTTTTAGACACAGGCAGCAGATATATTTTATATATATATATATATATATATATATATATATATATGTGTGTGTGTGTGTGTGTGTGTGTGTGTGTGTGTGTGTGTGTGCCTGGTAAAAAATTGTTGCTGAAGACATTAGGTTTGTAATACCCTGAAATTCACACAGAGATGTCCTCAAGGACACATGGCACAGTGGATAAAGGCGATAGTTATATTCAGTGACAGGACCCAAAGAGTGTGAGTTCAATACCCAGTTAAGGCAGTGGAGAACTTTCAGAGGGAAATTAACAGATAACTGAGATCCATTAAACATGGCATTATACATGGAACTAGAACAGTCTACCCTAAAGAGCGAAATAAAGTGTTCAGTTCAACATTCTAACCATCTGAAGAAGGCCGGAGCTTACAACGGCCAAAACGTTGTAATAAATATGGTGACAAAGATGAGAACAATAATCCGAATAATATAGCTTAGGTTTAAAATTTATTTTTATAAATGAAAAAGCTTTCTTGAAGCTTTAATTTTAGCTTTAATTGAAAGCTAACGAATTAAATTTACTATTTCCAGTGAACAAAATAATCTGGTGTATTTCAGAAAAAAAAAACAGAAATTTTATTGATTAGAATCGATTTTTATATTTTTTCTAAAATATCTTATTAGCGCCTTATTTTAGTCGTCTTTCATCGCAATGCTTCCAAAAATGAAATTCACTTTTCTGAAACTTTATTTGAGGAATATTAGCTAATTTAAAGTATCTGATTTTAAAAATACTATTTACTTTAAGTTTAAAATATCACAATAACATGTTTAAACAAAAGAGTAGCTGCGTTTTTAACCGACATCAACATGTTTTACGTAATTGACGATGCGATGGCAGGTTGCATGGCATAATGGCATCATGGTTGTTGTTCTACGGAGACTTTATCTGTAAAACATAGGAACATGACGTGATTACATTTTCTATATAATATTTAAGTACTCAGTAATTTTAGAATATTAGAAATATCTCCCGTGATCTAATTTTAGGAATGTTTACTTTAACTTATTATAGTTATCACTCTTATTTTCTGATAAGGCCACCTATGGTCGTTGATACTTTAAAAATGGGTACGTTACATAATATTTCACACACACACACACACACATATATATATATATATATATATATATATATATATATATATATATATATATATATATATATAAAAGAATTCAAAATTATTTTAAAAATCTTGATGCAAAATGATTTTTATTAAGCTTTTCAATTTTTTATTAGTAAATATAGTTTTCACTTAGTAACAATAAAACTTAACCGGATGTAAGTAATACAGAATTTTAAGATTTATATATTATAAATCATCATAATTAAAACTTAAAGCAAATGAAAAAAACTCTTGTAAAAATGTATTAGTCATCGAAATTTTGTCTTCTTACTACAACTGTTTCCTTAATAAATCTTATTTATAAAGTTAAAAGCTTTTCTAATTAAATAATGTTGAGGGGTCCTCCCATTTTTTCACAAATGGACTCATCCAGGGTATACGTATACTACTGCTAGTGAATACCCGAGGGACGAACGAGGAGCGAACGAACGAACTAGAGCGTACGAACGTAGTAAGCAAGAGTCACAGTGAGCGAGCACGTATACTCAGTAAGAAGTCATACAGCGATAGGTCGATACCAAAGACTATATATATATATATATATATATTTCTACTAAAGCGCATTCCTGGAACTACTAACCTGTATTACCAGTTTGTATTATTACGTTAATACATTTATTTCCTATATTCATTCTTGGCGTTTGTTATTATTGGTACCGGATTTCATCCCGGAATCCACAACAACTTGGCGACGAGGAATTCGAACTCACACGGAAGGAAAACGAAAAAAATTCTTTCTCGTCGACCACAACAACTTGTTGACGAGGACTTCGGACCAACACGAAAAAAAATTGTCGTTTGCCAGTGTCCACAACAACTTGTCGACAAAAGATTTACGAGGATTAAAATACGGAAATGCAAGTTTTTGGTAAGACTCTTATCATAGAGTATTTTAAAAGTATTTCAGTAGAACTTGTAAAATATCAAAATGAACAGCAATTACAACTCCAAGAAAGAATGGAAGAGAAGTGGCAAAAACAATTACTACAAACGCAGAAGGAAAATGAAGAAAGACAAATGCAACTCCAGGAACTAACATTAAAGGTAGCGGGTAGCAAACAACAAAATCTCGAAAAAGAGGCGACTTTTTCCCAAGACGCAGTGTTGAACACGCTAGAAACATTTAAATACTCTCTAGAAAAGGATAAAAATTTCAGGGACTATTTCAGACGACATGAAGACATCTTCAACATCGATTGTCAAAACTGAACGGAAGCTAAGAAGATACGTCTATTACTCAGGAAATTGGGAACAGAGGAATACACAAAATTTGTGGATTACATTTTGACGAATCAGTTACATGCTTTACCGAGCTTTTCAGTCCAAAGACGTCACTTTTTCACAAAAGGTGGAAATGTCTTAACCTCGTAAAGGGCGAAAATGAGGACTACTCCACAAAGATTGCGACGACTTTAAGTTGGCAGAATTAACTCCGGACAATTTCTAGCGTCTTATTTTTGTACAAAGGTTAGTCTCAGCCAAGGATAGTGAAATGCGCAAAAGAATGCTTTCAAAACTGCAAAATGAGTCTGGATTAACACTACAAAAATTATCAGAAGACTTCCAAAAATGCCTGAGTATAAAGAAAGACTCGAAGGATATCGAGGAGTCAAGAGTAGCACACATACGTAAGTTGGACAAAAGTTTACGTTTTTCACCCTCCCGGGAAAGAAAACAAAAATTCTATAATAATGAAAAAAGTACAACGTATAGGGCAAATAATGACAAAAAATCTAAGCAAATATAAGCCCCCTCTCATCTGCGATTATCGATGTGGAGGATTATACTGGAATAAGGATTGTCGTTTTAAATATAAAACCTGTCTAGCGTGTGGAAAAATGGGACACAAGGCATCCCAATGTAGGAACAGAAAATCTACTAATAGGATAAGAGCTACTAGAATGCATGACGAAGACAATAAGAAAATGCGTGGAACTTGAAATTTTAAATAAGAAGATAAAATTACAACTAGACTCAGGTTCGGATCTAACGATAATTAACCAACAGACATGGAGAAAGCTTAATAGACCGACCATGATGCATACACAGAAAATTGCTAAGTCTGTTACAGGGAAGCGTATAAGATTTGAAGGAGAAGTAATCCTAAAGGTAAAATTCCACGGAAAAAAAAAACAAGATATACGTAATGAAAGATACAGAAAATCTGGTGGGCACAGACTGGATGCAAAAGTTCGACGTATGGGATTTACCTATCAGCTCATTTTGTAAGAAGATAGAGTACGAACAATCAGAAGCTACAAAATTAAAAAAAGAATTACATAGTCAATGTCCCGAAGTATTTTCGAGCGTTTTGGGACGATGTAACAAGTTTGCAGCTAGAATTGATTTAAAATAAAATGTCCAACCAGTATTTAAAAAGAAAATTTTGCTACCATATAAAAATCGACAAAGAATTAGAGAGACTTGAACAAACTGGGATCCTTTCAAAAATAGAGTTTAGTGAATGGGTGGCACCAGTAGTCTATGTAAAAATAAAATCCGGAGAAATCCGTGTATGCGCAGATTTCTCGACTGGGTTAAATAAGGCTATAAAAGACGATCATTACCCATTACCAAACCCGGAGGAAATATTTACCAAGCTTAACGGTGGTAAGGTATTTTCTAAAATAGATTTAAGCAATCTTTTCCAGAAGAAGAGAGTACAAAAATTCTATGTATTAATACGCACAAAGACTGTACAAATTCAACAGATTACCATTTGGTGTAACAGACGATGGATACAATGCTGATGGGCCAGAACTTTGCTACCGCTTACTTGGATGACATTCTAATCAAAAGCGACAATGTTGAAGAACACGCATCGCACATAAAGGAAGTTTTTAAAAGACTTCAGGATTTTGGTTTTAAAGTAAAGGGAAAAAAATGTGATTTTTTCCTAAATGAAATCAAATACTTAGGTCATATAATTAATGAAAGTGGCAGAAAACCAGATCCAGATAGGGCATCTGCAATAAAAAATAAGCCTGAGCCGAAAAATGTCGAGAATTACAAAGCTGTCTTCGTCTAGCGAACTATTACGGTGAATTCATTGAAAATATGCACAAATTGAGGGCTACCCTCAATGAATTATTGAAAAAAGAGAACAAATGGAAATGGACAGAAAACTGTCAGAAAGCGTTTAAGGAGATAATGCAAAGGTTAACTTCGGAGCTAGCATTGGCACATTTTGACCCCAAACTAGAAATTATTATTGCTAGTGACGCGAGCTCACACAGAGTAGGAGTTTGTATTCTACACAAGATGCAGGACGGCACAAAGAAACCTATAGCTCACACATCTAGATCATTGTTACCAGCAGAGAGGAACTATTCGCAAGATTGAAAAAGAAGCGTTAGACATAATATTCGCCATAACTCGCTTTCACAGATATATATATGGAAGAGAGTTTACGCTTCAAACGGACCATAAACCTCTTCTTGCGATTTTCGGATCGAAAAAAGGACTACCAATTTACACAGCAAACAGACTTCTAAGATGGGGAACTATTTTATTGAACTACAATTTCAAACTTGAGTTCCTACCATCGAAGAAAATTGGGCATGCTGATGGATTATCTCGATTGGTGCCTGCGAAATGCGAACCTCTGTAAGACTCGGGTTGCGAGCCGAAGAAGAAATCAGTAAAGTATTATACAATACAGTAAAGGAACTACCGGTGACCTTACTAGAGATAAGAAGAGAAGCGGAAAAGGATGAATTTATTCAGAATACCAAGAAAAAATAGAAGAAAAGGAAAGGAATCTAACGGACAGCTTTTCAATTTGTGATCACATATTACTTTATAACGAAAGAGTGGTCATACCAAAATCGTTAAAAAGGCGGATTTTGAAGGACTTTCATTTAGGACATCCAGGAAAAAACCGTATGAAAGCACTAATGAGAAGTTTCGTTTACTGGCCTAATATGGACAATGATATTACGCAAAGGGTGGAAAAAGGTAAAGGCTGTGCTGCTGCAGCAAAGGCACCACCGTCTATACAAAAACCATGGCCTAAGGCGGACAGACCTTGTTCTAGAATCCATGCGGACTATGCAGGACCCATAGAGGGTTACTACTGCTTAATAACGGTAGATAGCTTTAGCAAGTGGCCAGAAGTTTTCAGATACAAAAACCGTCGATGAGAAATACTATAAATTGTCTCCATGAATTATTCGCGAGATTCGGCATCGTGGATTGCTTGGTAACTGATAATGGTACACAATTCACCTCCAGCGACTTCCAAGAATTATGTGAGACTTACTAAGTAAAGCATATTAAGATAGCTCCGTACCATCCGCCGTCTAACGGGCAAGCCGAAAGATTTGTAGACACACTAAAGACAGCTTTTAAAAAAGCAGAGGACGTACCGACAGAAAGAGCTACACAGCAGTTCTTCCAAGTATACAGAATAACCCCGAACGGGAACACACCATTGGTCTTTCACCAGCGGAAGTGATGTTTGCCCGCAAAATACGGTCTGTGTTTGATAAGTTATTGCCTAACAAG
Organism: Acanthosepion esculentum; assembly: GCA_964036315.1. Classification (NCBI taxonomy): domain Eukaryota; kingdom Metazoa; phylum Mollusca; class Cephalopoda; order Sepiida; family Sepiidae; genus Acanthosepion; species Acanthosepion esculentum. Next base: position 35,215,958 of record OZ038509.1, on the reverse strand, counting down.
AATAAAAACCGGCATACACCTATAGTACTCAAGAGATCATTCAAACCAGGAGAACGGGTCTATTTCAGGATGTTCAGGAACAATATGGCTTACTGGGAACCAGGTACAATAATTAACAGACTAGGAAATGTGATGTACACAATACAAGGCGAAAAATTTACCAACAGAAGATATATTGACCAAATACAAAAAAGACGGGTTGAGGAGCCAAGCTCGTCACCTGCAGAAAATGACGATTCGATGGAGGCGATCTTTGAAGCTTTTGAGATTCAAAGACCACAAGAAGACACAGAAATTAGGACAAGTAGGAAAAGAAAATTTACGGAACCTCTGATTATCGACCATAAGAGGAAAAAATATTAACTCCCCCCCAAAGGAATCTAAGGAGGGGTTGTTGAAGGGTCCTCCCCTTTTTCACAAATGGACTCACCCAGGGTATACGTATACTACTGCTAGTGAATACCCGAGGGACGAACGATGAGCGAACGAACGAGAACGAACGAACGAACGATGAACTAGAGCGTACGAACGTAGCGAGCAAGAGTCACAGTGAGCGAGATCGTAGACTCAGTAAGAAGTCATACAGCGATACGTCGATACCAAAGACTATATATTTTTCTACTAACCCGCATTTTTGGAAATACTAACCTGTATTACCAGTTTGTATTATTAGGTTAATACATTTATTTTCCTATATTCATTCTTGGCGTTTGTTATTATTTGATACCGGATTTGGGAACTGAGTAGCAGTTTGAAAAAAAATTGGTGATTTACATTCTCCAAGGAGTCCTGCTTTTAACTAATAAAAATGTTTCGGTTATAATGTTATTTCGGAAATTTCATGAAATTAAGTAAGTGGGAGGTAACATAAAGTAAAAATATTATATATGTTTTAGATTTTCGAAAAGAAAATTTCAAAAATATTTTCATTCATTTGTGAATAAATCTTGAAAGTTTCATTAAATTTTAAAATCAATGTTTTTCACCGGAAAAAGGCGCTAAAACACTAATCGTCAATATTACGTCGATCGCTGACAAAGTTTTGAATGAGATAGAAAGTATTAAAAAATAATAAATACTTTGTTCTTTTCTCTTAATAATAAAAAATATTTTGATGACTGGTTTTACGAAAAAGTAGAAGTACCTAAACTAAATGTATAGTATATATACGTACAGTTGGTAATTTTAATATATATATATATATATATATATATATATATATATATATATATATATATATATATTTATATATATATATATAATACCAACAATTGATATATATATATATATATATATATATATACTCGACTCTCCCGTCGAATTCGACGTATGAGGGTCAAGCAGATCCGTTCCTAGGAAACTGACAGCCCGACAACAGCACATGAGATTGGATTATAGTGGTGAAGGTTTCAAACAGGACCATCCACACTATTTGAAGGGCCGAATACAGAGACCTGGTGCACTACGTGCCACAAGTTCCCCAAAAGACCCTCCGAATGTTTTGAATTCAGAGTTGTCCTTCTCCTAGACCAGTTGCCATCCAAGGATATAGTACCCAGACTGTCCTGCTATTTAACCATTCCTGGATGAAGAAGATGAGGATTCACACCTTTCCAAAGGGTATTAGCACGAAAGCGAATGTAATGGATTCGACTGAAATTTGAACTCGGCTCTGCGATTCCTCAATCCAAGCCGTTTTCCCTTACTCCTCCGGGCCTCCCCTTCACACACACACACACACACACACACAAACATATATATATATATATATATATATATATATATATATATATATATATATATATGATTTTTTGGTAATATTATGTCAATGTGTATTATTATTTCATAGAGTTTTGTTTTACTTTGAGGGTTCAGTATTTGCCCATAGATTGGACCCTAACACCTACATTCTCACGATCAGAGGCCCCTTGCTGCCGGAGTTCGTTTGTCGTCATAACCAGGACTATATATATATATATATATATATATATATATATATATATATATATTTAAAGACATTTATATATATTATGTTTAACGTTCTTTTTATAGATACAAGTATTTAAGCAAATGCTCTGTTTTATAATAAACAGTATTAAATAACATTTACCGGCCTGAATGTCCGAGAAATTTTCATAGAAAATATAGTCGTGATGATTGCGTCTAGCATGAAACAGCCTGTCGCCTCTGAGTGTTGACTTCAATGGTCACTTTTATATATATATATATATATATATATATATATATATATATATATATATATATATATATATATATGAATGTAACTGTGTAGGATAATATATATATATATATATATATATATATATATATATATATATATATATATATATATATATATATATATATATATATATGAATGTAACTGTGTAGGATAATATATATGTATAAATGAAAACAGTGAATCAGTGAGAGAGAGAGTGTGTGTGTGTGGATTAAAACTACTGAGAAGGAAAATCTAGTCAAGACATATATTTAAATATCCTTGTCTTTGAGATAAATTTCATACTCATGTCATTTCTGGAAAGTGGCTCACATGAAGTGTATGCGTGTTCGTGAGTGATTGTGTGTGTGTGTGTGTGTGTGTGTGTGTGTGTGTGTGTGTGTGTGTGTGTGTCTTTTAATGTAATACATTATGCATGTGTGCATATCTATTTAAGCGCTCCAAGTGGATCTGTGTCGCTACTTATTGATTTCTAGTTGTTTTTATGAATGACAATCTGTTTGAAAACTCAAGTTCTTTTAACGAATCGATCGAATGAAATAAATACATCGATTCTGTATTCCGAAATACACTAGAGACTTTAGATTTATTTTCGTCTCGGACACAATTCGAATTCTTCAATCGATTTTTTCGGTAAACGCTTGTCATGTTACGGATCAGCGTTTTAAACTTTTATGCCATTTTTTTCGATTTTGAAACTTTGAAAATCATGAGAAGGAATCTGCTGAGTGTTGTTTAGCTTAAAATTCAAATTCTTCTTAACCTTTATCATTCTGTATGGGAATTCATTTGCTGTGCAAAAAGTTAGAAATTATTTGGATTTCATAGTTGTGTTGTCATATCCTGCTATGGCAAGAGAAAACACCTTTGAGTGAAATTAACAATAACGTTACTACAACTGAGAAAGAATGCAATAGTAAAAGAAAGTAATATTAATAATGCAGTGTGCTAAAGATTAATGTAACGCTCTATCTATCTATCTATCTATCTATCTATCTATCTATTTATCTATCTATCTATCAGAATAAAAATATTCATAGGAGTCTTTAATATAACAGTTACGATCTTGTGTTTCTTTCTCTATGTACACACACAAACACACACACACATATATACAAAGCCGACTGAAGCGCGCGTGAGCGTGAAACTCGGGTTACGACTAGAGCCATACTTAAATAGGATATAAAGTTGGTAAGCGTTTTTAATCGGTCTGAGTAGGTATGTTTGATTTTAGGCCTCTTTTTTGTCTTTCTTTATTCAGTATTGTCGGTTTTATTCGAGACTGTATCTGGATAACAGTTTTAGGTTTTGGCAAATAGTCCTTTGGTTCCAACAATAGTTTTTGTTTTTCTTTAATATATATATTTAGTCGTATGGATATGAGTTTGGAACCTTGGATTTCTCGCTTTTACTATCATCAGACAAACTGATTTATTTTTTTTTAAATTTGAATCTTTTTATGTTAGTTTGTGTTTACTTCTTGGTCGGCCATCTTTGTTAATCGCCAAAACTCTCAAAGTTTTTTTTTTAATCTGCAAAAGAAATTAAATCCATGTGAAAAAAAAGTAAAAAAAAAGTAAGCTTCTATCTGTTTTAGAAGTCCTTATACCGAAAAATTCACCTTATTTATTGAATGACCCTCGTATTTTATTTGACAATCCCAATTCCTTTCTCCACAATATTCAATTCCGTGTATTCATCTCTTTTCAAAACCCTCCACATTTTCTCCACATTTTTCTATTCTTTTCTCGCACCTCTCATGCTTTTTCTTGTTTTGCCTTACTTGATCTTTGTCAAATCATCTTCTTGTTTTGCCGCCTTTTACAGATGATGAGAAATTGGATAGCCGAATTCGAATTCCACTCGGGTTCGTTATACTCACGTACGCGAAAATACCCTTGAGAAACTACCCCCCCCCACACCATCTTTTGATTAACTAGTAAGACTTGCATCTGGAACAATATTCTAAATGTTGTTCATAAAATATTCAATGTAAAAAAATTTCTTACAATCCATGAAATGTTTCGTCTTTAAATAACGCACAAAGAGTTGATAAGCTCTAAAATACAAAGCAATCTCTCTCTCTCCCTCTCTCTCTCTCTCTCTCTCTCTCTCTCTCTCTCTCTCTCTCTCTCTCTCTCTCTCTTTCCCAACCTCAAATCCTAGATTCCTTTTCATTTTGCCATAATCTGTAGAAGCAGAAAAATGATGAACAGATGATGATAAAGATATATATATAGAGAGAGGAAGTTGGGGAGGGGAAGAGAAGAGGACGGACAAGAAGCTGTAATAGCAGGCTGAATTAAAAAGAAGGAAAAAGACCGCGTGAATAAAGAAAATTAACTAAGAAAGAGATAAAAATATAAGTTAAGAAGAAATAAGAAAGTGTTAAGCAGAATATGATGAGATAAAGAAGAGAGAAGAAGAGAGGTGGGAGAAGGAGTAGAATTGGAAGAAAATGCATAATACTACCACTGCTACTACTACTACTACTACTACTACTACTAATAATAATAATAATAATAATAATAATAAGAAGAAGAAGAAGAAGAAGAAGAAGAAGAAGAAGAAGAAGAAGAGAGGTGGGAGAAGGTGTAGAATTGGAAGAAAATGCATAATACTACTACTACTACTACTACTACTACTACTACTAATAATAATAATAATAATAATAATAATAAGAAGAAGAAGAAGAAGAAGAAGAAGAAGAAGAAGAAGAAGAAGAAGAAGAAGAGAGAAGAAGAAGAGAGGTGGGAGAAGAAGTAGAATTGGAAGAAAATGCATAATACTACTACTACTACTAATAATAATAATAATAATAATAATAAGAAGAAGAAGAAGAAGAAGAAGAAGAAGAAGAAGAAGAAGAAGAAGAAGAAGAAGAAGAAGAAGAAGAAGAGGAGAGGTGGGAGAAGAAGTGGAATTGGAAGAAAATGCATAATAATAATACTACTACTAATAATAATATGATAATAATAATAATAATAATAATAATAATAATAATAATAATAATAATAATAATAAGAAGAAGAAGAAGAAGAAGAAGAAGAAGAAGAAGAAGAAGAAGAAGGGAGGTGGGAGAAGAAGTAGAATTGGAAGAAAATGCATAATAATAATACTACTAATAATAATAATATGATAATAATAATATGATAATAATCATAATAATAATAATAATAATAATAATAATAATAAGAAGAAGAAGAAGAAGAAGAAGAAGAAGAAGAAAAAGAAGAAGAAGAAAGAGAAGAAGAGAGGTGGGAGAAGAAGTAGAATTGGAAGAAAATGCATAATAATACTACTACTACTAATAATAATAAGAAGAAGAAGAAGAAGAAGAAGAAGAAAGAAGAGAAAAGAGGAAGAAGAAGAAGAAGAAGAAGAAGAAGAAGAAGAAGAAGAAGAAGAAAGAAGAGAAAAGAGGAAGAAGAAGAAGAAGAAGAAGAAGAAGAAAGAAGAGAAAAGAGGAAGAAGATGAAGAAGAAGAACTGGAAGAAGAAATAGAAATAAAGGAAAAATAAGGAGAAAAGCGGATAAAGAAGAAGAAGAAGAAGAAGAAGAAGAAGAAGAAGAAGAAGAAGAAGAAAAAAGAAGAGAAAAGAGGAAGAAGAAGAAGAAGAAGAAAAAAGAAGAGAAAAGAGGAAGAAGATGATGAAGAAGAACTGGAAGAAGAAATAGAAATAAAGGAAAAATAAGGAGAAAAGCGGATAAAGAAGAAGAAGAAGAAGAAGAAGAAGAAGAAGAAGAAGAAGAAGAAGAAGAAGAAGAAGAAGAAGAGAGGTGGGAGAAGAAGTAGAATTGGAAGAAAATGCATAATACTACTACTACTACTAATAATAATATGATAATAATAATAATAATAATAATAATAATAATAAGAAGAAGAAGAAGAAGAAGAAGAAGAAGAAGAAGAAGAAGAAGAAGAAGAAGAAGAAGAAAGAAGAGAAAAGAGGAAGAAGATGAAGAACAAGAACTGGAAGAAGAAATAGAAATAAAGGAAAAATAAGGAGAAAAGCGGAAGAATAATAATAATAATAATAATAATAATAATAATAATAATAATAATATGAATATGAATATGAATATGAACGACAAAGAAGCAGTAGAAGAAGTTTGCAGAAAAACTAAGGAAAAACCGAAAAAGACTAAGATTTTAAACATGGATAATACCAAACGAGGCAGGGAATAAAATCGACGAACTCAAAGAACTTTGAACACCCGAAATAAAAGAAAAGGAAGCATTAAATGAATACCTGAAAAGATCAAAGAATTATAAATATTTCAAAATACAAAAAAAAATCGATTCCCTGCGGCATAAATAATTTTTCATTAATTCTGGATTCCAACAAAATGTCCGACTTTTTCTTTTGTAGTTTATTAAGGGTCGGCAATGAAGACTTGCTATCGATTTGATGTTTAATCGAGTTTTTTTTCCATTAGTCTAATCAAGAAACTGTCCAAGATTTTCAAATAAAGATCCTTTCATTTTGAAAGAGAGGAGAAACGGGCAACAAAATTTGTCTAAAATGGCATCATATTTATTGATAACTGCGGAGACAATGAAACAGAGCAGACCGTAAATGAGTAAAAAGGATTACAGTCTATCGATTGATACAGGTATCTCTTGATTAATATATCGATCATCCTCAGCACATATTTCAATATTTAATGAGATGTCTCAATATTGTGTGGTTCACTTAAACATCTAGCTATCATTATGTTTAAAATTGTTTGTATCTCTATCTTATCGGAAAATGAGTTTATAGGATATAGACTCCTATGTGTTACGGCCAATAAGTGAAGCACAAGCAAATAAGAGAGGCCTACAAATAAATCCAACAAAAATCAGTAGATACGAAAAAAATTTACAATTCTGTGCAAAACACGGCTCCAAAATTAAATAAATTGTACCTGGAACCTGATTGGATATGACAAGTTACGTGATGTGCTGTCTACGCCGTTCAAATGACCTGGGAATAGGTCAGGGCTTGGGTTACTTAGTACATTACCGCGCGGAACTCGAATAGAATTCGTGAGCCGTTCACCGACTCGCTATAAGCCATAAAAAAAAACGTCTTGTCATTGACAGTCAAGCGTGATACCTGAAACAGAACAGACAGCGACAGATCTGAAAAGGAACAGTCAGCGAACGGGCCCAGCAGTGACACACGCTACTATTGCCAGTCAGCGATGATTTTTCAACATACAAGCCGCGACGAAATCAAGTTTTGTCTCAGTTTCTATTTGTTTACCGTGTTTTTTAGTGTGTGCTTCACACACACATATTGTTGAACTTCGAACTTTGTAGACGCAGTTGCAACAAAACAACTTCGAACTTTGCAGACGCACTTGCAACAAAATAACTTCGAACTATTGGTCTCTTTATGGCCACAACAAAGAACATTCATTTTCAACATGTAAATATCTGAATCTACTGTATAAATGTTATTGTCATATTTAGCTTGGTTTTCTTCCTTTTCTGTGAAGATCATTTCTTCGCGTTTATAGTTTTGTATTGTAATTTGTGGACATGACACTCGGACTTTTACTTTTTTCACCTAAAATTGGGATAGACTGCCCTCACAAGTTGAAAAGTCGATCGCTTGCGATCGAGAAGGTTTAAAAGCGGGAACAAGTGGCAACAAGTCCAATATGAAAGTTAACAACATTCAATGCAAACAATACTGCAAAAAAAGAGACGAGAACGCTCTGAGTTGATGGAAAGAAAACACAAATTTTATTTTATAATAAAGTCTCAAAAGAGAATACATGAAAAGAAATTGCACTAATAACGGTCTTTACAGTAATGGGAATTTACCGAGCAATTTAACACGAAATATTTTTTTTAAAGTGAGTACTTACATTACAAAGATTTACAAGCTGCTGAAAAGTTATTTTCATATTCTTAACTGTTGCAATTTTAATTAATAAGAGTTTCATACGACCTTTAGGGATCTTAAAAATGTGTTATAAATTTGCCTTCACAACCAACCATAACCCTCGCACACCCATCCCATCTTAAGTGTTGGCTGAGGAAAGCCGATAGCAGCCATAATTTTTCTCCAAACAACATTGATAATAAATTCGTCCGAAGTTCAAGATTGGAATGAAGCATTTGCAGAGCTCGTATATAAATTACTTCGCCTTGCGCCATCTTGTTGTTGTAGATATTTAAATATTTGTGTCATTCTTTGAATTTTATTTGTTAAATTTGTGTTGTTGTTTCTTGCTCTAGTCTACAATGTTTGCACCTATCCTTCATTTTGTCGTGTGTATTTTGTTCTACACATTGCTATTAGTTATCAAACTTCTTACGTCAACCCCTCCGACCTACTTCTTTCATTTTGAATGTGTTTACATGAGATCGTAACTTATCAATGCTGAAAAACTGATGCGACAAGAGTACATTAAGTTTTACCACATCATATTTTAGTTGGTAGTAGACATCTGAGCTTATACTAAACCATAAATTCATATGAATTCTTTTGTATACCACGTGTTTTTCCCCCAGGTTAATAGGAGTAGATAGGCTCACCTATCATCCGTTCCACACCCCTTCCATATCTATTGAACGGAGTAGAGGTTCATCCCTTGTTCCCTAATCAGGATATGGTTTACCGGTTTTCTCTCTTTCTTCTACTAAGACCACAAAGATTTAACTCTCTCTACTTTTTAACTTTAGGGCTGCCCAATGTGTGTGACTTGTCATTGTGAGGCTGCCGGTTTGGCAGTTTGATGACTGCTGATTCCGACTGGTCTTTAGAGGGCCAAGACTCACTACTAGCGCTTAGAGAGGCTGTTCCGATTAGCAGTCGCATAATATCGAGGTTTCCGTAGTGCAATGTCGTGGTTGTCCCTGAGTGTATTTCCGATTGGCAGCCCAGAGGCCATTTTATGCTCTGCACTCAGCCACGTACTGGCTGTTCCGTATTGCCATTGAAGGCAGATGGCGACAATTATAGTGGTCTTTTTCCTCTTTTCTCAAAACATATCTCATGGATATCACAACAAAAACAAATAAAACTAAACCACCTAACAAAAAACACGCAACCCACTCAATCTTTCTTTCTCTACTATTCGTGGTGCCTGTTCCAAATTCTGCAGCGTAGAATCTTCTCTCCTGTAACGGTTTCTAGATATCTTTCCTATTTGTGGCGACCATTCGCCCTTGCATGGAGTATTGCTGCCATATATGGTCTGGGGCCCCTGCTGTTTGCCTCAGGGTTCTTGATAAGATCCAGAGACGGATATGCAATGTGATTGGCCCTGATCTGTCATCTCGTCTGCAGTCGCTCTCTCACAGACGCGATGTTGCCTCGCTCTGTCTTTTTTACAAATACTTTCACGGTAATTGCTCCGAGAAGCTGCTTTCGCTTGTCCCTAGGCCTCGTGAATTTAAACGTCCTACGAGGCTGGCATCCCGATCCCACCCCTTCACCGTTGAAACTGTTAGATGTAGACGTCTCTTTTACTCCAATAGCTTCATGTCTCGCACATCTCGCCTATGGAACTCCCTTCCCTGACAAATACAATCTCCAACGGTTTAAGTGTAGCGTCAATCGACATCTCCAGTTGCCTTGGTCTATCCACTTCCCTTCTCCACATCCTGTCATTTTTCATTCCTATCTGCTCTCACTGCGGATCTTTTGTGGCCCCCTTGCCTTGATCGACCCACTGTCTTTCTCTTTCTCCACATGCCCTCCCTTGCCACTCCTATCTGCTCTTCCTCCAACCCTTCTTTAACCCCTTGCGTGATAGTGGCCTCCGGCCTTGCTTGGGGTGATATGATTAAGTGTAGCGTCAATCGACATCTCCAGTTGCCTTGATCTATCCACTTCCCTTCTCCACATCCTTTCATCTTTCATTCCTATCTGCTCTCGCTCCAATTCTTCTGTAACCCCCTTGCCTTGATCGACTCACTGTCTTTCTCTTTCTCCACATCCTATCTGCTCTTCCTCCAACCCTTCTATAACCCCATGCGTGATAGTGGTTTCCAGCCTTGCTTGGGGTGATACGCTTAAAAAAAAAATTGAATTATTCCATTGCTACCAATGAATTCTTAGTTCCAGGGTACCGTCTCCTTTGCCGAAAAGATTCCAGTATTCAAACGCGTGGCTTTGGTGTATAAATTCTGGATAATCGTTCGACGGCCAGAGAACCGCCTCTCGGGACGCCGCCCCCCCTTTCATGTACGTCCGTATATTGATCCTAAACTCTGTCAGCTATCTCTTTTTTTTATCGTTCCCCTCTTCCCAAGACTGTAGTATATTAAACGCAATAGCTTACATTATAGAAAAGGCATTTTCTTTCTATTCATCTGCGAACATCTTTGTCTTCGTTTGCTCACTAAACAAGTGGCTGAAACATTCCAAAAGTATTGATGTTGTTAGTATACAGACATTAAATTTTTCCATTGTCCGATCCCTCACTCAAATCATGGGTTCCCTACGCGTTTTTCTAGCCAAAGCGAGCAACAGAATTCTCTACTGGAATTATTTTTTACATCCGCTCCGGGCTTCGCAATACTGCCCTCTTGGTAACTCGGACCACTCTATGGTAGCTATTGATATCTCTTTGCAAGCATCCGTTAAACAAGAAACCACTATTCATATAAACACTTTCCGTTACCAGCACACTGACTGGGACTCATTTCGGGATTTTCTTCGTGACGCTACTTGGACTCATATCTTCAACCTCCCAACTCAAAATTGCGCCATTGGGGTTTCTTCCTGGGTCAAAGCCGGCATGGACGCTTTCATCCATTCTCGGAAATACCAGGTGAAACCGCAATCTCTCAATGGTTAACACCAGTAAGCTCGGGAGCCATAGCAAACAGGAACCACTATTTCTAGTCTATACCGGTGTGGCAGCTCTCGTCACAACAGTTGACTATTTGCTATTGCTCGTAACAAATGTAAGCGGAGACCGCGAAGAAGGTAAGACCGTGAGAGAAGGAGGCAACGCATAGCCTCTAAAATATTAGGATCTCTTGATACTGGCAATTCCGTTATTGGATACTAAATAAGTGCAAGTTCTCTATTCTTCCCTCTTTAATCGATTTGAGGTGTTATAATCCTCTGCTGATAAAACTGAATGCTTTACTCGTAAATTCTCCTCTTGGCTCACTTGGAGTATCTATGCCTAACGTCCCACTTAGAACTGATTCGCTGCTCGGGGTTTATTAATATAACCCTATCCATGGTCTCTGCTACCATCTCTAACATTGATCCCCACAAAGCATGTGAACCTGATGGTATCCCTGTAATAGTCATTAAGAAATGTGCTCTCGAGCCGGCTCCTCATCTCTCTAAACTTTATAATAAATGCGACGCTGCCTCCTGCTTTCTTTCCTGCTAGAAGTCACCTTCCGTTGTTCCAGTTTTTAAGAACTATGGTGAACCGTCCGATCCATCTAACTATCGGCATATTGGGAAACTCCTAGATGCCGTAATCAATGTTGAATTAGTACATCATCTCTAATCGTGGGCTTTTTCTCAGACAAGCAATACGGTTTTCGTTTATTCAGGTCAACAGCTAAAGGTAATTGCCGAAAGTCTATCGTGCTCTAAATAAATATGGTGATGCCTAGGGATGTAGCTTTGGACATCTCGAAAGCCTTTGAAAGGCTCTTGCATTCAGATCTTCTCCACAAGCAGAAAAGTTACGGTATCCCCGAGCACAATTTTGAGCTGATCCAGTCGTTCCTGTCAAATCGTGAAATGAAAGTTGTCCTGAACGGCCAATCGTTTACATCCTTTCATACTAACGCGGGTGTGCTCCAGGGCTCCATTCTTGGTCCTACGCTGTTTTTAATCTTCATTAATGACATCAGCCATCAACTTGACACCTACACTGACGACACTACCATTTATTCCTGCCTCGATAGTAAAGCTGGTTAGTCAGACAAGGTCAAAATATCAGCTAATGTAAAAAAACACCCCAAAGACGTTAAAAGATTTGTCAATTTTAACGCCTCCAAAACTAAACTCTCTATTAATCATCTGAGAGACCTTCTTTGCCTTCCATCAGCATGGCTGATGCTAACCTCCAGGAAAGTGACTCATTGCGCCTGCTCGGGCTAACATCCTCGGCTGACATGAAATGGAAAGACTATATTGAATCCATTGCTAGGTCAGCTGTTAAGAAAGTTGGTTCACTGTGTCGGGTGAGACAATTCTTTTCTCCTGAATCTATCTTGCATATCTATAAGTCTACCATTCGCCCATGCTTAGAATATTGCTGCTATATATAGTCCAGTGCCCCTGCGATTTACCTTGAGCTCCTTGATATGATCAGAAGAAGAATCAGCAATATTATTGATCCTGATCTGATGTCTCGGCTTCAGTCACTTGCCTACTGCCTTAAGGTTGTCTCACTGGACCTTTTTTTAAATATTTTCATTGTAACTCTTCGGATGTGCACTTCGCTGTGGTACCTAAACTGTATGATTTTGAGTGCAACACTAGACTGGCAGCGAGATCGCATCAATTTACAGATAAGCAAGCTAGACTCTCTTCCGGCTCCATATAATATAATAACATTCAAGTATTCAAATGCAATGCCAATCGCTATCTATTGTCCTTCTGAATGCTCTTTTCTTTTTCTACTCAGTACTAATGTTTCTGTTCTTAATTCCTCCACACCCTGTAACCCCTTGCGTGTTAGTGGCTGTACTGCCTTACTTGGGGTGACACTGATTTTAAAAAAAAAATTTTTTTCGGCACACTCTACCGGGGATAAGAAAAAATATTTATGCTTACAACAAATTCGATTGTTTTGTTGAACAGATCACTGTTTCGCCTTTTTTTTTCCGACTCAGTTGTCATGACATTCGGCCTCTCCGTGTATGACGTGGAAGTGAATTGGAACCTCCTGCCGAAAATGGCTGAACTCTCTCCCGGAACACTGTCTCGCTCTGTTTCTCTGCGAAAACGAGTGAATTCTTCTTTTTATGCATATCTAAGAGGTGGCTAACCATAGACAAGTCATGAGAAGACCATATATGGGCAAAGTAAGCAAATAAGCCACGCCTTCTTTTCTTTCCCGCGATATCAACTTTTTGTTTTTTTAAATGTAATTAAACGTCTGTCAAATGTTGAGACATGTAACCATTATTTTTTTTTAATTTTAAAATAATGTGAGTACCAATAAAATAAATGTACATACATAACTGACAAATGTCTCTTTTTATTTCTTTAATTTTAATTTTCAACAGTCTTTCTCGGTCTCTCCACAAGCTTGATCCAGTAACGCTCAACGGTAAGGTATGCTTTTTCCAATGTTACAAGCATCAGTCATTGATGATGATAAATGATGAATCGATAACTGACGTCGTGGTTTGAGTCACTTTCTCACCGCCATAACGTAGCTTCCCTCTGGCTTTTCTATAAATACTTTCCTCTTATAGGAGAACTCGGTCTTACGAAGCAGAAGGTTCGCTCCATATAGCCTTTGGTGCCCGGATTGAAGTGCCTCAGTAATGATGAGGCATAACTCCTCCTGACTAGTGGCACGAAAGCCCCACTGGGTCGACAAAAGACTTTGTTCGGCGGGCTTGAAAAAATCTCCAAACTGGGTTAGCTGTGGTTAGACGGTTGAGACTCTGAGCCACACTTTCTTCCACTGCAGGGTCGTAGTCTCGTTGTGCAAATTATTGAAGATAACAGGTTTCGCATGCTGCGTGGAAAGTTCTTTGTCCTCGAGGTCAGTTCTGTTAGTAGAAATGTGGTACCGCCGTTGACTAAGGCTGAGCATAGTGTGTTCTTTTTCTTACTAGGCGTTGTGAGAGTTGTGATATGGACGACGAAACAGAAGGAGTTCTATGGGAACGAGGTTGACATCTTCCCAATTGATCTTGTAAGTTAAGCATCAGATTAAAGTCAAGGATATTGGGAACACTGTGTTGGACATTGGAAACCCCAAACAAAATAGGGTAACTTAGGTTTGTTTTATATTTAGTTATTTTCAGTTACCTTAGCTAGGAGATATATACTTATTTGCCTCTTTTATTTCTGTCCCCATTTCCTTCAATATAATTCACCCTATCCCCCGCCCCCGTTATGTCAGTTCTCTGGTAGATGCGGCAGCTCTTTCTTTTTTCGAGTGTATATTTCGTATTTGTTTTTGTGTTTGGATGCGTGTGTGTTGAGTGAGTGTTTGGTTGAATGATTGTTGTTAATTACCTAGTCCAGATTTACCTAGTCCACATTTACCTTGTCCAGATTTACCTAGTCACTGATTTTTTCTGACAAAATTAAGGATTGTGGTTTTTTTTTTATTACTAACACTATTTTGTTTAATTTCTTGTATATAAATGCTATTCATTGTAAATATTCATTATTTTTTTAAATGTGGTTATTTTTATCAGCATAAAAATTGTACATATAGGAGGCACGGTGGAGTAATGGATAGTGAATTGGATTGTGGATTCGGAGAGCCGAGTTCGAATTCCAGTCGTGCTAATACTCTTGGGAAAAGGTATGAATACTCGTCTTCTCCCCCACCATTGCAAATAGTAGAACATACCGGAGTCTATAGCCTTGGATGGTAACTGGTCTACTGCAGAAAGAAACGGCAATCTACTACAAAATCTGCCTCGTCAGTCATGTATTGAAAGATATGCCTACGCGTGTATCACGTAGAGCACATAATTGACTGTAGTAAGAATGTGTTGTTTTGTTGTAATTAGTAATCGTGGTTAGCTAAGTTTAAGATAAGTTAGATTGAATACCAGCCTTCCTTATATCTCCTCTTGACCTTGTACCACATTTTTGAATTAATCCAAATAAATATTACTTTTTTATTTGGTACCTAGACTTTATGAATTTAATTTAAATTTAAATGGCTAGGTGTAATCGTAAATTCTATTCAAACAGTTCATTTTCTTGGACTTCCCGCTTGTCGAACTCTCTTCTTCTTAACTTTGATCTTCAAAAATTTAAATGCAATGCCAATCATTATCTTCTGTCTTCCTGTTTTATTGCTATCACGCCTTAAGAATGTTTTTTTTTTTTCTTGTATTCTTTTAGACTGCGTTTTAGTGTCTTTGTTGCATTGTTTGGGGTGAAATGATAAAAAATAAAATGAAAAAGATTTACTTGCAAATGAATCTGGAAGAACAAACCAAAAATAATGCTATGTTTGTATGAAAAACTTTATTAAACAGAAACGAAACCAAAAATATTGATAAAATGCACAAATCCATTGGGCACTGAATGCATCTAGAAGTAAAATACTCTCCAAGAATATTAAATCAAGGAACGTACCTTTTGTTTAATAGCCCGTTTGTTCTTTGTTTTCTGTAATCGAAAAGATTTAAAGTATCATTTCAAAATAAAAAGGCTCTTTCACATGTATAAGCATGGGTGGATGTGTATGTAGGCACACATATATGGGTATATATATATATATATATATATATATATATATATATATATATATATATATATATATATATATATATATATATATATATATATATATATATATATATATTTGCATGTGTATGTACGTGTATATATATGTATGAGATAACAATATACATTTTTATATACTAAAAACAATATAGGGGAATTATATGACAAAGTAAAAAAAAAAATTACTTGTGAGAGGTTTCATCATTCAGGTCTTCGTCAGAGTAAATTTGTTATGTTATTATGACTACATATGTACACGAACGAGGACTGCTGAGGATTGTAAAAAATTTTGATTTTTTTCTAGCTGAATTCAGTTTGAATTTTTTTTTCTTTTTCCTTCCATCACTTTTGTTAGTAGGTATACCACGCTATGATAAAAGAAGATCTGACAGGCATGGCGAAATGTAAGAGCCAGGGCGCAAATTTACTGTCGAAGACCTTGCGATTAAGGTAATATCTAGACATTTACATCATAGTGAATTATTTTCTCCTTTGATCAGAGTAGCATTTTTTATGTCAAAATAGTGGCCAGTCTCGTTGCAGCGGGCAACCAACTCAGTTGACGTATTGTTTTGTCAAATCTCCTTTTTTGTTCATATAATATTTTATTTAGATTTCTTGAGGTTTCTCCTATGGATTTTGTGTGACAATTATTACGGGTAATGGAGTAAATTCCTCTTTCGAGTTTTAGCTTATTGTTTTGTTTAGTATTGATTAAGTCTTTTATTGTTTTGTATGTAGTAGTAATAAATTTTATGTTAAGTTTAGATAGATTCTTTTAAATTGTATATGTGATAGAGTTAGTTGGTAGGAAAATATATCTTTTTATTCACTGGGTTTTACAGAAAGTGCTGTTGTTTTGTTTTGGAAAATTTTATGTGCCCGCTGTCTCGCATTTAAAATAATTAGGGTACTGGAGAAATTTGAAATTTTTTCAAAGTATTTCTCCTCTTCGTGTAAATAATGCGGGCTACATATTTGGGTACTCTTAATATGTAGGTGTGTATAATAAAAAGTCCCTCATGCAGATCTAATATACATTTAGATAAAACAAACAAGTCAAAAAAATCTATTCAAGCCTATATTACGAGGTAATAAGCTTGAGCAATTAATTTGATCTGCGATACCCACTTGTCCTCACAGATCTCAAGATATTTTCCTCGCACGGTTAGTTGTCTTGCTTTATAAAATGGAAGAAGGCAAAGACAATACGCATTTTATCCGTCTTTGATATTTTCCACTTTATCTCATCATTTTCACTTTTGTTTCGAATATTACACATCATAAAAGAACACAAAGATGTTTGTATTGTCGCAGTTAGCTCACCTTCATTTCCTTAACCCTTCACCAGGGGTCTCTCTCTCCCGGGTGTATAAATACTGGCTGACCTTTCGCCTCTCTCTCTCTCTCTCTTTTTTCTCTGCTCACGCGCACGTGCGAGTAACTATCTCGACTTCGGCCGCGGGCCGAAACCTCGCACGTGCGGCGAGGTACAAAAAAAACTTTCTCTTAAAATTTCCAATATGTGAACAATATACACAACCTGCGTTTCCCATATTCTGGGAACGCGCTAAAACAAATACACCCCGTACGGACATTCAACTAAAAACAACACACACACACACAACTTTCCATATAGACACTGTAACATTTTATTCATGTCTTCAATGTATTGTAACTCGTGTTTTAATCTATTTGTAATTCACGTATTAATATATATTTGTTTTGTACATATATATCGGTCCCGTTTGTTTTCTTTTGCTTTCATTGGACTCCATTAAAGTCCAACATTTTTATGTAGCTGGACCGGCCAGCGGAAGCTTTAACCTAGAGATAACTCATCTTCTCTTCTCACATTAACACACCGTATGGTCCACTACAGTATATAATAAAATCGTAAATAAACATAAAACTACTTTTAGAAATATGTTTTTTTATTATTTTGCTTTGTACCCGTTTAAGGGAACGTTCGTTCAACTTTTTGCAGTTGGGTCAGGATTATATATTTATTTAAAAAGTCCGATATTCATTATAATCATATAAAGATCTGACATTGAGTATCGGTTCCTTCCTTAAATATATCAATTTTAATGGGTTAATTTCGCATGACAAGTTTATATTGGAAACCTGAATGTAGGAATAGTGTGCGTTTCACTAAACTTAGAAATAAAAAATGTGTGTTTGCTCAGAAAAAAAAAATTTCAAATACAATTTTTCAAATACAAAGGCTCAAATAATAACTTCTTCATATACAAGTGCGATAACAAGAATCGTCATACCAGCAGCGATTTTTTCAACGTGTAAAACAAAATTTCAAATAAATGTTTTATATAAGTTTAGAATAAAACAGTCATGCCAGAGAGAAAGCCATTTAAAAATAATAAGGTTGTTGGACGAAATAAGAGTCGAGCTGCTGGGCATTGTATGAAATGATTTAATCGTTCAGAAAAGTTTTCTGGACAAAAGTAATTTGCTCGTCAGTCTGTTGACATCTATCTATCTATCTATCTATCTATCTATCTATCTATCTATCTATCTATCTCAATCTGTTTGTGATTCTATCTATCTATCTCAATCTGTTATTCTATCTATCTATCTATCTATCTATCTATCTATCTATCTATCTATCTATCTCAGTCTGTTATTCTATCTATCTATCTATCTATCTCAATCTGTTTGTGATTCTATCTATCTATCTATCTATCTATCTATCTATCTCAGTCTGTTATTCTATCTATCTATCTCAGTCTGTTTGTGATTCTATCTATCTATCTATCTATCTATCTATCTATCTATCTATCTATCTATCTATCTATCTATCTATCTATCTATCTCAGTCTGTTATTCTATCTATCTATCTATCTATCTCAGTCTGTTATTCTATCTATCTCAATCTGTTTGTGATTCTATCTATTTATCTATCTCAATCTGTTTGTGATTCTATCTATCGATCTATCTATCTATCTCAATATTTATCAAATATTCATATATATCTATCTATCGATTGATCGATAGATCTACTTTTATAGCTATCTTAATGTGATTATATATATCTGTAATTCTTTCTTTCTATTTATCTATCCATCTAGCTTTCTCATTCTGCTTGTTTAGCTTCCTCAGTCGGATCATATATGTATGTATGTATGTATGTATGTATTTATCTATCGAGCTAGCTTTCTCATATTACTTATATATTTATCATAGTGGGGTATAACTATCTCATTCTATCTAACTATCTATGTTTGTCTATCTATCTATCTATCTATCTATCTATCTATCTATATATATATATATATATATATATATATATATATATATATATATATATATATATATATAGATATATATATATATATATATATATATATGTATGCAGGTGTGTAGTGAAATAGGAAAGAACACGTTAGGTAGATAATCCAGTGTTCCTTAATATTTAGCTTTATTTTCAAAAGGACAGTGCTCCATACAGAAGTAGAGCTTATATTATAATAATATTTTTAGTTTTTAAAAATATGATTCCTCCGCTACATAAGAGTTCTCATGTTTCAAAAGCGAGAGCCGAGACCCCTAACATAATTTTTTAAGTTATGAAGAGTTAAGGCGTCTGGACCCGCTTCCTTGTCAAGCGAGAATTTGGGAATAAGCTATCTTTTGGTTAGCTGGTGTTTATAACTACGGTATCATTGGAACATTTGTTGCTATGGAAACGGCTAGTTTCGGCCGTTGAAGTTTGGTGGTTTAAGGGGCTAAGAATTAAGAATTAATTTTTATCTACAGGCCAGTCCCTTTCTAAAAAAGCGTATCAAGTTACAATGGTGATTCTATGTCCAGAGTGGTTTTGGCTTATGCTAGTCAGACGGCGTCTTTTTTATTTATGGGTTTGCCTTGAGTCGTTGAGTGACTAGAAGGTTATGTTTCATTATTATCTATTTGATCTGTTTGTTTATTTGTTTATTTACATGGCTTTTTTTATCAAAGGGTTTTTCTCAATAATTATTGGGCTGAGTTTTTTAAGGCTTTTAAATTATGGACTTAATTTGTTTAAATCTATTTATTAATTATTTAATGCGAAAATCATTTGATGACGACAGAACACCGTTAACTCATGTCTATGGTTTAGTAACTTTTCACTATTTAGACATCTAATTATGTGCAGTTTTTCGTGTAGGCACAGAGGGCATGGGTCATCCCAGGTTTTACATGTTCTAGTTCTATTTATTATTTTCCATTTTACTTTCGGTGTTTTGTTCGTTTCCTTTAAATGCCAGTAGTATTGAGATAGAGATGTCTGACTTCTATTTTGGATGTTGTTGAAGGAGCTTTTGTGTTGTCTCCATCTAATTTTAAAATTATTCTTAGTTGACCCTATGTATAATTTTTCAGTGTTAGGATTCTCCGTAGATGAGATGGTACATTGGTATACCACGGATTTAGTAAGGCATCTGTTTTCTAACGGGCAGTCATTAGGGTTTCTACAATCACATGATTTTTCATTTTTTCTGTCTAGTTGCAGTTTAGGAGTTTTATTGGCACTGTTTTGGCATGGGTGTTTTCATAAGATTTTACTAGTATGCCTTTTTATTATTCTTTCTAGGTTTTCAGTGCAGCTGTAGCTTAACTTTAGGCTATTCTTATTAAAGATTTGGCTTAGTTTGCTATTTTTGGGGAAGTGTTTACCTATTAAAGCTAGGAACTTATGGCCAAGTTTAGTGCTGACCATTTGGTTGAACGGAGGTGTATACCATATGACATTTCTTTTCCTATTCTTCTTACTATTAGTGCTATTGTTTGTATAGCTTATGTCAGCGTTTCTGTATCCGCTATTTTTCAAGGCCGTGTTATAAAACTTACTATGTGCTTGGAATATTTCCTTATTTGCAGAGTTCATGCTTATTCTTTTCTCTACTGATGTGGGTATATGCTTAATTATAGATGGGGGGTGGTTTGACTTAGGGTGTACATACAGGGGGTTGGTATTAGGTTTTCTGTAGGGTGTGTAATTTTTGTTTACTAAGTCTAGAGTTAAGTCGAGGAAGTTTACCCTTTTTAATTTGGTGTTTACTATAGTTTTTAGATCTATTTTTCCGAATTCACTATAAATTATCTTTCTAATCTTATCTGTTTTGAAATTTGTGGAGCTCCTCACTACCATGAGCCCGTCGTCTCGGTACAGCCCGATGTCTTCAATGTCTAATTCTCTGTGCGCTGTTAAGTTGTACAATGTAAACAGACCGACAAGGTCCGAAGATTCTGCAGAGTCCAGAGATCCCATGCTGATGTCAAAATTTTCAGCAGTGTTTTTAATCCACTGCTCCTCGTTGTGGATGAGGACGGATTTCTTAGCACTGAGGATTATGTTCGTTTCTTCCTTGGTTAAGTCTGAGTATACTGCAGCAAACTCCAGGGCAGTAGTGAAGAGGTCTTTCGATATAGACTGGTAGTAATCCACTATATCGAACTGAATCAGGGTGCAATCCGGTTTGTTGTCGATGTTTGTAAACCAGTTGATGACCTCTTTGGTGTTAATCCAGAGTTTTAATCCGAGTCGTTTTTTAATTTGGTTGGTGATCCTTTCTAGGATTTTTTTGCTGCTTTTTTAGAAAGGGACTTTTGAAACATGAGAACTCTTATGTAGCGGAGGAATCATATTTTTAAAAACTAAAAATATTATTATATTATATATATATCTATATATATATATATATATATATATATATATATATATATATTGCCTGACGATTGCATCTAGCATGAAACAGACTGTCGCCTCTGAGTGTTGACTTCTAGGTTCACTTTTATATTTACACACGCACTATCTCTTATATTGAGCACTTTATCCCATAAATATAGCACATCTTAAGACTATATATATATATATATATATATATATATATATATATATATATATATATATATATATATATATAATATCAATGCCTTAAGTGGAAAGGATAATTCACATAGCTCTTTTTAATATAAAATATTAAAAAGATATATCTATAAAGAGAGCTCAATATATAGTATAGAAAGTAATATGATAGACATCAAAGGAAAAAACTTAACGTATCATCGAAAATCGATTATAATATATATATATATATATATATATATATATATATATATATATATATATATATATATATATATATTATAATTTCTTTCAATAAATAAGTTTTTAATACTTGCCTCATCAGAGCGAAATAAAAAATGTTTGATGGATGTCAGTTATCAGTTATCTCCTGCTAATTTTCCCTCTGAAAGTTCTCCACTGCCTGAACCGGGTACTGAACTCACACTCTTTGGGTCTGTCACTGGATCTAACCAACGCCTTTATCCACTGTGCCATGTGTCCTTGAGGCTGAAACGTTGTGACAAAAATGGCGACAAAGATGAGGACAATAGTCCGACTAATGTAAATATTGTCCATAATACCTCATCTCAGAAATATATATATATATATATATATATATATACACTTTTAAGGTGTCCTATATCTATGGTGTAAAGTGCTCAATATCAGAGATAGAGCGCATGTAAATATAAAAGTGGACATTGAAGTCAACTGTCAGATACGACATTAACATGCCTAAACACTGTTCTGACTTCGAGAAAGGCCAAATCGCAGCTTTTCATGATCTTGGACTGTCGAATAGAGCGATAGCTGTTAAGCTTAATCGAAGAGCTCTTTGTTGAATTTAGTAGGAGAAACAGACAGTACTCGACAGTATGGAGTCTGGTGTGGCAAATTCCCTGCGTCGGTTGGTAAGTGATTTTTTATAAGAGACTGGGGCATTCCTTTCGGCTATTTGGGCAGGCCTATTCTCTAAGGCCTATTCTCTAAGGCTGCTGATTTGGGTGCAGATACTGTGCTCAATAAATATCCATTATTACGCGTGAATGCTGTCCGTATCGTGTTACAGCTCGTTGTAATGAATGAATGGATCGTGAATCTGATTGACTGGTAAAGCTAATGAACACCATGATAGCTAAATTTTTTTAATTTTTTTTTTAAGCATATCACCCCAAGCAAGGCTGGAAGCCACTAGTACGCAGGGGGTTACAGAAGGTTTGGAGGAAGAGCAGATAGGAGTGGTAAAGAAGAGGATGTGTTGAAAGATAGTGGATCGATCAAGGCAAGGGGGTTACAGAAGATTTGGAGCGAGAGCAGATGGGAATGAAAGGTGAAAGGATGTGGAGAAGGGAAGAGGATAGATCAAGGCAGCTGGAGATGTCGATTGACGTTACACTTAAATAGTTGGAGCTTGTATTTGTCAGGAAAGCAGGAATAAGGAAGGGAGTTCCACAGGCGAGATGTGCGAGACATGAAGCTATTGGAGTAGAAGAGACGTCTACATCTAACAGTTTCAACAGTGAAGGGGTGGGAACGGGATGCCAGCCTCGTGGGACGTTTAAATTCATGAGGCCTAGGAACCAGCGAAAGCAGCTCCTCGGAGCAATTACCGTGAAAATATTTATAAAAAAGACTGAGCGAGGCAACGTCGCGTCTGTGAGAGAGAGACTGCAGACGAGATGACAGATCGGGGCCAATTACATTGCATACCCGTCTCTGGATCTTATCAAGAACCCTGAGGCAAACAGCAAGGGCTCCAGACCATATATGGCAGCAATACTTCATGCATGGGCGAATGGTCGATTTATAGATTTGGAGGATAGATTCCAGGGAGAAAGATTTCCTGGCTCGGTACAGGGAGCCAACTTTCCTTGCGGTGGATGATGCAATTGATTCGATGTATTTGTTCCATCTCAGATTAGTGGACAGCGTGAGACCGAGCAGCCGCAGAGAGGAGCTCTCAAGAAGTTGGTCATCAGACATTCTAATGGGATGCAGGGATGATGGCCCTATTTCTCAATCGTCCCTTTGCCACAATTAGGTATGTTACAAAATGAATAATTCGTGCTACAGCTCGTTCGTGTTTATTTTTAACTTGTTAGTACTTTGCTTTTGTTTGTGGGATCCGTATTCTGTTACGGCCCAGTTTATTTTTAGTCTGACAGCGGGACGCTCGTTGTAACTTTCTGCAGCGAAAATCTACATATGCTGACTATGACTAAGAAGTCCTTTTTCTTGACGTCTGATATTGTTTTGTGTTTGTAAGCATGGTTTTTTGTACTGTTATGATTGCTAGCTCTTTGTTTTAAGACGTGTCAGGTGAATAACCATCCTCTGTGTTGAGAGAATCCCGGGAAAAAGAGTCATTGGCCACTCCACTGTCTACATTAGCATGGATAGCGGTAAGATCTAAAAATGGCCCAGACTATTTCAAGGGCATGAGAGAGGAGTATAGCTCCTCTATCTCAGGCCACAAACTTTTGTGAGTGTCTTCTGTAATGGTGGAATTTACTGCGAGAACCACCTCACTTTTGACGGCTGACGGCGTAAATTCATTGCTGTCAACAGGGAGATGATGGAGAGACCATCAATTCCTTGAACATTGTCCCGCAGATCAAATGACATGTAGGACATCCTGCTGAGAGCAGAGGAGGCTACAAAAGCATTAGCCGGGAGCATACTCACCACCTAGTCTCTCAGGCTGCAAACCGAATACATAGGCACCGGGAAGACCCGGATTACCTTGCATGGGGTGCCCATATAGATCAATTCCATCTCCTTAGCAGGATATCCCTGAAAATGCCACTACCAATCAGCAGCAGGCGAGTCAGTAGCATCAGCATCGGAAACAAAAGCAGCAGCAGCTAAGACAGCAAAAGCAACAGTAGCAGCAGCCAAAGCAAAAGCAACAGTAGCATCCTAAGCCGTAGCAGAAGCAGGGGCTGGAAAAGCTGCAGCAACAAAAGCAGCTGGAACGGCCCAAGCAGCAACAGTGGCCGGAGTAGCAACCAGAGCAGGAACTCCCTAAACAGCAGCAGCAGCACCAGGAGCAGCAGCCTGACGAACTTCGGAATATCCTGTCACTCTTCTAATTCGTACTTCTGTGGGGAACGTTACTTCAAGCGCCTTATATAAAGAGGGGTGAAGCAATACCGGGACCATCCCAGAGCAAAATTGAGAATTCTTTTAGATCGGGAGACTCTGTCTGACGAACAGCAAGAGGAGTTACCGCAGTTGGACCTCTACATGGAAAGGGATGAAGAGGCAGAGGAAGTTAAGTATACCAAACGAGAGGGAAAGTGTGGTCGGAGTAGGGTAGACAAGGCCCTGGTAGATGACAAGACCCAATCTTCTTCTGCTTTAACAGCAAGAAGTGAAAGATAACATCTGCAAGGTAAGACAAGGAGACTCCCCTCCTCCGCTACTAGAGCTCCACCTTCTCCGCAAACCAATGCCAAGGAAAGAAGAAACGGCATTTTCTCAAAAAGTGAAGAAATCTGCATTGTTGACCGTGAGGGCCTCGAGTAAGACCTTTCCTCTCTTGCGGCTTCCATTCAAGTGCACCTCCATGGGAGCTCCATTTGTCATTACCCTTCTAAGAAACACCGGGAGGAAGCTTTAGGAATAGTTACATCTTGCTTCTTCATCCCTTTCCATGTAGAGGTCCAACTGCGGTAACTCCTCTTGCTGTTCGTCAGACAGAGTCCTCGATCTAAAAGAATTCTCAATTTTGCTCTGGGGATGGTCCCGGTATTGCTTCACCCCTCTTTATATAAGGCGCTTGAAGTAACGTTCCCCACAGAAGTACGAATTAGAAGAGTGACAGGATATTCCGAAGTCGTCTGAAGGCCGTTGTTGCCAATAGCGATTTTATTGAATAAATTTAATCTTTAGTATTACAGGATATTTTCGTGTAATTTTGATAAATATATCTGTTAAAATGAAATGTCAGTATTATTTTCATTCTTGCGTCATTTAGACGATAATTTATCCATCTCAACCTGTGTATATGTGCGTGCGCATGTGCGTGTGTGTGTGTGCGTGTTCGCGCGCGAGCGCGCGTGTGTGTGTGTGTGTGTGTGTGTGTGTGTGTGTGTGTGTGTGTGTGTGTGTGTGTGTGGTGTGCACTGTTTCAATTGTTTGTATCTAGGTAATTTTATACACAATAGTTGTCTGTGTAGACTTTGGCCTTACAAAGTAATGATTTTTGTTCTTAACTTTCCATACTAGGCAGTACTGTGTATGTTTCCTTTCCTGTGTTAATTCGTCATTTTATTCTATTTTCTCTCGTGGCTGAAGAAGTGTATATGTATTTCATATAACAGCAGTTCATTCTTCGTCACGTAGCACACAGCAATTGCATTCACAGTAACCTCTCTACCATAAATGGTTTCATATTTTTTAGTACGTGGGATCATCTACAATTCTTTTCTTGCGAAACAATAAAACAACGAAAAATCACTTTACCACAAAGAAATCTATATTGGCATGACTCACCAGCGATATTCCCTATTATTGAGGAGGGCAATGCGTGTCTTTCTCTCTCCAGATATGTTTTAACTGGAACCGAACAACCTGCTTACCCTCTTATCCTATTCCATGATTAGAAATTTCAGATACAATATCTCGCTTTTATCTTTTTCCATATTCCATACATAGAATGATGTAAATGCAATTTTTTTCATCTATTCTTTCTTTAGAGAATAACTTTAGCAAAGCGGTTTTGCTTCTGAAAACTGCCTTGAAATCATTCAACCACTTTTCATGTCTATACTATGATAACTGCCACAACAATTGGGGTATCTCGGATATGTTATTTTATCCCACCTGTTAAATGTAATGGGGACATTTTGTTATCAGTTTAGAGAATACTTTTCTCCTTACAAATTGCATACTTCAATCAGGCTGTAGAATAGATCCGACGAAACGTTGCCATATCAAGAAAAGCAACAAAAAGAATAAGTCCAGTCACCCGAACAAAGCTTTGAATGATAATGTCAAAAGATTCCTATCGAAATTTATTATGCTTTTTCTTTTTCATTCTACATGTAAAAACTATAACCACGTTTCTACTTCTAGGTGTATGCTATGATGTTTTTATTATTCTTTTAATAATAAGCGAGATATATTCATGTTTCCATCAATTTTTTAGATTAGGTTTTATAAACGTTTTGTGCCGTAGTCAATCATGGTTCTCCACAGATTCCATTTTTTTATTATTTTGAATTTTTTAATCGTGTTCACCCCAAGCAAGGCATTAAAGTCACTAGGACACAAAAGGTTACTGGATGTGGAAGAATTAGAAACAGAAACATTACTAAGGAACGAGAACAAAAGAATTGTAATCACAAGCACAGTAGATAGCGATTGACATTATATTTACATTTTGAAGCCTTCTCCCGGGTGCCTTTGCTTTCTCTCCCCTCTTTTTCTTTCTAGGGCCTCTAGAAGTTTCCCGAAACGAGGTAGAAGTCTAAAAGGCCGATAGTTGGAAGGGTTGAACGGTTCACTCGTGGCCTCAAAACCTAGAAAAATAAGATAAAAAAACTTCCAGCAGGCAGGAAAGTAAGAGGGTGCGAGGCGCTAAATACAAAGTTTTGAGAGAATATGATTCAGATCGGGAGAACCCCACACCTTCCTGATTATTACAGGGATACCATCAAATCCTCATGTGGGGATCCATGTTAGACATGAATAAAGAGAAATTTACCCTGGTTTCTTTGGAAGCTAGCGGAATGATTTACATGAATAAAGAGAAATTTACCCTGGTTTCTTTGGAAGCTAGCGGAATGATTTACAGTTACCCTCTCCCATCCAACACTTACAGTATTGAATTCATTTTTACTTTTCCTAGACTGGGTAGAGAGCCTGATCTACCTTGCTGTTTTATGCACGATGGAAGGGAGAGGAGATAGATTCGTGTCTTTCCCAAATGAATAATGCGAAGATGGGCGTAACAGACGAGGCAGGAATTCGAATTCGGGTGGCCGATTCCACTTACTGAGATGATAACCGTTACACTACACACTTATCCGCTCTTAGGCTAGCTTTTAGGCTAGCTGTATACCCTTGTGTTGGCTAAAATCGAAAACAAATTCTTTTAGACATCAAATGTTTGATCTGCATACTCTCTTACCGGTGGTGTAATTATTATTATTATTATTATTATTATTATTATTGATTTCTGCTATGGTCACACTACCAAGTCTGTAGGGAGACTTAAGGTGTGTTGTTATGGCTCTGTTTCATGATTTGTTTTTCTAACTCCCATAACATCACTAGTATTACATTGACAAAGTTCTTCTGAGTGGGCTGTACTTATCAAAACAATTTTAAGATGGGATTTACAAGAATTTTTTTAATGTATTGTTGTGTTCCTTTTTTTATCATTTCAAGCGCACCTACTGTGACTTTTACTATTCTTTTTTCGATTTCCATATTTTTTCTATTTCGATTTCCGGGTCTTTATATTTCGATAGTTTTTCAAATTCCTTGGTTGCTATGTTACAGTCCGTTGGGAAAGACATATCAATTATTAAGCAAGTTTTGTTTCTTTTCGGCTGTGGACATTTATGTCCGGCCTATTTGCTTCAATATGCTTGTTTGTAAAGATGGTGTAATCCCATAAAATTGTGTAACCGGTGCTTGCTTATGTTCATACCCGTGTAACCGGTGTTCGGTGATGTCCATGTCAGTTATTATCATTATCATTGTGTTTTTTCCTTTGGTTTCTGGCTTGTACACATTTCTTTCCGGGTCCCTCCCAGGGACCTAAGGTTAGAAATGGCGTCATGACACTTTCCACTGAAAAAAAAAAATAAATAAATAAAATAATTACATAGATAAAGCCTTTCGTAAAGTGTGGTCTGTACTTGTCAGAACAATTTTTTGTATCTCTTTGAGGCATGGACTTCCAGGGATCCCTTCAATCAGCCTACTGGAATCTTTTCCAACCAGTCCAAGGGCTCCAACTACAACAAGAATTGTTGATGTTCCCATGTGCCACATTTTTGAGATTTCTATTTCAAGGTCCTTGTATTTTGACAGTTTTTCGAATATCTTCAAAGATACATTGCAGTCTGCAGGGAGTGCCATATCAATAAGGAGGCACTTATTTTGTTTGTGGTCTTTAATAACAATGTCTGGGCGGTTGGCTTTGATTGTTCTGTCAGTGTGTATTGTGTAGTCCCATAGAATTGTAACAGGGTCAGGGTGGTGTTCGTACCATTATTATTATTATTATTATTATTATTATTATTATTATTATTATTATTATTATTTGTGTATGTTATATTTCCGCTTTGTAGGGCGATATTTGGCGCAACTTGTATGCTGATGTTGCCTGGGCCAAAATAGTCCATTTCTTTTCTCACGAGGCCCAGAGCTCCGTGCTACGATTACTATTGGTATAGTCTCACTATTCATTCCCCACATCCGGTTAACCGCGATCTCCATTATTATTATTATTATTATTATTATTATTATTATTATTATTATTATTTAGATATTTCCCATTATAAACTCGTGTTTTTTTTAATTCAATGCTTCAGGGTTTTTACAAAACCAATTGTGCCGTGGGAGAAAATAAATTTCATATGAATCAGGAAAGGCAGATGTGACAGAGTTAACTCGAATTAAAAAAATAAAAATAAAGTTATAGATAAGAATAAGTTGTGGAAACAAGTTTATACCCAGGGAATCAAGTTTATAACACAGGGGAAACGCGCAAAAGCGGGGGAAAAGTAATCTCGCTCTATATATCACTGTCTATTAACATATTTATTTCTGTTCTTACATATTTCTGCATTGTTTTGTTTATAGTCATCATCCTCTCATTTCTCCTATTGTGCGCAAACACACACACACACACACACACACACACACACACACATATATATATATATATATATATATATATATATATATCATACATTAATCTTCAAGTACGAATTGAGGATATCTTCAAGTACGAATTGATTAAAATACTTAGTACTGTTTCAGTATTTTAATTTAATTCTGTAATTAAATTTAAAGTTTTTATTTTCTGTTTTTGAAACATGGTAATTCCTGTGTAGCGATGGAACCATATTTTTTCAATTAGTAAATATATATATATATATATATGAACAAAAATATATATGCACATTATACGAGGTCTTATCCATATGTATCGGGAGAGTTTCTATGGTAACGGTGCTAAAGTACGCTGAGTGATACCGCATGGCACGCTAATAATGTTCTCGCTCACTTCCGTTGATTGTAGCTGTGCTTGGAAGGAATGTGTGTAGAGGGTGGTCTTCTTACCACACCACAAAGGTTCCATCAGTGACCATGGCTTATGCAGCGGCCTATGACAACATTCCCCAGATCCGACAAGCACTATATTCCCCAGATTTAACCTCTTGCGAATTTTGTAAAAATGAAATCTCACTTGAAAGGAATGATATTTGAAGACATCGAGGAAATCCAAGAAAATGCTACGAGGCAGCTGCTCGCAATGCCGACAAAGGAGTCCCATGAATGCTTCGATCAATTGAAACGGCGCTGGATAAAGGTTGTGGTTTCTACAAAGTAAAAGCTTGTCACTTAGTTGTGATCACCTAGGACACAACACAATCGGTAGTCCATCTCCTGCCAAACACGCTGCAGCATGTCTTGCGTAACATTCTCCCGCGCCCCAATGCGGATTTATCTCATTGAGAATCTAAGATGGATCGGGCATGCATGTGATAATGACAATGTGCTATTGAAATGGCCACCACGTTCACCTGACTGATATTTAAAATATTCGATGGAAGAAGATAGATTTATGCTTTTGACAAGGGTAATTGTGCAAACTGACTGAGGTTGTAATTGAACTTGGCACGCCAATCTTCTTCTATATGCCGTGACCTTACAATACGTGGGCGAACATTTCTCTCCACAACATCCTGTACCTTGCATCCCGTAGTAAAGTTTGTCCTTTTGCTCTCTCTCTCTCTCTGATAATCTCTGTTCTGCCAACCATTTACAGTACGAGGCAAAAATTGGACGCCAAACAAGTGAGTAATAGAATTCGTTGAATGTTGTTGTATTGATGCTGGTCCATGATTCCATTGATTTTGAACAGGTTAACAACTTATGCTGCTGAGAATACACCCCAAAAGTTGATTTTTTTATCGTGTTTAACAGTGCCTTTGGTAGTCCCTGAACTATTCGTTTCACCGAGCGTACACCAGACACGTATTCTCCATTCATATCTAAGAGTAAAGGGGGAGAGCCCCTTTACTCCACATAGAATCTTCCCAATCAGATTTACTCCAGTGTAAATGAGTTTTTCACCCAGACAACCGTCCTCTTAGATTTTTCTTCCAGATACGAAAGGTTAATTTTTTTTAAGTATTTGGAAAGAAATCCCTTTTGCTTTAAGTCTACGTCTGATTGTTCTTGAAGAAACCGCAAAACTAGCCTCTTTTGAAAATCTAATGCTGTTGGGAATCGATCATATCTTCATTGACGAACCAAATTTCTATCTTACCTGTCGGTAGTTTTTAACGGTCGGCCAGATCCGCTATGTCTATTATATGTTCCAGTTTGATTTCTCTTTTTTGATTAACTCGCGGACACATGACTGAAGAATCAGAAATGTGATACTCACCCTCAAAGGAAGTTCCCAACTAGCGTCCAGCTGGCAGACAAAAAGAAAATAGGCTGTAATTCGAATTCTTTATTCTGTATCATACAGAATTGTGGCACAAGGCTGAAGGGGAAATATGGAGTGGCTGGTATTCATTAGCTATCCTAATCCTAATAAATCACGACCTATTCATTCATTATAATTTACTCATTCACCACAAGAACTCATTCATTGCCTCTCAATCATGCATTTACCACAATACCGCATATTCACAGGGGATCTAAAAACACACCACAACAAAAATTTGATGAAAGTCCAAAATGTCTTTATTCCCTTTTTTGCAAAAAATATAAGAATTTCATGATACATGAAATGATGGCGAGGGAATGAACCCAGAAAACCCAGAAAACAAACTAAAAATGTAACATAAAGATAAAATCAAAACAAATGTTAGTTCACCCCTCAAAATAATAAAAGAGGCAGATTGGGTGCAAATACGGCGGCGTGCAGTACCGCCGCCAGGTACCGATGGTCGGCCCTATCAAATGCCTTGAACTGATCTAAATTGGTCAACACCGTTTGCTAGTCGTTTCTACACCCTGTTTGGCCGTGAGGACCAAGTGCAGTTTATTTTGAATTGATCGTCTCCTCACAGCACAAGTCTGCTCGGGTCACAACGAGCTCGCGAAAACTGACTATAAAAGCTCCGTCAGGATCTTGGCCAAATTCTTTAACTCTGCCTTTAGCACTGTAACGGGCCTATAATCATCTAATTCCCGCACAACACTCTTGTCCTTTTTCAACAGCGTGATCTCACTCCTTGAGATCCGATCGAGGATGGACCCCTACCGAAACAAGTTGTTAAGCACCACTGTCAAAATCGTGTGTGGCAGCCTCAAGTACAATTTATAGGGCAGAAAAGTCCCGGAAACTTGCCACTGCCGACCTTCTTCAGTACCAAGTGAATTTCGCCCTTTGTGATCTCACCCTCGCAGCTAAAGTCGGCGAAAGCCGAGGAACGTCAGCCAAATACCTGCGGAACTCATCGCCACAGAGAAAGGCTTCGCACATACCCTTAGTCGACTTCAAAGTACGCCCCTCCGGGGTATTGATCTCGCGAATGTATCGACGCATGATGCAATTATGTGCCCATGTTTACAGCTTTGTTAGACATCTTGTTTAACCCATATCTAACTACCTGAACCTGGTAGCGCTTGCTAGCGCCACGCTGCAGAGCCTGGCTAGCTACGGCTATTTTTAGGGAATCTAATATGTGGTATTGAAGTGTTTTGTATTAATATGTATAGTATTATGAGGTTTGATGAAGTGGCATCTGAATATTTATCTTTGTATAAATTTTAAGGGGTTTATATATATATATTTTTTGGTGGGGGTGTTTTTGTGTTTGCATTAAATATTTAAATACATTTTGTAATATTTTATATGTATTTAAATTTGTTGTTACTATTATTTAATTTAATTAATATATTTATATATAATTTATTTTTTATGCTGTATCATTTATTGATTCTAAAGGCATCTTTTAATTCCCTTATTCTTGAGGTGCCTTTCACTCATTTTTTTCCCAATTTTAGTTTCTTTTAATTATATTATATGTTAAATTTAAAATATATTTTTATTCTTGTGGATAGATTTAATTAATATAAATTTAATTGGATATATGCTAATTTGTATGTATTCATCCTACGATATTCATTTCCCATCTTTATATTATTTTTTTAATATTTATATTATTTGCTAATTTAATACTCTTTAATTCTGAATTATCTCTTTTTTTATATTTGTGGGTTTATATCTTATTTTTATGATATATGTTTTTGTCATTAATTTCTGAAGGTTCATTTGGCCTATCTACTGTCTGTTTTCTATTGGGTATATTAAATATAACATGTCTTTCTCTGCTTTTCTTCTCTTTCTCTCTTCCTTTTACCTCTGACCACCACTCATATGAAGACGTACACCACATTCTGTTTTTATGACAACTTACCTTCTTTTGTATGCTTCATTATGTTTTTCTCACTTTCTTTTCTTCCCCTAACCATTTTTTTTATTTAAAAAAAAAAATTAACATCCATTGAGTGTCTGAAAAATCCTGCAAATTTAGTTTTACAAAGTGAAAATTTACATAATCGTATCTTAATCATTTACATAATGGTATCTTAATTCTGATTCCATGACATATATATCTATATCTATATCTATATATATATATATATATATATATATATATATATATATATATAGTAAAAATATTACATCTTTTATTTTTACTAAATATATATATATATAGTAAAAATATTACATCATTTATTTTTACTATATATATATATATATATATATATAGTAAAAATATTACATCTTTTATTTTTACTATATATATATATATATATATATATATATAGTAAAAATATTACATCTTTTATTTTTACTATATATATATATATATATATGTGCACAAATAGTGAAATATATATATATATATATATATGTAGCAAAAATATTATATCTTTTATTTTTACTATATATATATATATATATATATATGTGTGTGTGTTTGTGTGCACAAATAGTGAAATATATATATATAGTAAAAATATTACATCTTTTATTTTTACTATATATATATATATATATATATATATATATATATATATATAGATAGATAGATAGATAGATAGATAGATGCACAAATAGTAAAATAAACTGAGGTGTTAATGCCAAAGTCGACAGAGCCTAAATAATATAATAATAATACCATATCCGTTATTCAGTGTTTCATGCAGTGGCAATCATCAATTCTACTTGATGATTGCATAAAAATCTGAGAATTGGGTATATATATATATATATATAAATATGGAACCTTAAAGTAATCTGTTTTTATTTAAATTATTAGCTCTGGTTTACATTGAGCTCTCTGGATTTTATCCTCATTGGGTCTACCCATACGGATTACCTAGTTTTTCGTAAACTAAATATATATATATATATATATTTAAAGACATTTTTATGTTTAACATTCTTTTTATAGATACAAGTATTTAAGTAAATGCTCTGTTTATAATAAACAGTATTAAATAACATTTATCGGCCTGAAGGATCTAGAAATTTTCATTGAAAATATTCGTCCTATTTGATACAGGTTCGAATCCTGTCGGAGGACGAATATTTTCTTTGTGTGCCGTCATTTGTTTACATTTGATACGCCATGAGCAGTTATGAATGTACGTGAAAGATTCATGGAAGATTGAAGTTTATAAGCAGTAAATTCGACCTTGCCAAGCGAACGATCCTCAGTGGCCTAATCGGTTAAGACACGTCAGGCTATATGACGATTCCGTATAGGTTACAGGTTCGAATCCTGTCGGAGGACGAATATTTTCTATGAAGATTTCTCGGACATTCAGGCCGGTACATGTTATTTAATACTGTTTATTATAAACATAGCATTTACTTAAATACTTGTATCTATAAAAAGAATGTTAAACATAAAAATGTATTTAAATAATTGTCGGACTTTGTCCATTTCATAATATATATATATATATATATATATATATATATATATATATATATATATATATCGTAAACATGGCTGCCATGTCTCGATATATTTCATAGAATAGATTCGATAAGTTGTCAACAGAGGTAACAGCACTTCCATATCAATTGCCCAGGTAGAAGCTTTCCATCACTGTACGTTAAATGTGGTAAATAATAGGAGATAAATAATTAGTACGAGTAATACTAGTAATGTAACAAGACAAAAGACAATACGGATTTTAACCACTTTTGAATGTCAAATCTACAAGCCGATTAAGTGAGATTCTCTTGCACTAAACTACAAAAGAGCTCAAGAGAAAAATGCACAACTAGCTCAGCCCTTAAGCTGACTATGTTAAACTTAGTTGAAAATGAAAGTATCATAGTTAATGAAAATAAAAGTATCATCGTTAATATGACGTAGCGATGTTCAAAATGTCAAAACTGTCATTTAAAAGTTGCAGCATTTTATAAGTAAGATCAAATAATTTATATTTGAAAAGTTACATCCAATGAAAAAAGTCGCATCCATGGTCAAAGCTCAAATCGAATTGACATATTGCTTTCCGACATCTCGCATTATTTAACTACCTTCCTCGTCGGTTCGCTTCCCTCTTTATCATTCTGTCAGGCACTCATCTATAAGCCTATTATTACACATCTTTTGCGTCTCGTTTCATTTTATCCCAATATTCTTAGCCAAGAATTCCGAGTAAACAACTACCTTTAAACGGCACCCGAAATACGCTAACAAATTCATCTTGAAGATTAATTGGATGCGGAACAACCAAGACTTACAGTTGCATCCCGTTGAAACACCTTTGCCCGTACGATCAACAACGTCGAATCTAGTCAGTACGTAGATGGGTGAAACTTTGGAAATACTAGGTGCTGTAAAATTGGGTGTGTGGGTGGTGTAATCCACCTGGGTATATTTTATCGCTCCACTGGCCACGAACCAACTCTTCAAGGGGTCTATTTCCATGCGTTATTAAATAAAAGGTTCAGCTCGAAATTCCGTGTATCGTCATATATATATATATATATATATATATATATATATATATATATATATATATATATATATATATATGCACATTTCATTGAATCCGACAAACAAGTTGCTTTGATTTAGTTTTTTATACAATTTATCATGCGATCTAATATTTTTTTTCTTTTCAGATGATAAATTATATAAAAACTGTCCGAATGTTTGTAGAAATTTCAGATAGAGTATATCTGTAAAAAGACAATATGAATAAAGACAGCGGGACTTTATAAAGGCAAATGTAAAATTTTTATTTCATGACAAGTATTTATATACAAGAACAAAAATGTTTTTTTTTTTTTTAATTTTGGTGTTGGGGTGCTCATGAATATTCATAAGATTAGCGGAAAATCAGGCAAATTCATGGACGTGAAGTGATACATTTCAATGTCATATAAATGAAAGTGAGTAGAAGAGTTTTAGTATATATATATATATATATATATATATATATATATATATTCTCTCACCCATTTCAAACCAACAACCATTTCTAACACCGCTTTCAATCCAACAACAAATTTTTTGCACCTATTTCAAACCACCAATCAGTTCTCTCACACCTTTAAAACCACCAACCAATTCTCGCTCCCCTTTCAAACCAACAACCAGTTCTTGCCCACCTTTCAAACCATCAACCAGTTCTCTCACCCCTTTCAAACCACCCACCGGTTCTCTTACGCCTTTCAAACCACGAATCTGTTCTCTCACACCTTTCAAACCACAAACCAGTTCTCGCACCCCTTTCAAACCACCAACCCAGTTCTCGGCCCACTTTCAAATCACTAACTAGTACTTGCACCTATTTCAAACCATCAACCAGTTCTCTCACCAATTTAAAACCACCAACAAATTCTTGCTCCTCTTTCAAACCATCAACGAGTTCTAGCACACCTTTCAAAACACCAACCTGTTCTTGCACCTTTTTCAAAACACCAACAAGTTCTCTTACCCCTTTAAAACCACAAACCAATACTCGCTCCACTTTCAAACCACCAACCAGTTCTCGCAGCCCTTTCAAACCACCAACCAGTTCTTGCACTCCTTTCAAACCACCAACCAGTTCTCGCACCCCTTTCAAACCACCAACCAGTTTTCGCTCTCTCTCTCTCTCTCTCTCTCTCTCTCTCTCTCTCTCTCTCTCTCTCTCTCTCTCTCTCTCTCTGTATAGTGTTGTTAAAATATGAGGTGATGCAACGGGCTGCAGGAAATCGTAGATTTTTACCCATCGGAATAGAATTCCTACATCTTTAGCTGTCATTTCAGCTTTGTTAACCAATCAAAATAAACGGTATTCTCCAGCAAGGATACATACAATTATCTGTTGGGGTTTTTTTTTGGGTTTTTTTAATTTTCTTTTTACATATTTTTCATCTAATCTCGCAAAATGCCATAGCCTACTGACAGTACACGTCGTTCTTCAGTATTCATCAACAATTCCTTTTATAAAAGTTTACTCAGCCTCGTTTACCGCCCTAATCTCCCGAGAGTATCCAGCGTTACACAGTGCAGCCCATAATGAAAACAAGCACTCTCAAAAATCTCCTTGTTTGAACGTCTAGTAGGACTGAAGATCACTCGAAACCTCAAACGGAATTCATTTAAACAATAAAGAAGCTAGGAAAATAGCTGGCTTCTTATACTGCTCGAGGAAAGAACCTGGCCTTTCCGCCATGCAAGGGTCAGATCCGACCAGAAATTGATTATTGCTTCAAGAGCTGGGCTGGAGCTGCCCAATCCTCACTTTGCATCTTGGAGTTCAAAAGCATTTACGCAGGCTCATGGGAGGTAACTTCAATGATAAATGGTCTTTAGTGTCCCCAGCTAAAACATCTATGTCCCACCTTTCTATATCCACCGGGTTCAATTACCTCTTTCTCTACGCATTCATTTAGTAAAAAGGGTATTTCACCCTGAAAGATTATTTCTAAGAACCGCTACATTTTAGAACCGACGCCTGCGTGGATGCAGATGTGCGGGTGGTGTAATTGATAGAGGTTGAGAATGAGAAATCTGGGAAACGAGTTCGAATTTCAGTCGAGATCATTACTTTTACTTACGCACAAATACACTTAGTTTGAACCTCTTACATCATCCTCCATTTGTGGGTTAATTAGTAGGAAGTAATATCTGAAAAAAAAATCACTGATCTTAAAATAATTGTTAACGAAATATTCATTGGTAAATAAAAGAATTATTCTAACAAGCCACACTTTGTTCCGGTTTTTAAATAACCAACAAAGGGTTTGATAAGCACTAAAACGAAATCAATCGATCATCTCCGTGTTTGCTTCCCAGAACACAACAATTTTAACATCTTCAAGTTTCTGGTCAGTAATTATTTATCCTCCATATTCTCGTAATCTTAACTTCCTACTTTCTCTTCACGCTTCATTCAGTAAGACACTGCATTGAGTGGCTCTTGGCCCGTGTATAGAGTGAATTTTAATGAAAAATATACTGAAAAATTTATTTACATAAATTTACTGAGACTAGCACAAGACTAAAATTGCTTGCACTACCTGAACTTCCAAGCGGCCAATCAAATTGCTACTCAGTTTTTCTTACATAGCTTCATTTCTGTGGTAGCAATGCTTAAGCTGCTACGGTTATCTGATGTTCCTTAGCAGTGATCCGTTTAACTATTGATCAATTTATTAATATCGCTTTACTTACTCTGGCACAAGAACAGAAGCTGCTTCTAGAATCTGGTATTCGTATTCCCCAGTCGTAAAACATCTAATTACTGACTGCGTTCAATGTTGTTTAATTTCAGGGTTTCTACGTGACTTGATCGAAGTTTCAAACAAAGCTCTCCCTATCATTATTCTCTTATCGCATCAAAATTAATATCTATTTGCGTCTTTATCCCTTCAGGTCAAGCAATATCATTGGCTATAAATTATCCAGCTAATACTTAAGGTCAAATGCACACTAAAACGAAAAAGTAGTGGCGTTACCCAGTACCATTTCCGATTAATACTGCATTTGTTGCTTTAATGTACCATTATTCTCTTTAAAATCGTAACTATGTATTCTGGCAAGAATAGTCGTTTTTTTTTCATAGGACTATTCTATTCATTTAGGAATGTCTGTACAATGGGACATTTTATCACTTATCTGCGCGTTAATGTTTTCTTTTTTGATTGACCTGCCAATTTTTGTTGGTATTTTCCTGTTTCTTCGCGTTTCTGATTTGTTTCCTTCTTCTTTCAATTTATCCGAATTATTTCCTTTCTTCTGTTTTCACGTCTATGTTTCTGCATTTCTATTTTTTTCTCTTTCTTTTAGCTCCCGATTTATTTTATTCCCTCCTCTTCCTCCTCTTACTTCTTTCCTTCTCATTTCTTTCTATCTCTCTATATTTATTTCCTTTTTCCTACTTTCGCTCTTTCCATTTGTTTGTTTCTTTCTTTCTGTCTTATCTTTCTCTTTATTTTCCCCTTTTTACTTCCTTTTCTTTCTCTCTTCATTTATTTTATCTTTTCTACTTTCTTTCTTCCTTTTCTTCTTTCCTCGCCTCTTTTATTCTTTCTTCTCCTACTTCACTGTCTTCTGCTCCATTTGTTGTAGTTCCTTTCATATTTTCTATAACGTATCATTATTTCTCTCATACTTTCTCTATTCTTTTTACTTAAGAATTGATTTTCCACAGCATTTTTGCCAAAATATAGTCTCTTTGTAGATATATCATAAATATAGCTTAATACATGAATATATAGTATGATTAGGAATTGGAAATCTAAATCTTTTGGCATATCCAAATATGAAGGAGTCGGTTGCTGTTTTTTTGGCGTATAAGTATCCTGCAGACCAGTTCTTTGAACCAAACAGCCTGACTAACCGCAAATAAGATTTGATTATAAAGGTGAAAAGTTCTGCAGAACCTACTACAATTTTTGGAAGAACCGAATACACAGAACTGGTGCGCAGCATGCTTCAAAGTCCAAAAACGGCTTCACAGGTTTTGAATTCAGAGTTATTCAATTGTATAGAATCAAGTCTGCTCTGGTATTTACCAGGAACTGGTGGGAGGGGGATAAGAGATGGATTTAAACCTTTTCCAATGTTATTAGTACGTAAATGAATGTAATGATCTGGACTAGAATTCGGTTTCGACTCTCAGATTCCTCAATCCATTACTCCACCGTGCCTCCATAAATATATACATACGTACATATACATATATATATATATATATATATATATATATATATATATATATATATATATATATATATATATATATATATATATATATATATATATATATACGCACACACACACCGGAATAAATATTAGGTTGGTGCAAAAATAATGTCGTTTTCTGACGTTCAACTTCATGTGAGAAAACGACATTATTTTTGCACCAACCTAATAAATAGAATATTTTTTTAAATCGTACACGTTAAAAAGTGATTAATTTCAAGTAAGAAAACCAATCTTTCAGAGCGATTTAATATCTTAAAAAGATAAGAACGCTAACCGGAAGACTACCGCGGTTTCGACCACCAAGATTTCGTCAGGTGGTTGATCCAGCGAACCAGTCAAAGGCATCTCAACAACTTTTCATCGGAAGTGATGGGGGGGGGTACTGTAGTGAACAAAAATATTACAACTTTATCAGGGTTCGTATAGCCCCAAAATTAACTTCTTTGGCGTGTCTACATTTAGCCATGATCTCAGATCTCCCGTTCAACAACTCAGTGCCAGCTAGCTTCTCCTCCTGGCATAGCCTGCACGAGTTGCTATTCTCTTTGCTTGCCTTTACATTTCGTAAAATTCATCATTTAATGACTGGGCTTCCGCTATGCTTATCCCTAAAGCTCCAATAGTGGTTTGCCAGTTTGTATTGAACTAGCGTTCTGGAATTTAAAAAGTTGAGTTATGGTGATATTACCTCTACTTAACCTGGCTCTCAGTGCAACCGATGTAGTTTTTTTTGCATTGCTATTGACACTTTCCACATCGCCACAATATATATATATATATATATATATATATATATATATATATATATATATATATATATATTGTGTATTTAGGCAGAAATTCCTCTTTCATACATGTTTCATTAAAGACGACAGACAAGGTACTGCGATTAAGCATTGTATTTAGTTTTTTTGTGTTCGAAAAAGTGTTTTCTTTTGTGGATACAGAGCGTGTAGAAACTGTTCCAATTTTCTGTAAGTCCGAGCGCGTTCGGCTCTACTTTTAGCCAGTATCAAGGATGATTTTATTTTTACTTTTTAGTTGGAAATATGGGTTGCGTGTATGTATCTAGTGTTAAAGGGATGTTTTATTTTCCGAACACAGTCAGCACATTATGGCCGTGTTCGTAGTTAATATTACTGAGTGTTAGTGTTTTCTTTTCGTTATTAAGGCTTCCATTATTTTTAATCTTTTTACATATGGATGATGTTATTAGTCTTGCATAATCTATTAGTATGTTTTGGATGGAGTCTGGTAAGTTTGTGTGGGTGTTTAAATGGATTCTGATAGAGCTTTGGTCGGATAGGTGTAACGTAAGTCGTCTGGATGTAATTATTTATGAATTCGGTTTGATCAGGAATGCCCATTAAAGAACTGTGTTCCTGATCAAACCGAACTCATTAATAATTACAAACGACAAAAAAGAAAGCACTTGTTCGAACACATGAAAAATTAAATATAAGGCATAATAGCACTATCTTGACTGTCGTTTCTAATGAAACATATATATATATATATATATATATATATATATATATATATATATATATATATATGTGTGTCTGTGTGTGTGTGTCTGTGTGTGTGTGTGTGTTTTCTGTTTCCTTTTGAAGGTCTGAGGAACTGGGGCCGTGTTTACGACCCTAATATAATAAATTATTACCTCATGAAGTTTATTGTCTGTGCGTTTTATAAGAATAATTATTGCTCTGTTTCTAACATAGAGTTCTCCTTGGATTTATATCATTTTGGAAATATCAATACTGATCACTAATATTATATATATATATATATATATATATATATATATATATATATATATATATATACATATATATATATATATATATATATATATATATATATATATATATGTAATACCCTATCGGTGCGGACCTCAGTGTTCACCCTAATATTTATAAAGGCACTATCCCGGACACTGAACATTTTTACCTATGGATATTATATGAATTTAACAATATTTTTATCAAATACGCACACATGATTGCGTTTAGCATGCAACAGACTGTCGCATCAATGTCCACTTTTATGTTTATATCTTACATTTATATACCCTCTGTCCCTGATATAGAGCACATTAACCCATATATATAGAACACCTTAAAACTACATTTTGTCATTTGACCGTATTGATCTAATATATTAAAATGTATATATCGCTTTTTTATCGATATATAAATTTGATATATATCAAGAACAATTTTAGAGGAAGATGTATGACACGAAAATTTTGTACATTGTCACACACACGCACGCACACGCACGCACACACACACATATATATATATACATATATATATATATATATATATATATATATATGACAAAGTGCAAATATATTATATATATATATGACAAAGTGTAAATATATATATATATATATTTATATTTATATATATATATATATATATATATATGACAAAGTGCAAATATATTATATATATATATGACAAAGTGTAAATATATATATATATATATATTTATATTTATATATATATATATATATATATATATGACAAAGTGCAAATATATTATATATATATATATATGACAAAGTGTAAATATATATATATATATATTTATATTTATATATATATATATATATATATATATATGACAAAGTGCAAATATATTATATATATATATGACAAAGTGTAAATATATATATATATATATTTATATTTATATATATATATATATATATATATATGACAAAGTGCAAATATATTATATATATATATATATGACAAAGTGTAAATATATATATATATATATATTTATATTTATATATATATATATATATATATATATGACAAAGTGCAAATATATTATATATATATATGACAAAGTGTAAATATATATATATATATATATTTATATTTATATATATATATATATATATATATATATGACAAAGTGCAAATATATTATATATATATATATATGACAAAGTGTAAATATATATATATATATATATATATATATATATATATATTTATATATATATATTTACACTTTGTCATATATATATATATATATATATATATATATATATATATATGTATATATATATATATATTAATACATGTCTCATTAAATAATATAGATAAGCGTTGTCTATATATTTTATGCAAGTTTTTTTCATATAGTCTGATAATCTTAATAACATTATCATTAAATAATGAAAGAAAATCACAATATTGATACATACTTTTTTTTATTTAATCCGATCTGAGCTTTCGGCTTACATAAGCCATTATCAAAGATGACAATTACACAATATATTTATGCAATACACGAACAAGAAATTGATGATAGTATTATTTGTTTACATGGATGATTTCCAAGCAACGATAAACAATATAGACAACGCTTATCTATATTATTTAATGAGACATGTATTAATGAAAAAATGCTGCCTAAATACACACAATATATATATATATCTATATATATATATATGACAAAGTGTAGATGTTTACTTGTGACGTGTTTCGTCCTTCAGGAGTTCATTGGACAAAATGTGTTATGTTTCTACGACTACATATGCGCACGAAAATGGTGTGCTGGGGATTTTACAATTTTTTTTATTTTTTGGGATCAAACGAGAAAACAATTCACTCCGACATAAATTATCTAGAGAGGGCCATGATCTACAGTAAATTAGCGCCATTGTTCTTACAACATTTCACTAATCCCCGCAGTTCTTCTACACCTACTAACAAAAGCTGATGGAAAGAAAGGTTTGTAAATGAATTAATGTTATATACATTTTTTTAAAGAGTCTATATATTTCAGCCTCCTTCGATCGTACGCAAATGTAGTCGTAGCAATATAACAAATTTAGTCCGATGCAGTCCTAAAGGACGAAATACGAAAATAAGTAAACATTTTGTCATATATATATATATATATATATATATATATATATATATATATATATATATATATAACTTTCTCAGACAAGTTTCCCATTTTTGTTCTTTATATAATAACATATGATGAAAA
Source organism: Acanthosepion esculentum (assembly GCA_964036315.1). Taxonomy (NCBI): domain Eukaryota; kingdom Metazoa; phylum Mollusca; class Cephalopoda; order Sepiida; family Sepiidae; genus Acanthosepion; species Acanthosepion esculentum. The sequence continues at coordinate 35,171,981 of OZ038509.1, read as the reverse complement.
ATATGGAAAAGACAAAACAAAATCCGAATATGCAAGTTTACTGTTTTAATGTTGTTTTACTGTCGACCTCAGACGTTTCGTTCTAGTAGACCATCTTCAGGACATGGTTATTAGAAACATACTTAGGAATTTATAGTTGGACGACTCATGTTCGAATTGGTATAAAAAAAATGTTATCTAATGAAACCTGAAAAATTAATTATTTCGAAAAGAATGCTTAAAAAGCAGTTCAGTCAGTTAAGTGACATTCTTGGTAGACACTTTGGCGATCATGTCTTTCCACAACTTCCTCATTAAATAAGTGTTGACTCTTTCAGTTAAGTGCCATACGTGATACTCACTTAGGCAATCATGTCTCTTTCGATCCACGACTGACGAGGCAGAAGATTTTCCTGCAGTAGGATATCGTTTCTTTCTGCGTTAGACTGCTTGCCAACAAAGTCTGTCCTTTTATTCAACTCATAGCTGGGAGGAGAAGATTCGGGTTCATTCTTTTTCTCATAGGTATTTGCTCTTAAGTGAACGAACCTGACTGGAATTCGAACTCGGTTACACTTACAAACCTCGAAATGTCATTTCAAATGTCCTTCCGTCTCAACTTCTCATGATTTTAGAAACTACTTTAGCTGATTGAAACATTTTTAAAGAATGAAAAGCGTAGATAATTAGAAGAGGATTTCCTAATTATTTGCTTACTGAGACGCTGTTCGATAAAATACACATTTATTTGCTTTTAATTCAGTGTCTGAGTTCATAAAAATAACTCTTCATTATTATCTTCCCATGAATCTGTTGATCGCAATCTAAGATTCTCCCGAATCTCAAATAATGTCGGATATCGATCAATAAACTTCCGAAACTTCTGTTTGGCGTTCTAACACTTGAACATATCATATATTTTCATGTCAAATTATACAAGATGGTCGATATCATTGGTGGCTGATTATCTCATCTGTCTCTTTGAAGTCACGCCGTATTGCACCGAGTGATCTTAAAATACCTGCTGGACGCAATCAAAATCTTATGAATGAATAGTAATTACAGGAATTCGTTAAAAACTATTGACCACAAGAAAATTTACGATCAAAAAATATGGCAGTGAACGAAGTAGAGAACGAGACATAGACCTGTTTATACACACACGCGTGCCCACACACACACACACACACACACACACACATATATATATATATATATATATATATATATATATATATATATATATATATATATATATATATATAATAGCCTGGGAAGAGAAGGAAGAGATAGATAGAAGTAAATGAATGAGGAATTTATTAGATAACTCAAAAAGAGAAAACATAAAAAAAGAACCCAAAAAATGACAGGTAAAAGTTGAAGAAAAATAAATCAATAAAGAAAACCATTGGGAATATCAGTTCAAGTAAGCAAGGGAGAGAATGAATAATGGCACAGGTTATATATATATATATATATATATATATATATATATATATATATATATATATATATCAATATCATATCAATTTTTGTATATCAAGCACAATTTTAGGTAAAAGATTATGACAAAACGGAAAAAAGTTTTTGTATGACGCGTTTCGTACTCCAGCTAAAGAACGAAAACTTTTTAAACATTCTATGGATTTACTTTACCTAAAACTCACACACTCACATCCGCAGACACACACACACACACACACACACACACACACACACATATATATATATATATATATATATATATTCCCAACACAGTCAACATCGGAATCCTTTTTTACAAGTACTTCCACGGTAATTGCTCTGAGGAGTTGCGTTCGCTTGTCCCCAAGCCTCGTGAATTTAAACGCCCCACCAGGCTGGCATTCCCGCTCCCACCCCTACACCGTGGAAACTGTTAGATGTAGACGTCTCTTCTACTCCAATAGCTTCATGTCTCGCACATCTCGCCTATGGAACTCCCTTCCCTATTACTGTTTCCCTGACAAATACAATCTCCAACGGTTTAAGTGTAGCGTCAATCGACATCTCCAGTTGCCTTGATCTATCCACTTCCCTTCTCCACATCCTGTCATTTTTCATTCCTATCTGCTCTCACTGCGGATCTTTTGTGGCCCCCTTGCCTTGATCGACCCACTGTCTTTCTCTTTCTCCACATGCCCTCCCTTGCCACTCCTATCTGCTCTTCCTCCAACCCTTCTTTAACCCCTTGCGTGATAGTGGCCTCCGGCCTTGCTTGGGGTGATATGATTAAAAAAAAAATTTAAAAAAACAAAAACAAAAAAACTGTCGTCTCGGCACAAAATATTTAATGAAAACTTAAATACAATAATTCCCCCAGAAAGACCAAATTCCAGCAAAGATTAAATTATCAAGAAAAACCGACTGAATATACACCCAATAAATCCAAAAATAGGAAAAGAAAAATCATATGGTTCAAACGCCCTCCCCCCATTCTGCAAATTATCTAGCATTGATATAAGAACATTGTTCTTAAAAAAACACTTTAGTAACAAGAATACATAAAATGAACTTGAAAGTTATTTACTCATGTGTAAACAATATGGAAAAAATTAAAAATTCCTACAAAAATAATCTGATTAAAGAATTTCATATGAATCAAATATAAGAAAATACTTCTACCTGTAATTGCATAGTTAAAACTGAATACCCAGCGGGAGGATTATGTTTGACAGAAAATGCAATTTATGAGGCCACAAAGAAAATATAAAAAAGAAAAAGGTATATTGGAATATCCGATGGGGATTGGAAGCAACGCTTTTATAACCATCGCCATTCCTTCAAAAACGAATCCCTCAAGAATCAAACAGCACTATCTAAATGTTATTGGGCTATTAAGGAAAACGGCTTCACTCCACGTCGTAAATGTGTGATTACATTATTAATCATACTTGTGTGCTGTGTGTGTTTTTATGTGTTTGTGTGTATAGATGTATATATGTATATATGTAGATATATACATATGTACATAAGTGTAGATATGTGAATTCATATATATTTACATATATGTGTATGTATATACATACATATTTAAGATGTATATGTAATTATTTTATGTATTGGTCTTTATATAATTGTACAAATTGTATATTTTGCTTGATATCGTTATATGTATGTAAATATATGTATAAGAATTGGTATATGTATGAATATGCTTCTATATATTTAAGTTTTTCATTTACTTTGCAGAATTTCCCATCAAAATAAGGTTACTAAACAAATTTACCAAGCAACATTATTATTTTTATTTTTTAGATTTTACTCTTTATTTTTTACCAAATTATTATCATTATTTTTTATTATGATGATTAATAATATTATTATTAATAGTAGCAGTAAAGAATCTAATTATTAATATTAAATATTTAATATTTAATTAATATATTGTCCTATATTAATTTCAATTGTATTAATCAGGATTAATAATATTAATAATATACCTTATTTTATTTTAAACCTAATTTGTTGGTAATTTTTAATACATTATGTATTAACTATAAATTATACTTATGTGGTTTTTTCAAGTGTCACCGTGATATGCCTACATATGATAACTCACTCTTCTTTCTTCCTCTCCCCTCCCCTGTTTAACTCCTTCTTTCTTCTACTTCTTTTACCCCCTCCGCTGCTTTACAATTTATCTTCTTTTTTTCTTTTTTTTCCTGTCTGAAAATTATTTAAGAGGTCAAATTATCTGGCCTCTTGACTGAGTGCACTTGAACCTACATAAATTATTAAAGATGATTTAAAAACAACTTCATCCCTACTTTCCATTTCCAATGTAGATCATTCTATAGTCCTCCCCCTCTCGCAACGTCTGTCTCCTTATATGAATCTAAAACTATCCCTCAAAAACTAGTATTAAAAATGAAAGAAACCAAATTCCTTTGTAACCAGAGATTTGAACTGATGAACTAGGAAAAATATATTTCCTGTGGAATTAAATTATAGTCATGGAACCTGAAGTTTGTCTCTTTCTTAATTATTTAATATATATATATATATATATATATATATATATATATATATATATATATATATATATATATATATATATACAAGTTTAGGATTGGTATATACGGAATGAAATCCAATAACCAATAAATATTATCACTTGACAAGACACAAGAAGTGTTGAAACAAAATGGCTACTTTTGTCGTGATTTTATAACATATTTATGTTGTAATATTCAAATAAATAATTATATATATATATATATATATATATATATATATATATATATATATATATGTATGTATGTATGTGTGTGTGTGTGTTTATGTACATTACATTTGAAAAGTCTAAAGCCATACCCAGAATTAGCATGGGATGAACTTGATAAAAGTGTGGAAAAAAAATGAAAAAGCGCTTTAGAATCATTGAAAAACAATGGAGTCAGTTATGAAACTTGTGCTTCGAGAAACTTTTGCAAGAAATGCGAAAAATTTTACTGCAGTAATCAAGGGTAAAGGAGGGCATTTTGTAGGAAGAAAAATTTAATCATATTTTTTTTTCTTTTTGACATAATAAGTCTCACTTTTTTTAAAGCTATGTATAATAATTTACTCTTTTTAAAGTACAAAACATCTAATATTTAGGTGACCTCAAATATTTGAACTAGAGCACACACACACACACGCATACATACATACATACATATATATATATATATATATATATATATATATATATATATATGTATGCAGGTGTGCAGTGAAATAGGAAAGAACACGTTAGGTAGATAATCCGGTGTTCCTTAATATTTAGCTTTATTTTCAAAAGGACAGTGCTCCATACAGAAGTAGAGCTTATATTATAATAATATTTTTAGTTTTTAAAAATATGATTCCTCCGCTACATAAGAGTTCTCATGTTTCAAAAGCGAGAGCCGAGACCCCTAACATAATTTTTTAAGTTATGAAGAGTTAAGGCGTCTGGACCCGCTTCCTTGTCAAGCGAGAATTTGGGAATCTCGGCTTTTGAAACATGAGAACTCTTATGTAGCGGAGGAATCATATTTTTAAAAACTAAAAATATTATTATAATATATATATATATATATATATATATATATATATATATATATATATATATATATATAAAAGTGAACATAGAAGTCAACACTTAGAGGCGACAGTCTGTTTTATGCTAGTGCAATCGTCAGGCCTTAATTCAGGATTTAATAAAAAATCATGTCCACTTTTATATTTACACACGCTCTATCTCTGATATTGAGCACTTTATCCCATAAATATAGCAAACTTTAAGACTATATTTCTTCATATATATATATATATATATATATATGTATATATATATATATATATATATGTATATATATATATATATATATATATGTATATATATATGTATATATATATATATATATATATATATATATATATATATATATATGTTATATATACACGCATACTTCAGTTCCAAATTTTAATGCAACCCACAGAAGTAACATGGGATGAACTTAACAGACCATCCCAAAAAATGAAAAAGATCTCTTAGAGTCATTGAAAAAATAATGGAATCAATTATCAAACCTTTTACTTCCAGAAACCTTTGCAAAGAATGCGAAAGATTTATGCTGGAGTAATCAAGCATAAATCAGCCTATTTTGACAAGAGTGAAAAATAATTATGAAATACTTTTTGTCATAACAAATTTCTAATAAAAAATCATGTCTCATTATTTTACAATGTATAATATTTTTTTCTTATTTAAAGTACAAAACAACTACTCTCGGGTGACCTCAAACATTTGAACTGGATTGCATATATATATATTTGTATATATGAACATAATATAATAGGCAGCATATATTTACATTACAAAGAGTATTCAAGGTATGATTGACTCTTTGTAATATATATATATATATATATATATATATATATATATATATATATATATATATATATATATATATATATATATATATATATAACATACAACGGGTATTAACACGTGCGATGCCCTTTCTTCATCAGCCGCCGACCAGGTGTGATATCACGGTTTCAGTGGCTATGAGGGGACCGCCACCCCTAGAACTACCAGCAGCGTTTGCCACTAGGCAGGGTATGAAGATAAGCTAATTAATCGTTCCTATTTGTAATTTTTTGTAATGAAATAAATAAATAATATATATATATATATATATATATATATATATATATATATATATATATATATATATATATATATATAATTGATATTAGATGGGGAAAGAATGGAAGAAAGAGGCTTGTAAATGAATGAAGGATTTAGTGTATACATCAAAAAGAGAAACCATGAGAAAACAGATAAAAAGACAGGTACAAATTGAAGAAAAATAAATGAATAAAAATTAAAAAAAAAAAAACATGAAAACCTGCCAAAAACACAGGTGAGGTGATAAAGACGGAAATAAAAGATGAAAAAGACAAGAAAAAACGAGAGAATCTCAGACATTTGGCATGAAGGAAACAGGACCAGGTTGGAAGAAACTCTAAATGGTTTCGAGGTAGACTCAGTGAGAAAAATATTGAAAGAATAGATATGAAATAACGCTTAGAAAATGATCTAAAACAATGAAAGAAACATGAAAAGCAAAAATAGAACGAGTAATAGAAAGAAAGATAAACTGAGAAGGATAGAAATTTCAAGGAAGAGGTTACTTTGCCGGTAAAATAAAAAAACAAAAAAAAACATGCTTTTAAGCTTAATTTACCGGTCTCGGTAAATAGACCCCCCAGGCTATTTTGCCAGTAAATATTTCTATTTTTATGAAGGCAGGTAATGTTAAGAAAACAATACAAAAACTTAAGACAGGAACTTATTTATTTTCAACATCAATTTCTAAGACAATTTAAACTCTTTTCTGCTATCAATTGTTAAAACACAAGCTAAAATCATTTATTCATTATCAATTATTAAAAGAAATATAGACGTATCTGAATATTTTATGCACTTCAGGCATGACAGTCTCTACAAACCCAAACCTTGTCCTTGAGCATGGTTCCCTTGACAATACACTTCAGGTACACCCACTGCAGACACAGAATCCATGTTGTTCATGTCCCGCCTACACAACCACTGCTCCGACGATCTCAAACATAATATATTCTTGCTTCTAAAACACTTTTTATATTTACCAGTAAAATTTTACCGGAACCATTAACATAGCCTTGGTGTCTCTTTTACCGAGACCGACAGAATAACCTTGGTGTCTATTTTACCGGGTCCGGCAAATTAGCATACACGAAATTTTTAAAAGAAATACAAATTAGAAATAGGAAAACTGAGAGAATAAGAAAAAGAAGAAAAGAAAGTTAAAAGTAATGAAAGAAGGAATTTTATCAATTGTAAAGTTGAATGAAAAGAAATAATGTGATAGATAAATAAAATTAAGAAGAACGAAAAATATCAAGAATGAAAAATTATAAAAAGTGGACAGTATCAAATAGAAAAGTGAAAAAATATTTTTAAAGTAAAATGCAATGATATCAGATCGATCAATATTCTGTATTTTTTTTAAATTTTCAATTGCAGTTATTTTATTTTAACGAATTATATCTCACACAGATTCTTTAGTATTTTTCACCAACCTTCCTTTCCTGTACTACTTGCAAAAGTTTTTATTCTCCGACTTGTCTTTGAGAATTTTAATTGTCGCCAAAGAATTGGAGGAAGGACAGTTTCGCCTCTTTTAATTCTTCCGTTTAAAGACTACAGACGAAATGACGCCATCAATAAAAGAAGACGAATTTCTAATTAGTCTGAAATGAGACAGAAAAATTTTAATATATTTAAAAAAATAGTTTTTCATTAAATATTTATTCACATTTCACTTGTATTATTTTATATTTGCTATATATGAATCTATCATTGCTAGCAGATCGTCATCGTCACGATCATCACGATCATCATGATCATCATCATCCTTAGCAATAGGTGTCATTGAGTATCCACTACGTACCCATGTCCTCCTTCGATGACTGACTATACTGTACTGACACCGGACATGCGTCCGTTTTGAGAAAGGCGTACATGACCGTGACTATCTCGGTGGTCACGACATGACTCTCACTGTCAGCTAAGCGTCTTCCAGAAATTAAGACCCTGAAGCAACGTTAGGTTTTATCTAAAGGTTTATTAACCACCAAAAGAATTGTAATTAAATAAACGGATTCTAACCTAAACATCTTTTAAAATTGTAATTAAATAAAACGCACTCTAACCTTAACATCTCAATCAAAGCAATTCAAATACTTAAAAGAATCCAATAGAACACCTAAAGTCAAATGAAATTAATAAGTTAGAATATATTGGACATTAAATGACCCATGTCCTTTGTACATACATGGGAAAATTTATATTACTAAATTTATAAAAAATAAAAGTTTACTGAATTAGTGAAATAATTTAGCCACCTTTGCCGTCATTGTCATAAAGTTTACATAAAAAAAAAATAATAATAATTTAATCTGGCAATATACATATTTATTTATACTCGATAAGAAAAAATAATTTTACATACTGTAAGTAATTCTAATACATTTACTTGGTTTTAAAAAAGAAATATAGTATATTAAATATTAAAAATAATTTTTTTTAGAAATGTGGTTAAAACATATACTAGCCTAAACAGTCCCTCAAAATCTTTAAATATACAAATAGAAAAAGTACCGTAAGAATATTTGCCGTTAGGAAAAAAACCCCAGACGACCTGAATTTAGCGGATGTCAGAATTTGTTGAAAGATACATCCCTACCCGGATCCCTAAACATAACCCCGCTTTCGAATGTAACTATTAACAGATACAACGAAAATTAAAATTTGAACCCCCCACCACCCCTTGTCTATATGAATGGATTTATCGGTATCCTTGGAAACCCTCAATTATGAATCTTTGCCGTGCCTTTAACAACCGTAAATTTAAAAAAATAAGTTACGCCAAAATTCGCTTGACGAGGAAATGGAACTAATGTCTTGGGTTTAATAGCAAAATTAAATTCAGGGGCTTTAGCTTCCATTTCTGAAACATGGTAAATTATAATTAAGTAATTCATCGAGTCTGAAACCTCAACAGAATGCAGAAAGCACTGGACGGCTGTTTCGTCCTATATTTGGGACTCATCATTTATATATCATTGCTTGAACCGGCTTCAAATGATCAAGGTTGAGCGGCTTGGTGATAGTAGTCGTGGCTCTAGGGGCACCGTCCTATGGTTAGAGAGAATCTCAGTTGAGTTCCACCACGGAATTTGTGAGAGAACGGCGCTATATTGAGTCTTATTTGCTACCTCTTTGTCACCGAGGCCCGTTGAACAGTTGGTATGATGTTTGCTTGATAACCTCACTGTCAGGGTTTCAATTCTCGGTAGTGGATGCGCTCTGCTGATGGGCCCCAAATATAGGACGAAAGGGCTGTGTTTTCTGCATTCTGTTTCAGACTCGATGAATTACTTAATTTTATTTATTATTTTTTTTTTTATATATATATATATATATATATATATATATATATATATATATATATATATATATATATATATATATATATATATGCAGACTGTATCACAGGATCGAAACCCGACTGAATTGGTGTCAGTCGATAGAGATATATATATGTTGGCATTTTATCATTGAAATATTTTTTTTAATTTTGCCATTAATATATATGTTTTAAGGGTTTAATCTGTTCCAAAAACATGACTAGTTAAATGACTAACAATTTGATAGATTTCTGATAATCTATCCAACTTAATCCATAAGATGTTTGACACGTGAGAAAGGACTTTCAGCTATGCCAGTCCAAAGAGCAGTGAAAAAAGACGGCTCAAAAAGGGCTCTTCCCATAAGAACAATGGCGTAGATATATATATATATATATATATATATATATATATATATATATATATATATATATATACGCCGTTGGTCTTATAGGAAGAGCCCTTTTAGGAAATAGGTTATCAGAAATCTATCAAATGCTTAGATGACTAACTTGTTTTCGAAACAAAGTAAACCCTTAAATATATATATATTAATGGCAAAATTCCAACAATACTTCAATGATAACATGCCAACAGGCTGAATGCCACACATTGTTCAGGACTAACATTTAGAAGCTTGGGCGGGCCATCCAGAAAAATGAGATATGGAAAGAACTTATCGCAGCAGTCACAGAAATTACCTTCTACCAGATGATCACACCAAACTTCTTTTTTTTTAATCATTTCATCCCAAGGAAGGCGAATATGTCGCTAGTACGTAGGAGTTTACTTGAAGTGAATGTGAAAGAGAAGACTGAGAATATGGAGGATTGAGGAGGAAAGGTTAAAAGATGAACGGGATTCCAGAATACAGAATATGGCGATTGACGTTGCATTTCAATTTTTGAAGATTGTAGTTATCAGGAGGCACGGTAAAGTAATGGATATCTGCCTCGAAAGATACATACGCATGGCACATAACTGACTGAGTTATCGGGAAGTAAATAAACAGAAAGGAGTTCCACTGTCGGGAAGTGCGAGAAAAGAAACTGTTGGACTAGAAGTGGCGGTTGGATTTAGCTATTTGAGTAGAAAAAAGCATGAAACCTAGATGCCAATCTAGTATCACGTTTAAATTCATGTAGTCTGGGCACCTGGGTAAAAAGATCGTCAGAGCAGTTGTCATGAGAATATTTGTTGAAAAGACAGAGGGTAGCTACGTCACGTCGCTGAGAAACCTAACTGGAGTCAAGATTCCAAGTCAGGATCAATTACATTACAGATCCTCCTCTGGGTAAAAAAAAAAAAAATGAGAGAACGAACAAAATTAATATACAAATATTTTATCACATCTCTGTTTTAATCTAATTGAACGTATAGACTCGTCCACACTGCTACCACCTTTGGTTACAGGCGTGTTAACGGTATTCCGGCATTTTTCTTATTATTCCAAGTCTTCTAAAGATATCAGGAATCCATTAGTGATATGACAAGAAGCTGCATCGGGTTTGCGACGATTCAAATCTGAACTTTGTTAAGATTTTAACAATCTTATCAAATCATAGCGTTGATAGAGGAGTCCCTTGTCCAGAACGTTAGAGAACCAGAGGCTGGGACATCAAGTCGACACCCTCGACTATATTTCAGCATTAATGGCTAGACAACGATCTTGTCCCTGGCATTATGACATGTCTTGAACTGTACGTTTCAATTACGTTTCCGAGTTGATTTCAAAAGTAGTTCTTCTTCATCGAATAATTATAAACATTTCACTGGTATTGGATATTTTTGTATATACCCCCTCATTTACTATGCATTTGTCTTATGATGTGGTGCTGAAAAGTTCCCGGCCCACTCAAAGAAAACATTCAAAATATCACTGGTTCATTTGATCCGGAATGTTTCAGCGCTGAATCATGAATATTATTTAACAATTATTCCATTTTATTATTTTAGAAAACATCAAGCTTTATTTAGACAACTGTATTGTTGATATTGTTATTATAATATTTTAGTTGTTACATTCTATCGCCTTCTTTTAATGTGTAATCCGTAAGGGAAAAAGAAAGATTTATGTTTATTTACAATAAAAAGATAGCGAAAGAGACGAGTTGCTAACATACCAATGACTTCATCCGGCTTGATGAAAAGAAGATTGCATTTACCGCTGCAGATGTAACTAAGGTGATTCGAGTTTATCCGCAAATCCATTCCTTTTAGTCTCTATGCTGAGAAAAGAAAATCATTCTGGCTGAAAACTATAGGGTTATGAATTATGCAAAGAGACGATAAACCGTGATATACCGCCTCTTTGAATGTTCTCACTTAGCCATGTTTTCTCTTCCCATTGGTCAAGTTGACAAGCTTTTTCTAGCTGCTGGCCTATTGGGTACTCGAGCCTCATTCCTGGCACATTTCCCCCCACTCTCTCTTTTTCTCTCTCACTCTCCCCCACACGCATACAATTTTCTCCCAATTAAGATATATATTTACCACCCTCCCTGACCCATGTGTGTTGCCTATCGTCTGAATTCATGCCAGAGCTAATCATGATCGCCTAAGCAATGATGCTTTTATAGAGGCGTATTTATAATCCTGTGTGATACAACCTGCCGTCCATATGTCCACGAAAAGGAGATGCAAATCTTCTACCAATTTTTTGGCCACCATGCTTATACACTTCAGGTGGAATAGGATCCTTAGCAGAAGGTGATTTTCCAGATGATACTTGATGGAGTCACTTACCTCTTGATAGGTAGATTCAAAAGACAACTCCGGAATTTATGGATTTGGCACAGTTGATGAGATAGCTTCCTCATCAGTAACCTAAGTGGTGTTTAACATGTATATATATATATATATATATATATATATATATATATATATATATATATATGCGTGCGTGTGTGTGTGTGCACGCGCGTATTTAGGCAGTAAATTCTCTTTTAGGCATGTCTGATTGAATAAATTACAGACATTATGTCTGCTAATTTTTAACAAAATCCCTTCATACTCACGAATAACCTTCAGTGCATTGATATTAAAGAATGAGAGAATTGTGGTATAGCTATTCAATTTTTTTTTATTACCCACAAATCAGTGCGTTGCTATCCATTACCATTATTTTTCATTAAGCTTTTAAATGTATAATGTCTGTAATTTATTCAATCAGACACACACAAGTGTGTGTGTGTGTGAGAGAGAGTGTGTGTGTGTGTGTGTTTGCTATGTAGATTCGGTTACATTTGTCTTTCGTGTACATATGTGGCTAATCTGTCTTCAAAGTTTAACGTATATAGTAGTCAGTTAACTGAGAAGTGTTCCGTTTAACAATAACAAAACATTCATATCGTGAGCAAGCAAATATAAATTTTTACATACGGCCGCGCGAATGGGATCAGACTGCGTTTACACACCGAAGGCAACTGAGTCATCCAACCTTTGATGCTGTTTGTCGTCACGTTGCTTATACAGGATCTGTGGCACCACAAACTATGGATCGACGAAGACCGAGATCCGCTCGTACGCCTGACCACGGAGGATACCTTCTACAGGCTGTCGGAGACGATCCAGGTTTCAGCACAGGCCAAGTGGCACGAGCATGTCGTTCATCTCATAGTACTGCATGGAGGGTACTTCAAGAGCTGCTCCTGTACTCGTATCATTTGCAACGTGTACAGCGTTTTTCGATCTCTGATCACTCACCGTTCTGGTTTATTGCACAAACTGCAAATGCATTGTTTGTCTCTTCAGTCTTGTTTACGGATGAGGCATCATTTGGAAGAGATAGTATAACATATTTACATAAACAACATTTGTGCTAGCATCAGATTATGATTAATATGTGGGCTGGAATTATAGGTGACTGTCTGGTAGGTTCATATGTTCTTCCAGTACATCTTACAGGAACTGCCTACATGGAGTTTATTTTGAACACGCTTCCAGACTTGATAGAGGAAGAAGCATGTGATTCATGCATGATGGGGCTCTAGCACATTTTAGTCACATTATTCTCGTTGCACTGGTTGATACTAACACGAAGGATGGATAGATAAGGGAGGACCAGTTCCATAGCCTGCACGTTCCCCCGGCCTCAATCCTTTGTAAAAAAATTTTTATCTATGGGGCCACCTAAAACATTTGGTTTATTAATAATGCTTCATCAACGTGTCGTAGGGGCTTACGAAACTATTCGACACCGTGTTGGAGTATTTGAAAGGGTCCACCAGTCAATGATCCGACGGGTGTATGTGTGTGTATGAGCAAGCGGGGGACATTTTCAACATTTATTAAGAGTTTGTGTGTTAAGGTACAACGATAGACTTTTGGACATATTTTTCGATGGACATTTTACCGTATTATGCTGGGATTAACCTGCCCCAAAATTTTGTAAAAGTATTTTTGATTGATACACCACATATATATATATATATATATATATATATATATATATATATATATATATATATATATATATTCAAATCTTAAAAAAACTCAGGTTTGAAACATCGCAATCTCGAGCCAGCCTCTTGTTACATTCTTGATAGATTCCTGAGATCGTTCGAAGTCTTGGAATAATAAGTAAAATAACGGAATACTTTAACATGGATTTAACCAAACGTGGCAGCACTATAGGCGAGTCAGAACATTGAATTTAAAACTGAGTATTTATGTTTTGTATCTGTCTATATTTCTGAGATGAGGTATTATGTACACTATTTACTCTATTGTCCTCATCTTTGTCGCCATATTTATTACAATGTTTCGGCCGTTGTACGCTCCGGCCTTCTTCAGGTGGTTGGAATGTCGAACTGAACCATTTATTTCGCTCACTGGGGTAGACGGTTCTAGGTCCACGTACCATGTTTAATGGATGTCAGTTATCAGTTATCTCCTGTTAAGTCTCGTCTCCAAGTTCTCCACTGCCTTAACCGGGTATTGAACTCACACTCTTTGGGTCATGACACTGGATTTAACTAACGACTTTATTCACTGTGCCATGTCTCCTTGAGGACATCTGCGTATGGAATTCTGGGTATTATAAACCTAATGTCTTCAGCAATCATTTTTTACCAGTGTTCATATTGCAATTTTTGCTGTTATATTTACATATTTTTACCAGAGCTCATATTGCAATTTTTGTTGTTATCTCTTTTCTCTGGCACCCTTTATTATTGGTTCCCATAATGAATTCATTTCTATGCTTGGTCGGCTCAGGTTATTTTGTGGCCAAACATATGTGCTGATTCCTTAAGTTTACGAATTTTCCATTGGTGTTCTTTGCCTATGACCTCAACCTGATCGCACAGAGGGCGGTGATCTTCCTTTTCTCTCCATATGTGGTCAGCCACGCCTGATCTTTCCACTTACCCTCGTGTTAAAGCATTCTGGTGTTCTTGAAGTCTTACCTTAAGGGGGCGACCTGTCTCCCCTTTATATTTTTTACAGCAGCTGCATTGGATAGCGTACACACAGTCTTTATTCATGTTCCCCTCTATAGGGGGGTCTTACTCGGAAGAGTTATCTGCGAAGTGTCGTCCGCCTGGGTTTTCTAATATCTTGTAAACCGACATTCACCCGACAGTACCTCAATTTCACCTCTCACCATCCATACAGCGTATAGAAAGGGATCGTCCGCTGCTTTCAACACCGAGCAAAAGTCATAAGTGGCGACCCAGAGACATTAAAAAATTGGTCAGTATAAGTAGTACCCTACAACGTAACAACTACCCTTGGTACGTGGCAGCAGCCCCCCAAAACTGGGATAGGCGGGTACAAGAGGAGGAGGAGGACAATAACACTCAGAAAACAGTCTGCCTGCCTTATGTGAAGGGATTATCAGAGAAAATACAAAGGATCTGTGGTCCATATAACATCAGGACAACCTTCAAAAGCTGGACGACACTTCGCAGATATCTCTCCCGAGTAAGACCTCCCATAGAGGAGAACATAACAGTCTAGTAGGAGATTCTTTCCGTTGCTACTATAGGAAGATCTTTCCATGTCACATCTCTCTTGATGCTCCGTTAAATCTTCCAAAAGCTAGTCCTGAATACGATATTTTATTCAGCCTGTTGTCTTGTTATCATAGAAATATTGATACAATTTTGTAATTAATATATATTATTAAGTGTTTTCTTTGTTCCGAAAACAAGTTAGTCATCTAAGCATTAGATAGATTTCTGATAATCTATTCCCTGAAAAGGCATCTTCCTATAAGACCAACGGCGAATATATATATATATATATATATATATATATATGTGTGTGTGTGTGTGTGTGTGTGTGTGTGTGTGTGTGTGTGTGTGTGTATAGATAAAAAGAAGAACAGTAAGATATAAAATCCGGTGTTCTTATAGATATTTTTATTTTTACGCAATAGTGCTCAATGTAAATTTGCAGAGCATTAATATTATAAATTAATTGATTTAAAATATGGTTTTTTCGCTACACAGTGATAACCATGTTTCAGAAATGGAAGCTAAAGCCCCTGAATTTAATTTTGTTATTAAACCAAAGACATTAGTTCCATTCGCTTGACGAAGAAATGGAACTAATGTCTTTGGTTTAATAACAAAATTAAATTCAGGGGCTTTAGCTTCCATTTCTGAAACATGGTTATCACTGTGTAGCGAAAAAACCATATTTTAAATCAATTAATTTATAATATATATATATATATATATATATATATATATATATATATATATATATATATATTATCATTATTATTATTATTATTATTATTATTATTACGTGAGTCACACGTACAAAAGCTAGTAGGAATATAGGTAAACTAAATAAAATGAAGATACGCATGAAATGTAATAAATATTTCAGTTTGGATTAATGAAGAACAAAAAACACTTCGTCGACTGGTGCTCAAGGCTAAATTCATAGACTTGAACGGGTGCCTCTCAAATTTGGCTCAAGACTACATTATCTTCAATGATGAATGTTATCCTTAGACCATAGATTGAATCATCCCAAGTTTGGAACAAGGTCACCTTCATGAGGCATTTCGAAAGGTACAGAGATTTATAATCGATGACAAGACCGAATACCACCTAACCATATACAATGCTGCGGGAAGAACCGAGTAAGTTTAAGCAAATTGAACAACGTAAGCAAATGATTGATGAAAACGGTGCCAAATTTCCTAGTGCGTTAGTGACCAATTTCGGTCATATTTGTTCATTACTTACCATCTTGTTACAAATATATCTGAAGTCTTCTCATAATGCAACCTATGCAAACTGTTATATCTATTCCTGTGGAATCATTGCTTTTCTTTACCATGCAGATTATGTAAAGCTAACTGGCAGGTGTTCAAATAATCAGTCCATCAGATATTACCTTAGGCAAGATTTTCCATTAAAGGCAGGCTGTAGAAACAGTCTTGTTGCAATTGAGGACAATTTCTACTTGTTTTATATAATGAAACTGTGCTTGTTACTCTGATAAATGCTTTTAAGGAATTTGGGTTGATTCCAATCCAATAACTTGACTCACCCTCGAGACGACTGATTCATGGAAACAGAAGTTTCTTAATATGGAAACGTAGTAACCTTAATTCGGAGAGAGGTCAGCACTCTCGGTCTTTGACGCCATTCGTCATTCTATTTGGAGGGAATGAAAACTCCAAGCGTATGATATTTCCCGTTGAATAAGAGAGAAATTTCACACTTACAGGATTAGTTAAAAGAGTTTGGAAAAGAAGGACGTTCGGTTTAACCATTCATTGCAGCACATAAATACCTGAGAGCTAATTTCAGAAGAGGACTATTCAGTCAGTCAAAAGATGTTTGGCAATAAAAAGAATGCTAATTCTAGATGAGGATTCTATTTTATTTTACCCGACGTCCAGCAAACTTGTTCTCATAGGAGTTTAACGTGGGGAAAAATTCGCTTATACAGAGAAACATACAATTTTCAAACGTTAGTATTTGGTTTCTTTTTATTTCAGTCTATCTATCTATCTATCTATCTATCTATCTATCTATCTATCTATCTATCTATTTCAGTTTGTTCATATCTATCAATTTTTAATTCTTATCTGTCTGTATGTCTGTCTGTCTATCTATCTATCTCAGTTTGTTCAGATCTATCTCTTATTTTTATCTATTCCTATCTATCTATCTATCTATTTCAGTTTGTTCATATCTATCAATTTTTAGACCTTATCTGTCTGTATGTCTTTCTGTCTATCTATCTATCTCAGTTTGTTCAGATCTATCTCTTATTTTTATCTATTCCTATCTATCTATCTATTATATATATATATATATATATATATATATATATATATATATATATATATGTATGTATGTATGTCTGTATATATATATATATATATATATATATATATATATATATATATCAGTTTGTTGATATCTATCTATCTATCTATCTCAGTTTGCATATATCTATGTATGTATTATCAATCTATCTATCATTCTTTTTATTCCTATCAGCTTCTCTTTTAATCTATACCTGTTCATATCTATATTAGTCTGTTCTACAACAAACACTAGTTACAGTTTTACAAAAAAACGATAAACATTTAGAAAGTTATGATATGATTAAATTTAAATTTTTGCTTTTTTAAAATTCTGTTACTTGATTTGTTTAGCCGATTTCATTCATCTTTTTACAGCTTTTGTAGTCTTTTATTCTTATTTTTATCACTATTGTTTTTAATTATCCCACATTGTATCGGCATCAGTTATGTGAAGAAGGGAAATATATGACATGATCCTGAATATGAATCCAGAATAGAAGTTTCCGAAATTAGTGCACTTTCAATACATTTCACCTTAATGTTATTACATTCTCTTTTAATTAAAACTGCATTAAATCAGATATATTACTAATTGGTTCTACTTTTCCTCCCGCGACTCGTGCCTTTAGTAATTTTTTAAATCACGATGCGTTCAGCTTTGTATATCTCATGGTACCGTATCCGTGTAAATTACACTTTGTAAAATCCAAGCAAATTGACTTTTTGGCTATCTGGCTCGTTTCCTCTGCTCGTCACTAAATATAAAACTGACGCCAACAATAAAAGATATTATTAGTCCTTTCAGAAATAAACGCTTCAGCAAAAAGTTTATTGCTTTTCCATTTTGTCCTTTGCCGACCGGACAAATCAGTCCCCACGTTGTGTTTCGCCTCTCGTTCATATACAGAGACTGGGCAAAGACGCGTTGTACGTGTGCAAGTAACGGAAGATAAAATCAACATCAAGAAAGGAAGTTATGAATCCGTGCGCAATAATTTGGTGTTTATTGTAATACGTTCCCTGGTTGGGACTAGTACTCTCCCTGGAGTAAGTAGGTGGCGTTTAGGTCCCTTCGATTATTCTTCTTTCTTCAGCCGAGCGACTGTTTGTTTGAGTGATTGTTTGGACGAACAGCTCCTCTCTGTTTCTAACACTAACCGGAACTCTATCTGGTGTCCGACTAAGTACTACTTGATCTCTTTTTTAATTTATTCCTTTTATCAAGTGGGTTGCCGCTTTAAACCCTACACTTCCAGCCATTAACATAAAAAAACAACACTTCTTACCATGATAGCATCTTTTACCGTTTACTTGTTTTCGTGTGTGCTCAGTCGGTCGTATGGGGAGACCCATTTTATCACATGCAGATTTGTAAATCATATTTATTATACACAGAATTATATGTGCAAGATTGCATAGCCTTACCCCACTGAGCACCTCGCGGATTTAGTTTATACTCCTAGACACACTTTTTAAACATTTTTGTTCAAAATTTAGTAATTTAAATTTAGTCAAATCCAACAGTAGTGTTATCGATCGTAGACAATATGCTGATTATATATAAAAAAAAATAATTCAATAAAACACACTTGTTTTTATTTATTTTTAATAAAGTAAATGTTAATTATGTTTAAGGATAACATTTAATGTTGTGAATTATTGAAATTATTTGTCTGACAACTTTTATCAAATAAAACACATTTAAACGATTTTTGTGTAATCAAATTTAATTCGTTTTTAAGTGACATATAAGAATAATTAAAAAAATAAAATAAAAATAATTAAAAAGAAAAATGCTTCCCTTTTTATACATTTTGCGACTTACTTTATTAAAAACATAATTAAAACAAATATTTTACTGAATTATTTTTTATATGTCAATTTATTTTAATAAAAATTAATTTCTTTACGATTTACTTTATTAAAACTAATTAAAAACTGGTCCATATTTTTCATAATGCCTTATTTGAAGAAAAATATTCATAAATTAAGGTTTTAATTCTTAGTTACTTTTATTCAGTTATATATTTCTTGTGTTCAGTTGTCTCGGTCCTGAGTTGTCTCAATGCTGAGTTGTCCCGGCGCTCAGTCGGCGGTATTGAGGTGTCCCTTCCTGAAATTTCTGTACTTGTTTGAATTTGATGTCTCCAATTCGTGGCTCGCATCTTCGGTTGCTTATGTTGCTAACGTTCTCTCTTCTTACAGTTGGTGCTAGATATTTCATAGGCCTAGTAATTTGATACATTACTTATCGTTGAAGTGTGTCCGACATTGAAAAAACATTCAAATAAACTGTTCTAGAAAATACAGCTTGCTTTCTGATAAACAATGAGTGAATTGATAAAAATAGAAAGAGGAGATGGAAAAGGATCTGATTTCTCCCCGGACTTATTTAATCTCTACAGCGAGATGATACTAAGCGGATTAGAAGGATTATGATGGTTTATATCGGTAGACGTAACCATAGCATCAGATGTCACACAAACGACACTCATTCAGAACAATGGATAGCGGCTCGGATTGAGGAATCGGAGAGCCGAGTTCGAATTCCAGTCGAATCCATTACATACACTTACGAGGGAAATGTATGAATCCTCTTCTTCTCCACCAGCTATGGGTAAAATAACAGGACAGACCACGTTCTGTAGCCTTCAATGTTAACTGGCCTACCACAGAAAGAAATGGCAACCTACTGCGGGAAAACATCTGCATCGTCAGTCATGTATCGAAAGATGCATGATCGCCTAAGCGTGTATCACGCATGGCACATAACTAACTGATTGAATCGAGGAAAGCAAAAAGAAGAGACTGGCAATTTGGAGACAAAATACATGGTTACCGAGAGAGAATCTATGACACGTGTTGCATACAGAGGATTCTGATAGATTTAATTTTACAGATCATCAGATTTTTGCATTAATGTAGAGCATGGATTTTTTTTATTTTTAGATTGCAAGAAAATTTGGAGATAATAATGGTTTTTACTGTTACAAGTTCTACTTAGCTGAAGCGAGAAGAGGTGGATTCAATCCTTTTCCTAGTGCTATTTTCACCCAAGTGAATATAACGAACCCGACTGGAATTGGAACTCGACTCTAAGATTTAAAATTTCGAACCGTTATTCATTACACTGCCCACATATCCACGCTTATTGCATTCACAAATGATCACTCATCTAAGTACTGACCAGACTCGACATTGCTTAACTTCAGTAATCGTGCGAAAACAGATGTTCTAACGTGATATGGACGTAAGCCTTACGCAGAGTAGACGTACATAATCTGGCAGATTAACAGATGACAGAAAGTGTGGTACAGAAATACGAAGCTGAGAGATGACTTTCATAAATAGATCATGGTATTAAGAGTTAATGTAATGCTTAGAAATAATCTATTAGGCGCTGGCTGGACTGTTATGCAATCTCTAATCTGCTTTTTGGCAGTGAATGCTGAGCATTTTCCTTGCAGAATATTTAAAACGAGATAGATTTAATTCGACGGCAAGTGTTGAGTGGGCTGTGAAACGAGGAACTTTTAACGAGATTAAGAACAGCAAATAAATTGTAGATATGGAACGACTGAAACCTTTGGGACATAGATGAGAAAAGAGGCCATTGGGTATTTAACACACACAAGGTAGACTGAAGGCAAGAGAAATAGGAAAAAGAAATCGACATTACTTGACGTGATTGCTTGATTCATTTTTGTCTACAGCTTATCATCAATCTGCAATGTATTTAAAGTATTTATTTTCCATAATGAAACAAATTCAATATTCTTACGAGAAAAATGTCGATAAATTTGAAATTTCTACAGAAAATTCAAATTCTTTTAAAAATTCCTTAATGAGGCGAAGACAATATAGGTAAAAGTCAAATGGCTATAGCTTTAAAAATTCTATAGAAAATGCATAATATTGACAAAAATCCATTAATGAAACGAAAACAATATTCTAAAGATTCAAATGTTGATAACATTTAAAATTCTAGAGAAAATGCAGAACATTTAGAGAATTAATGATGAAGCAATGCCAACATTTTTAAGAGTCAGATGGCGATAACAATGAAATTCTAGAGAAAATGCAGAACATTGAGGAAATTCCCTAGTGAAGTGCAATCAATATTCGTAAAAGACAAATGTCGATAACTTGAAAACTCGAGAGAAATGCAGAACTTTGACGAAATACGTTAATTAAGCGATGTCAGTATTCTAAAGAGTCAAATGTCGATAATTTTTTAAAAAATACAGCGATAAAGCAGAACATTGACGAAATTCATTAATGAAGCGGTGTCAATATTCTTAAGAGTCGACTGTCGATATCATTAAAATTTTACAGGAAATTCATAACATTGACAAAATTCCTTAATGAAATAGGTCAATATTTTTAGAGTCAAAATGTCTATAACCATAGAAATTCTAGAGAAAATACAGAATATTGACAAAATCCCCCAATGAAATGATGTCAGTATTCTAAAGAGTCAGATGTCTATACCATGAATAATTCTAGAGAAAATGCAGAACATTGACGAAATTCCCTATTGAAACTTTGGCAATATTCTTAAGAGTCAAATGTCGATAACTTTAAAAATTCCAGAGAAAATTAGGAATATTGATGAAATCCGTAATGGAACCGATGTTAATATTCTTAAGAATCAAATGTCTGTAACTTAAAACACTCTACAAAAAATACAGAAAATTGACAAAATTCCTTACTGAAGCGGTGTCAATATTCTTAAGAGTCAAATGTCGATAACAAAATATTCTAAAGAAAATGTTGAACATTGACGAAATTGTTCGGTATGATTTTTGTCTGTTTCCTGAGACGTTTTCCGTCATTTTTCCCCGGTTTTATTTTCAATTATTTTCTTAATCTGTTAATATTTTGTTTTTTTCATTCTTTTTCATTTTTTCTTTACATCTTTTTTTTATTTCCGTTCACATTTGTTAAATCTACTAAGGATGAAAACGAAATGTAAAAAAATGAGATTATAACTCCATTTCATTTTTACTTTTGCGCAGTCTCAATCTTCCAGATGGGGCGCGCATTCTTGACCTGAGAATCTGAATCCAAAATTTGGATATTTATTCTGGCACTAACACTGACTAATGGCACCGCCAGCAAATATTAATTTACTATTAATAAACTATTACGTTCTTTACTTCTTCGATGTGTTTTATCACAACACCCCGTCAATACTTTGTTCGGTCGCTTGAACAAACACGAATTCGGAAATCAACACATATATTCCGACGAAAATTGAACTCAACACACACATTTTGAAAATCCATCCATCACAGACATAGCTTTAATCAATTCAGTCACGGAAACTGATGTGATTATGTGGATTAACCCTTCAATTTTCGATTCTCTATTTTATCTGTGGTTGGCTGATTAATAACAGCAATTCAAATCCGTTTATTTTTTAGATGTTGTATTTTTACGAATTCTATTTCTTCATTGGTTTTACTCCATCATATATTTGTTACTTTTTATTACATTATGGGTTGATACATTTTTCATGATTACTATTATTTAATTCCTCGTTTTATTCTATCTGATTATAATTGCTTTTTATCACAACACGTTCTGTCGATAATTTATTCCTTTCCAGATTTAAGTTTTTCTTTGTTCATTCTCATTTTGATTTTTTTTCTTTTTTGATGTGCTTCTTTCTTTCTTTACTCATATTTTCTCTCTTTCTACACATTTTAAATTTTATTTCACCTCTTACTTTTATCAATATGGCTTGCCTTCTTAAACTTGATTATAAAAGCCTTTTCTTTTGATTTTTGTCATATATCACGTCGTCAGATATTTAGCAATTTGCTCCCTTTATTTTTTTCTTGACTTTAGTTTTCCTTCCAATTATTTTACCTTCAACTTTTTTATCCTGAGTAGTTGTCTTCTTTCTTTCTTTCTTTCTTTCTTTCTTTCTTTCTTTCTTTCTTTCTTTCTTTCTTTCTTGAACCTGTCCATTTCTTTCTTTCTTTCTTTCTTTCTTTCTTTCTTTTTTCTTTCTTTCATTTGAACCTCTCCATTTCTCTCTCTCTTTCTCTCTTTCTTTACTTCTTTCTTTCTTTCTTTCTTTCTTGAACCTGTCCATTTCTTTCTTTCTTTCTTTCTTTTTTCTTTCTTTCTTTCTTTCTTTTTTCTTTCTTTCTTTTGAACCTCTCCATTTCTCTCTCTCTTTCTCTCTTTCTTTCTTTCTTTCTTTCTTTCTTTCTTTCTTTCTTTCTTTCTTTCTTGAACCTGTCCATTTCTTTCTTTCTTTCTTTTTTCTTTCTTTCTTTCTTTTTTCTTTCTTTCTTTTGAACCTCTCCATTTCTCTCTCTCTCTTTCTCTCTCTCTTTCTTTCTTTCTTTCTTCACTCTTCCCATTTATCTCTTTGTTTATTTCGTGAAACTGTCTATTTCTTTCTTTTTTCTTTACTCTGAGAATTTTTTTCAATCTGCCGGTTTTCTTTCTTTCTTTCATTTTTTCAGTGTGTCCATCTCTCTCTCTCTCTCTCTCTCTCTCTCTCATTTTTTATTGAATCTGCCCGTTTGTTTTTCTGTTCTTTCTTTCTTCCTATCCTTCTTTCTTTCTTTCTTTCTTTCTTTCTTTCTTTCTTTCTTTCTTTCTTTCTTTCTTTCTTTCTTTACTCTGAACATTTCCTTTCTTTCTTTTGTCAGTTTCTTTCCGCTTTTTTCAATCTGACTGGTTTCTTTCTTTCTTTTTTCATTCTGCCCATTTCTCTCTTTCTTTTTGCTTGAACCTATTTCTTTCTTTCTTTCTTTCTTCTTTCTTTCTTCTTTCTTTCTTACTTCTTTCTTTCTTTCTTTTCCATATACATTTGAATCCCCAGAGTATCTTTCTTTTTTCCATTTCCCACCATATTTCCCTACTATTTGATTCCAATACTTACCGCCATTATGCGCTTTTCTCCTTTACCTTCCGTCTCTTCCTTTTTCCCTTTTAGATCTTTTTTCTTTTTTAATATTTTTATGTTAATTCTCTAGGATATTCTTTCATTTCTTGACTTCCTGTCTTTCCTACTTTGTCTCTATTCATCCCTCCACTATTTACGGTCTTCTTTCATCATTTTCAGCCCCTAATTTATTCTTTTTTTTCTTTAGCCAATTCCATCCAAAAGTCTCTTTAATCTTTCCTGATTTGCTTCTCACGGTGTGCACACCGTTAAAGACCAGAGTTAATCAAAACTGTTTTATCGATATCAGTTGATCTCATCGACCTGGGATGTGTGCGAGAATTCCCACCACTCAAACTAAGCATTCGGTAAAGAAATACGGACTTCTTCTTTGACTTTTTTTTATTATTTTACTCCTGAAGTCCGGAGTGAGCGTTTTATCTTAGAGAAGCCTTCTTGCCAAACGTCAAAATCATCTCTTTTAAGTTGAACACAAACTAACCATGTATGTTTCAAAGATAATGATAATACTCACCTATGTCAGAAAACTGCTAATAAAACATATCTTTAAATATATTCTTCTTCTACGTACCGTGAACGAAGGCGATCATGGCTCGCCATAACTTCCTTTACTTTGTAGCTCTTCGCAATGTTTACTTGTTTGTTTTTTATTATCCCACTTACACCATTTCTTTCTTTACTCTGAACAATTCCTTTCTTTCTTTTTCAATCTGTTTCTTTCTTCTTTTTCTGACTGTCAGTATTCTAAAGAGTCAAATGTCTATACCATGAATAATTCTAGAGAAAATGCAGTACATTGACGAAATTCAACTTCAACTTTTTTTTTATCCTCTCTCTCACTCTCTTTCTCTCTCTCTTTCTTTCTTTCTTTATTTCTTGAACCTGTCCATTGCTTTCTTTCTTTCTTTTTTCTTTCTTTCTTTCTTTCTTTCTTTCTTTTTCTTTCTTTTTTTTGAACCTCTCCATTTCTCTCTCTCTTTCTCTCTTTCTTTACTTCTTTCTTTCTTTCTTTTTTCTTTCTTTCTTTCTTTCTTTCTTTCTTTCTTTCTTTCTTTTTTCTTTCTTTCTTTTGAACCTCTGCATTTCTCTCTCTCTCTCTTTCTCTCTTTCTTTACTTCTTTCTTTCTTTCTTTCTTTCTTTCTTTCTTTCTTTCTTTCTTTCTTTCTTGAACCTGTCCATTTCTTTCTTTCTTTCTTTCTTTTGAACCTCCCCATTTCTCTCTCTCTCTCTTTCTCTCTTTCTTTCTTCACTCTTCCCATTCATCTACAATTCTTTACCGAATGCATGTATGTTTCAAAGATAATGATAATACTCACCTATGTCAGAGAACTGCTAATAAAACATATCTTTAAATATATTCTTCTTCTACGTACCGTGAACGAAGGCGATCATGGCTCGCCATAACTTCCTATACTTTGTAGCTCTTCGCAATGTTTACTTGTTTGTTTTTTATTACCCACTTACACCGTGTTTTGCTATCCAGTTACACAATCTTCTTATGTAGGATATTCGCTGTTGTGTTCTGGCCATTTTGATTTCAATATGATCTCATTTAAACACTTTTCCTAATTATAAGTCGTCCAAATTTAAACTGTTTCTTTCTCATTCTAAGTAAATGTATCCTTTTTGTTTCCATTTTCTTTTAAATGTCCGTCTTCGTCTCATTTTCCAACTTCAACTGTGAGAAAATTGTTTAGCATTCACCGCAATTTCTTTCACCTAATGGAAAGCGAAAATGTCACTAAGATGATAGGAGTTAATGAGAATTAAAACACCATGTAGTATTATTGACGTTACATAAAAGTCCAACACTCTTTTTTTCACTACTTCTTTTCTGTGTCTATCGAGATTTCTCTGTTCTTAATATATTTTACCTTTAACGAGCCTCGCGAAACGGAATGGCTCTTGCAGCGTGTCTCACTGGCAACGGTTCGAGGTAATGCTTTCTCCATCATAGCGGCTGGCAGAGGATAGAAAAAATTGTTTATAGTTACGGTGTTCTGGAATTGTCATCATTGGTCGACTGAACTTGCTTTGTTTCAATTACTTTTGTTTTGTTATTATTAATTACTTTATACCCATTATTATTTTAAAAAAATCGGCTTCCTTTTACCTTTTGAAAGGCACCTTTCTCTATTCCAATGCGCCTTCGGATTTCGGTGTCACATTTTCCGACATCTTTTAAAATTCTTCCAAGATTTTTGGATATCGTCAAAGTTAGTAGATGCAGTTTTATACATTTAGAATCCCCTGATTGTTCGGTCGAGTTAGCTCTGACATTCATGAGTCTATCACGCCAACCTTCACGGTCCTGCATCAAGCTCGGAAGGTTATTAGGGTGAAATTCTGTATCATAACATAGCTGGTCAATATATGTGGTTGCTGGGCAACCAACCCGTCTTACTCCATGGCTAGATGTTGTCACAGTTAGCTCCTCCTCAGTTCCTTATTCCTTCAACAGGGGTCTCTCTACCCTGAGTATAAATACTGGCTGACACCCCTCTCTCTCTCTCTCTCTCTCTCTCTCTCTCTCTCTCTCTCTCTCTCTTTCGACTTAAGCCCTGGGCCGCTACCTCGCGCGGAGGATTGGTAAAATCTTTCTTTTTCCACTTACACCAATATGTGACCTCTCACAGTACAGCGTTTCCCAAATTCTGGGAACGCGCTAAGAACATACACGTACGTACGAACACTTACAACACACACACATAATTTCTCCATACAAACTCTATGTACCAGTCCACGTCTTTGTTTAACTTGTTTTGTTATTAATATATATTTGTTTACCCATGTATATCGCTCTTGTTTGTTTTCTTTGTCTTCTTTGGACTTAATTAAAGTTCGACATTCCCAATGTAGCTGGACCGGCCAGCAGGAAATTTTAACCTTCTGATATCTCTTTATAATCTTCACCTCCACGGTCCGCTACAATATCCAGAACAGTAGATGATTCGCGAGTTCTTGTTTTGCTTGCCAGCAATGATCTGCAAAGCGCATTCTGCATTCGCTTAAGATTGTAGTGATGGATCCATAGAGCTGAGATTTGGTTGGATCTTGTCTCTTGGAGGTTAGCATCAGCTTCGTTTCATGATGAAAGTTTATGAAACGGATCTTGACTAAAATGATATGGCAAAAAACAAAGTAGACGATGAAATCAATATGTAATTATATCTTAGTAATGGCTAATAAAAAAAAAAACGAAACTAAATTTTTCATTGTTTATAGACTTCCGATCCCAGTCGAATTAGTTTCAGCCCTGAATGTAGATGGATTTCGGAACTTTCTTTCGATGCGGGTCACCCTCCCACGTGAATGCGAGAAATTATTATTTACGCTCACAGGTAAAGTGCTTATATAACTTCTTATCATCCTTTTTTATTGTGTGTGCGTGTGTTTGGTTAAGTTTTGTAAGTGATATATATTTCATACATAAGTTGTCTAGGGAAATTAAAACCTAACCACCCTTAATCAAAATAGATTGAATTTTCCGTAACCTTATCAACTCAAAATATTAAGATTGTCTGTGCTTATAAATTAAGTAAATTTCTTAACATCACTTGACAATGGAACGAGACACTGGATTTTAGGTTTAATTTTTATAATTACATTTACAACTTTAGTTTCAGTTTTGAAACAGAAATTTCTGTGTCGCGATGGAATCATATTTTTAAAAAAGAAAATAATTAGAATATTTTGCTCTACTCTTTGCATCGATCATTGTTTTTTCAAAATAAAAATAATTGCTAAGAACACCAGATTATATATATATATATATATATATATATATATATATACATTTATATATGTATATATATATATATGTATATATATACACACACTCAAATAATTTGTATCCATAAAAAAACGTATAAACAGAAAATATATGAAAATATGTGTCGGACTGAAACCATTAAATATACTATATTTTCATTGTTTATGTTAGGTTACGTTTCTGAGCTGACATGAATTATCGAGAAAGGTCGTCGAATATGTGTGTATATTTGGGCAGCAAAATGTTTTCAAACATCTTTCTTTGAATATGACAGACAATAAAAATTATCTAATTTTTTAATTATTTTTCCACCATTTTTACATCTTCGAATCAGAGACACGACCAGAAAGAATTTTCGAATGATATACACTGCTAGAAAGTATTTTCGAATGATATACACGACAAGAAAGAATTTTCGAATGATATACACTGCTAGAAAGTATTTTCAAATGATATACACGACAAGAAAGAATTTTCGAATGATATACACTGCTAGAAAGAATCTTCGAATCAGAGACACGACTAGAAAGAATTTTCGAATGATATACACTGCTAGAAGAATTTTCGAATCAGATACACGACTAGAAAGAATTTGCGAATAATATACACGACTGGAAAGAATGTTCGAATCAGATACACGGCTAGAAAAATTTTCGAATCAGATACACAACTAGAAAGAATGTTCAAATGATATACGCGGCTAGAAACAATGTTTCAATCAAATACTACATTGCTCTAATTTAAAGTTTCAAACTTATTTTTAACTTTCATTTTAACTTTTTGACGTTTTTCCGTTCTGAAATTGTATCTCATTTTATAAAAAAAGGAATATGTTGGCCGTGTTATTGGTTTAACTTTTATTTTTCATTGTTTTGTAACACTTATAGAGGTGTATATATTTTTTACATATGTAATGTACCGATATGTTTTGCAAGTGTAGTGACTGTAACCCCCATTCCACTGTTCATATAGAAGCTTCGACTAAACTTGCTATCTATCTATCTAACTAACTAACTAACTCAATTACACTATGTATTATACATACATATATATATATATATAGTAGCTCTTGTTCGAACACAAGAAAAATTAAATAAAAAGCTTAACCGTAGTACCTTGTCTGTCGTTTTAATGAAACATGCATAAACGAAGGATTACTGCCTAAATATACAACTATCAAATTACACGACCCGGCAGCCAACAAGGAAATAACAGCACTACATTCAGAAAAAAAACTCATCTTACGACAAAAAAAAATCAGCTCAAAACATTTAAAAAACGAATACACAAACATAACACGACACTAAAAAACACCTTGACCGAACTGGAATATAATGAAGCATTGTACCACCTCAACCTTAGCATCAGTGAGCACCATCTTACACACAGACAAATAATTACTAAAAAGCTTTGTAAACTATACCAAGGAAACATTTTACTACCAAACAGTGAAGACAAATATATAAATCTATCCAACCATAAATTAACAGGTGATCAAAAAGAATTTTTAAATTTAGGGCCAAACTGCCACATCCAACCTAAGTTTGACCTCATCACTAAAACAACTGAAATTGTAATTCTACACCAATTATTATCCCAACTTGCTACGCGTGGAGACATAGCAGTTCACCCTGACCTGAGAGACCTACTCAAAGCCGAAGGCTTGAAGGACCGATCCCCCGGTAACAACCATAGTAATATCTTCATACCAAAACTAAAAAAAGTCGCGAAAGAGTTAAAAAAAACAATCCCCGACATCGTCATCAGACGAGCTGATAAAGCTAACACATACGTAATTCTGGATAAAATCGATTACCACCAAAAATTAAAAAATATTGTCGATGATCGAACTAAATTCATCAAACTGAAAAGAAATCCAACTGAGACATTAAAAAGGTCCGTCAACAAATTAATAAAAGCTCACAACGCGGAAGTCGGTTCCCTGAAAATTCAAAAAATAGTTGGAGATTACCGACCAGATATTTATATGGAAATATAAAAACCCATAAGCCAGGATACCCGCGATAACCAATTATTTCCCAGATCCTAACACCTATCTACGACCTTCAAAATTCTTGAACGACATCATCACTTCATACCTACCCACCAATTACAGCATCACATCCACCCACGAATTCTTGCAAATTTTAAAATCCCCAAAAAACAAACCAAGGTATAATAGCGTCACTTGACATCAAAAACTTATTTACAAACGTCCCCGTCGACCAAACTATTGACATTATCCTCAATTCTATATATACTAAAAATTCTATCCCTCCGCTATCCATCAAACCATCCATACTAAAAAAATGACTACACGCATGCACAACCAAAGTTCCATTTTATGACCATAATGGCAATATCTAGACCCAAACTAATGGTGTTAGTATGGGAAATCCACTCGGTCCATGCTTTTCCAACTATTACATGTTCCACATAGAAAATACGAAAATATACGTTCGCTACGTAGATGATATTTTTATTTTAGCAAACAACATTAAAGAAATAGACACACTTAAGACCACATTTGAGAAAAACTCCGTCCTTAACTTTACTTATGAACTCAGCCAAAAAACAAACTTCCATTCTTAGATGTCATCGTTTCAGCAATAACACATTCATTACATCATTATACAAAAACCCACCAGCAAAAACTCGTGCCACCTTAACTTTAAAAGCGAATCTCCACTTATGTACAAAATAGCAGTAATAAAAAACTTTCTAAAAAGAGCACACAAGAATTAATTCTCTCGACTACTCTTCCTCAAAGAACTTAATAATGTTAAACAAACACTAATGAACAACGGCTTCCCTAACCACCTCATAGACCACCAAATTAGACTCTTTCTCCCCAAAGTAAGTAATAACGATAGTGAACACACAGTCAAAAATCACATACACATTTATTACAAAAAACAAATGCATATTAATTACAAACAAGACGAATCTTCACTAAGACATATTATAAAGAAATATACTACCCCAATTGACCCGAATAAAAAAATCAAATTAATTATCTATTATAAAAAAATTAAGACAGCTAACCTTATCCTCAAAAGTAACAACACACCAGCTAAGTCAAAATTACAAAGAACGAACATTATCTATGAGTTCAAATGCCCCTTAAGGAACTGTGTTCCTGATCAAACCGGACTCATAAATAATTACATCGGTTACCCAACTACATGCTTATCCAGACGTCTTACGTTACACTTATCAGATATAGACGAAAGAGCTCGGAAATATAAAACATTTGGACAGTTCTTACACACCCTTTGTCCAGAAATTAAAGCTCTTGTTCGAACACAAGAAAAATTAAATAAAAAGCTTAACCGTATTACCTTGTCTGTCGTTTTTAATGAAACATGCATATATATATATATATATATATATATATATATATATATATATATATATGTGTGTGTGTGTGTGTGTGTGTGTGTGTGTGTGTGTGTGTGTGTGTGCGTGTGTGTGATAATATTGTGTGGTAATCCGTATGGACAAACCCAAAGTATATAGATCCAGAGAGAGCTCAGTGTAAGAACAGAGCAAATAATAATTATGAATACGGAGACTTAGGAAACCTATGGTAACATTTTATTTCGCTATTACAGATATTTTGGTTTCGTCTCTACATACGTTTCAAAATTCGTTTCAATACACATATATATATATATATATATATATACATACATATATACATACATACATACACACATACACACACACACACACACACACACACACACACACACACACACACACACACACACACATATATATATATATATATATATATATATATATATATATATATGTATGTATGTATGTATGTATGTATAAAATAATGTAGCCACGGACACAGAATATATGGACAGTCAGACTCCGTCGATCCTCAGCACATTTAGTGTTGATTCACTCAAGTGTACTTTATCGGAATATTTTTGCAATAAATTCAGTAAAATTTAGTTTAAATTCAAAATAAATAAGAATAAAATCTCTAAATCTTTAAATAACTGAATAACCATTGCTTGATATTCCATGCGTATGAAAATAATTCAATAATTGATCAAATAGTGATATGCGTCGATTCGTTGTGATATTTCTCCAGTTCCATGAAATCGATATCACATAAGAAACACAACTCTAATCCGTTTCATCTTGCCTATATTCAACAGCAAAATCAGTTGAATAGCATATAAAAAAAACTATAATTCGCACTCATGCAGACCCCGCATCCACCCAAATTGTTTGTCAAAAAGTCTTTTGACGATATCCGTAACCATCAACAATTACGTCACAGATGAAGAAAAAAATTGATGCAATTGTTTCTGGCAAGGAAATCTCTGCATATCATGTACAGAATATGTGAGCAACGATAATTTTTTTTTACTAAAGTAGTAATTGTGTGGTTATATGTTTCCTTAAAAGGAAACATTCGACATGTCCGAACAGTTAGCGTGACTCTCGGCTGTAATTTAAAATCACGCTCTTAAACCATTTTCCCAGGAAAATGCGTTTCTCAAGTTCACTAATTGTTATTGGTCTCTTGATGGCTTATTCCTTCCTAAACTTTTGTTTGTCTTGTAAAATGTCAGTGTCTTGATTATGCCATTTTTGTTCTTGGACTTACGTCTGCTATCTAATTTAGTTGTTGCTGTTGTTGAAAAGGACCCTGACACCGGAGGGTGACCAAAGAATTTTCTGGGGCTCATTATGATGAAAGTTAACAGAATTTTGCAATCATATGACATACTAATGGCAAGACAAAAGGAAGCCAACGAGTTAACTGAGAAATTTGTATGAATTGAAGAGCAGAGCAAAGAGAAATGGTAAAGGCGAAAAATTACTGATAAGAACAAGGCAGAAAGTCATGGAGAATCATGATTGCTAAAACTCTGAAATGTTACAGAAACAATACAATCTGTGTAGCTTCTATTAGTACATTTGGATATTTGTATAATCTACAATAAGTGATTTCAGTCAATTTCAACATCGTTTTACATGTCTCTAATCTCTCCAAAGTTTTATTACATTTTTACATCGCACTATATTTTCATGTCTCACGACCTCACTCTAACTTCTCGCATCTCTCTAAAACTCACACGTCCTGGGTATGACGATAAACTATACCCGGCAGCAAGGCCTCTGATCGGGAGGTTTTGAAGAGCGTGGCACCACATCTTAATTGCTGTTGTTTACAAGTCCAACCTGATCCAGGGTGGTAGCACCTGTTAGGGTCCTGGCTATGTGCAAATAATTAACACCCAAACTGAGGTCATAACACTATTAGAGTATAAAAATACATTTTTATATTAAAAATACCAGGAATACATTTTCATAGTTAAAAAAATTTTCTAGCAATACATTTTTTAAAAGAATTACTAATGCTTCCAAGAAAATTAAATACGTGATTAAATGACCCATAAAGAGTTGATATGCCACTAAACAAACAAACAAATCTAAAACTCACCATCATGTTCTGTATATCGAACTCCTTTTATTACTATCCGTCGTCGTCATCGACTTTATCTCGTATCCAAGAATTTAATTTCTTCTTAGCTGTTCGCTTCTTTTGTAATGATGGCCTGGACGACTAAATTCGGCACCAACGTGCAGATTCAGGACTAGAAGCTTCCATTTTCACCAAAACGTATTCCCGTCATTCGTTCTGTATCGCTGCTTGGCTTTGCAAGTGTTGGTTGGAGGTGACAGAAAATCAGAGTTGAATGGCATGAATTTGTTTTAAGGCGGACCTCAATTTGCCAGAAAGTGACCCACACACTTGATTCCATTAGCTTCCTCTGCGGCACATATGGAATGAGACATGCAGCATCGAGTCATGTAACTACAATGGATTGTCGCTGACTCTTATGATTACGAATGGCGCCTTCTGTAGTATGCAATGCCATGCGTGGCCATCATCTTCTGCTGGTTCCAGCGTTGAGATCTGTTGTAGTCGTCATCCGCCTGTCCAAATTTGGGGGTCTTTGCGATTGGTCGCTCCTACTCTGGGTCCTCGTCTTCGACTTTACCGCCAAGAGTGGCTCTACCAGGAGTTTAGAACTCCCGACGACATCGCTCTGAGGGTCATTAGACCACGCAAGTCCCTCCAACACGACAAGTAACGACAATCAGATGTACACACATATAAATATAGAAGCAGAAACGCATATATATATATATATATATATATATATATATATATATATATATATATATATATATATATATATATATATATATATATATATATATATATCATTAACTGGATGTCGAAGTAAACAGTTCGTCGTAAAATGTACCAAATCATTATTACTACATTTCATTTATTTTTATCTCCATGTTTTTTAAGTCTCTCAAATTTTCCCTAACATTTCATGACCCGTTAGTTGCCTCCATCTGAAATTATCTAAATATTACAAACAATCTTCTGCAATGTCTTATTATTATTATTATTATTGCTACTACTATTTTACCTACAGAGTGGGGAAATGATGGAGTCATGCTTCCTTTGATGCTCACAGGATATAGTGAACGCAAGATGCAACCTACCAAAAAAGATTGTTTTCGTGATGCCAACGAACACACGTTGACACTTTTGTGATGTCAACGAATACTCGTTGTCACTTTCGTAATGCTCGTTGTAGTAGAGACTTTGTAATCGCAGATACAACTATAGTAACGCCGTTGAACAATACTGGTGTCAGACGCCTTCGAATATCACTTGCACTAATAGTACTTGCTCGATAATACTCGCGCGAAAAGTAACCGTCGTATAGTGATCCGAATAGAGAAATAGTATAGTGAATAGAATAGAGAATAGCGGTCTGTATAGTAATAGAAGGTAGTGTAGAAAGAGTGATCCGTATAGTAAAAGAGGATAGAATAGAAATGGTGATCATTTTGAGGTCACTCTAATTACCATTTATGCGTTTCCTTTATGGTCACGTGAACTACTTAATTCAAAATTGGATCGCCTGAGTTTGCTTTCTGGAGATTTATGTTCAAA
>OZ038509.1:35071498-35133998 GCA_964036315.1 Acanthosepion esculentum | reverse complement strand
TTATTAGATATTTGAAATACAGAAAATGCACTTTATTCATCAAAGTAATAAATGACATTTCAGAACGCTGAAATTGAAAATAGAGAATCGGCGAGCGGAAAATTCTCTTCATTGCAGTCGGTGCCTATAACAGCGGCGTCTCTGACTGCGTTTTGCGTATGTTTACATATTTCATGCGGCTTAATAATTACTTTATTGGGCAAAGGAGTGGTATATTATGGTGTGTCTTAATAGAAAATCAGAATTTTAAATTCCTAAGAAAGTGCGTTTATATAAATACGATTTCATCGTGTCTATGTATATCTCTATATATCGATCTCAGTCTATTCACACTTATCTATCTATCTATCTATCTATCTATCTATCTATCTATCTATCTATCTATCTGTCTGTCTGTGTCAGTCTATTCACACCTATCTATCTATCAATCTGTCTTCACGTCCGAGTTGAAAATATGGATTAAATACGACGCAATGGTTGAATAAGAAACACGTAGAAGAAACTTTATGAATTGAACGTTAAGAAAATTTTACTGTTTATTCAGACATTTATTTTGAAGTTAAATTAAATAAGTCGAGAAATATTAAAATTTAAAAAAAAGTTTCAAGTTTTTCCCTATTTAATCTTACATCTGGAGAAATAAATTATAGTCATGGAACCTTAAGGTTGACTCTTTCTTAATTATTTAATGTATATCTATATTGCCTTCGAGCATTAAACAGATTGTCACCACGAACTGTTGGCCTCTTGCGGACTCATAAGTTAAATACCTTAAAAGTACACACACATATATAAATATACATATATATAGATAGATAGACCGATATATGATAATATATATATAAATATATGATAATATATATATGATAATATATATAGATATAGATATAGATACAGATACAGTTGCGGCCAAAATGTTCAGAACGGCATTGTTTCGTCAGAAAAGTATGTATAATTTTTTATCAAAGTTGTTGCATATTCTAAAATTTTCAAAAACAAAGAATACGATAGTATTTGTTATAGTCTGAGATTTTGGTGCAATTTGAGAGGATAATACAAAAGTTATGGATGATTTAGTGATTTACTGCAAAACCCATGGCGGCCAAAATGATCAGAACGGTTGCTTTTACTCCGTGTTTTAGTATATTTAACCGGCGAACTCTATTTTTTTAAATTTGTTTACGTAACGGTTTGTTTACTAAACATTAGTAAGAATATCTGCAGTGTACTTTGTTAATATAATGTCACTTACTCCGTTACCAATTCGTCAGTAGATTATTAAGCTTCGAAAGAAGGATAATTAAAGTATTGGATAGATTGTTAACAAGTCAAAAAGTGTTGTTATTCTTAAGGTATTCTTAAGGTCTACGATGATTGTGGTTCGTGTGAAGCAAGAAAGTCTACAGGTAGGCCAAGAAAAACGACCAAGAGAGAAGATCGTGCTATGGTAAAGTTGGTTAAAAAGGACAGATTTAAAACTGCTGCTGCTGTTTCTAGGGAAATGAGCATTGTACTGAAGAAAACTTTATCTCGAAAAACTGTGTCTCGTCGTTGACCTACAAGCAAGAGCACCTGCAGTGAAGCCACTGATCAGCTCCAAGAATAAAAAGTGTCGTCTTACCTTTGCAACCGAACATGTGTTATGGTCTCAAGAAAAATGGCAAAGGGTGCATTTCAGTGATGAAACTAAGTTTATGTTATTTGGCTCAGATGGGAAAAGGTACGTTCGTCGAAAAGTAGGTGAAAAATTGTCGACTAAATGCCTTAAGACTAGAGTTAAATTTGGTGGAGGAAGTGTCTTGGTTTGGGGGATGATATCTGGAGATGGTGTGGGCCCTTTGGTGCGATTACATGGAAAGGTAAATGCAGGAGTTTATAAACAACTTGTAAAAGATCATGTCTTGCCTGTGCTGAGAAATTCAACTAAGCGACCATCCGTATTCATGCAGGACAATGCCCCATGTCACAAGGCTAAGGTGGTCATGAACTGCCTTAAGGCTGAAAAGGTTATTGTTATGGATTGGCCTGCTCAAAGCCCAGATCTCAATCCTATTGAAAATGTGTGGAATATTCTAGGAGAACGTTCGAAAGCCAGAAATCCTAAAACAACCGAGCAATTATGGAATGCCCTTCAGAAAGAATAGAATAAGATCACCCAGAAAGAAATTGAAAATTTAATTTCCTCATCCAGTCGAAGATGTCAAAGTGCGATTGAAGCTAAATGGCTTCACACTAAACATTAAATAAATCCAGTATTCTCTGTCATTTTTTATTATTTTATTATTTTTTCAACTATTTTGATTATTTTGGCCGCCATTGGTTTTGCAGTAAATCACTAAATCATCCATAACGTTTGTATTATCTTCTCAAATTGGACCAAAATCTCAGACAATAACAATTAATATCGTAATTATTGTCTGTGACAATTATAGAATATAAATCAACTTTGATAAAAACTTATACCTACTTTTCTGACGAAAACAATGCCGTTTTGAACATTTTGGCCGCAACTGTATATAAATATATGATTATATATATATATATATACATATATATATATATATATATATATATATATATATATATATATAGTATATATGATAATATATATGTAGATATATTATGATAATATATATGTCTGTATATATATATATATATATATATATGTGTGTGTGTGTGTGTGTGTGCGTGCGCGTGTGTGTATATGATCATTATGGATAAAGAAATCAATCCTGCCTAATTTTTAAAATTTATTTTTTGATTCATTTCTCTCTCCACTCCTCCTCTATTTGCTTATCTATCTATCTTTATGAATGTTATCGTTCTTCTTTCATTATCTCTTCTCTCTCTCTCTTTCTTTCTTTCTCTCTCTCTCTCTCTCTCTCTCTCTCTCTCTCTCTCTTTCCTTATCTATCTCTCTATCTATCTGTTCGAAAATAATAATAAAAGCATTCCTATTCTCTTCATGAATTTTGCCTCATAGAAATTTTTAGTCAAATTGTTGAACATAATAATAATCTTTTTTTTATTCTTACGGCTCGTAATTAAAATAATATAGAATTCTGACTAAATTCAAAATACAGCGATGTAAACTCGAGTCAAAAATCAATGGGAAGGAAAAAGAAAAATCTGAATCTTGTTGTATAACGTGTTGAAAGACATTTGCCATTATAACACAGTTGATGTCTCCGTCTCTGAGACGGATTCTTGCTTGCGCATATATGATTGGTTTCTATGGCTACAATGGAGTCACCTGCGCAATTTAGAGCAAATCCCAATCTCTAGCTAGTCATTTGTTAGATTGGCTGATTATATGGTTCAATGTCTCAACACAGTCGATATTTGCCATTTTCCCGTGATTTATGCATTTT
This sequence comes from Acanthosepion esculentum, assembly GCA_964036315.1. Classification (NCBI taxonomy): domain Eukaryota; kingdom Metazoa; phylum Mollusca; class Cephalopoda; order Sepiida; family Sepiidae; genus Acanthosepion; species Acanthosepion esculentum. Next base: position 35,130,627 of record OZ038509.1, on the reverse strand, counting down.
GAGTCTTAAAATGGTTTTCACATGGAAAAACAGAACAAATCAATGGTTAATCCGGCTCAGCCGATTTCAGAATAGAGTTTTATTCAAGAGCCAAGCAACAATGCAATCCATGCTGCTATTTGTAGCCAAGAGGTTCGTTGTCTTGGCACTGATTATATTTCACTCACAGGATACGATTTCTATTGGATATCGGAGAAAATAGAACTTGGTATTAGAATTGCAATACGTTTTTTTTAATTCGTTTCACCCCAATCAAGCCAATACAGCCACTAAGACTGAGTGTGAGAAAGTATGAACAAAATTATTAAAGAGAAAGGATATTAAAAGAAGAATAATTAAGAAGACAAGATAACGATTGAAATTGCATTTAAATTTTTGAAGATCAATCTTGACTAGGTAGAAAGAAACTGGGAGAGATTTCAACACGGAAGAAATGCAAGAGAATACATTCTTAGCATAGAACTTACAATATTTAATAAAACTTATGTCGATGCTGATGGGTAATATTAGCCGTTTCCATCCAAGGAAAGATTTAGCATTCATTAAACGAGTAGCCAGTAACAATTCCGGCTGAAATTTATAAAATCTTTCTCTTAAAACAATTTCTTAGGTAAACAGGTTTCTCAAGTCCAGTAGCTGTTTATCAATCTTTCCAGCACTGACGGGAGTTTCTTCCTAAGATTTATTTGAAATGGTGTGGAATCATAACATCTTGATTATGTCATTATTTTCGCTTCGTGTTACATTTGCTTAGTTAAGTCATTAGATATTGTAAAAATAAAAACGATGTCTGCATATATATCTTTATATAGATGTAGATGTCGAGTGATATCAATCTATGATCAAACTGAAAAATATTTATAATTATATCTAAACATTTAAGATGAAAAATATACTTTTCACAGCGTATGGCGTATTAGTAAAATCTACTCCATTGTCCCTTAAAACAAGCATGAAATGCACATTGTAAAGTATAAACACCATGCTTTTCAATGTTTTTCAATCAATAATTAAAAATACTGTAAATCTCATTCTAGAGCAGTGTTTCTTAACTTGTGTTCCTCGGAACCCTGGGGTTCCGCGACATGCCGTTAGGGGTTCAGCGAGAAATTGTGATAAATACATTTTTTTAATAATTTCTCTTTAATTTTATATAAATAAAATATATAAATATTTATAAATATAAATATATTTTATATGTTTTTGTGTGCTGGTAAAATGCGACTGGTATTTGTCTATGTTACAATTGAAAAAATGTTATATCTGAAAAATATACTTTTCAGTGTGTTTCAGTAAAGCATTTACAGTGACAATTTGAATTTAATACTAGAATATTTTAATTTTAATAATAATTTAATTTACTATAAATGTATAGCATATTTTTGAAAAATCCTTGGTTATTTTAATAAAATATAAACGTGATAGATATTAATAATGTTATATAATAAGTGGAGGTTTTCTGAGACATGAAAGGTTTCTCAAGGGTGGCAAAAAGGGAAAAGTCTGAGAGACGCTGTTCTAGAGCAATGCATCTATGCATACCTTGATGACGTTTGTACTCAAAAGGTACGTCTACTTGGTAGTGACTCCATTTCACACTTAAGGTACAATTTAATTGGATCTATCTGAAAGGGAAAAGACAACTTGTGTTGGAATTGCAATACAAAAAGCATCAACATATTTCTGAAATGAGGTATTTTATCTATTTACTCTATTTACATTGTCCAAACTGTTGTCCTATTCTTTATTGTCATGTAAGCTATATTTCGGCTTTTGTACTTTCCGGCCTTCTTCAGATAATATACGTTGGAATTCCGAACCGAACACTTCACTTAGTCCACTGGGGTAAGTTGTTCTAGTTCCACGTGCCATGCCTTTTTTGGTTATGTCAGTTTCAGTTATCTCCATTTCGTTACTCAACACTCCCAGTTTTAGTTCAGGTTTGAACTCACAACTCTTTGGGTCAAGTCACTGGATTACTTCAACCAACGCTTTCATCCTCTGGGCCATGTCGTGAATATCACAATAAAGATGAGGACAACAACCCGGACAATGTAAATAGTGTAAATATAAAACATCAGATATCGTTATAGAATGAATGATGCCTGCAGATATTGTTGTGTGCTGGTAAAATGCAACTGGTATTTGTCTATGTTACAATTGAAAAAATGTTATATCTGAAAAATATACTTTTCAGTGTGTTTCAGTAAAGCATTTACAGTGACAATTTGAATTTAATACTAGAATATTTTAATTTTAATAAAATATGGTTCTTATTGTGTTTCAGTAACTTAGACTTAGTGAATACAGTTGTTGTTCCTATGCTAAAGGTGCGTAGCCTTGGCAGTGACACTTAGGATATCTAATTGAGTGATCCGAACGAGAAACGGTAACACAGAGATGGAATTGTACTATTTAATATTTTCTTTGACTATGTTTTGCGTGTTTATAATCAAAGATGTGAAGAATTGTATTCAGGGCTCTTAAATATACACTACCACATCCTTCAATAATCAACTGATAAAAACTAACGAGAAGACAATATTTCAGCAGATCCTAAATACTGGCGCTATAAAATCGCAAAAACTGCAACAAAAATCACACCACTTGAACAATGTCTACCACAATAACCACTGGGTAACAATGTTTAACTAGAAGAGAAAATTATATAACCAGGCCGGTTACCAGGCCGGTTACCTTTGTCGCTACTAAAACCGAAGGTGCAAACGAAACTCCTATGAATGTTAAAAAGATCTATTACATAACACTAGGTGAGTTTGCGAAATCTAATTTTCTGAAAAAGAATCATAATAAATTACTTTAATATAGTTCAGCTAACATTAACTCTTCTTTTGTATTCCAAATAGGATGATTTCCCGATCACTACAATTTTAACCTGATCAAGTCTAGCCTTAACCATTTATCTTCCCCACATATCCGCATAAATTGTGTCTCTTAGTCTGTAACTCTCTACCACGGGTGGCTCTAGGGCCTTGTACAGGGTAAATATCACTGTATAGAATTATTATAGTATGGTATTTATGGCGTTGTTTAAGCGGCAATTCAGTTGATGCTTTTTAGATTTCTACGTAAAGATCCGCATGTCGATTTATTTCCTTTGATAAAGTTCACTTGATCCGTCTTTTGAAGTATATATCAAATTATTTCTGTTCCCATTATTCTATTGTCGTTTTATGTTGCCTGGATTTCTGTTCATTCATCTGTTCGTTTCGACTCAGGTTTTTGCTTCGCTCTGTATTACGTTTTACTGGCGATCTTACATTATTCATGCTCTCTGTCAAGTTGCTTTGGCCTCAGACATATCTCGCAGGATGTTTGTTGTTTCTAGTAATGTCGATTTGTGCTGGTTTGGAACATGGGTCTTGATTCCAAGAATTTCCAAATTACATTCCAGAGTCATTGGCCCAACGTATCAATGATGATGGGTATTATGGTAATAACGATATCTCACAAACGTACCACATCAGTGCGAAGATCGGTATATCTGCTGAGATTCTCAGCCACTTTCTTAACAAGATTTTGATCTCCTGAGAATGCAATATCAACAAGATAGAAGATTCTGTTAACTTTACCAGTCACAGTAATATCAGGCTTCGCGTGTCCAGCTTACGGTTGTTTTGCATTTAGAAGTTGCTAAAGATTTTTGTTTTTCATTACCCATAGTCCTTTCCGTTTGGAAGAAATACTATTTTAGGTCACGTCAAAGTCATACGTCCTGCTTTTTGCTATTATTATTATTATTATTATTATTATTATTATTATTATTATGATTTCTTTGGATTTCTGTTGTATACACATTTCCTTCGGGGGCCCAACCAGAGACCTATGTTCAAAAATAGCTTGATGACATTTTCACCTGATCAAAAAACAAAAAACCCAAGATCACATTCTTCTTCTTCTTCTTCTTCTTCTTCTTCTTCTTCTTCTTCTTCTTCTTCTTCTTCTTCTTCTTCTTCTTCTTCTTCTTATTATTATTATTATTATTATTATTATTATTATTATCCGGCTTTTAAGATTGCAGTTTGTTTTCAAAGAAATTTAAAGGAAATTTCCTTTATTCAAATGATATTTCGGCAGAAATAATGAATGAACAGTGGAGTAATGAATGGTGGCTCGAATGGAGGAATCAGAAAACCGAGTTCGAATTCCAGTTGAGTTCATTAGATTCAGATTTCTAAGGAAATGTATGAATCCATCTTTTCTGCCCCACCAGCTTAGTAGATAATTAATTAAATTTTTTTGTTCGGGTCAACTTGTGTAGTGTATTTCTTTATTATATTTCTAAGTGGAGATTCATCTTGTTTGTATTTGACGTGCATTTGTCTTTTGTAGAAAATATTTAGATTATTTTTGTCTATGTGTTCCGTCTCGTTATTATATACTTTGGAAAGAAATAGTCTAATCTGGTGGTCGATGAGGTGGTTAGGAAAACCATTGTTAACTAATATCTGTTTTGCATTGTTAAGTTCTTTAAGGGAAAGTTTTATCACTGCTATATTGTATCTGAGTTGGCATTCACTCTTAAATTTAAGGTGGTAAGAGTTTCTGCATGTGGGTTTTGTTGTTGCTGTATCCTATGGAACATCTAAGAATGAGAGTTTATTTTCTTGACGAAATTCAGAGTTTTTTTTTCAAATATGTTTTTCAAAGTATCTATTTCTTTTGTGTTTTTTGCAAAAACACAAATAACGTCTACGTAGCTAACATATATTTTAGGATTACATACCTGTTTAAATATCATGTTTTCTACATGGGACATGTAATAATTGGAGAAGAACGAACCGAGCGGATTTCACATACTAATACCATTAGTGTGGGTGTAGATGTTGCCATTATGGTCATAGACGCGGACAGTTTAAAAGTCTGTAGCGACCCCTGGTAATTTTTTTAAATTGGCCCCAAAAGTAGTTGTTTTATACTTTAAGTAAGAAAAAATTATTATACATGTGAGACATTATTTTTTTTATTAGAAATGTCATTATGCCAAAAAGAAAAAAATATATTGTAATTAAATTTTGCTCTCGTCAAAAATATCCTCTTTAGCCTTGATTACTGCAGAAAAAAGTTTTAGCATTCGTTGCAAAAATTTCTCAAGGTATAAGTTTGATAATTGATCCCATTCTTTTTTCAATGACTGGTTTTCATTTTTTATTCTTTTTGTTCTTTTTTTTCACTCTTCTATCAAGTTCAGCCCATGATAATTCTGGAAGTGGCTTCAAACTTTTGAACTGCAGAATGTATATATATATATATTGCATCTAGCATGACATGAAACAGACTGTCGCCTCTAAGTGTTGACTTCTATGTTCACTTTTACATTTACACACGCTCTATCTCTGATATTGAGTACTCTATCCCATAAATATAGCACATTTTAAGACTATATTTCTTCATATATATATATATATATATATATATATATATATATATATATATATATAATAAAAAGTGGAGTATTATATCAGCAGTTCACATAAACCATTATTAAATTATTGTATCTTCTCCTTGTCCATTGACACAAACCTGTTCTCTCGCTTGATAAGAGACTTACGGCCATATCACGTTGAAAACATTGGTTTTTATACAATCACCGCAGTTAAGCAACCATAGTTATAGAGGCACGGTGTAGGAATGGATAGTAATCAGAAAACTGAGTTCGAATTCCAGTCGAGTTCATTACTTCCACCTACGTGCTAATACCGTTGGGAAAGATATGTCTTTTTTGCAACTATATAGCAGGATAGACGGAGTCCTATAGCCTTGGTTGGCGAACGGTATATGAGAAGGATAATTCTGAGTGTTGTATGGGACCTTGTGGCATACTGTGCACCAATTCTCATTATTCGGATCTTCCAAAATGTGTGGATGGTTAAGCAACGTCGAGCCTAGATGGGAAAACGCTTGGAAATACCAGGTGGAAATACCTTGTGGTTGAACTTGTTGAAATTTACATCCATAATTGAAAACTTAAAAGTTAATTTTCTCTCATACAATATAAACTGTGTCTGTGTTATGTTTCTCTGTGTGTATATGGTGTTGTGGCCTGTATTTCATCTCAAAGAAAATGCCAGGGTAAGAATCACCCTGGTTACTTCCGAGCTACCAACCTTAGAGAGAAGGAACATACTAAAATAACCCTCTATATATTTTCGGTAGTCTGCCTCACGGTGTGTTAATGCCAGAGATTGTACTGGATGGTTAAATTCCATGACAATAACATATAATCCTTGAAACATTTTAAACTTTGTGATTCTGTTATTTATCATTTAAACAGAAATTATGATAATAGCAAGAGTATGGGTTCCATTTGACAATGAAGTCTTTATCTCGATGTCCAGTGTAAAATATATATGTATGTATGTATGTATAGATTTGGGAGTCGCAAAAGAGTTTTGTTTTTCATTATTCATAGCCCTTTCCGTTTGGAAGCAATACCACTTTTAGTTCACGTCTAAGTCATACTTCTTGCTTTTTGCTATTATTATTATTATTATTATTATTATTATTATTATTATTATTATTATTATTATTTCTTTGGATTTCTGTTGCATACACATTTTCTTCCGGGGCCCAACCAGAGACCTATGTTCAAATATGGCTTCATAACAATTTCAACTGATCAAAAAACAAAAAAACCGAAGATCACATTATTATTATTATTATTATTATTATTATTATTATTATTATTATTATTATTATTATTATTATTATTATTATTATTATTATTATTATTATTATTATTATTATCATCCGGCTTTTAAGATGCAATTTGTTTTCAAAAATATTTAAATGAATTTCCTTTATTCAAATGATATTTCGATAGGAATAATGAATGAGTGGTGGAGTAATTGATAGCTGCTCGAATTGAGGTATCAGGGGACCGAGTTCGAATTCCAGTTGAGTTTATTACATTCACCTTTCTAGAGAAAGCTATGAATCCATCACTTCTCTGTTCCTCACGGCTCTCACAATGTGTTTGTCATCAACTGGTGTTGTTTATCTTGGTTGATTGTCCTATGTCTTTTGCTCAGTACACCAATAGTTTCTTTCTTTTTCGGGGCATTCCAAATTGTAGTGCTCGCTATGCTCAAAGTTGGCAACTGGCTCTGATCGATTTTCCTTCTTAGCTTTACCGTTGCTTGCTTTTATCCCATAGACAGCTCTCTCGTCTTCATGTTGGTTTATCCTTTTTAACAAGAAATGCGGTATTTACCGATGAGAAACCCAAGACTAAAACTAAGATTAGTCATTCAGATCTATTTTATGTTTAAACAATCAATCTAAAAGCAACACTTGGGCAACAAGAAATACCTGTAAGTAACGTGTTCGAATAGAAAATTGGAAAACTGGTTGCGTTAAAAAGTTATACTAAGTTGTTTATCTAAATGTAAATACTAGGAAATAAAAGCTGAAATTCTGACCTCTTGTCTCATATTACCCATTTAATCTTAAACCCAAATACATTCCATGAACAACTAAAAGGAATTGGCCTTACTGTTCCAATACTTTTGGAGGGTACTAACTATCTATCTATCTATATATATATATATATATATATATATATATATATATATATATATATATATATATATATATATATATATATATATATATATATGCGGGGGTGTACTTACATATGTGTTTGTGCGTTTGGTGCTTGTTCTTTTGTATGCTTGCATGTTTAATCGTGATAACATAAGTAGAATATATATGTCAGTCTAATTATCTATGTTTGTAAAAAGAATCTCTCTATCCTACTCTAATTTATATCGCATTCTCTCTCTTCTCTGGCTTGCCTTTCTCTCTCTCTCTCTCTCTCGCTCTCTCTCTCTCTCTCTCGCTATATATATATATATATATATATATATATATATATATATATATATATATATATCTTTCATAATCATCTATCACTCACCACCAACAGACTGTTCGTATCTCAACATCTTTTCCGAAATATTTCTCCAGACTTTAATTATCTTCTTTGCAAACTTTCCGGGCAATTTAATATCATACATCAAATCCGATAGTTTGCAACATTCAGCTGGAGAGATATTTTATGTTCATTTTATCTAACACTGAACAAAGTAATACAAACTACAGAGGCTGATTTTATTAAATGCAATAAACTATGCACGCAAACTCGTAACATTTTGCATTCTTACGTAAATAAACCTTTAAATGTATACTAACTCAGAATCACCCATACAAACACACAAAAACACCCATACATATGTAAACTTCAAATTTCGGGTGATTTTTTCTTCTTCTTCTTCTTTGTAATATGATCCTTGATGACGTTGGAGAATTTCTGTTCTTTGTATCTCTCAGTAAACTTTGCTTTTTGCTATCACTCCTAAAACCTATTCTACCATACATTTACTCAAGATACTTTTTCAGATTCTTCTCTGTGCGATCATTGCTCTCCACAATTTCCAGTCTTTTGTCGCTCAATAAATTTTGTATTTTTGCTATCTCTCCTAAAACCTATTCTACCATACATTTACTCAAGATACTTTTTCAGATTCTTCTCTGTGCGATCATTGCTCTCCACAATTTCCAGTCTTTTGGAGCTCAATAAATTTTGTATTTTTGCTATCTCTCCTAAAACATGATCCATCATACATCATTCATTTAATTAATGTAGCTCGTTATGCGTTGTTTTCTTTGGTCCATCTTGCCTTTAAACTGTCTTTTGAGTATCAATTTTTCCAAGCCTTTTTTCCTCATTATATATCCTAGAAATTTTAACTGTTTCTTTCTGGTAATAATTGTAAGTTTCCTATTTGATTCCATTTTCCTTAAAACTTCCTGGTTAATAGCATGTGTCTTCCTTGGTGTTCTCAGTCTCCTTTTGTAGAACCACATTTATGGTCCCATGCGAATAGATTGTCCCGGCATTCACTGCCATATAGGAGGACTAATATTCCACAACAGTTCAGTGATCTTTTTTGTTCCTCGGGAAATTTTCCTGTTTCTTAATACTTTGTTTAGATTTTGGAAGGCAACTTTCGCTATGCCAATACGCCTTCGGGTTCCGGTATCGTATATTCCATCCTCTGTTAAAAGAATTCCCAGATATTTAAATTGTCACGCCTGTTTGAGTTTGGTATCTCTAATTTGGCCTATTCTTTTGCTAACAACCATGCATTCTGTCAATCTTATAATTGATGTTTAGTCTTTTCTTCTCACTTTCTTTTACAATCTTCTGTTGTAGTTTTTGTAGTTTCCTTTCTATATCTACTATCAACAAAGTGTCATCTGCATATCTTATGTTCTTCAGGTAGTAGGCACCAATAATGAAACCTGGAAGAACTTTAAATTCTCTCATCACGTCACTGTATAGGCTGAATGTCTGGTGAGACGACAAATCCTTTTTTCCTGTTTCAAAATATATTTTAAAAAAGAATCACTGATCAACTTTCTTTTTTCTTTATTTTATTTTTCACCTTGCCGACATTACTTTGTCCATGGATAGATTGAACGCTGAATGAAGGTCTAGTATTTTATGATAGATCGGTACTCTTTTCTTCGTTTCTAACGAGATTTTCCTGTTTCATAATGCTTCGCTTAGGTTTTGGAAGCCATCATTTGCTATCCTACTGCGCATAGAACTTGCGGTTACATTTAGTCATTTCAACTGTAAAGGGATGAGACCTAGCCGCCAATCTGGTACTACGCTTAAATTCATAAAATCTAGGAACGATACAGGTATGTTCATCAGAACAACTACTATGAAATTATTTATAGAAAAGTTACTGGGAATCAACATTACAGCATATATATATATATAAAACAGCATATATATATATATATATATATATATATATATATATATATATATATATATATATATATATATATATATAACCCAGACGACCTGAATTTAGCGGATGTCAGAATTTGTTGAAAGATACATCCCTACCCGGATCCCTAAACATAACCCCGCTTTAGAATGTAACTATTAACTGATACAACGAAAATTAAAATTTGAACCCCCTACCACCCCTTGTCTAGATGAATGGATTTATCGGTATCCTTGGAAACCCTCAATTATGAATCTTTAACAACCGTAAATTAAAAAAAATAAGTTACTCCAAAATTCGCTTGACGAGGAAATGGAACTAATGTCTTTGGTTTAATAATAAAATTAAATTCAAGGGCTTTAGCTTCCATTTCTGAAACATGGTTATCACTGTGTAGCGAAAAAAACATATTTTAAATCAATTAATTTATAATATTAATGCTCTGTAAATTTACATTGAGCACTATTGTGTAAAAATAAAAATATCTATAAGAACACCGGATTTTATATCTTACTGTTCTTTCTTTTCATTTATATATATATATATATATATATATATATATATATATATATATATATATATATATATATATATTTAGTTTACAAAAAAATAGGTAATCCGTATGGGAAGACCCAATGAGGATAGAATCCAGAGAGCTCAATGTATATCAGAGCTAATAATTTAAATAAAAACAGATTGCTTTAAGGTTCCATGTAATAAATTATTTCACCACAGCCCTTTTAAAGGACAGTGGATCATCAGATTTATTTCCAAATGTGGAAATGAAAATAAATTTACACATTTATGACGGGCAATAAATATATATATATATATATATATATATATATATATATATATATATAAATATATATAAATATATATATATATATATATATATATATATATATATATATATATATATATAAATATATATATATAAAAATATATATATATATATATTTATATAAATATATATAAATATATATATATATATATATAAATATATATATATATATATATATATATATATATATATATATATATATATATATATATATATGAAGAAATATAGTCTTAAAGTGTGCTATATTTATGGGATAAAGTGCTCAATATCAGAGATAGAGCGTGTGTAAATGTAAAAGTGGACATGGAAGTCAGCACTTAGATGCGACAGTCTGTCCACTTCCCTGTCCACTTTTATATATATATATATATATATATATATATATATATATATATGATTGAATTCCTGCCAAAAATGCATGAATCCACCTCTCCCTGCTACGGTTAATCTAACGGGACAGACTGAGATCTCTAGTCATGTTTGGAAACTCGTCTAGTTGAAGGGCAACACGGAATGCAAAACCTTATGTAACCCTGGCGTAGCATATACAATATCATGGGATACAAAAATCTCGATCGCGGCCGACCTACTATTATTTTATTTCCTTTGTTTTGTGGTGTATATTTCTTTCCGGATCTCGACCAAAGAACTAAGTTCAGAAATGCCATCATGATATTTTCCACTGAGCAATTTAAAAAAAAATATCACGCATGTTTTACATAGATAAAGCCCCTTGTAAGGTGTGAGGTGTACTTGTGAGTAATTCTTCTTTTTTTTTTTTTGTATTTTATTTTAGACATTTCTTTCCGGGTCCCGCCCAGGGACCTAAGGTTAGAAATGGCATCATGACACTTTCCACTGCAAAAAACTAAAAAATAAAAATTAATTACATAGATAAAGCCCTTCGTAAAGTGTGGGATGTACTTGTCAGAACAATTTTTTGTATCTCTTTGAGGCATGGACTTCCAGGGATCCCTTCACTCGGCCTACTGGAATCTTTTCCAACCAGTCCAAGGGCTCCAACTACAACAGGGATTGTTGATGTTCCCATGTGCCACATTTTTGAGATTTCTATTTCAAGGTCCTTGTATTTTGACAGTTTTTCGAATATCTTCAAAGATACATTGCAGTCTGCAGGGACTGCCATATCAATAAGGAGGCACTTATTTTGTTTGTGGTCTTTAATAACAATGTCTGGGTGGTCGGCTTTGGTTGTTCTGTCAGTGTGTATTGTGTAGTCCCACAGAATTGTAACAGGTCCTATCTCCGTAACCGGGTCAATAATAATAATAATAATTATTATTATTATTATTATTATTATTATGAACAAACTGATACTGCTGCATGAAGGCATGCTTAATCTATAATGTATGATTTCACGACGATTTGCTTTGCGTTACCGCTCTGGTCGTGCCTGTACCAATGAAACGCAATCCCATCACCTAACATCTACAGTTTTCTATCTGTAAACCTTCTGCAACCTTCGGTGAAGGCTAGTGGGTGGATTCTTTTTACTGTCTGTCTCATCTCTGTTTCGTAAGCACTTTCGTATCAGATTCTATTTTGTTTCACTATCTGTAACAAGACAGCCCCCCACCCCCGCATTATATATGATTTGCAGGAATTATCAGTACACCGTACTACAGACAACCGCTTCTTAGGTGAGTCGAAATAATAATATAGGAGACAATGATTTCAGGGCAACTCAGGTACTTACGTTATTATGCGTAAGAAAGATTACAATTATATTCTAACACTTTCGCCCAGCCCCTCAACCTCCGACGTCTTACTCTCTGGTTTGAGGTGTCTACTTGGTCTTAACCGAACTTAAGGGAGTGGCTGTAGGTCTCCTGATCATCCGCAGATCATTCGACCGGTCCACTGGTTTAATCCTGCTTCCTGCCCACGTTGTGTTTGTTTCGATCCAGAAAGCAGAAGTGATGTTCACGGTTGACTGAAGATGTAAACACGGCTGGAGAGTCTGTGCTAAGAAATTTAGAATGCACCAAAAAATATATATATCCGCAGAAAGCCGGACAAACAACTATTCAATGGTTGAATTGTTAATGTCTTTTATATAGCAGAAAAGAATAGTATAGAAAAGAAACGGATTACAGAAAAGAAAATAATTGACGTAAAAACTCATACACTGGATTCTAGACAGAGAGAAAGTGGGTTGTGATTAACTTGTTGTGAAATCGTCTCAGAACGATATACGACTCTTGCGATGGAGAGATAAAGATTTCTGTGCGCGACTTAAAGTTTATAGTTGCGTTCCGCCTCGGCAGTAGTAACAGTAGTAGTAATCTTCGTGGTAGCAGAAGCAGCAGTACTTATATCAACAGTACATGTTAGCGGACGCTTCGTTCCAATCGCTGACGTCACTTACTATCCCCCTCTCCAACTCGACTCTCCACGGTCTCTCTCTTCCGTCTGCAAGGAGATGGAGAGAATAATTTGACTTGCTCGGGACAAATTCTCTCTTCTCTCTTCAAGAATTATCTCCAGTCTCTCGTATATGAACGATGATCAACAAAACAAAAGAAAATACTTCGTGTAATTTCGTTAAAGGAGAGGGGTGGCTTGTTCGACGTTTCCGTTCCCAGTGGTAGTAATAATAGTAACAGTAGTAGTCTTAGATGTTGGAGGAGTATTTCGCTTCTTCGTTCTTATATCTACAGCACATGTTAGGGGGCGTTTTTTTCCAATCTCTGACGTCACTTTCGTACTTCTTCGAGCCTTCAATTCGACTCTGCTCACTTTCAATCTCCAACATCTCTCTACCCAGCTCGACTGCACTCGAAGACAGACGAGCCAAAAACTACAACTCTTTTTTTTCAGCATAAACACACGTTTATATAGATAAACCTGTCTGATCATAATCGACCCTTGACCCTACTACTTTTATCACGGGTTCTAGCTACTTTCAACCAAAATCATGCGAAATCCAAAGTTCCTCATAGCTTACTAAATTCTATTTATAATTTTAACCGATAAGATTATTTCGACCATTTTCATTATCTTGCTAAGGACCCAATTCCAAATGGGTACAACTCCTGCCCTAGATCAGATTTCCCATCAGTAAACAAAAATTCTCTGATCTAATTTCGCTACTCAGATCCACTCCAATTTCAATAAAAATATATGTGTGTGTGTGTGAGTGAGTGTGCGTGTTTCCCCGACTCTCTTCTATTTCACAATATATATATATATATATATATATATATATATATATATATATATATATATATATATAGTCTGTAGACCACTCGCATCAACAAACATTGAAAATGTGAAGCAAAGAAATAGTGTATCACATAAATATAGGGATTGATTTCTACATAATTCTCATTTCTCCCACAACTAGTAATTAGATTTCAAATAGAAATGAGAATTATGTTTAAATAATGGAATATCTATAAAGCCTATTATTGTAAGCACACACTGACGCAAACACATACATGTGTGTGTGTCTGTATTCAAACGTATATTTTTAAATATAACAGACAACGAATATCTATTATGTTTGATCATGAGCCGTTCTAAGCTTCGTATAGTGGCTTTAATTTCGGGAGAAAATAAAGACAAAATCTGTCCAACATTTGGATATTTTTTATTATGCTGGACATCGCTGTAAGCTTTCGGCTCACATGAGCCATCATCAAAGTGGTTATATGGACATTACAACAGAGATGTTCACCAACAAAAATGACATTCTCTTATATTTACATAGAAGTTTGCTATGCGATGATAACGGTGGCGGAATAGCAGACGCAGGTTGTAAATACATAATCTGTTTCTATGTCGTCGTACATGACCACGTGAGAGAAAGAAATGTTATCAACGGAACCATGTGTTTAAATGAATTGTAATATGTTGTGACGTGTTTGAAATGTAATTTTATTGAGGGTGGATTGCTTTGTTTTAACGCAGACGTCCTTCAATATATTAAGGTTCCTTTTTATGTGTGAGTATTGTGTTATCACATAGTGTCTACTATTATGTATAAGGCTATTTTTCTACGAAATGTTGTTTAATGAAACTAAGATCAGAAAAGTGACAAGTAAGTCTATTGGAGAGCGTGTTGTAGTAAAACCAATGTAAGTAATGGGTTTATTATTATTATTATTGGAGAAACAATCTCTGAACGGGCATGTAAATTGATACACTACATTGTTTTGTTTCTTTCTTGTAGAGGATTTAGTTGTGCGTTTATAGTTCTATTAGACACTATGAGGTCAACTGTTTTAATTTATTTTATAATGTATGATGAGCTTAACTTGTTTATTATTATTAATGTGTTTAACATTTCTAGCTATTAAATGTTTGAGTGTTGTTTCATCATGTTTTTAATGCTTATGCATTTGGTTACAATAGTCTAAGTTTCTTACGTTATTATGCGTATTATGTTTATTTTGACATACACTATTATGATTATAATTATTATTAATATTATCAATTTTATTAGTGGTATTATTAATTTTATAGAGATACATTTTAATTTGTTGATCAATGAAAGGATTAGAGAATCCATCATTAACGAGTGTTTGATGTTATGTAATTCTTTATAGAATATTGTTTTGGAAGAAGATATCATTTGCGTGCGTTGGATTAAATTTTTATAACAGCTAACTTATATCATTGGGGACATTAACTATTGTAATTAAGAAGACACGAGTTAAGGCAAGTGGGTTTCCTATATAGAGAAGTAGTAAATTTATGTGTGCTGGAATCAATAAATACATCAAGGAATGGAATTTTATTAATAATGTTGAGTTCTAGTGTAAATTTGAGGACGGAGTGACTTTAAAATGAAAATGACATATATATATATATATATATATATATATATATATATATATATATATATATATATATATATACCAGGTCTGATCACAAATATATTCGGTATTTAATAACCTTCAAATTAGTCACCTTCTGAAGCCACACAATTATCCAGCGCTGTTTCCATTGATGGAGGCATTTCTGGAACTCCTTTTTGAGGATAGCGAGCAGCTGCCTAGTTGTATTTTCTTAGATTTCCACGCAGTCTTGAAAGGTTAAACCTTTCAGGTGGTGTTTGATTTTTTGAGGAGGAAAAGATTGCAGCAAGAGGCGAGACTTAGGGAATATGGGGGTTATCGGACATGAGCAATGTTGTTGTCGCCCCATAACCTCTGCACAAACCGTCTTCAATGATGAAAACTCTGTGGTGTGATGAGGCGCCCACACTCTACACGCTTTCCTTTCAAGCACTGCTATAGACAACAGAACTGATGAAGAACGTTATAACTTAGCGAGAATATGCGACAGATTTCAAGGTCAATCTGTGCCTAATGGCTTCACTTTTTGTACTTTAGTTCCGTTACCATAGTGACACACCCGATACTTTTTGATCATACCTCGTATATATATATATATATATATATATATATATATATATATATATATGTGTGTGTGTGTGTGTGTGTGTGTGTGTGTGTGTGTGTGTGTGTGTGTGTGCGCGCGCGTGCGGGGGTGCATTTTACCCCAAGCAAGAGGCTACAGAGAGTGAAAGTAAGGTAACATATTAGGTATAGGGGGTTGAGGGGAGGAGAAGAAGAAGATAAAAAGAAGAAGATAAATGGCGATCGTTGCATCAGAAGATATCGATTGATATTACATTTAAATTGTTGACGATTATAGTTATCAGTGAAGCCAATCAGAGGTAAATTCGAGAGAACCTTTTGGTGTAGGACAGGACGTTGCATTTAACTGTTTCGACATTAAAAGGGTGGGGCCGAGATGCCACGCATGGACGAATGGTAGATTTATAGATGTGAAGAATGGACTTACATGAGAAAACCTTTTGGTGCGACACAGAAAACCAACTTTCCTCGCCGTAGATGCAGCTATTGATTCAATGTAGTTGTTCCACCTCAGGTCAATGGAAAACATGAGACCAAGAAGGTGGAATGAGGCGCTCTCGTGGAGTTGAGCATCAACCCCGCTGATAGGAGACAGGGAAGTTTCTCTATGGTGAGTAAATGACAGCAGTTTCGTTTTGGATGCATTAAAATTCACAAGTCATTTCCTGCCACAGTCAACCACAGATTGCACTCGATAATAAATTCATCTTTGGGAGCTTTCGCCTTGGATATATGAAAGACCTTTGACAAGGTATTACATAGGGGTTTGTTACACAAACTGTTCAGTTAATGGCATGTATTGAAGAATTTTTGCAATCATTACGGCCTTCATATCAGCTCGGTCTATAAAGGTTTGCCGTGAATGGCCAGTCTACTAAAGCCCACATAAACAGGGACGAATCACCCACATCCGTTTCGTATTTTATTGGTAAGAAAGAACTTCTCCTTCCGAGAGATATCAATTCGTGGAGACCGACTCCTGTGTGGATGCTTCCTTGAACACTACAATTGTATCCTCTTCAAGACTTGGGTCAACCATACGACATATAATCATAATTTGTATATATTTCTTTCACTTCTGTCCATAGCACAACTTAATTCAGTAAGCCTCTACTTTGAGTGGCTACTGGGCTTTATATTGGGTTAACATTTATTAAAAAGAAACAATCTTTTAGCAGAAAAATTCATTACCGCGACAGAACACGAGTTGCGAGGAAAGTCTTTCGGAAACATGAAGCAGATATCTCTACGTTGTCATCACCACCAAACTTAAGAACCTCACTTGCACACATACATACAAACACACACACACACACACACACATATATATATATATATATATATATATATCACTGTATGAATCATCCTAAGGCTGATGTTGACGGTTTGTATGTGCCCAGATGCGATGTCTTACAAAACCACATCAATCGCTCTTCAAAGATACCTGGAAACTACAGAAGACTGAATGATGATCTTTTTCAAAGAACATGAAAGAAATAAGAAAGTTTATTCAGTAATTAAAGGAAAGGAACACATTCAAAAGGGAATTTAAAGGGGGGTGAAGGATTGCAAACAAACCTACTGCAGCGGAAGAGATCCTAAAAAGAGACCAGAAACAAATGAAATGTACTAAATGCTGGAATAATGAAAAGATAAGCCACTTCATGGTCAATACTCTGTTCGTACCAAACAATTTGATGTAGACAAACTCCGAACCCATCAGTGATTACATCGTGCAAGGTTAAAAGCTGATAAATTGTGTTGAACCGAAATTCAGATTCTGTGATGAAGATCCAGATATAATTGACAATCTTGTATCAGGTTGCACAATATTAGCACCCACTGAAAATAAATCTCGACGCGATAGAGTGGGCCAGTATCTGCACTGGAAAATATGTAACTTTTCCGGGGAGGAAACTGCAAAATCTGAAATGAACATCACCCAGACGCGGTTACAAAGATAGAACCTGTTACAATTTGATGAGACTTTACAATACACACAGAGAGATCAATCAAAGCGAATCGCCCAGACATCGTGAGCAAAGACAACAGAAACAGAATGTGCTTTCTCATTGACATGGCTGTCCCTGCAGATTGTAATGTATCTTTGAAGATCTTCAAAAAACTATCAAAATGCATGTGGAAATTTTTAAAAAATGTGACAGATGAGAATATTAATAATTCCAGGAGTATTTGGAGCCTTCGGTATTGATTGTAAAATGTACCGATAGACCTATTGAAGGTATTTTTGTTAGCCCATGCCTTAAAGAAATACAAAGAACTCTACTCACAAGTACAGCTCACACATTACGAAGCACTTTATCTATGTAAAATGTGTGTGATCTTAGGGGATTTTTGTTTGTTTGTTTTTTGTTTGTTTGTTTTTTGTTTGTTTGTTTTTTGTACAAAAACTGATCAAAATGCCAGGAAGCCATTTATGAGCTTTTGTCTCTTGTTAGGACAAGGAAACAACAACAATAATAATAATAATAATAATAATAATAATAATAATAATAATTATTATTATTATTATTATTATTATTATTATTATTATTATAAATAATTTAATTATAATTATTATTATTATTAAAAAGAAATGTGTATACAACAGAAATACAAGGGAATAATAAAAAATAATAATATAAATAAAAAATAATAATAATAAACTTCGTTTATAATTATTATTATTATTATTGTTATTATTATTATTATTATTAATCGAAGTTGAATTGAAGTAACTCCAATATTTTTCAATTGATTTATTTAAATATTCTCTAACTGTTACTCTTATTATTAATAATAATAATAATAATAATAATAATAATAATAATAATAATAATAATAATAATAATAATAATAATAAATAATATTAGAAAGATCTTTTCAGATTTTCGTCGTTGAAGAGATACTTCTTCTCATGAACTGGCTGTGGAAATCAAACTTTTAAGTGATTAAAGTCACATGGAGAATTATCGATTTTCTTTTAACCTACCTTACTCTTATGCAATAGCGACAGAAACAATTAGCTTAAAAATAATAAGAGCCAAGGATTGAGTGATATGTGAAGCAGATTGATGGCATAAATAATGTTATAAATTGGATTTCGTGGAAAAATTTCAAAGATGACACTTTTTAACGATCACAATAGAAATGCAATGATTTGTTTGCATTATGCGCCTTTATTTTCTTAAAAACTAAAATTTAATGAAAGGGAAAAATAAAAAATAAAAATAATAGAATAATGAATTATATTAATGTGGCGGGAATTCCGCATGTGGTCATCAACATTTACCTAAGATCTTTGCTAAAAATAAATCAATTCACATTGTTTATTTTTCTGCTTTATTTCAAGTAGTTCTTCGAATATTTACACGATTTTATTTCTTTTTTTAATCTGTTTTCTGTTGATTTGTAATCAGAACTAATTTTATCACCTTTCTTTCTCTCCTTCATCCTCTTTCTTTCTTTCTTTTTTCTTTCTTTCTTTATTTCTTTTTAATATACTTTTATTTTCCTATATATTTTTTTAAAGATTCATTCCATTCTCTAAATTATGATTTGGAAATTACCAACTTCATTTCTTTCTTTGGTATTACTCTCTTGGTTTTCTTTCATTACTCTTCTGAAGGACTCGATTGCCGGGCGGAAACCTTTGATTAAAATTATTTCTGGAAGTTTCCATTTTCAACTTTGATTCCAAGAAAAGGCTAAAAGCAGCTCTGCTGTTCATAGAATTAAAAGGGAAAAAGGGGAAGCATACACACGTCTTAAAGCAAAACATACCGAATCTGTGAATATCAGATCAACTGATATTTATAAAAGCAAACCTGAAACTAAAACTAACACACAAAGGATACAAGGCAATCTTTCTCCTCATTTCAATGTCAATAAAAAAGATTATATGCAAATATTTGCTTCACTTTCGGAAGTGTTTTCTTATTTTTTTAATGAATCACTTGCAAGAATTAATTACATAAAAAAAAAATGAAACAATAATAATAATAATAATAATAATAATACGTTTTAAATGTAAGAAAAACATGACAGTCGAAATTTGTTGAATTGGAAATTCGAGAAAGAGTTGTGACAATACAAACAACAACGTTGCTAGCGTGTGGGAGGATATTGGGGAGAGTGCTGGAGAAGTGGGAATAATTGCCATTATAGAAGCTTCGTTAATAATCACCAGGTTTGCATGAATAATAATAATAATAATAATAATAATAATAATAATAATAATAATAATAATAATAATAATAATAATGTATCTTTGAAGATATTCGAAAAGCTGTCAAAATACAAGGACCTTGAAATCGATATCTCAAAAATGTGGCACATGGGAACATCAACAATCCCTGTTGTAGTTGGAGCCTTAGGATTGGTTGGAAAAGATTCCAGGAGACTAATTGAAGGGATACCTGGAGGTCCATGCCTCAAATAGATACAAAAAATTAATCTGACAAGTACAGCCCACACTTTACGAAGGGCTTTATCTATGTAATTTTTTTTTTTTTTTTTTTTCAGTGAAAAGTGTCATGATACCATTTCTAACCTTAGGTCCCTGGGCGGGACCCGGAAAGAAATGTCTAAACGCCAGATATCAAAGAAAATAAAATAATAATAATAATAATAATAATAATAATAATAATAATAATAAGAAGAAGAAGAAGAAGAAGAAGAAGAAGAAGAAGAAGAAGAAATGCCATTCGTAGTAACTATTTTGCAACTGTGTACATTATTCCTCCGATACACTCACGATACATACAGGGACACTACATTCGTAAAGGATTTGACTTCTAACAACCAAGAACACAGACGGGTTGATGACTTTCACATTAGTGCGAACATAGCTAGAATTTGAATCAATACTCACATACATATTAATGCTGCTTTTTAAAACCAATTCACACACTTACACATACATATAGAGGGTGTGGCAGATATACTTATCCAAGTACACCAGGAGTTATTCACTTGTTCAAATTTAAATTTAATTCATGTCAAAAGGAAAAAATATTTCATCGTGTCTGTTTGCATGATGACCCCCTTTGATCAAAATGAAATATATTTATCCAAGTACCCTTGTAATGTAATTTCAGAACATATATGGTTACGGGGATCTATCGCCCTAAGAGGAGATCGATAACAGATAGGCAGAGGCTACAACTTAAATAAATTAATATAAGTAAACATTTATCACTTCGCTTCAGCATCCCGATTCCAGGCTATGGCAGACCGGTCTGCCCACTCTTCAGTGAGTATCATCAATTTACTGCTTAAATTTCTCGGGTTTTCTTTTTATGCACTTATCATTGGTGCAAGTTTTCTTCGTATTGTTTGTGTTCGTGTGTACGTCTGGTAAGCGTAAATTATAAGAGCGAATGTCTTAACTCCTACAAAATAGTTATTATACAAAAAAAAAAACCAGGGTAATGTTAACTTATTTTATACACTAAAAAAAACATCTTATTAATAATGACTTTCCAAACTACGTTTTTGGTGAACAAATAAGGCGATCTATTACAAATTTTAATATAAATCAAAAAGAATAATAATAGCAACCCTAAATATATCAATCTCTTATATCGTAATCAGATGCTTTCTCAATATAAATAAGATGAAAAACTGTATTGGGTAAGACGATAAACTACGTCCGCGTCCTGGGTAAGACGATAAACTACGTCCAACAGCAAGGCCTCTGATCAAGAGGTTTTGAGGATAGTGGAACCACCTTAATTGCTGGTGTTCTCAGGTCCACCCTGACCCGAGGTAGTAACACATGTTAGGGTCCCAGCTATGGGCAAATACTTAATCCCCAAACTTAGGTCAAAATACTATGAAATGTAAAAATAGTTTTTAATAACAGAAATACTTCATAAAAAACTTACCAGCGATAATATTTTGAAGGAAAAAATTATTTGTCTATATTTCTGAGATGAGGTATTATGTACATTATTTACATTATTCGGACTATTGTCCTCATCATTGTCGCTATGTTTACTACAACGTTCCAACCGTTATACACTCCGGTCTTCTTCAGGCGGTTGAAATGTTGAACTGAACTCTTTATTTCACTCACTGGGGTAGTCTGTTCTAGTTCCACAAGCCATATTTAATGGACGTCAGTTATCAGTTATCTCCTGTTAATTTCCCTCTGAACTCACACTCTTTGGGACCTGTCACTGGATCTAACTAACGCCTTTATTCACTGTGCTATGTGTCCTTGAGGACATCTGTGTATGAAATTTTTTTTCTTCAGCAACCATTTTTACCAGTGCTCATATTGCAATTTTTTGCTGTTATCATTACATGTTTTTACTATCGCTTTTCTCTGGCACTCCTTATTACTGGTTCCCATATTGTATTAATTTCTATGCTTGGTCGGCTCAGGAGATTTTTGTGGCCTAGCATATGTGCTGATTCCTTAAGTTTACGAATTTTCCAATGTGATCTCACTTCTCTCTCCATATGTGGTCAGCCACGCCTGATTTTTCCACTTCCCCTCGTGTTACAGCTTTCTGGTGTTCTAGAAGCCTCACCTTAAGGGGGCGGCCTGTCTCTCCTTTATATTTCTTTCCGCAGCTGCACGGGATAGCGTACACAAAATTTTTAGTCATGTTCTCCTCTATGGGGGCGTCTTACTCGGGAGAGATATCTGCGAAGTGTCGTCAAGCTTTTGAAGGTTGTCCTGATGTTATATGGACCGCAGATCCTTTGTATTTTCTCTGATAACCCCTTCACATAAGGCAGACAGACTGTTTTCTGAGTGCTGTTTTCTCCTCCTCTTCTTGTACCCGCCTATCCCAGTTTTGGGGGGCTGCTGCCATGTACCCAGGGTAGTTATTACGTTGTAGGGTACTACTTATACTGACCAATTCTTTATCTAATGTCTCTTGGTCGCCACTTATGACTTTTGCTCCGTGTTGTAAGTAGCGGACGATCCTTTTCTTTACGCTGTATGGATGGTGGGAGTTGAAATTGAGGTACTGTCCGGTGAATGTTGGTTTACGGTATACGGATGTCTTGAATCCATGCTCTGTTCGAGATATTAGAACATCCAGTAATGGGAGTGTGTTGTTACTCTCTTTCTCCATTGTGAACTGTAGCGAAGGTCTTATTGAGTCCACATGGTCCAGTAGAACCTGAACATCTTCCTGGTGTGGCCAGAGTATTAAAAAAAGAAATATTACTTTATTAAATTATTTAAAAATTGTCGGTATTGAATAACGCATTGGGGTTGATGTGCCGTAAACAAACCAAAGCAAACCAATATGAAAAAATCCTAAAAACACCTAAATACTAATATATCCCCCACAGATCTCAGTAAAAAAAAATAATTATATACTATACTAAATGTTATACAACTAATTTTATCATTCGTAATAACTCCCCCA
Source organism: Acanthosepion esculentum (assembly GCA_964036315.1). Taxonomy (NCBI): domain Eukaryota; kingdom Metazoa; phylum Mollusca; class Cephalopoda; order Sepiida; family Sepiidae; genus Acanthosepion; species Acanthosepion esculentum. Next base: position 35,107,154 of record OZ038509.1, on the reverse strand, counting down.
CAGCAATTGATGTATTGCGGAAAACAAACAGTGTATATCAATTTAATGTCCCTTCGGAGATTGCATCTCCGACTAAAAGCTAATGTATATGTTGGCCATACTACAACAACCTTATCAGCACAGCTCACTCTACACATGAATGATTCATTGTTCACTGCACATCTGCAAAAAGTTCCTGTCCACATTCACAATTTAGAACATTAGTCGACAATACCTGTATACTTCACTAAGAACGTAATAAGCAGAAACTAAAAATTCTCGAAGCAATCTTTATTAAAAAGTTAAAATCAACACTTATCAAATTAATTATGAATATAGTACAAATTTTCTGAAATACCTATAGTATATAGTTCTTTAGAAATATCTACGTTAAAGCTAAATCACACTATAACATTCTAACTAAGTGTTGTAACATACCCACGGACGATAATGGGTGTGTCCCCATTCACATAAATATAGTAGTAAATACTGTATGTTGGTCTGCAGTTGGAGATTCGTCTCCAGCTGCGATGGTCACACTCTCTACTCAGAGTCTCGTCTCGGGAAACAGCTACCGGACCCCCGTTTTATACGGGGTCTACGTGGAAATTTTGGCCGAGACTACGGGCTCGGATAGCCCACATTAAATTCGGCTTTGTGACACATTTGTCCGCGTTGTTAGATATCCTGCAGTTGGATATTTATTGTGGAATTCACTTCACTCACTTCTAGCAATAGACTACTTCTATGCGCCGCTGGCGAATCTTACATGCGTTCTTCTTGTCCTAAGTATTATCGTTCATTATCAACCTTATTTTGATTATTCTATTCAGTAACCTTCTCTAGGATACAACACTAAGTTACCTCCCTTACATAAAAATGTTTACAATATGGAAAATTTTTAAAAATCACTGAGAAATTTGTGGAATAAACCCCAGCCAAAGGATGGCCAATGCTGACCTTTTCACCATGTGTAATATTGATGGTATTGATTCCTTTCTCATGAAGTCACAATTGCGCTGGGCTGGTCATGTGCTACGTATTCAAGACAACAGAATACCAAAAATGCTCATGTATAGTCAACTTGACAGTGGTCATCGAAGCGTGGGCCGACCATTGCTTAGATACAGGGACAAACTGAAAAGTAACCTCTCAGCTGCGAATATGGACCATGCTACGTTTGAGGACATAGCAATTGATCGCAATGAGTGGAGGACTACTTGCTACAATGGCATCAAGAACAATGCAGCATCAAACATCACCAAGCTTCGTCACACTAGGGAAAGGACTAAAATATCTGCTGCTGTACCGGCCATACACTCCAACAATCCACACTCTTGCACAATCTGTAGACTTCTTTGCAAATCACTAGCAGGACTGAAATGTCACTTGCGACTTACACACAGGGTTGAATAAGCACAGTTGTCGGAACCTCATACGTTGAAACCGACGGGAGAGTCCATCATATGTATGCATATATGTATTCACCACGTCTCCTCACAGAGATGTGATACGACACAAGGTCGGGTTTAATGTGAGGAACCTGAGCGCGTACACGTGAGCAGAGACCAAAAATAGTGCAGTACACGCAACATTCGTTTGTGCTGGCATTGGTATGATGGGGGAGATTACCGCGGGCAGCTCTTCCCCGGGCCAGGACAACTTTCAGTATTTTCCCCGGTCTCGCCTCTCTACACGGACAGAGTGATAACTGAGTTGCACTTTAGCTGAAGATAGAGATGCAATTCAGAGATGATTACATCACCCGGTATGGGCCGATGAATGAAATCATTTTCTAAGCGCAGCATAGATGTGGTATAAGGCAAAACGTGTGGAGCACCCAGCGAGCATCGAGCTCTCAACTCAGTTATAATCGATCTATCGAGACAAGCTTGCTATTACACCACGATGAAGCGACCAACTGCTTTTCTAAGGTTAGAAAAAGCCGTTGATCGAACTCACTACTCAGTTGTAATTGATCTAACGAGACAAGCTTTCTAAACATTACACCATGTCGCAGTGCCCTGCTTTCATATATGCTTGAATATTTTGTTTTAAAGTTATTCTAATAGATATGAAAGGTAGCTTCTCATCTCTAAAACATTTCTCAATGTAGGTGGACGCTGAAGGGTATTCACCGTATGTATTCTCATTGGGTTATTTGAAGAGTCATCCTATTCAACTTTTAAGCACCTGAGGCATGTAAATCACACGAGAGAAATCTATTCATCTTCTCATTAAAATAAAGAGTAAAGGAATGGCACTTCTTCGTTTGATATCAGAAACCTTTTTATTCATTTTTCAATTGAAGAACAGTATTTTCCTTTTCGTCTCCTCAAACTTCGTTTGACCTATTCCGCTATGATGTGAAAGAAACATATTTTTGTCTCATTGATGTTTTTCTTTCGTAATGTTACTTTTAGTTTTTCAGTCAATTCTGTTTCCTTTTTACACTTCCTGGTTTAATTCACATTTTATAATTCGTCTCTGTTGCGTACTTTCATATTTCTTAAAATCTTTTTTATCGTTTTCTACTCTTCATTTTATTGCGTTGTTAGACGTTTTATGTATTAATCTCCGGTTTAAGTAAATCGGAGAGAATGTAAGAAGGAGGATTAGTTTGCGCCAGTATTCCAACCTGAGAGGGAAAAATCCATCCCTTGAAATCGAAAAGCATCTACCAAGAAGAGCAGTAACTAACTCTATTCTTATTTTTCTTATTTTTTTTTAATTTAGAAAGTAATTCTGTTATAATTCTAATTCTTTTCTTTCTTTGCTTTTTTGTTTTTTTTTTGTTTTTTTTTTTGCCCTTGTTTATCAATTTCTGGCATTCTGCACTGAATGTTTTCCTTCATTTATTTTTTTCTGACTTTCGTTGACTATTTCAGAAATTTTTGTTCATTTTTATTTACTATTTTTGATTATTCTTGCTCTGTTCATTCTTACTTTCATTCTTTCTTTCATTCTGCATTTTTGCTGTCTTCATAGAAGCCATTTTGTTAGAACATTATTTTACGCTTTTTAAAAAACATAATTGATATAATTATAGACACCTTTTTTTACATACATAGATGTCCGTTTTAATTTTATTAAAATACGAATCTTGTTAGTAAATTATACTTTTGAGTTACTTACCTTGGCAAGGAAAGAATAAAGTATGTAAAGAAAACCTAACCAATGGTTTTTTGTAATGACGTCATTTGAAGATCTGATAAGACTACTTCTTGATCCGTTCGAAGTCAGAAATATCGATTTTTAAAACACCTTATTGATTCAAGATTGATGAAGATATCACAAAGTGTTTGCAAGATTAGTAAACATGTGAAGATAGACTATCTGTTTTATTCGTTCTGATCCTCCGAATCATTGATTAAAATCTGTTGTGGTTATAGCTTGACAGCAGTGATCTGTCATTGGGCACCAAATTCTTTTGCATTTAATGAAGCGATTCAATTACAGATACTGAGAAATACTGAGGTCAGTTGCTGGTTAGAATATAATACAAAATTTTCTCCCCGCAAAATGGAAATTCACAAAGAGTCACGCAAAAGCCTACACACACACACACACACACGCGTGCGCGCACGCACACACACACACGCGTGCGCGCACGCACACACACACACTCACAAACATATATATGAATGGTGCAATGCGTAAATTGTCACCATTTTTTATTTCGCGCATGCGCGTTATTTGTTTATGATTTTGTCGACTGCACAGTATAGTAGGGTCAATTGGGTAACGTCTGTGTGAAAAAGAGCGCCATGACTCAATTCACTCCGCAAGAAATTTGGAAACGACCTGCTGTACTCCTTGGTTTTCGTAGCTACAATACGAAATTTCAGAGAGTTTCGGTGTCAATCTGAGGACAGTGCAGAGGATTCGGAAAGAGTTGGATGAGTCTAATGGTGATTACAAAAGTACGGAAGCTCTGTAACTCACACTGATTGTCTGAATTTTTGGGTGAGGGCTTCAGATTCAACACGGGAGCCAATATCAAGTGCTTTTAGTGGGTAGTACCGCTCTGGTTCAAGTGGGTGGCTGCTAGAAGTCACTATGTCTGGCAAAAGAGCTCTGCACCATGTCACACAAGCAGGAGAACCCTATCGTGGCTGTCAGAACGTTTCTGCGACCACATCACCCCTTACATCTAACCACCTAACTCGCCAGACTGCAACTCCTTGATTAGTATATGTGGGGCGCATTTGACCAACAAAACAAACTCCTTGTAATACCAAAAATGAGCTGAAGGCAAGGATTATGGCAGCAACGGCGATTTTATTGAATAGATTTACTCTTTAATATTTCCAGATATTTCTGTCTGATTTTGGTAAATATATATATAAAAATGAGATGTCAGTGTTATTTTCATTTTCGCCTAATTTAGAAAACAATTTATCGTACCCTGTATATGTAGTTTGGTTGAATAATATCGACACACTATTTACATTATTCGGACTATTGTGCACATCTTTGTCGCCATATTTATTACAACGTTTCGGCCGTTGTACACTCCGGCCTTCTTCAGGTGGTTGGACTGTCGAACTGAACCCTTTATTTCGCTCACTGTGGTAGATTGTTCTAGTTCCACGTGCCATGTCTAATGAATATCAGTTATCAGTTATCTCCTGTTAATTCCTCTCTCTAAGTTCTCCACTGCCTTAACCGGGTATTGAACTCACACTCTAACTAACACCTTTATGTGGAGAACTTAGAGAGGGGAATTAACAGGAGATAACTGACAACTGACATCCATTAAACACGGCACGTGGAACTAGAACAGTCTACACCAGTGAGCGAAATAAAGGATTCAGTTCGACATTTCAACCACCTGAAGAAGGCCGAAGCGTACAACGGCCGAAACGTTGTAACAAATATGGCGACAAAGATGAGGACAATAGTCCGAATAATGTAAATAGTGTACATAATACCACATCTTAGAAATATAGACAGCTACTAATATCGACACGTTCTCTCTCAAGTTTTGTATTAACATTTCAAATTCCCGAATTACTTGTTTAAAATAATCCTTAAATTTTGCCAAAATTACATCATAAGCAAACGCTGTAGACTGTGCATCAACATGAGATATTATTCCGATCTTAATTTTTATGAGGTTACTCTTCCATACCGGTCCAAGGCATGTTGGAAGAGAGCGCTTGAAGATTTTCCCGCAGTAGGTTGCCAATTCTTCCTGCGGTAGACTGGTTGACAACCAAGGCTATAGAACTTAGTCTGTCCTGCTGTTCGACCCATAGGTGGAGGGAGAAGTAATGGATTCATACCTTTCTCAAGTATGCAAGGAATTCGACTGGAATTCGAATTCGAACTCGACTCTCCGATTTCTCTTCCTGAGCCTCTATCCATTACACTACAACGGAAGTCGCCAAAGTTACACAGACACAAAACACAATGCTTTTTTACTACTTATTTCGTAGAAAAACTCTCCACAAAGACACTCAGTTACCTCCCCTTAAACGGTGTCAGCGATCACGCCCTGGCTCAGCGTTTTTCATTCCACAATTAAGAAATGTAACTTTCAGATGAACACAACAATTTTGTCTTCGACTACAATATCTGTCTTGCAATAAACAATACCCTGATGATGACATTGTGCTATGTCGAAAGTACTCGGAATAAAAGAAATATGTATCAACACGGCGATTTTCTTTCGGCCTTCAATAACGACTCCAAAAAGCTTATCCATGAATATGAAAGGATCCAATTGAAAATAAGTAGACAGAACGTGTTTAAATTATTCAACGAAACATGTTTCAATATGTGTGTGGGCGGTGGGGATGTATTTCATATCACTTGAACGTGACTTCATTTAAAATAAAAGCGTTTAAATATAGTTTGATTGAATAATGGATCCTGGTAGGACTTTTAATTCTCTCAGAATCCCGTCACCGTTTAGATCGAATGAGTTCTCTGGGAAGACACATCCTTGTCTTACACGCGGCGTTTATAATTCTTTATATATTTACTGTATTCATTTTCTATCAGTATGAAGGTGGATTGCCCAAGTTACATGTTCTGGGTTCTTCTAATATCTTCCCGAAATATGTCAAAGGTTAAATAGAAGTTTCAGCAGTTCTTTCTAACTTACTTCATCAAACGCTTTGGCATAATATATAAAACGCAAAATTTTGTTAAGTTAGTTGTGTAACGTTATTTTTAATAAAATCATAATTAAATAATTAATATCCTGTTGTATGCGCACTGCACTCATAAATTCTGTCATAGTTACTTTGTATAAATAGATTATGGTTCCATAGTTCCGTTATTCTCAATCCCTCTCATGAAAGCAATCTGGCCTGGAGAGGATGGTCTTCGTTAGATTATCTGGTTTATTAACCTTATATGAGCAATTATAGGAAATGGAATGAACTTCATGGACATTATGAAAGCACTTAGTTATTTACTGGTAAATCGTAAATGAAATTGACTGAATCGAATCCTGACTTTATCTGATACGATGTAGACAAAAATGGCATATTGTGTGAACTTGTGGTCAATAGAATAGTTCAGATAGAGAAAGGAATACTGATTACCTACAAAATCAGAGAAAAACAATATATATATACATATATATATATATATATATATATATATATATATATATATATATATATAGATAGATAGATAGATAGATAGAGAGAGAGAGAGAGAAGGAAAGGGGAAGAGAAATAGAGAGAGAGGGATAAATAGAGATATTTATTTTGTGTGTGTGTTTGTCTCAGTGTGTGCTTGTGTCTGTACAATAAAAATAATGGCAAACGTGTATATGTGAAAATGTAATACATTTTTCGAGCGATAAGTAGAGATGGACAGAAAACAAGGAGAAATAAAGAAATAAAGAAAGAAGGAAATGAACAGAGTGCAAGGAGACAGAAAGAAAGAAAGAAAGAAAGAAAGAAAGAAAGAAAGAAATAGTAAAAAAGGCATGAGGAAATGAAAGTTTGGAAAATTCTTACGTAAATGAAAGTAAGAATGAAGTAAGGAAAGAAGAAAAGAATGAGAGATATAATGAAATAAAGAAAAAGGATAGAGAGAACGATTAGAAAAAGACAAAGAAAACGGAACGGAAGGAAGAAAGAAAGAAACGAACATAAAGGCAAAGAAAGTAAAAGACAAAGAAAGAAATAATAAAAGAAAGAAAGAAAGAAAGGAAAAAGAAAGATTGAATGAATGAGTGAAAGAAAGAAAGAAAGAAAGAAAGAAAAGAAATATGAGGAAAGAAAGGAATAAGAGGAAATAAATAAATACATGGAAGGAAAGAACGAGAAAAAAGTTTAATGAAAATGAAAGAGAGGAGGAAAGAAGGAAAAAAAAACAAGGAATAGTAAAAGTCAGATTGAAAGCAAGAAAGAAATAAACAGACAGAAAGAGTGAAAATGAAACTACCTACAAATATAGAAATAAAGAAATGAATATATAAATTAATAAATAAATAAAGAATGAATGAATGAGAGTAAGAAAGAAAAAAAAGCAGAAAATGATGGAAGAAAAATTACTCTTCATAAATGTGTTGGTTTACATAAAATGCACTGTAATAATTTGAATTGTCATTCTGTTAAAATCATATGGTGCATAGACATACATATCACAAGTATTCCTTGTCTTGCAATATGAGATGATAGTAAAGAATTTTTGAAAGCAGCACTTTTGCGTGGAATGCTTCCTAAACTGCATCGGAGTGGAAATTGAAATGCAGATAAAAAAAGAGACATGTATCAATATATTCAATTTCAAATAATTCAGATACGCTCCTGAATTTTTTGTCTTTTTACTCTGCGTGTATAAATTTTTTCCCCAAATATTAATAATAAAAAATGGAGGGGAAACTGCTACAACTCAATTAATGATTTCAGCAGGGTAAAATTTATTATTTAAGAGAAAAAATAATATGAAATACATATATATATATATATATATATATATATATGTGTGTGTGTGTGTGTGAGTGTGTGTGTGTGTGTGTGTGTATATATATAAATAAAAAGAAAGAACAGTAAGATATAAAATCCGGTGTTCTTATAGAATCCAAAATTCGCTTGACAAGGAAATGGAACTAATGTCTTAGGTTTAATAACAAAATTAAATTCGAAAGCTTTAGCTTCCATTTCTGAAACATGGTTATCACTGTGTAGCGAAAAACCCATATTTTAAATCAATTAATTTATAATATATATATATATATATATATATATATATATATATATATATATATATATATATATATGGAGAAATGGTATATAAACTTTTTATATATCAAAAAAATTATGGAAATTTATGACAAAGTGTGACGCGTTTCGTTCCCTAGAATTTAATTGAACCAAAGTCGTATTTATGTTGATACGATTACATGCTATGTGCCGAAAACATATATTAAAAACAAAAAATTAAAAATTACCATTGTTTATAGAGATTGACAACAGAATCGTTTTTAAACTCATGAGGAAGTGCTCCTGAATCCAAGATTAAAGAAAAGTGATCACAAAGTTTGCGAACCAGGAGATTGCTGCCACATTTGTACATCTTTACTTGTATGCCATCGTTACCGGAGAACTTCCCGTTTGTCAATTGTTTCATGATCATTTCTCTCACAGCAATAGATGCAGTAGTTGATAGCACTTCAAAAATAGGCTTTTGCCAATATTCATCTCCGTGTTTAGAATATTTGACAAAATGTTCTTTCTAGTGTTTAGTGATCTCATTTTTGTCCGTTAGAACGTTTCTATCGGAAGAAAAGATGAGAGCTGAGTCATTTCACATAGGTCCAAACACAGCCCTTAGATTCTGATAGAATAATTTAAAGTCATATCTGTCAGTAGCATCCTGCAATCTCTGTGCCTTATCTCGCCACCATGGTTGTTTCATTTTGCCGTAGTTGAAATTGGCATCGGTTTTGGGCTTTTCTTCCACTCATTGCGCTTGGTGACATTGTTCTTGTCTAAAGTCTATTGACGATGGCATTTTTCGAAAAGATGGAGAATGCTTAGATTATCTGAGTCAAACTAGTTTTGATGTTTTCTCTTGAGATGAAACGTATATATCATTTTTGAAATGTTGATTGGGTTTCTTGACTGCCCGGAATATATTCAAGCTTTCTGTCACAAATGGTTTGAAAAGATTTTAAGTTAGTGTCCCTGAGTTTTTTGACATCTACTCTTTGAGCAGGTAAGGTGCTGTTGTTACGAACCGGACTACAGATAATAAAGCTAACTTTTGATTGTATGGACCTATGGTCAGACCAATACTCACTAAGGAAGAAGGGTTTTCATTTTTACATCCATCCTAAACGAAGTCCTTACAATCACATAGTCGATGTGATGATAGTTGGTGGATCAGGGATAGCTAGGTTTTCGGTCGTTCGGAAGATGGAATGTGGTGATGTTAATCAAGAATCCATTCTCACTACAATGCTATAGCAGTAGATAGCTTTTTGAATTGAGCTTGCCAACAACAAGCTTACCGATTATAGACAGTCCTTCAACTCGTCTAGATTCCGATAGAGCAGCTATACGAAATCTTTTCTGTTTTAAGTAGCAGATATAAGTTACAAAATAAGAAAACTTAGATTAATCAAAATATAAAAATGAAAATATGCCAAGAAAGATATAGTCAAGCGCGCACCAAATTATTTAAATATGTTTAATTGTAACAATCAAATCAGTCCTACTTTCAAGTTTTTTTCTTACTATCCTGGGGAGATCTCACTTTCCAAAATGCATTGGAAACGTTTTTAATGTTTGACTTCTTGTTCTGGTGCAGGTTTTGCATGCCCAGTCATTTGAACCTAATTACAGGAAGAAAAGCGAGTAAGGATTTTTTGGGGTCACATTTTCTTGATCTACCCTCGCTCGGAGTAAAGCAGTGCCGTCCCAAAAGGAGCCTTTTTTTAAAGGATAACACAAGTTACAAAATTACTCGCAGACATTGTATAAAATAGCCATCTACATTTAACTACATATGTGAAAATTTCAGGCTGTGAGCCTCCAGTGACACCCTTCACCTCTTACCGTCACTATCGCTTCAACGGCACAGGATTTCAACAGCACAAATGTCGGTGATTTTTACTAAACAACCAGCACATGACTTGTTTCTAGTGATCATTTCTTTCTGCAGTACAGTGCACTCTCTCCATCAAAACAACATCAACCGTACTAGTGCACAGTTTATTCCATGTCACGTGCTAAAGTGATCGTTGGTCTTAAAATAGAATTTTCCTTGGGAGATGTTCTAACAAGGACTAAGTCTCCCTACCGTTGGCGTTTGAACACGCTGCCGGACACCAACCTAGGTATCTGGTTTGAGGTGTGAATTTGTAAACAGTGACTATTTAAGCTAATATTGCACAACTCTTCGGTAGAATTGAGTCACTGTCAGGCTCTGTGTGTTTATCTAAATCTAAAAATAAACACGCTAAAATTCACTTTCATCCCTGCCGTGCGCCGACGGCTTAGTGGGAGAAGTTCCGACTGACACAAATTCAGTCGGGTTTCGATCCTAGCTAGAGGCAACCGGACGTCTAGCCACACTGATGAGCTGTGAAACAGCGAAACAGTCTGTCTGTGGATGACAAAAAAAAATATATATATTATATATATTGTCCTATTATATATATAATTTTGTAGTATCTGAAATTTTACACACACGCACACACACCTATATATATATTTAATCATTTCACCCCAAGCAAGGCGGGAATGCCACTAGACAGCGTGGGATTACAGAGAGTGAAAGTGAGAGGAAAGACTGCTTATAGGGGTTATTGAGTAAAGGAAACAAGATGAACGGTGTTCAATACAACGGAAGATGGCGATTAACGTTATATAATATATATATATATATATATATATATATATATATATATATATATATATATATATATATGTGCAAAAGAAAGAAGTATGACGGGGAATATGATAGGGAAGTTAGTTTAATCAAAATATAAAAATGAAAATATGCCAAGAAAATTATAGTCAAACGCGCACCAAAGTATTGAAACATGTTTAATCGTAACGGAGCCTAGGTGATCAAGGCTCTTCACATTTTCCTTCTATTTAATAAATGTGAATTGCAAGGTTTTCTTGGTAAGTGTAATGGGGTGGTTTCCCATTTCCTATTTCTGTCGCCACTGTTTTAAATTTGGACGTGGATTTCAGGATTCAACCAAAAGTAATGTCCAATCATAGAAAAGCTGTTAAGTGTTAAATAGAAGTATTAAATAGAACTATCTGATATCTATCTATCTATCTATCACAATCAGTCCAATTATTTCTTTCTTTCTCTCTCTCTTTCTTTCTTTCTTTCTTAACTCAATACATTCATATCCATCTATCTATCAAAATCTGTCCAATTCTTTCTTTCTTTCTTTCTTTCTTTCTTTCTTCATTCTTATCTTAATATGTTCACATCTATCTATCTAAACTAATCGATATCTTTCTATTCATAGATCGATCATGCCAAATTATTCATATATATATATATATGTGTGTGTGTGTGTGTGTGTGTGTGTGTGTGTGTGTGTGTGTGTGTGTGTGTGAGAGAGAGAGAGAGTCTGTTAATATCTATATATTTATCTCAGCATGTTCATACCTATCTATTTCTACTTGTCCATATCTATCGAGCGATCATCTGTTAATTATCTATCGATCGATCGATCGATGATGTCAAATTATTCATATCTATCTATACGTCTCTCCGAGTCTGTTAATATCTATCTATCTATCTATCTATCTATCTATCTATCTATCTATCTATCTATCTATCTATCTGAGTCTGTTAAAATCTATCTATTTATATTCAATGTTAGAGTTTCTCTCAAAGACGCTTACCGAATCTGAGCATAAGAATAATTACGGACTGAAACGCAATGTTCCCACTGTGAAAGTCCAATTCCGAAATCTCCCTCATGGAATCTATGCTAATTAGAGAGAAAAAATACTCCTACTCACAAAGAATAACGTAAAATGTCAGTGTTATATTCTATTTGTTACTCAAATTGAAACAAAGATGCACATATGAGTTTTTGTGTCATGGCATTTGCTTGCATTGCACTCTTTCACCTCTTTGAAACGTTTCGCTGCATGCACCACAGATTGAACCTCAAACAAAAACACTTAGACGAATGTTGCTATGTCCAAAGTTGACGGGAATCATTGAAGATTTTTATCAGATTATCTGAAAAGCCCAGTCAAAATTGACACCGTCTTCACAGGGTTACAATTTTATTTTTCTGACACAATATATATCTTACACAAATAATAAGAATAAAAGCTAGAACTTAATATATGCTAAAGGCTTAAAATATCAAATAAACTGATGGCTCTATGCTAAAGATGACAGAGCCTAAATATAATATAATATAAAATTATTAGTGTATAAATACAATATGGAAACCGCTAATAAAGAAAGGTTGACAAATGGCAGCAAGTCTTCCAACGCAGCAGGAGCAGCAGTCAAAACATGGACAGAAGCAGTAGCAGTCGCAATCTAATCAACAAGTTGGTTATGTTTAAAGCCCCAAGATCACTACAGCGAATTGTACTACGGGACAATGGCCTATTGCCGGGGTGACCAAACTAAGCCACGCGGACCGGATATCAGTTCACCCGGTCCGCCGCTGCCTATGAGCTAAAATATCATTCTTTACATGGAATTAGCAATGGATTTTAGTTAAACTTACTATGTAGAAAAATTGAAATAAATGTAAGTAACAATGTCAGATTTTGTCCAATTTGATTTTTTGCATGTGATAGTACAGTGTAACCCGGATATAAGAGACCCGAATATAAGAGAAACCCGGGTATAAGAGAGATTTTACTCTGGTCCCAAATTAGAGCCCGTGTTAATGTATATACAGTGTAACCCGGATATAAGAGACCCGGATATAAGAGAAACTCGGATATAAGAGAAATTTGCTCTGGTCCAAAATTAGAGTCTGTGTTAATAAAACAAAATAGATCAAAACCGGATATAAGAGAAACCCGGATATAAGAGACTCCGTCTCCGACCCCGACAACTCTCTTATATCCGCGTTACACTGTATAATAGACCAAACCCGGATATAAGAGAACCCCGGATATAAGAGACTTATCCGGACCCGATAACTCTCTTATATCCGGGTTACACTGTAATAGTTCTAGGAAAATCAGCGAAATAAAATATTCGCGATTTTTTGCGACTTTTGATATCCTAACGTTTTATTTTTTTTGTGTAAGTTCCTGCCATGAAATTTCGAAGAGCCTTATTGAAAGCGAAACACGAAGAGGGAAATCTTCTTGAATTTTGTTGCTGTTTATCTGATGATAAGTGTTCACACTTGAAGAAATCTGCCTCTGGTATGGCATCAGTGTTCGGAACAACTTATGTCTGTGAGCAAAAGTACTTTCAAAAATTAAGTATTTAAAGTCAGCACATCGAACGAGGTTGACTGATGAACATTGATGATTTTTTACCGTAAAGGTAAAAATGCCTCACAAGCAACAAAAAAGATAAAAGTAAAAGTAAATGCTACAGTGTAATCTTACTCCATCTGTTCTATCTCTCATATATATATATATATATATATATATATATATATATATATATATATATATATATATAAAAGTGGTCATGGAAGTCAGCACTTAGAGGCGACAGTCTGTTTCATGCTAGTGCAATCGTCAGGCAGTTGCCTGACGATTGCACTAGCATGAAACAGACTGTCGCCTCTAAGTGCTGACTTCCATGTCCACTTTTATATTTACACATGCTCTATCTCTGATATTGAGCACTATATCCCATAAATATAGCACACTTTAAGATTATATTTCTTCATATATATATATATATATATATATATATATATATATATATATATATATATACACACACACACACACATATATATATATACACACACACACACACACATATATATATATATATATATGTATGTATATATATGTATATATATATATATATATGTATGTATATATATGTATATATATATATATATATGTATATATATATGTATATATATATATATATATATATATATATATGTATATATATATGTATATATATATATATATATATATATATATATATATATATATATATATATATATATATATATGGCTTTCCACACGTGTACTATCAATAAACTCATTCAAAGCTTGAGCAATACTATGTTTACTCACTGTATCATATGATCAAATAACTGTTGACTGATTTGATTTTTACGACAACACTTATTGTACGTTATTTAAAATTGAACCATATTTCGGATTGTAATAGGTCAAATATAGTATCTTGTGATTCTAAGCAGCCTCCCCTACATCTAAGTTCTGAATCGGCTCTGCACTGCTTAACTCCTGTGACCGAACGAGACTTGACGTTTTCAGCCCAATTTGACTGTAAATTGATTAAATGGATGATTCAAAATAATTAAATTCCAGCAGTCTCATAGTTAGTTTAGTGTTTGTTATGCCAAAATCACATCAAGATGTTATAACCTCTGACATCGCTTACAATGCCGTTCATATATTCTTAGTCTTTTTAAAATATCGGAATGTTTAGTTGATATATTTTTGTTAGAGGAATGAACCTTTTCCATGTCCTATTCGTCTTTATTCTGTTGTAAAATTATCCGCCTGTTTCACATTGCTTAAACATTAACTACTTTTTTTAATGATTGTGGTAATTTTTATACTGAGATTTGAATCATTCAGCTAAATTATTTCTAAACGATCTTAACGTATATATATATATATATATATATATATATATATATATATATATATATATATATATATTCAGTCACTTTCCCGCCGCCGTAACATAGCTTCGCTGTGCCTTTTCTATAAAACATGTCATGGTAATTGTTCTGATGATCTTTCCTCTTTGTTACCACGACTTTACGAATTTTAACCCAATACTAGACTGGCAGATAGGTCTCATCATTTTATATCTAAAATGACTAGATTTAACTGTAGGTTTTGTGCGAACAGTTTCTTCCCACCTACTTCTCTTCCGGCTTGCTGCTTTCTAGTCAACTTTGCTCTTCAAATATTTAAATGCAATGTCAATCATTATCTTCTGTCTTCTTAATACCGTTTCTATTATTTTTGTCTCTCATTAAAAATGTTTCTTTATATCTCATTTTCTTTCACACTCCGTAAATTAATTCCTTGCGTCTTGATCACTTTATACTAGGGGTAAAATAATTATATATACGCCACCCGCTAAAGGTTTGGCGCCACGCTGCATTTCTTTACCCCCCACCCTAAAATGAGATATTTTTCTATTTTTTAAAGTAAAAGATGAAATTTCAGTAGCTACAGTGTGTTTTCTTTTATTTATCAGTCGTTCTCCAAGCTCATGTTACTACCAAAAGATTTATCTGTCTATAATATATTTTACTAAATTACGAATATTTTCTATGATAAATATATTTCGTTTTTCATCATTAATCCGTCAGTAGACTTTAAATCTATGCGAAATGTTAATAAACGTTTCAAATATTAACTCAGCCCTGACTAAACTTGTAAAGAAAACATGTGTAGATGTTTCTGTTTAAAGAAAGAACAGTCGTTCTATTACGACATTATTTTCATAGATTTTTTATTTATAAATTAATTTTTACGTATTTTGAACATATTGGCAAAATCAAAATCAAATTTTATTTAAAGAAGTTTGCTCTGAAAGATAAATTGCAAAGAAGTTGAAGATTTCTAGACAAGCGAGTAATATTCGTGAAAAAGGTATTTTGGAACTGATGCAAATGTTGACAGAAAAAGAGATGAAGCACCAAGAATGACAACTGCTGCTGAAGATAAACACTTGATTATTGAAAGCAAAAGAAATAGAAAGAAAACTGCCCTTCTGTTGACAGCTGAACTTAATTCCTCTCACAGCTCAACAGCAACCAGAGTCGCTCTCAACTGTGAAAAGTCGACTTAGATTAGCAGGGCTCAGTGTGTGCATAGACATCAGGGAATGCCTGTTCTTTTTCTTTTTAAGCGCCATGTCCTTTCAGAACGTAGGCGATCACCTCCACCTCCCTCTATCCCTTGTAGCCCTCAAAAAGTTCCTTCCCTTTGCTTCCTCCCCCAAACCATGTTCTGTCATCCACTTGCTTGAATCTGACAGGTATGTCAGGCGTTGTTTTCTCTTTTTCCCGCTATTCGACCCGTGAGTATCATATTCTCCAGGCCCTCCTTCCTCATTATGTGAAACTTCAGCTGCCAATTCCTGATATTTAGTATAAGCCTCCTCCTTGTTTGCAACCTCTCTAAGATCTCATCGTTGCTCACACGCTCGGTCCACGACATCCTCAGCATCCTTCTGTAGAACCACATCTCTGCGGGCCTCGAGTCTCTTCTTTCATCTTAGAGGGAATGTTCGCTGACGTAAAGAAGGACAGATGTCACATAACAGTTCAGTATTCTTTTCTTTGTTACCAAAGGTATCCCCCTGTCTCGCAGTACTCTGCCGAGCTTTTGGAATGCGTCCTTGGCCATCGCAATAAACTTGCGAATCTCAGTGTCGCGCTTACCGTCCTCTGTCGAGACGCTTCCCAGTTATTTAAACTTCCGGGTCAGCGTAATTTTTAGTGTTCCCGACCTTCAGATGGCATTTCGGGATCATGCTTTTACTGACGACTATGCACTCTGTCTTCTTGTATTTTATGCTTAGTCCCTTCTTCTCACTCACCGTCGCTACCTTCTGTAGGAGATTTTGTCATTTCATTTCTGTGTCTGCTGTCAGGTGTTATGCAAGGTGAATAAACAGAAAAGAGTGTTATGGGCAAGAAGCGCAAAAACTGAACATTGAAAGATTGGCAAAATGTATTGTGAACAGAACAGTCCAAATTTGAACATATTGATAATAGGAGGAGAGTGTACGTGAGGAGAAAACGAGGGGAAAAACTGAATGATGAATGTGTGGTACCAAGAGTCAAGCATGGTGGTTTTGTTATGATGTGGGGTGCTTTGTGGAAGAGAAAGAGCTGAAGATTTGATTCAGGTGAAGGGGATCATGAAAAAAGAACAATATCTTTTGATTTTGAAAAGACATGCTATACCAGCTGGTTTATGCAGAATTGGGAAAAATCAAATTTTTAATACGAAAACAGTCTAAAACTCTTTTAAATTATGTCAAATAACCTTGACTCAAAATAAAAGGAACAGCATTTTGAAAATGATTTGGCCGCTTCACTCACATGACCTATCTCCCATTGAATTAGTATGGGATAAATTAATTAGGATAGTTGGAAGAGAATACTCAAAGCGTGAGCGTGAGCTTTTTCAGTGCTTAAAGAATGTTTGGGAAAGAATTCCAAAAATCCGTGAAGCAGCAATTAAGATAGGTTATGATTTTATTGACGAAAACAGAATATGATTCTTTGTAGCTCTAAGGTATATTTGTCCACTTCATTTTCCGCCCCTGTTCTACCATCCATTTGCACAACCTCGTTAATATTGAGTGTATCCGTCTGCACCTCTTTCTTAAAGTAATAAAAAATATTTTTCACTTAACACCAATAAATATTTATGTTTTCAAGATTTGCGAATTAAATTTTAATATAAATATTAAACATACCGATGCATGAATACGGCAGGTTATGTAAGGTACAATATTTTTGTTGAAATAGATTGCTGTAAATGAAGAGTTTGATATTATCGGGAGGAATAATAAAGGAACTTAGGAAAGAAGAAGAAGAAGAAGAAGAAGAAGAAGAAGAAGAAGAAGAAGAAGAAGAAGAAGAAGAAGAAGAGGAAGAAGAAGAAGAAGAAGAAGACGAAGAAGAAGAAGAAGAAGAAAATCGACATGATAAAAAAATCATAAAAGCACTTAAAGAAAATATAAAAAAGTGAGAAGAAGAAGAAGAAGAAGAAGAAGAAGAAGAAGAAGAAGAAGAAGAAGAAGAAGAAGATAAAGAAAAAGAAAATCGACAATATAACAAACAGTGTAAAAGCACTTAAACAAAATATAGAAAAATGACAAGAAGAAGAAGAAGAAGAAGAAGAAGAAGAAGAAGAAGAAGAAGAAGAAGAAGAAGAAGAAGAAGGGGAGGGGGAGTAACGAATAAAGAAGTCTGTTGAGAAGAAAATCGACAATATGATAAAAACAGCGTAAAGGCACTTAAACAAAATATAGAAAAGTAAGACGATATAGAAGAATAAGAATTGAAGAATGAAAAAGTGAAAAGAATAAAAACAATAGAAGAATTGTGATAGGAAAGTGAGAAACGAAAAGTGAAAAAAATAAAATTATTAAATATAAAAATGTATGCGAATAGAATGAAAGATGAGAAAAGAAAGAAAGTAAGAAGAAAGATATGGCAGGAAGGAAAAAAGAAAAAAAGGAAAAATAAACGAGAAAGATATATAAGTAACGAAAGAAAGAAAGAGGGATAAGAAAAAGAAAGGAAAAAAGATGTGTAAGTAAAGAAAGAATCAAAGAATAAAGAAATATACAAAGAAAGGTAAGAAAAAGAAAGTAAAAAGAAAGATACGTAAGTAATGAAAAAAAGAAAGAAAATTAAAAAGAGTGTGACAAGGAAGATATGTCAGTGAAGAAAGAAAGAAAAACAGAACGTAAAAAGAAAGATATGTAAGTATAGAAAGAAAAAAAGAAAAATAAGAAAGTAAAAAAACGTATATAAGTAAGAAAGAAAGAAAAAATGAAGTAAAAAGAAAGATATGTAAGTAAGGAAAGAAAGAAAAAAAAGACAGAAATATGAGTAAAAACGAAGCAAAAAGAAAGATATATATGTAAGTAAAGAAAGATATCTAAGTAACGAAAATGAAAAAGAATGATGTGTCAGTAAAGGAAGAAAGAAAGAAAGAAAGGAAGAAAGAAAGAAAGAAAGAAAGGAAGAAATATAAGAAAAAAAGTAAAAGAAAAATATAAGT
Source organism: Acanthosepion esculentum (assembly GCA_964036315.1). Lineage (NCBI taxonomy): Eukaryota > Metazoa > Mollusca > Cephalopoda > Sepiida > Sepiidae > Acanthosepion > Acanthosepion esculentum. The sequence continues at coordinate 35,088,261 of OZ038509.1, read as the reverse complement.
AAAAAGAACGTAAAGAAAGAAAGAAAGAAAGAAAGAAAGGAAGAAATATAAGAAGAAGAAAGTAAAATAAAATATAAGAAAAAAGAACGTAAAGAAAGAAAGAAAGAAAGAAAAGAAAAAACGTATAAATAGGAAGTAAAAAAGAAAGATATGTAAGTAAAAACAGAAAGAAAAGCACCAATCTAAGAAAGAAAGAAAGAAAGAAAGAACAAAATAAAGAAAGAAAGATAGAAGGAAAGAAAGAAAGGAAGAAATATAAGAAAAAGAAAGTAAAAGAAAAATATAAGTAAAAAGAATGTAAAGAAAGAAAGAAGAAAGAAAAAGGTATAAATAGGAAGTAAAAAAAGAAAGATATGTAAGTAAAAACAGAAATAAAAGCACCAATCTAAGAAAGAAAGAAAGAAAGAAAGAAAGAGAGAAAGAAAAAAGAAAAAGGTATAAATAGGAAGTAAAAAAGAAAGATATCTAAGTAAAAACAGAAAGAAAATCACCAATCTGGGAAAGAAAGAAAGAAAGAAAGAGAGAAAGAAAAAAGAAAAAGGTATAAATAGGAAGTAAAAAAGAAAGATATGTAAGTAAAAACAGAAAGAAAAGCACCAATCTAAGAAAGAAAGAAAGAAAGAAAGAAAGAAAGAGAGAAAGAAAAAAGAAAAAGGTATAAATAGGAAGTAAAAAAGAAAGATATGTAAGTAAAAACAGAAAGAAAAGCACCAATCTATGAAAAAAGACCTTGAGGCAGTTTAATTCTTTTGGAAATGCAAAAATGAATTAAACGTTAACAGTTTAAGAATAAAAGAAATAAAATTTAAATTGAAAGAAATAAAAAATTGATAGTGAGGAGATATTGAGCCAAGAAGATAAAAAAAAATGATGATGTTATTGAGAACTGGACTTACAGGTGCAAGAGATAAGTAAAATATGAAAGAATTCGTAGCAAATGATACGTATGGTCGGAATAAAAGTATAACTAAGCCAAGAAAAAGCATATTAAAAACGAACATTTGTTTTTTTTCTCTTTTGTTCATTTGTCTTTCCTTTCATTATTTTTTGATTTGCCATAACATCAAATGAAGTTGAACATCAAAGAATGTTACGAACCATTCAGGCGGGTTTCTTATAAGCAGACAAAGTTCATGCGAGCTCAGAGTACGAACTGCTTCCGATCTTCGTAAAAAGATCATAAATCAAATTTTCACAAAGAAAAGTAGCTGTTAAAGTTATTGCAACTTCTACACAAATATCTGACTTTCAAACGAGAACATGTTTTGCTCGTAAGGGAATAGATGTTGGAAGACTGTTCAGATTGTTATAGATGTGGAACGCGTACACTTTTGGATTTCTAAAATCAGGATTTTCTCTGCAAATGAATAAATTCTATGGAAATGAAGTTCCACTAATCGAATTCTACCGCCTTATATAATCAATAATCTGGCGGAAAGAAATCAGTAAACAGAACGGTCATCAAGGGACACATAAACGGATGAGGGAAGAAAAGAAGAAGGAAGGGAGGAATTTAATTAAAAAAAACGCGAATGAAGTTAAGGAAAAGAAAGGAGATAGTTGTAAGCAAAGAATGTATACGAAAACAGAAATATAAAGAAAGGAAAAGAAAGATAGAAAGAAAGAAAACCATGAGAATATATGGAAGGGTGTCCTGAAAGATTGACATCATTTTCTAGTCTAATAACATAGTCAATTCTCGCTGAAATGATCTCAAATTTTAACAAAATGTGTAAAAACTAAGATGACTGTTATCTTGTTGTGATTCTACCAGGAAGATGAATTGGACGTGCCAGTGACAATGACAAGGTACTGTTGAATTCACCTACCTTGTTTTTTTTTTCTGTTGGACTATGTAAAATGACAGATATACATCCCCACTCTTTCTTCAAGCCTAGAAGGAACTTAAGCAAAAAGTCACTGAGGCGTTGGAGAATGTTACGCATTACATGCTACATCGTGATTGGCAGGAGCTGGACTACCGACGTGCGTCGTGTAACAGGTGGTGCGTATATTGAACATTTATGAAGCACTGTGAAATCGGTTATAAAATCTACATCCCTCTGTATATCTTGTCCGAATTTTCATAAATGATTGTTTTATTGGTCAACATGAAGCCTATTTAATTTCGTTTGTCTGTGACATGCAGTTATTCAGATATTCACATTTTAAATGAGGGCAGTTTTTTTTTTAGTGGAGGACACCTTGTACAAAGCGAAAAAGAAATAATTGATCGATTGATTCGTTTTCTACCGCTTATCAAACCTTTTTATGTTATTTAAAACCAGGAAATATTTTTAGATTGTAAAAAAATATTTTTCGAAACAATATTGATTTAGTGATATAAATTTTACTAATTAACGCATACCTGAGGGGAGAAGTTGTGGTTTCATACCTTTCTCGAGGGTAGTTGCGCATGATTATAACACACCAAACTGTAATTGGAACTCGGCTCTCCGATTGACAATTCTGAGCCGTTATCCATTACACCACCCGCATATCTAAGTTTACAGGATCTGTTATTCCCAAGCGGTCACCCATCTAGGTAGTGACCAGGCTCGACGTTGCTTAACTTCGGTGATCGCACGCGATGTGACCGTAATCGAAAAAGAAATAAGAAAACCAGAAAGAATTATTATTTTGAAGAATAGAAAGCTTTTCCATGAAAACCACAAAAGAGAGTAGATCACGTGAAAGATAGGGATTATATTCAGCGAGTAACAGATAAGTAATCTCTCCCTATCTATTTCTCTATCCATCTATCTTTCTCTATCTCCCACTCTATAGCAGGGTGATTGAAAGGTAACTTCCTATTTTATGTATATTATAGTTAGAGGGCAGAGTATTTAATGCATAATATATATATATATATATATATATATATATATATATATATATATATATATATATATGCAGGTGAAACATGAGAACTCTTATGTAGCGAAGGAATCATATTTTTAAAAACTAAAAATATTATTATAATATATATATAAGCTTGTGTGTGTGTGTGTGTGTGTGTGTGTGTGTGTGTGTCTACAGGGTGAAATGAAAAGTAACTCCCTATTTTATGTATGATGGACTCTCCCGTCAAACTTTAATTTTTACAAGAACGGGGCTTCTCTCATACATAATATAGGGAGTTACTTTTCAATCACCATATATATATATATATATATATATATATATATATATATATATATATATATATGTGCGTGTGTATGTGTGTGTATGTGCGTGTGCGTGTGTGTGTAGAGATAGATAGATAGATAGATAGATAGATAGATAGATAGATAGATAGATAGATAGATAGATAAAATTACAACGTATCGCACATATATAGTTCAGGTGTTAATGAAACAGTGCTCAAATTAAAGAAATAGAATAAATATATATATATATATATATATATATATATATATATATATATATATATATATATATATATATAATAAATATGCATACTATGTCACATCTCTAGCACGACTGAGTTTCATACACGACGTAATCTTCGAGTGCTGAGCTCAAATTGGCTTTTTAACGATTTGAAACAAAATATATCTGCCTATCATGACGCTGATGTCGTGATACTTAATTTTACGGTTGCTGGACATTAAGCCATTTTTCTCTACCGCTGTTCAACCAGTGGTTGGGCATTACGTCATTTTTCAATACTACCCTTAATGCAGTTGTCAGGGCTCAAAGGGTTAAGACCTAATCTGGTGTAGTGTATTTAAGGAGATGTTTATTTTTCTGTCTGTTAGTAGTAATTAATTAACTTGTCTAGTTCAATAAATTAGGGTTGTTTTTTAGAATAACAAGTTTTTAAGCTGAACAAAGACAATTGTCGCCTCTTCTGTTAAAAATAAACAGTTAATGTGTGTCTATATATATATAAATATATTTAAGTGATTCATCGAGTCTGAAACCTCTACTGAAACACAGAAAGCACTTGACGGCCGTTTCGTCCGATATTTGGGACTCATCAGCAGTGCGCATCCACTACCGAGAATTGAAACCCTGACATTTAGATTGTCAAGCAAACACCACACCAACTGCTCCAACTGGCCTCGGCGACAAAGATGTAGCAAACCAGACTCAATATAGCGACGCTCACTCACATATTCCGTGGTGGAATTCTACTGAGATTCACTTTAACCATAGGACTGTGTCCCCTGGAGCCACGACTACTATCACCAAGCCGCTCACTCCAGAGCATTAGAAGCTGGTTCAAGCAATGATATACATTTGAAATTATTGGGATATATATATATATATATATATATATATATATATATATATATATATATATATATATATATATATATCTATATATATATATATATATATATATAAAGACATTTTTATTTTTAACATTGTTTTCAGAGATACAAGTATTTAAGTAAATGCTCTGTTTATAATAAACAGTATTAAATAACATTTACCTGCCTGAATGTCCGAGAAAAATTCATAGAATAATGTGTGACGTCATTTGTTTACATTTGATACGCCATGGACAGTTATGAATGTCCGTGAGAGATTCAGGGAAGATTGAAGTTTATAAGCAGTAAATTCGACCTTGCCAACCGAACGATCCTTAGTGACCGAAACGGTTAAGGCACGTCAGGCTATATGACGGTTCCGTATAGGATACAGGTTCGAATCCTGTAGAGGACGAATATTTTCTCTGAAAATTTCTCGGACATTCAGGCCGGTAAATGATATTTAATACTGTTTATTATAAACAGAGCATTTACTTAAATACTTGTATCTATAATAAAATATCTTTAAATAATTGTCGGACTTTGTCCATTTCATAATATATATATATATATAAAGATATTTTTGAAGGTACAAAATTTTATCACAGAAATAAAAGTGTGAAGCTTGATATTACCAGACATATTAAAAACGGGCAAAGCAACCAGTTTCGCTCCCGCTCTTCAGGCTTCCACGGGAGATTTAATTTAAATTAAAAACACAGAAAATGTTCAATGAAAAGGAAATGTGAGCTAGAGACAAATGACAGCGAGTCCCAACAAACACTCACGCTGTTTACACAAGGAAGGCTTGCGGGACCCGATGTAAAGTGCCTCCAGCACCTTGAGGTGAAATAAAGAGTGTTATATATATATATATATATATATATATATATATATATATATATATATATAATTAAAACGAAATGTGGTTCATGTGCGCTCCTTTTTACTTGTAGATATAATAGGCCGGATAATAAAATTTGAAGAATAAAAAGCCAACAAAATTTACCAATATTATCAATAAAACTGATATCTATTACATATTAAACTATTGACTGAATTGAAGTACGAAGAGATAGATTTTAATGTCGGAATTTTCTAAAGCGCCTGTGTTCTTTTTCAACGTTAGGAGGAATAGACAAAGGAGAGGGGCTTACTCTTCCGAGGAAAGTTGTGCTTAGAGGTCCCCTCTGTGGAAATTACGCTCTCTGAGTAAATCCAAAATCGCTGTTTAATCTTTCAACGTGTCAGTTTATTTATTTATGCGTCTTTCTCCTCGGCTGTTGAATGAAGACGCTAAAAGCATGCATCTGTTGTCATCGGCGCTATGAAATAGTTGCTTGAAGTGTGCTGCAACAGGGAAATTTTTGTTGTTGTCCCGGATGGTTTTTTCCACAAAGTATCTTTCGAAGTGAAACGTCATTTTCACCTAAGGAATACATAAGGAATGAGGGTGATTCAACTCTCTAGACGCACCAAGGTGTGTGTTGGTGGTAAAACTCAGAGCTTGTCGTAGTCCAGAACGCGCTTGAACACTTGCCATGGACATAGCGATAGAAAGGTCGTCGTCCCTTACAAGCGAATACGGTAAAGGCTAGAATCTGAAGATTGCACAGTTCCAACCAAGATATAACACTATTATTACATTTTTTGGTCTGATCTGACTCTTGCAGTGATAAAGCATGGTAGAATTAGTCAGGGACATTCTAGACGTTATACAATCCTGACAAAATTCCCAGAGTTTTTAGATAATTTAGATAATTATATATGTTCATCTTAAAGTACAACCGTTTATAATGACAGGAGAAGAAAACTGTAGATCTCTTTTGCAATTGTATATTTCAGCATATTTACACTGAATTACACACACACACACATACACACATGTATTACTTCAAATGTTATTATTAATGGATACTCGTATTTGAAACAGAGGCCCTATATTATTTTTTATGCATTACGTCTACCTGTGCAGTCGAAAGATCTTAATAAAGAAAATTTACGCAGGAAGGATTCTAATTTACAAGCCCCTTGAACTAGCGTCGCCCTTTGTAAGAGAAAGCACCGTTTTATCCGGCATGAATTACCGCTCGGCCACGAAGGGCGTCACATTACACGATGGCTTTATCCTTTAAAACTTTTTGGGCTTTCCTTTAAAACGTGAAGTAGACGTGGGCTTTACTGCGAGATTATCATATGCATGCATAAACACACAGATACACACACACACACACACACACACATATATATATATATATATATATATATATAGCTATCTCCATTCATGTCTATAGATATCAACTTTCTCTCTATCTTTGTATCTATCGCTATACATATATACGTATATATACATACACACACACACACACACACACACACACACACATATATATATTTTTGTCATCCACAGACAGACTGTTTCGCTGTTTCATCAGTGTGGCTAGACGTCCGGTTGCCTCTAGCTACGATCGAAACCCGACTGAATTTGTGTCAGTCGGAATCTCTACCCGCTAAGCCATCAGCGTACGGCCGTACCGTACGCTGATGGCTTAGCGGGTGGAGGTGAATTTTAGCGTGTTTATTTTTAGATTCGGATAAACACACAGTGACTGAGAGTGACTCAATTCTGTCGAAGAGTCGTGCAGTATTAGCATAAATAGTCACTGTTTACAAATTCACACCCCAAACCAGAGGGCTCAACCGAAATTAATTTCAGGAGCTACTATTTTTGTCATCCACAGACAGACTGTTTCGCTGTTTCACAGCTCATCAGTGTGGCTAGACGTCCGGTTGCCTCTAGCTACGATCGAAACCCGACTGAATTTGCGTCATACATATATATATATATATATATATATGTATATCTATTATGTGGTACGTGATCAATTTATATAACATAGATCGAAACCCGACTGAATTTGCGTCATATATATATATATATATATGTATATCTATTATGTGGTACGTGATCAATTTATATAACATAAATCATTCATACGAATAATTAGCTTCATTATTTGTTATTCGTATGAATGATTTATGTTATATATATATATATATATATATATATATATATATATATATATATATATATATATATATATATATGTGTGTGTATGTATGTATGTGTAGGATAAGAAATATACATACACGCACGTAAAATTACACGGACGTATGGATATATTTCTTCCACAGGTGTTATAAATACATTTCTCAATGTTACAAGACGAAGCTATAAATATATATTAGTTAATATACATAATATTGAACATCGATAGCACGACTCGGGTTTTAATGCAGTTGCTGCAATCTTAAAGATTGCAGCAACTGCATGAAAATCTGAGTCGTGCTATCGACGTTATAGAGCGTGGGGTGGTAAGACGGACAAAATAAGAAATATATCAATTAAAACACATAAATATAACGATATAAATAGATAGTTGGAGAGAGTATAATGAAAGGAGGCGCACAGCGATGTATATGAACATAAACAAATATATATATATATACATACATATATGCCTACATACTTTCTAATCTATTCAAATTATTGAAGCAATGATCTGTATTTTTATTTATCTACATTTTTTCTTATCAAGAAAGAAATGAATAAATTCCTTGAGGCCCAAATCTATAGTAATTTAAAAAATATACTTGGACTTATTATTTTCTCTTTCAAAAACAGCGCTTGTTTCCCTCAAGATATCACAGCCGATTTATATTTATCACATTCTTTGAACCAAAACATAATTCTGCAAAATGCAATTCTTCAAAAGAATTTTTTTTAAAGAATTTAAAACATTATTTTTTTAATTATTGATGTTTTTATAACTTTAGCTTCTTCCAACACCGAACCAAATATCTGGCCTACTTTCTGTTTGAAATACTTCAATGTATTCCATCGACAGCCGTATACAATGGTTAATAATAGATAACAGGTATAAGACATGGATCTAAAAATATTGGTTGCCACTCAACACAGTTTTCATTTAATTTTCCTAACGAATAAATAAAATTCTCAAAAATTACATATGGAAAAAGGGTTTAATTAAAACAAAAACGGGTCTGGGAGTGTATTTCTTAGTAATTACAGTGTACCTGTATTGTTCATATTGCTGGCAGTAGATATCAAAATGTAAATACAGTTTTTTTTTAATTTAACGTAAATTGTTGATATTTGTAAATAGTGTTTTAGGGGCCACTTTACACATTAACATATAGCTTAAAAGTGCAATAGAGCACTGCATGTAGTTCAATATATTAAGAGCAATCATTTGTGTTCACTAGATGATTGTACGAGTCTGCCAATAATTGTTTCTGCATCCAATTCATGTAACAATTCCTTTTCAATGGATAGCAATATGTGCGATTCCAAATTCTTCTCAGACATCGAATTTCTTAACTTTGTCTTTATATTCTTTAACTTTAACAATGTCCTCTTAAGTTCATATTCATATTTTTTGCTAAAACACTTATCGCTATTTTTTTCTATATTGCTTTTTTATTTTATATCGAAGTCTACTTGCAATTGAGTAAGCTGACAGCCTGGAAAGTCCTCCACTGATTTTCAGTTTATTTTCGAAGCCAACATAACGACTCATGGGTTTAAGAGACTATACAACGCTAATTATCCTGATTTTATTTTCTCCCTATAGTAGACGAATCATATACAAATCTCCTCAGATTTGTATCCTAACGTAAACAAAGCAATCTATAAAGAAGCTATGGCTTTTTTATTTATTAATCCGGCAGATATATTTAATTTAAACGTTATTTTTAGGGGATACCCATATACGAATAATTCGAGAATCTTTGAAGAAATTTACGTTTATAAGACACTATTCAACTTTGTCCGATCGATAAGATCTACCGTGTCCGAGTTGGTCTACAGTCCTCAGATGTAAGGAAGTTTACTCCTGCTATATTGGAATGCAGATTCGAATATATATATATATATATATATATATATATATATATATATATATATATATATATATGTGTGTGTGTGTGTGTGTGATATGATAATGAACAAATTGGAAACGTATATAAATCTAACTTGTTATTAAAGTTTTGTAAACTTTTAAAGATTCTTGTATGCCTAAGCGGAGATCGGATGCTTATGTCTATTAGACATACAAGAATCTTTACAAACTTACATACATATAGAATTATGTTGACGCCAGAAAAAAATGAAATTATTAACCAAAATTTCGAAGTTTCTAAAAATAATTTTTAGGAAATAATAATTTTTACTTAAAAAAATATTTCCGTCTTTCCTCTTAATAATGAAACAAAAATAAACATGGCGATAAAACTCTGTTTTTATTAAGTTTTAAGCATCTTTTTATCAGGTATGCTCATTTTTAACGAATCTTTGAAAGTACATACTGGAATGTATCGGCTCGTGGTAACTGATACCAAAATCACGACTTAAGAAACAATTCTATATGACTACAATGTGGATACAGATGGGAAGACCTTGCAAATTGTATTTATAAGAGATATAGGAAAATAGAAGTGTGTATACAGTCACTTGAACAAATATAAGCAGCTGCTTGACTTGAAATGCATTTTAAATCTTGATCTACAGGGTGGTCTGAATGTTTTGCCACCCCCTACATAATATAAATTTCTATTTCAGATGGCTGACACAAAAATGATGGCGTTCATACAGACCTTCCGATGTGTGACAGCCTCAGTGAAAGTGAATAAACTGAATCCAGTACAAGAATCATCTCCAGTTTTAATGCACGTGATACGTGAGTGGCCAATGAGAATGGACACAAACAAAATTGGAAATACCAAAGTTATGGCTTTCTGTCAGTTTTCTCTCAATCTCAGACGAATCTTTAATAAAAGTGAAATATGTTAGATTGATATACGTCTCCTATTTGTTCTTTATCTTATTATCCTGTTGGATTCCGATCAATATTTGATCAGCATTTGATCTTTAACTCATATATATATATATATATATATATATATATATATATATATATATATATATATATATATATATATATATATATATATATATATATATATGTATTTTTTCATTTTAGACGTTATTTTTAATGGCTACTCGCATTGGAGTAGATGCTGCGCTTATTTATTAAACATTATATTTATTTATTTTCGCTTACCGGCCTGAATATTTGAGAAATATTAATAAGGGAAATTATGCGCGCCTGCCGAGGGGCACGCAATTTCATCAGTAGACGAAATAAATAAATAAATATACATTTTAATAAATTGAGGGAACGTCTACTCAAATATGAGTATCAACTAAAAATAACGTTGAAGTGAAAAACATGTTCGGATTAGTAAATTAAAAATCAACTATTTCTTTATTAGTAATGGATTTTTAAATATGCAAAAAAAGCTTGTACGATAAAAATGACGGCTATATTTATATAAATATTTAATTTCGTTTATATATATATATATATATATATATATATATATATATATATATATATATATATATATATATGGAGCATTTAACCCCAAGCAAAGCGGGAATACCACTATTACAAAAAGAGCTACAGAGAGTGTAAGTAAGGAAATAGAGTGGGTATGGGGGTCGTTGCGGGAAGGACAAAAAGAAGAACGGAGAAGGATAGTTGAAAGAACAGGAGATTGAAGGCAACAGAAGATGTCGATTGACATTACATTAGTTTTTGGGAGATTATAGTTATAAGGGATTTTCATTTCTACAACGATATCTGCTGTCGCATGTAAGAAAGAACTCTGCTATTCAAATCCTTAAAAGTACAAATATCCAAAAGAATGCTATCGCGACTCGTGCAGTTAAATGATAGCTATGTTTTGAAATTGCCTTTGTTATATTTTCTGCCTGTATAATGTAGCGTTTTTATGTATACAATTAAGTCTGTTGTTGCATATAAGAAATAATTCAGCTTTTCAAATCATAAAAAGTAAAAAATTCAAAAGAAAGTTGACTTAAAAAAGAAGAAAGAAATTAGTTTATTTACACCGTATCCCCCACCTCATGCTTCGGTCATATTCCGTTTTGGGGGGCATCAATTAATACCTCCATATCAACATAGCATTTTATCATTAAAAAGGGAATGTCAGGCTGCGTAACCGATAAATACATTGACAAATATGATATTTTGTTTTATATTACAGACATAGGCTTTAACTAAGCAAGTTATGAAGGATGTCTTCTTGAATACGTAATTTTTGAAAATTAAATGAGCACTTTTGCTTTAATAATAATAATAATTCCGAAACATGAAACTAACACAAATATGAGAATTTCGAGTTTCACATGTGACAAACGAATGTAAGTTATAAAGTATTGCAGTGAACAGACGTATGTGTTTTTTGTAGTAAACAGGTGTTGCTATCATGTTGTACTTGATAAATCTTTTGTTCAGTTCAGTTCTTTCAACAGATAAATCAACTACAATAAGAGCGTTCACCCAGTAAAGAAAACCATCGTTCAGGTCACATGTAAAGAAGTGAAGATTAACTGTCAAGACCACCTTATCTGACCTGGTATCAAGAGCTCAAAATTGGATCTATTGGTTGAAATTCTCAAATCACGGATGGATCGAAACCTATCATAATCTAGAAACTTAGTTTCCTGGAAGACGCGCATAGAGTAGCAATACGATTACTCACGCATCCTCAGGAGTCGAATAGATAGATTATTTTTCCTTTTAGGTCAATTTATCGACCAGGAGTTCTTAGGAATCTTGTCTCCAACCCATCTTTGACTAAACTTAATGACCAGGATTTTTCAGGAATCCTGTCTCCAGTCCACCTTTGAATTGGCAAACATAAAATGTTGTTAGTGATTTTAGATATCCTTTGAATAAACTGACCAACCAAAAGCTATCTGTCTGGTCCCTCTTTCCGGTTGGTGCAACATAAGTGGATGGAAAGGGGTGGTGGGTGCCTCAGCCAGTTCCCAAATAAGGTGTGGTCAGTGAAAGGGCGGGCAGTGAGTTAAATGGCCAGCAGTGAGTGAAACGGCCAGTCTGTGTAGGTGTCTGTTTTCCGTGGCCGGAACTTAGTGAGAAGTCAGATAAAAAAGTCCGCTTTTTCGAAGCAGAAGGAAGGCATTGCCGTCTAAGTGAGAAATCGTATATTTTTTTATTATTTTCCAAGCAAACAAGTGTCTTGAAAAGCATTTGTCGTTATTCTTTGTTGACGACAATCACAGCAATCTATTGACAAAATCATGGAACGCAGTGATCACCAGTGTATTCGCATACTGGCGAGCTAGGTTGTCATCACAGATTATGCATTGAAGTACTGAATTGCGTCATCACGATAGCAAGAACCCTTTAACGTATGATATAGGAACAACGCAGGCTGTACAGTAAAGAAACCTGTATATGATGGACCATCAAGTTAATGATTCAGATAATAAAATTGTCTTCAAGATTGTTTTGAATCAAAGAAGGAGAGTTGTAAATGAAGTAGCATTGCTTAGACAGAAACTGAATCGCTTGAATAAATGTTTGATTGCTGAAAGACACAAAACATCCAACGCCTCCAGGAATTATAATAACGAGTTTTGATTTGTTTAAAACAATACTGACGGGAAATTCTAAAAGACCAGGGAATTCAATATCCTCTCACACTTCAATGAACTCGCAGACATGACCAAGATAATTTAGAATTTATGTCAGTGAGGCACGGCCAGCTAATATTGACTTCCAAAATCAAAGTTAATGGAAATTAAAGAAATTGATTTATCATTTCTATCATTGAATTTATTTCTATATCTTTATTAATTTATAATTTCTTTTCTCTTTATTTATTCTAGATTTAATTCCATGACTTTCTTCAGTGATCATTTTTGTGTTTTTCTTTTTTACAGCTTTATTTTTTTCCACCTTTCTTTTTTTTTTCAAATTCTAAAAAGATTATTAAGATTAATCGTTGGATTATTTTCTTTACATTTTTTATTTATTTTTATTTTGACATTTTTCTATGACAAACCCAGTTTTCAGCGGTTTTTCTTTCTATTTTTAATATCTTTTCTCTTTCATTTTCTTTGTGAAGTAAAATAGATTTGGTTGAGATTCAATAGCTTTTATTCTTTTTTTTTTAGCATTTCGTCCCCCAAAAGGCGGGGTAGCCACTATCATGTAGGTGGGGGTTACAGAGAGTGAAAGTGAGAGAAAGACTGCGTATAGAGGGTATTGAGGAAAGGATAAAAGAAGAACGGGTATTACGGCAACAGAAGATAGTGATTGAGGTTGCATTTAAATTTTTGAAGATTGTAGTTATATGTGGGAAGCAAGTAAGAGGAAGGGTGTCCCACTGTCGGGAAGTTCGAGAAAAGAAATTGCTGGAATATATATGGTGGTTACATTTAACTATTTCAACAGTAAAAAAGGTGGGACCTAGATACCAATCTAGTAGCGCGCTTAAATTCGTGTAGTCGGGGCACCAGGGAAAAAGCTCGTCAGAGCAGCTGACATGAAAATATTTGTAGAAAAGGCAGAGGGAAGCCAAATCACGTCTGTAAGAAAATCACTGATGTCGATATTTTATTATTCCGATTTTCTGATTTCTTTTGTTCTATATTACTTTTTCATTCGTTCTTTCTTTCGTTATGTCAGCCATGACTTTTCCTCATCATTTCCTTTTCTTCTTTCCTTTCTTATTTATTTTTGTTTACATTATTTACATTGTTCTGATTATTATCCTCATCTTTATGGTCATATTCACGACGTTTCAGCCGTTGTACGCCCCGATGTTTTTTTTTAGGTGATATACGTTAGAATTTCGAAACGAACCCTTTATTTCCTCCACCGGAATGATTTTCTAGTTCCACGTGCCATGCCTTTTCTGGATATCGTAGTTTCAGTTAATTCTCCTTAGTAATTCAACTCTCCAAGTTTTTGTTCACTTCTGCTCTGTGCTTCCTGGGTCTAGTCAACAATTTTATCCATTGGGCCAACGTGGTGAATAGGACAATAAAGATGAGGAAAATAGTTCGAACAATGTAAATAGTATAATTAGTTACAATACCTCATCTCAGAAATATAGACAAAACCTGAAGAAAACCGGAGCGTACAACGGCCGAAACGTCGTGAACGTGGCAACAATGATAAGAACAAAATACCAACCAATGTAAATAGTGTAAATAGTCACAATAACTCATCTCAGAAATATAGACAGATCCTGAAGACCGGGGCGTACAACAGCCGAAACGTCATGAGCATGGCAGCAAAGATGAGAATAAAGGACTGAACAATGTAAATAGCGTAAATTGTCGTAATATCTCATCTCAGAAATATAGACATATCCTGAAGAATACCTGGGCGTATTACGGCCGAAACATTGTGAACATGGCAACAAAAATGAGAACAACAGTCCGAACAATGTAAATAGTGTAAATGGTTACAATACCTCATCTCAGACATATAGACAATATTATTTCTGTTTATCTTACTTTTCTTCCTATCAATTTTCTACGTCATTTTCTGTTTGTTATTTCTACTTTCATGGCAATTCTCTCCAGAATCTTGTCCAAATCTTCCTTATTTCCTGTTCATCTATAAACATTAAACAGATAAACAAGGGGAAAAACAACAACAGACAAGTAGAGATATTGAAACCAGATTCTCTACCCATTTATTTATCAATGCTGAAACATGGATAATTACTTGTTGAATCTGTCGACATTCAGCCTTTATTTTTCTTTATTTTCTTAGCGGACTATAAAAAATGAGCATTAAATGTTAACTAAATAAAATCAAACTCCTGAAGAAAATTGAATTATTTTATGACATTCTGTCTCCCACATGTTCCTTGGTCAAGTAGTGCCCAAGTATTTGAAGTAGATTTTTACAGATTTTAATAAATGTCCGAGTATAATTACAAATCTTATGGTATACTGTTTCTTTCTTCCTCTTTTTTAATCATTTCAGCGCAAGGAAGGAAATAAAGCCACTAAGACGCAAAGGGTTACTGAGTGTGAGAAAATATGAGGAAGAAGCTTATTAATGAGAGGGAGAGAGTAATAAATGAACGGGGATTAAGAAGAGAGAATGCAACGATTAACCGCGCATCTAATTTTTTGAAGATCAAAGTTGACTAGAAAGCGAGTAGAGAGACCCACAAGCGAGGAGGGCGATAGAAAAAATGTTAATATAGAACTTGCGGTTACATCTAGGTCCTTCAATTGTAACACGAGTATAACTTTTTACTAATCTAGTACAGCGTTTAAATTCATAAAAGAGAGGTACCAAAGAGGAACGTTTATCAGAACAATTACCATGGAAATATTTCTAGAAAGAACATATGGAAGTGACGTCACGGCAGTGGGAAAGTGACTGGATTTGAGATGCCAGATCAGGACCTATAGCATTGCAGATTCTTCTTTGGATTTTGTTAAGAATCTCTAAATATATAACAAAACCTCCCGATCAGATGTGGCAGTAACATTCAATATATGGACGAGTGGTGGACTTACAAATGTGTAAGATAATTTCTAACGATGAACATTGTTTAGCACGACACATTTAAGCAATTTTCCTAGAAGCAGACCTAGCAATTAATGCAATATAATCTTTTTCACTTAATATCAACGGAAAACGTTAGCCCGAGAATGCGTAAACCTACTGGAGGTTAGCATCAGCCTTGCTGATTGAAGGCAAAAAAGTATTCTCTCAGATGATTAAAAGAGAGCCATTTCATTTCATTCCTATCATATATTTCTTTTCTCATTGTTGAAATATAGTCATGTAGATTCTAATTAAATGGCCACAGTTTTGGTTATGAATTAACTTAAGACATAACTTACAATATAAATGTCATGTTGAACCATACAAGCAAGATATTTTTAATGGAGGCTTTTAACCATCTAAATAATGGTCTTACAAATTAGAAAGCTGTTCTAAGGCTCCTGCAGTAGACTTGCAGGAGTAAACATCATTTTAAATGTAAAACGGGAATTTGTGAGAGTATGGAGAAATTGTCAAAACAGCATGATAAGCAGACGAAGGAACAAAAAGGGAACAAAATGTCAGAGATAAGAAGAAAGAAAAGGAAAGAAAAAGAAAGAAAAAGAAAGAAAAGGAAAGGCAGGAGAGACAGAGGAAAAGAGGAAATCTGAAGAAGTGAAAGGGAAGAAAAGGAGAAAATACGTGGAAATCGAACGAGACCTGAGGAAATATTAAAGAATAGTGAATAGATCTAAGAAATTTGGGTGGTTGGTTGTTTGCTACTATGCCCTAACTTAACCTGTTCAAGGCTAGGGGTAACCTTTATCTTCCACTCCTATAAACACAAATGAACCCCAAATGTAACCCTCTACTTTCAGTGGCCCCCGGGCCTTGTAAAGGGTGAATCTCGCTGTAAAATAAAACTTAATGCCGAAATCTTAATATTTTGTATGTAATTTTATCCTTTCATCTACAGATATTTTATACATAATTTTATACTTTCAGAGTAAATGTACTTTTTTTTTTTTAGAGATATATGGGTTTTAGATGATAAAATGTATTGGTCATT